>CM059794.1:21207546-22407546 GCA_030435695.1 Brachymystax lenok tsinlingensis
CCGGCCTCATCTATTATAACCCACCGTATTTAATCCTCCCTCCACACACTCATATTGCCAACCTGACATTTCAGCATGAGCTCAATTTGCCATCGGCCTGATGGTTACGCCTAAACTCACTTTGCCCTAAATCAGGATGTCAAACATATGGCCTAATTCAATGCGGCCCAAGGGTGGTTTGAGTAAAAATATTAAATTGACAAATAGAAAGAAAAAAAAATCTGTGAGAAAGTCAATCTCAATCTACATAAAACGTTTTTTTTTTTTCAATTATATTTATGCATAAACAAACAACAACATACAGATGCACATAAACATCCACAACATCACCCCTGCCCAGACCCACCTGCTCACACCCTCATCTCCATCACCCCTGCCCAGACCCACCTGCTCACACCCCCATCTCCAGCACCCGTATCACTCTCCGCCACATGGCTTCAAACTACACCACGTACTTTCAACATTTAGATAATAAAGCATTTGACATTTCCATTGTGTTAATGATGGAGGATTTGTTGATTTCCAACTTTTAAGTATATGTTTTTCAAGATTACTGATGAGAATATTATTGTCCAACCCATCGGGTATCTCACTGCACCCTCATATGACATGTCTTGAAATATCCAGACTGATGGATTAAAAGTACATTAACATTGTAATACTTCTGACAGCCAACTTTCTAGCTCCGCCCATTACTTTTGGAATTTATAGCATTCCCAGAAGGCATGGATTATTGAGTCATTGTTCATTTTACACTTAAGACATGACTGCCGTTGTGCTGTAGAATTTGTTAATTTTGTCTCGTGTAATACATTCTATACATTAGTTAATACTTGATCTTTGTCTATATAAAAATCACACATATATTTTTTAAACAATATACATTAGTTTATACTTGATTGAGAGTACATTTTCATTAACTGTAATTTCGCTAGTTATGTTCCAACTTTCCCTCCATCTTGTGCCAACATCAGTTATTTTTAAGTCTTGGTTCCAGTAGTTGATATTTTTTTCTAAAAGATTGTCAGTTGGACTGTGTATAAATTATAATGGACCTACATTTATGCAGTCTCGTCACTCTGACCATCACAGACACAAAAGCAGACAGTCAGCGAGCATCAAATATTACAAAAACAATGGTGAAATAAGTTTGACACGCCTGCCCTACAGTATCTCAACAGAACTGAGCAATGTTAGTTACATACTCAGTAGCTATGGTACATTAGCGTGTTTGCCTAGCTTGTGTTGCGTCTGCAGGCGTTTCCAAGGGCAGAGCTGAATAATGATGTGACTTAATGCAGTAAGACCCCTCTCACATCATACTCCTGGGGACTGTCTGATTAGAGATGCATGGGGGAGAGAAACCATGTGTGAACACACACACACACACACACATACACTATCTGCCATTTGGTTCTAGCTATACACACACAGGGAGGCGAGGACCATGTGTCATCGTTAACATGGAGTCCCATTCACACTCTACCTGTGGTTGCTGGTGTTAAGTTTAGAGAATAGACATAAACAATACCCCCTATTGGCTGATTCATATGAGCAGTGGTAAAAATAGACAGCAGAATGCGAAGACTAGACAATAGAACAATATTATTATGAAAACAGTGGGGCCCAATACATCAAGTGGAGCCAAGTTGTTACAGAGAATGAGTGTTTGAGAGGAAAAATGAGTCAAGAAGATACACTACATGACCAAAAGTATGTGGACACCTGCTCGTCGAACATCTCATTCCAAAATCATGGGCATTAATGTGGTCGGCACTGATGTTGGGCGATTAGGCCTGGCTCGCAGTCGGTGTTACAATTCATCCCAAAGGTGTTCGATGGGATTGAGGTCAGGGCTCTGTGCAGTCCAGTCAAGTTCTTCCACACCGATCTCGACAAACCATTTTTGTATGGACCTCGCTTTGTGCACGGGGGCATTGTTACGCTGAAACAGGAAAGGGCCTTCCCCAAACTGTTGCCACATAGTTGGAAGCACAGAATCGTCTAGAATGTCATTGTATGCTGTAGCGTTAAGATTTCCCTTCACTGGAACTAAGGGGCCTGAACCATGAAAAACAACCCCAGAACATTATCCTTCCTCCACCAGTATACATTCGGGCAGGTAGCGTTCCCCTGGCATCTGCCAAATCCCCGTTTGTCCATTGGACTGCCAGATGGTGAAGCCTGATTCATCACTTGTGTTTCCACTGCTCCAGAGTCCAAGGTCAGGGAGCTTTACACCACTCCAACCAACGCTTGGCATTGTGCATGGTGATCTTAGGCTTGTGTGCGGCTGCTCGGCCATGGAAACCCATTTCATGAAAGTCCCGACAAACAGTTCTTGTGCTGACGTTGCTTCTAGGGGCAGTTTGGAACTCAGTAGTGAGTGTTGCAACTTAGGACAGACAATTTGTACGAACTACGCGCTCCTAGAGGTTTCCACTTCACAATAACAGTTGACCGGGGCAGTTGACTGGGGCAGTTTCAAGGGGTTTACACATACTTGTGTATATATAGTGTAGCCGAGATCACACACTGATATAAAACCTGAGAGGACTCAGACTCTTGTTAAGAAGCTTTTATTTCTTTTATCACTCACCCAGTGTGTCAGAAGTTTACATACACTCAATTAGTATTTGGTAGCATTGCCTTTCAATTGTTTATCTTGTGTCAAACGTTTCGGGTAGCCTTCCACAAGCTTCCCACAATAAGTTGGGTGAATTTTGGCCCATTCCTCCTGACAGAGCTGGTGTAACTGAGTCAGGTTTGTAGGCCTCCTTGCTCGCACACACTTTTTCAGTTCTGCCAACAAATTTTCTATGGGATTGAGGTCAGGGCTTTGTGATGGCCACTCTAATACCTTGACTTTGTTGTCCTTAAGCCATTTTGCCACAACTTTGGAAGTATGCTTGGGGTCATTGTCCATTTGGAAGACCCATTTGGGACCAAGCTTTAACTTCCTGACTGATGTCTTGAGATGTTGCTTCAATAAACCCACATAATTTTCCTTCCTCATGATGCCATCTATTTTGTGAAGTGCACCAGTCCCTCTTGCAACAAAGCACCCCCACAACATGATGCTGCCACCCCGGTGCTTCACAGTTGGGGTGGTGTTCTTCGGCTTGCAAGCCTCCCCCTTTTTCCTCCAAACATAATGATGGTCATTATGGCCGAACAGTTCTATATTTGTTTCATCAGACCAGAGGACATTTCTCAAAAAAGTACGATCTTTGTCCCCATGTGCAGTTACAAACCATAGTCTGGCTTTTTTATGGCGGTTTTGGAGGAGTGGCTTCTTCCTTGCTGAGCAGCCTTTCAGGTTATGTCGATATAGGACTCGTTTTACTGTGGATATAGATAATTTTGTACCTGGTTCCTCCAGCATCGTCACAAGGTCATTTTCTGTTGTTCTGGGATTGATTTTTGCACCACAGTACGTTCATCTCTAGGAGACAGAACGCATCTCCTTCCTGAGCGGTATGACGGCTGCGTTGTCCCATGGTGTTTATACTTGCATACTATTGTTTGTACAGATGAACGTGGTACCTTCAGACGTTTGGAAATTACTCCCAAGGATGAACCAGACTTGTTTAGGTCTACAATTTTTTTCTGAGGTCTTGGTTGATTTCAGTTGATTTTCCCATGATGTCAAGCAAAGAGGCACTGAGTTTCAAGGTAGGCCTTGAAATACATCCACAGGTACATCTCCAATTGACTCAAATTATGTCAATTAGCATATCAGAAGCTTCTAAAGCCATTACATACTTTTCTGGAATTTTACAAGCTGTTTAAAGGCACAGTCAACATAGTGTATGTAAACTTCTGACCCACTGGAATTGTGATACAGTGAATTATAAGTGAAATAATTTGTCTGTAAACAATTATTGGAAAGATTACTTGTGTCATGCACAAAACTATAGTTTGTTAACAAGAAAATTGTGGAGTGGTTGAAAAACAAGTTTTAATGACTCCAACCTAAGTGTATGTAAACTTCTGACTTCAACTGTATGTTATGTTTAGAAGTGTGCCACTTGGTTGGCAGAGACATCTGTGATTTCACTTCCGTTAGTGAAGTGCTTTCCAAGAGCTCTGTCGGTACAGGGTAGTACCCCTTGCTGTTTAATATGAGTGTTAATAATATGGCAGGACTGTAAACACTCTGAGTGGAATCACAGGAGAGGGAGTGGGGTGGGCCTAAGCACAAAAAGGGGTTGCTAGTGTGAGGGCAGGAGAGGTACGAGTGGGAAAAGTTGTGGTGTTAGGAAGATAATTGCTGATAATTACAGATCAGAGGCTGATAATTGAGTAGCAGCGGTACTGTACTGTGAGGGCAATATGACAACAGAGCATAACTTTATGCTACCTTCCAGACTGTACAGTATCCAATGTAGAGTATCTCAGCTTCTGCTCATTACTGATTTATGGGCCTTTCACATTTTACAACCAGTCATTACAAAGCGGGTGGTTTACTGAGGGGTGGAACCAGGCTTCCATTGAAAATTCCACTACAGCAAATCCAGTGCCATTGCTGTCAGTGTCGCACAACGGTTCGTAACAGTTGACGTCCATTGAACGCTCTCCCAGCCAAGTTGATGCAATCAGACCTCATTCACTTTCTGATCTGCCTCTCTTTGATGAGGTCCCTCTCACGGCCCTCCTTCTCCCTTCCCCTCCTCCTTCCTCCTCCTTGGTACCGAGTGTCCCCAGCTCTGTTCCGGCCCCCTGCCGCCCCTGGGTCCCCCAGGCCCCATATAGAGACTGACATCAGGCTCCAGCTATGAGGGGAAATGTGCCTGGCCCCGCCACAGCCCCACTCCACACGTAGCTACGCCACAGCACGCCGCAGGCTAGCATGGGGACATGCCACTGGAAAACCATGATGGAAAAAACAGACACACACACGCACATACTGTACACACACTTACAGGACCTTTATTGTTAAGGCTGACTCCAGGCTCACCTCCTGACTGACTCCAGGCTCGCCTCCTGACTGACTCCAGGCTCGCCTCCTGACTGACTCCAGGCTCACCTCCTGACTGACTCCAGGCTCACCTCCTGACTGACTCCAGGCTCACCTCCTGACTGACTCCAGGCTCACCTCCTGACTGACTCCAGGCTCACCTCCTGACTGACTCCAGGCTCACCTCCTGACTGACTCCAGGCTCACCTCCTGACTGACTCCAGGCTGAGGCAATGCAGCAATGGACAGACAGTACATTAATGACCAGTCTAATTTAGGTAAGCTACAGTATCAGTAGAATGTGGCGTCACAATCAAATCAAATCCAATCTAATTTTATTGGTCACATGCACATGGTTAGCAGATGTTAATGCGAGTGTAGCAAAATGCTTGTGCTTCTAGTAATCTAACAATTTCACAACAACTACCTTATACACACAAGTGTAAAGGAATGACTAAGAATATGTACATAGAAATATATGAATGAGCGATGGCCGAACGGCATAGGCAAGATGCTGGTATAGAGATGGTATAGAGTACAGTGTATACATATGAGATGAGTAATGTATGGTATGTAAACATTATATAAAGTGCCATTGTTTAAAGTGACTAGTGACTACATCCAATTTTTTATTATTAAAGTGGCTAGAGATTTGAATCAGTATGTTGGCAGCAGCCACTCAATGTTAGTGATGGCTGTTTAACAGTCTGATGGCTTTTGAGATAGAAGCTGTTTTTCAGTCTCTCGGTCCCAGCTTTGATGCGCCTGTACTGAACTCGCCTTCTGGATGATAGCGGGGTGAACAGGCAGTGGCTCGGGTGGTTGTTGTCCTTGATGATCTTTTTGGCCTTCCTGTGACATCGGGTGGTGTAGGTGTCCTGGAGGGCAGGTAGGTGCCCCTGGGGATGCATTGTGCAGACCTCACTACCCTCTGGAGAGCCTTATGGAGAGCCAGGCTGTGATGTATTACATAAGCCCAGCAGAGCACCTGTTGAGGAGACTGTCCTCTTTCCTGGCTGGGACCCTACTGAGCATGTGTAAGCAATGTGTGTGTGTGTCTGTGATGAGGATGGGTGGGGGGGCACTGCAGGGGACGTAGTGGAGACAGATCTCTCCGTCGCCGAGGGGGTGTCGCTGTCTGACAGGAAGTGAAGGTCAGCTGTCTGTGTGTGTGTGTGTGTGTGTGTGTGTGTGTGTGTGTGTGTGTGTGTGTGTGTGTGTGTGTGTGTGCGTGCCTTCGGAAAGTATTCAGACCCCTTGACTTTTTACACATTTTGTTACGTTAAATCCTTTGAGTGTGTGTGTGTGTATGGACCTGTGTGTGTGTGGACCTGTTTAACTGTTCTTGTTGGTCCCCACAAGGTAAAATGCTATTTCTAGGGGGTTTAGGATTAAGGTTAGAACTATGTTTAGGGTTAGGAGCTAGGAGCTAGGGTTAGTTTTAGGGTTGGGAGCTAGGAGCTAGGGTTAGTTTTAGGGTTAGGGTTAGGAGCTAGGGTTAGTTTTAGGGTTAGGGTTAGGAGCTAGGGTTAGTTTTAGGGTTAGGGTTAGGAGCTAGGGTTAGTTTTAGGGTTAGGGTTAGGAGCTAGGGTTAGTTTTAGGGTCAGGGTTAGGAGCTAGGGTTAGTTTTAGGGTTAGGAGCTAGGGTTAGTTTTATGGTTAGGTGTATGGTTAGGTTTTTGAGTTAAGGTTAGGGTTAGGGTAAGGGTAAGAGTACGGGTTAGGGTTAGGGTTATGTTTAGGGTTAGGGGTTAGGGAAAATAGTATTTTGAATGGGACTGAATTGTGTGTCCCCTCAAGGTTAGCTGTACAAGACTGTGTACACCGACACACACACCCACATACACACACACACACACACGTCCATGTGTGTGTGTGGCCGCTGGCTTGGCAGCCTGCAGGAAGCAGCTCAAGACATGCCGACTCTTTAGGGGCAGACTTAACCCCTTCACTACCACTTGTCTGCCCGAGAGCAACTTTTACTGTCCAACTGTTACTGTCCAACTGTTACTGTCCAACTGTTACTGTATAACGTTTACTGTCCAACTGTTACTGTCCAACTGTTACTGTCCAACTGTTACTGTATAACCTTTACTGTACAACTGTTACTGTCCAACTGTTATTGTATAACTTTTACTGTACAACTGTTACTGTCCAACTGTTATTGTATAACTTTTAATGTACAACTGTTACTGTACAACTGTTACTGTATAAATTTTACTGTATAACTGTTACTGTCCAACTGTTACTGTCCAACTGTTACTGTATAACTGTTACTGTCCAACTGTTACCGTATAACTGTTACTGTCCAACTGTTACTGTCCAACTGTTACCGTATAACTGTTACTGTCCAACTGTTACCGTATAACTGTTACTGTCCAACTGTTACTGTCCAACTGTTACTGTCCAACTGTTACCGCATAACTGTTACTGTCCAACTGTTACTGTCCAACTGTTACTGTCCAACTGTTACTGTCCAACTGTTACCGTATAACTGTTACTGTCCAACTGTTACCGTATAACTGTAACTGTCCAACTGTTACTGTCCAACTGTTACCGTATAACTGTTACTGTCCAACTGTTACTTTCTAACTGTTACCGTATAACTGTTACTGTCCAACTGTTACTGTCCAACTGTTACTGTCCAACTGTTACCATATAACTGTCACTGTCCAACTGTTACCGTACAACTGTCACTGTCCAACTGTTACTGTCCAACTGTTACTGTACAACTGTTACTGTCCAACTGTTACCGTATAACTGTTACTGTCCAACTGTTACTGTCCAACTGTTACTGTATAACTGTCGCTGTCCAACTGTTACTGTCCAACTGTTACCATATAACTGTCACCGTCCAACTGTTACTGTCCAGCTGTTGCTGTCCAGCTGTTACCGTATAGCTGTTGCTGTCCAGCTGTTACTGTCAACTGTTACCGTATAACTGTCACTGTCCAACTGTTACTGTACAACTGTCACTGTCCAACTGTTACTGTATAACTGTCACTGTCCAACTGTTACCGTATAACTGTTACTGTCCAACTGTTACCGTATAACTGTAACTGTCCAACTGTTACTGTCCAACTGTTACCGTATAACTGTTACTGTCCAACTGTTACTTTCTAACTGTTACCGTATAACTGTTACTGTCCAGCTGTTACTGTCAACTGTTGCTGTCAGCTGTTACCATATAACTGTCACTGTCCAACTGTTACCGTACAACTGTCACTGTCCAACTGTTACTGTCCAACTGTTACTGTACAACTGTTACTGTCCAACTGTTACCGTATAACTGTTACTGTCCAACTGTTACTGTCCAACTGTTACTGTATAACTGTCGCTGTCCAACTGTTACTGTCCAACTGTTACCATATAACTGTCACCGTCCAACTGTTACTGTCCAACTGTTACTGTCCAACTGTTACCGTATAACTGTTACTGTCCAACTGTTACTGTCCAACTGTTACCGTATAACTGTCACTGTCCAACTGTTACTGTCCAACTGTTACCGTATAACTGTTACTGTCCAACTGTTACCGTATAACTGTTACTGTCCAGCTGTTACTGTCCAGCTGTTACTGTCCAGCTGTTACATTATAGCTGTTACTGTCAGCTGTTACCGTATAACTGTTGCTGTCCAACTGTTACTTTCTAGCTGTTACCGTATAGCTGTTACTGTCCAACTGTTACTGTCCAGCTGTTACTGTCAACTGTTACCATATAACTGTCACTGTCCAGCTGTTACCGTACAACTGTCACTGTCCAACTGTTACTGTCCAACTGTTACTGTACAACTGTTACTGTCCAACTGTTACCGTATAACTGTTACTGTCCAACTGTTACTGTCCAACTGTTACTGTATAACTGTCGCTGTCCAACTGTTACTGTCCAACTGTTACCATATAACTGTCACCGTCCAACTGTTACTGTCCAACTGTTACTGTCCAACTGTTACCGTATATAGCTGTTACTGTCCAACTGTTACTGTCCAAGCTGTTACCGTATAACTGTCACTGTCCAACTGTTACTGTACAACTGTCACTGTCCAACTGTTACTGTATAACTGTCACTGTCCAACTGTTACCGTATAACTGTCACTGTCCAACTGTTACTGTATAACTGTTAACGTACAACTGTCAATGTCCAACTGTTACTGTATAACTGTTACTGTATAACTGTTACCGTACAACTGTTACCGTATAACTGTTACTGTCCAACTGTTACTGTCCAACTGTTACTGTATAACTGTCGCTGTCCAACTGTTACTGTCCAACTGTTACCATATAACTGTCACCGTCCAACTGTTACTGTCCAACTGTTACTGTCCAACTGTTACCGTATAACTGTTACTGTCCAACTGTTACTGTCCAACTGTTACCGTATAACTGTCACTGTCCAACTGTTACTGTACAACTGTCACTGTCCAACTGTTACTGTATAACTGTCACTGTCCAACTGTTACCGTATAACTGTCACTGTCCAACTGTTACTGTATAACTGTTAACGTACAACTGTCAATGTCCAACTGTTACTGTATAACTGTTACTGTATAACTGTTACCGTACAACTGTTACTGTATAACTGTTACTGTCCAACTGTTACTGTCCAACTGTTACTGTCCAACTGTTACCGTCCAACTGTTACCGTCCAACTGTTACCGTATAACTGTTACTGTCCAACTCTTACTGTCCAACTGTTACTGTATAACTGTCACTGTCCAACTGTTACCGTACAACTGTCACTGTCCAACTGTTACTGTCCAACTGTTACCGTATAACTGTCACTGTCCAACTGTTACCGTACAACTGTCACTGTCCAACTGTTACTGTATAACTGTCACTGTCCAACTGTTACCATATAACTGTCACTGTCCAACTGTTACTGTATAACTGTTACCGTACAACTGTCACTGTCCAACTGTTACTGTCCAACTGTTACTGTATAACTGTTACCGTACAACTGTTACTGTATAACTGTTACTGTCCAACTGTTACTGTCCAACTGTTACTGTCCAACTGTTACCGTATAACTGTTACTGTCCAACTGTTACCGTATAACTGTCACTGTCCAACTGTTACTGTCCAATTGTTACTGTCCAACTGTTACTGTATAACTGTCACTGTCCAACTGTTACTGTCCAACTGTTACCGTATAACTGTTACTGTCCAACTGTTACTGTCTAACTGTTACCGTATAACTGTTACTGTCCAACTGTTACTGTCCAACTGTTACTGTCCAACTGTTACCGTTATAACTGTCACTGTCAGCTGTTACCGTACAGCTGTCACTGTCCAACTGTTGCTGTCCAACTGTTACTGTACAGCTGTTGCTGTCCAACTGTTACCGTATAACTGTTACTGTCCAACTGTTACTGTCCAACTGTTACTGTATAACTGTCGCTGTCCAACTGTTACTGTCCAACTGTTACCATATAACTGTCACCGTTCAACTGTCACTGTCCAACTGTTACCGTACAACTGTCACTGTATAACTGTCACTGTCCAACTGTTACCGTACAACTGTTACTGTATAACTGTCACTGTCCAGCTGTTACTGTCCAACTGTTGCTGTCCAGCTGTTGCATTATAGCTGTTACTGTCCAACTGTTACTGTATAGCTGTTACTGTCCAGCTGTTACTGTCCAGCTGTTACTGTCAGCTGTTGCATTATAACTGTTGCTGTCCAACTGTTACTGTCCAGCTGTTACCGTGTAACTGTTGCACATCCAACTGTTACTGTCAACTGTTACTGTATAGCTGTCACTGTCCAGCTGTTACCGTATAACTGTCACTGTCAACTGTTACCGTACAACTGTCACTGTCCAGCTGTTACCGTACAGCTGTCACTGTCCAACTGTTACTGTCCAACTGTTACTGTCCAACTGTTACTGTATAACTGTTACTGTCCAACTGTTACTGTCCAACTGTTACCGTATAACTGTTACTGTCCAACTCTTACTGTCCAACTGTTACTGTATAACTGTCGCTGTCCAACTGTTACTGTCCAACTGTTACTGTCACCGTATAACTTTTGCTGTCCAACTGTTACTGTCCAACTGTTACCGTATAACTGTCACTGTCCAACTGTTACAGTACAACTGTCAATGTCCAACTGTTACTGTATAACTGTCACTGTCCAACTGTTACCATATAACTGTCACTGTCCAACTGTTACTGTATAACTGTTACCGTACAACTGTCACTGTCCAACTGTTACTGTATAACTGTTACTGTCCAACTGTTACCGTATAACTGTTACTGTCCAACTGTTACCATTATAACTGTCACTGTCCAGCTGTTACCGTACAGCTGTTACTGTCCAACTGTTACTGTCCAAGCTGTTACTGTCCAACTGTTACTGTATAACTGTTACCATTACAACTGTTACTGTATAACTGTTACTGTCCAACTGTTACTGTATAACTGTTACTGTCAACTGTTACTGTCCAGCTGTTACTGTCCAACTGTTGCATTATAACTGTCACTGTCCAACTGTTACTGTCAATTGTTACTGTCAGCTGTTGCTGTATAACTGTCACTGTCCAGCTGTTACCGTATAACTGTCACTGTCCAAGCTGTTACCCATTACAGCTGTTGCTGTCCAACTGTTACTGTATAACTGTCACTGTCCAACTGTTACTGTCCAACTGTTACTGTCCAACTGTTACCGTATAACTATTACTGTCCAACTGTTACTGTCCAACTGTTACCGTATAACTGTTACTGTCCAACTGTTACCGTATAACTGTCACTGTCCAACTGTTACCGTACAACTGTCACTGTCCAACTGTTACTGTCCAACTGTTACTGTCCAACTGTTACTGTATAACTGTTACCGTACAACTGTTACTGTATAACTATTACTGTCCAACTGTTACTGTCCAACTGTTACCGTATAACTGTTACTGTCCAACTGTTACCGTATAACTGTCACTGTCCAACTGTTACCGTACAACTGTTACTGTCCAACTGTTACTGTCCAACTGTTACTGTCCAACTGTTACTGTATAACTGTTACCGTACAACTGTTACTGTATAACTGTTACTGTCCAACTGATACTGTCCAACTGTTACTGCACAATGAGGACTGTCTACTCCGTTAACTTTCAGATGTGGAGGAACTACTCATTCACTTGTTTCACTTATTTCCCATTAACTTGTTGCAAAACTTGACAGAGCCAGACCACTTGACACCTGTCTGTTAAGTTTTGAAAAAGTTGTAGTCTACTTTTGCTGAGATCCTATTAGTCCTATTACAGGCATGTGGTAATGTACATGTGACTTTTACAATATGGACTAAGGTGTTCTAAATTTAGCCTTCACCTTCCCCTCCAACCCCCAGCAGTCATGCCTTCCAGACTGAAAACAATGGACCCCCCAGGTCCTTCCCCCGGCCTCCCCCCCGGCCTCCCCCTCCCTCGACACACACTCCCTGTGCCATTATGGGACACGCTGCCTCCGCCCACGTAGGGAGTGTGTGTACGTACGTGTGTGTATGTTCTTGTGCGACTTTGTGTGTACACGTTTAGCTGTATTCCCTAGTCCTCTGGAGTCCCATAAGGAAGAGCGGAGAATTAGGCCGCTCCTCTCCACGCTGCGCTCCACTGTTTCTTTAACGATGGGGACACTGCTACACAGTACAGGAAGTGACTCTGGGAGCGGTGGAAAGGAATTCTCAGACGGCGGGCTGGCGGGCGGGGGCCGCGAGGTGACGCTGACGTTATGAGGGCAGAAATATGCCATTGAGACCAAGCATGTGACTCTTCTGTACAGGATATCAGTGCCTGTCAACGTATTTACATCAGGCTCATCCAACTCTATCTGACCTATACTGAATGACCTGCACTTACGTAAGCCCTGAGCTAGCCCTGTCTATGCCCTAACGCCTCACGCATCAGCTATCAGGCCTAACCTTGTGGCGTTTTCCTGGTGCCCTACCCAGGGCACTGTTGTGTACAGTAGCACACAAACAGGAGTCTTGGGGTGATGTGGGTTCATCCTGTTTTGGGATGCTGCTGTAACCTTAAGCAGTGTCATTTTCCTGGAGACATCTGTTATCATTGGAGATTGTGTGGAGGAAGCTTCACTGGTAGCCGTCATTAGTTCACCCTCTACTCTCCTGCTCTCCTGTCCTCTGTCCAGACAGCTTTCCATATATAATTTGGTTTGCATATGCATACTTTGGCGTGTGTTTATGAGAAAGCTCAGAGTTGATTGTGCACAGTGTGTGTATGTGTGTCTGTGTACATGCATGAAGGTATTTGCATTTGAGAGCATAGAGGGATAGTTTTTGTGTGTGTTGTGGAGTGTGTGCGACCGTGTGTGTATCTGGGTCTTGTGCGCGTGTGTGTATCTGTGTCCAGAATGTGTGTGTCTGTGTGTGTCCGTGTCCATCTCTGTATGGCAGGGTTCCAGTATAAGAGCTAAACCAGTGAGGGGTCTCTGTGTCTCACATCCCTCTTCAGTCAAACACAAACACACACGTCCGGCCAGCCTGGCCCACGCTATCTCTCACTGCCTCCTAGTGCCAGATGCACACACCCTCTCTCTGTCTCTCCTCTCTCCAGGCCCACTCCTTATCTTTCCACGTTTCTCCTCTCCTCTCACTCTCTCCTCTCTCCAGGCCCACTCCTTATCTTTCCACGTTCCTCCTCTCCTCTCTCTGTCTCTCCTCTCTCTGCTGTGTTTTCCTCTTTCCCCCTCCAGTTCAGAACCTCTTGTACATCTCATTGTCTCCCTGCTCTTCATCTTTCTCCACTTCCTGTGTCCTGCTCCTTGTGCCCCCTACACCCTTTCCTCCTTCCTCCCCCGTTCTCCCTCTCTCTCTCTCTCTCTCTCTCTCTCTCTCTTCTCGCGACGTGACTTTTAGCACAGACAGTGGGGCCACTGCCAGCAAACTGGGGCAGGAGGCTGGAGCTGAGATGCACAGACACACACACACTCCCCTAAATACACAAGGAACTTCGGTTCACACCAATGCCTAGTACACTTTATCTCTGTCCCTTGCAAATTTCCTTTCACATCAGGGGTCACAGATTTCCTATGAGCTCACTATTTGGGTTGTAACATTATATGAGATGTTATAAGTATACACATTCACAATTATACAGTAATTATACAGTAATGTCCATAGTATTACGTTTCTCCACGTGATGGTAATATGTGACGAAGAGGCTCCGCGCCGACATCACACTGTGACAGCAATGCTGTTGAAACTCTGTCCCAACTCAAATGTCTTCAGCCTGACTTTACTGTTTTACATTTTTTTTTATGTTTGTGATTTTCATTGTAATTTTCTTGGGAAAACGGATTCCTTCACCTGGAGTTAAAATTAAATGGCAAACTAAGAACTTTGTTGTCCTGCACTTCTCTGATCATCTCAATAGGCCCTGAACATTCTACTTCAAGTCTCACAATAGACATTAACGGGAAAAGGAAATCAAGTTCACACACACTCCCATCTTTATTCTTTAATAACTGAAGAACCAACTTTTGCCTCGTCCCTGTTACGTGGAGTGGAACAGGGAAACCCAAGAGCAGACTCAGACGAGGAGACTGGGATGAAGTAAACACAGGGGGAAGATGAAGTGCTGGCTAGGAGAAACTCGGGTGGGTTGCAGGAAACCAGGTGCGGAGGCTGAGGCTGGAGCGAGAGGGGTTGGGACAGGGTAAGCAGGTCTGGAGGGGAATCCAAGGGAGTAGTAGAGTGGGGAATCCAGGACAGAGTAGCAGGATGACGAGATGTGGGACTGGAGACAGGGACCAGAGTCAGAGCGGGCAGAATGAGCAGAGATTACGATCTAGCAGTGTGGAAGTGGCAGGACAGAGTATTTGTAAAGGTCTTGAATATAGCACAGGTTGCAGCTGGTGGGGATCTGCTCAGACTCCAGCACACCTGTCTCCGCCCATACAATCACACACAGAGAGGGAGAGGGAGAGGGAGAGGGTGCTGGGGGGAGTGGCGGCAGGTCAAGGAGACACAGGATGAGCAGTAGAGGTCGTGGCAGGAGTAGAAGTAACAGTCCCACTCTCAGCCTGATCTACATTCTCAACACACAGCAGAACAGCCGAAAATCCACTCTTGGCTGGTTATCTGGTAGGTCAAGTGTGGGTAGCTACCTGCTGAGTAGTCATCACTATCAGGGGCTTTGGAACCCTGGCTATGTACTGTAGCTGGAGATGATCTGTTGTTCAAATTGAAAGCTCTGTTGAGCTAGACTGGGCCATGTGATCCTGGGAATGAGATAGTCTTGGTGTGCCCAGAGGAAGAGAGGAAATAAGTGAGAGAGAGTGGGAGGGAATGAGTGGGAGGGAACGTCGAATACTGACTTGTATCACGGGTGACCTGGCTGGGATGGAGTGGACCTGGGACTATCAGCTGGTTGTGTCTATAGCCAGTCCAAACACAGGCCAGCCACTGATGCTAATGGTGGTACCAATCTACGGCTGTATGACACACTTAGTCTTCTGAACTTTCCTCTCGCTGACACGTGCTCAAGTACAACACACTCACACTCACCCACCCAATGCAGCATTCACATACAGTACAGTACTTGGGATAATTTATTTTTCTCAATGTCAAAAATCTTGAGTCTCAAACTCTGAGCAGACTGAGGACACATGACTACACCCCCCGACCCTACACACACACACACGCACGCACACACAGAAACAAGAAACAACACCCTTGGTTTTCTTCTCACTACATCTACAGCACCCATTGCTAAAACAAAGTCTAGTAGAATGAAAGTGAGAGTAATTTATGGACCCTGTCAAAGTGTACAGAATATTAATGGACTGCTTTTAAGGATGTAACTTAATATGCTGCAGAGGTAACTGACACCCAGCTCTCAATGCTTCATTACCTTTTTGTACTCAGTCCACCAACCACCAACCCTTTCCAATACACACGCACCCATGCATGCACGCCTCAAACACACACACAGGCACATAAACACACACTAGCACATTCACACACACGCATGCAGGTGCCTGTTGCCTGTCCAGTCCAGACCCAGCCCACGCTTGACATCACCGCATCAAGCAACAGCATCAAAGCATCAACCACTGCTCCAACTGATACGTTCACTCACTCTCACTGACACATGCCAACAATCACATATCAACCAGCACTCTCACTGACACATGCCAACAATCACATATCAACCAGCACTCTCACTGACACACGCCAACAATCACATATCAACCAGCACTCTCACTGACACACGCCAACAATCACATATCAACCAGCACTCTCACTGACACATGCCAACAATCACATATCAACCAGCACTCTCACTGACACGCCAACAATCACATATCAACCAGCACTCTCACTGACACACGCCAACAATCACATATCAACCAGCACTCTCACTGACACACGCCAACAATCACATATCAACCAGCACTCTCACTGACACATGCCAACAATCACATATCAACCAGCACTCTCACTGACACATGCCAACAATCACATATCAACCAGCACTCTCACTGACACATGCCAACAATCACATATCAACCAGCACTCTCACTGACACACGCCAACAATCACATATCAACCAGCACTCTCACTGACACACGCCAACAATCACATATCAACCAGCACTCTCACTGACACACGCCAACAATCACATATCAACCAGCACTCTCACTGACACATGCCAACAATCACATATCAACCAGCACTCTCACTGACACACGCCAACAATCACATATCAACCAGCACTCTCACTGACACACGCCAACAATTACACATCAACCAGCACTCTCACTGACACATGCCAACAATCACATATCAACCAGCACTCTCACTGACACACGCCAACAATCACATATCAACCAGCACTCTCACTGACACATGCCAACAATCACATATCAACCAGCACTCTCACTGACACACGCCAACAATCACATATCAACCAGCACTCTCACTGACACATGCCAACAATCACATATCAACCAGCACTCTCACTGACACACGCCAACAATTACACATCAACCAGCACTCTTACATTCATCAACAGTCACACATGAAAACATATACTCATTTTGCATATGATAACGCACTTTTACTCACACAAACACACAGTCACACACATACACACCTACTCATTCAAGGGTTTTTCTTTATTTTTACTATTTTCTACATTGTAGAATAATAGTGAAGACATCAAAACTATGAAATAACTTATAAGGAATCATGTAGTAACCAAAAAAGTGTTGAACAAATGTGCAAAGTAGTCATCAAGACAAGGGTGGCTACTTTGAAGAATCTCAAATATAAAAGATATTTTGATTTGTTTAACACTTTTTTGGTTACTACATGATTCCTTATGAGTCTGCATGGTAAGTGGTTTGCATGCCAGCACATTAGCTTTCAGATCCTCCTGTCCTCCTGTAGGCATGTAAAGTCTCCCTCTCCTTTATTCTTCCTTTTTCCCGTTCTCTCTCTCTCTCTCTTCCTCTCTCTCTTCCTCTCCTCCTCTCCTCCTCTTTACTGATAGACAGACATCTCCTTATTATCCCCCGGCCCCACTTCCCCCCAGGCCACAGGTCTCCGTCTGGACTTGTCAGGCCTCCGCTGTGCTGGATGTGCCCATTCTGTCTGTAAAAGTCCCTGTTTACCATGTGCTTCCCCACAGCTTCCAGCATCCATGCATTACTTATTCATTATCCTGAGCTGCTTAGAGTGTAGTACAACTGTGCGGGACAAGAGGCATTGTGGTCGTATTTGTGTGCGTCTTAATCTCTGTGTGTGTATGTGTTTTGGCCGTGTGTGTGTTCATGTGTGTATGTGAGTGCTTACAGCAAGCTGAGAGGAACAGGATGGGTGGTTCTGTCAAGGCAGGTGCCCACATTTGAGTCAATCAGGGCAGGAAATTGAAATGGCATGCACACACTGTCACACACACACACACACACATAATAACGCAAGTCTAGATAATCGTGTTGTACCTAAACAAGATCAATAGGGGAGCTTTTTAAGCTGTGCGTCTCATGTCTTTTCTGTTCTTTCATGAGCAATGACGCACCTGGCCTCTCCTCTGCCTATCAGCTATTACTCTATGTTCTTGTGCATTTATATAGAAACTTGGAGCAGCTTTGAATGATTTCATGTGTGGTATGATTTCTAGTTAACCTATTGCACATCGGGACAAATGATCTACCTACCACTGTTGTCACTATAAATGGTGGATATGCACCATTAAAAAAAAACATTAGGAACACCTTCTTGAGATTAAGTTGTACCCCCTTTTGCCCTCAGAACAGTCTCAATTCATCAGGGCATGGACTCTACAAGGTGTCGAAAGCGTTCCACAGGGATGCTGACTCCCAATGCTTCCCACTGTTGTGTCAAGTTGGCTGGATGTCCTTTGGGTGGTGGAACATTCTTGAGAAACACTGTTGAGCTTGAAAAACCCACGCAGCGTTGCAGTTCTTGACACACTCAAACCAGTGTTTCTGGAACTTACTACCATACCCTTAATAATTTTTCTTTAGCATGTCTCCTCCCCTTCATCTACACTGATTGAAGGGGATTTAACATGTGACATCAATAAGGGATCTTAACTTTCACCTGGATTCACCTGGTCAGTTGGTCCTAATGTATGGCAGTATAGACATTTAGACTGGTTGACTGTATTTACCTGGGGTATGGTAAACGTGCAGAAAAGCATAGTGCATTAGGGAAGTACCAAAACACCTTGATAGGGGAGGCTTATGAAGCAGAAGAGGAAATGTGGCTATATGGAAGAAATTATATAGTAAAACCTGCAAAAGGGCGAATGTAAACCATCCCCTGTGCCCAATAAAAATCCAAACAACACTCCCCAAAGCCCTAAAAAAAATTATACAACACTCGCCTATTTTGGTCAGTGGGGATTGATGGTGCTGGTAGGTCAAAGTTTAATTCATGCTGGTAGGTCAAAGTTTAATTCATGTATGCCTACATTCAGATATAGATATCACTTACCCTTCCATTTCTTGACTAGTTGTCTAGGACAGGAATGTTTCGATGTAACAGTTTGTAGGCAAGTTCTCTACATTTGAGGCTACTAAGCCCATAAAACTAGTCTGCGAGACTCTTGACATGTTTAGCAAGCTCAGACTCCATGTCATGAGATGAGACCTTGTGTGTCTCTGCTATATCATAGTCTGTCTTTCACACAGATACGTGTGAGTTTTATTTTTGGTCATTGTACCTCTTCAGTGTCATTCAGTCTATTTTTTCCTCCCTTGCTGCTGTTCAAATGAACTTATTCCCTTCTCTCATTTCCTTGGTTGCTCTCTCAAGAACCTCAAGGGGGGCTAGACCTCTGATTGCTTTCCTCAATCCTACACTCTTAAAAAAAGTGCTATCTAGAATCTAAAAGGGTTTTTAGGCTGTTCCCATAGGAGAACCCTTTGAAGAACCCTTTTTGGATCTTTAAACGATCTACTTTGGGTTAGATACAAGCATCATGACACCTATTACACAATAAATTAATTTGACTTGGTGAAACTTTTTCCATAATCTCTTCTTTGATATTTTGGTCACGTGATTAATTGTGTGTATGGTTTCCTAGAAACAAGAGGTGGGTCAACTAAACCTTTGGCTCAACTTACCCCACTACCCCCTACATGTCTGACCAGTGGAGTAGCCATTTTACCCCACTATCTCCTACATGTCTGACCAGTGGAGTAGCCATTTTACCCCACTATCTCCTACATGTCTGACCAGTGGAGTAGCCATTTTACCCCACTATCTCCTACATGTCTGACCAGTGGAGTAGCCATTTTACCCCACTATCTCCTACATGTCTGACCAGTGGAGTAGTCATTTTACCCCACTATCTCCTACATGTCTGACCAGTGGAGTAGCCATTTTACCCCACTATCTCCTACATGTCTGACCAGTGGAGTAGTCATTTTACCCCACTATCTCCTACATGTCTGACCAGTGGAGTAGTCATTTTACCCCACTATCTCCTACATGTCTGACCAGTGGAGTAGCCATTTTACCCCACTATCTCCTACATGTCTGACCAGTGGAGTAGCCATTTTACCAACATGCTGCATTATGTTTAGTCAATCATCTTTCAATAGAAAAGTCTCTCATGTCCAACCAATGTGCCATTGTTCTCTCTGTTATTTGGCACCTGCAGCTGCTGTTGTTGTACTAATCTGCAGTCTGCAACCCCTCTACCTTCCACAGCAGGCGAACTAGGTGGGGTGGGGGGGGTAGTCACTTCTTTAACACGTTACCCAAGTGAAGGTTACAAATACTTAGCTGGAGAGCTCGGCTGCACTATATCTCAGCCTATTTCTACTTGTCAAAAGCAGGAGCAGTCATAACAGCAGAGGATCAGCAGGGAGTTGGGTTGGGAAAGGAATTCACAGAAACAGAGAGAAGAGTACCATATGTGGGTGAGAACCATGTTCTCATACAAGCTGTTTTCCTTTTGTTCAGCTGCACAACCACACCTTAAATGAGGAGAGGGAGCAAGGGAACGCACTGGACAGGGTGGAGGAGAGGAGGAGGAGGAGGGGAGGAGGAGAGGAGGGGAGAGGTGGGGGATCATTGAATAGCTGGGCATAATGTGCTCTGGGCAGTCCCAGACCCAGCTGTTTTCCATTCTGTGGAAGTCCAAGGAGTGAAAGAGGGAGTGGGAGAGAGGGATAGAGGGAGAGAAGGGTTGGTTGGACAGGGAGAGGAATAGAGGAGAAGAGAGATACAAGGAGAGACTCGTGGTGAAGAACATGAGGGTTGGGTAGAGAGTCAAGGTCCTTTGGGTAGAGAGGAGAGATCAGAAGAGCAGTACCCTCTTAACAGCTCTCACACATACACATGCTAGCTCCCTCTATAGGCTAATGTGGTGTGTGTTGGTTTGGGGAGGGGAAGCAAAATGCTGAGCAGACAGACAGTGTGTGTATTTCTATATCTTCTGTCCGACTCTGGCAAGGCCCCTGACCCTGAGGATGAGACAGCAGTCAGCACCCTTGGCCTTTTCATCCAGTCCCCACTCACCCCCGCCTTCCTCTCCTCATCTCGGTCCACCGACTCCTTCCCCTCACCTCGGTTCCCTGCCTTCCTCCCCTACTTCTCCAGGGTTCATCACCCCATTCCAGACGCCACACACAGGCAGGCCTGCATACTGTCCACACGCACACAGACAAGACCACTCCCATCTCTAGATGTCGTTTTCCTGGAAGACTACTGGTATGCCTATGCAGAATGCAGAATGGTGGTACACTCAGTACCTAGGGCCATGTTGATATGACCATCTGAAATGAGGAGTTACCTTTGGCTGTTGTTGATTGAGGGCACACCTTTGCAATGCACTAAGAGCATAAACATGTTCTCAATGTAACCAAAGTGAGTTTAAATGATGTAGATTGAATGTGATCCTTGGCATGTGGCTCCACATGTTTTTTACACTCATATCTGTGTTGATCATGATCTCATATACCTCTGCATGTCAATGATTAAGTATATGCCCATGAGTCTGTGCCTTGCAAGAATGCCCATAAGAGTATTTGTGTGACAGGCTGGGGGGATGGTGGTGGGGGCACCCGATACCAGACACCTCAGACCTTTACCATTTGATTTGGGGTGTTGCAGGGGGGCAGAGTGAGAGTTGGCACACTGCCAGTAAGGTCCTGCCTTTTCAGACCACCCCATCAGAATGTGCCCTGGGCACAGGCATCTCTGCTCCGGCCCCAGATCCACCACCCCTGCCCCTCCAAGGCTCAGGACAGGAATACAGCTAGCTGGGGCACTCTGGGACATTCAGTATGGGAACACTGTATATCATGTTGGTACACAAGCTTGCCAATGAAATCACACCAAAGAGAAGTTTGCATTACAGTATATAGTGAATCTATGTATTTGAATAGAGATTATTTTGTGGCACTGACCGTGTCAATGTTCTGTGTCATAATGTTCCTATTTGTTGAATGTGAAGGTGGTGGCGCAAGTAGAGCTCTAGATTTCAGGTACAGCGCTCTCTCTTTTACATTTCTTCTATGTCATGAAGCAAGTCGCAGCAAGGTGCTGGCTATGGATCCATATCAGATATGTATGTAAATTATACAATGACTTCACATGCTGTTGAATAGTGTATCAGGAAACGTGCACACATGGTGTGTGTGTCTGGCTGCTCTTGCTCTTGCTGACAGGGTAATTGATCTGTTCAGTGTTGCATGTGGACCTAATATGATGCATGAGATTCCGCTGAAATTCTTACTTCCACATGAGGTTCTTGTCTCTGTTCCATGGGTCTTCATTTCAGAATGCATTAAAAAAGATATGGTAATCATCACTGACATTCAGTGAAATCTCAATGAAATATTTCCGGCACAGGTGATAAAAGCTGCACATTTTAATTTGTCTTTCGGAAGGTAAAATAGCTATCTCACTCATCTCAGGTATTTGATGGAAGCCGAATCACAGACTGTGTTGTGTGAGCTGCCACTGTTTGGCACAATGTGGTGAAACTCTTCAACACAACACTAGGGGCTCTACTCAATCCGTTGCTCTGAAGATCAGGTTTACAGTAAGATTGACGATTAAAGGCAATGTTCCCGTGGTTACGGAGACTGCATTCGCAGTAAACACTGCATATATCGGCGCAATCAGAAATGACCTTTAAATGAGAACTGCTCTACAATGCAGATATTCTTTGCTACGGATTTAATTGAGTCTGGTGCTGAAAGACAATCTTTTTGATGTGGATTGATTCATTCCTTAAAAGTGACAAGAAAAATAAAGTGACAAGACAGCCGCTTTGTGAAACCATTATGCAATTCATTTTTATTGCCAAGATTTTGAGTATAGAAACAAACAAAAACATAACATTTTCACAATGGCTTAAAACAAATAAAAGCCTTATCAAACATGATTTATTTAGACATTGGAATTAAAGAAAATAATGATAATATCCCACAATTGAAATGTACACAAAACAATTACCTATAAAACATATTTAGACATGCAATAAATACATTCATTTCACTAATGCAAAATAAGAACAATATTGAAAATGTAACAGAAAAATACTGTTCGGTTTTTTGTTTATTGCTTTGTATTCAAACCCTTGGTTTTTATTTTCAAGAAAGCGCTTGAAAAAACGGTAATATTTTAAATTAATAAAATAAAAAAATACTGGTGTGCTTTTTTAGCAAATTAAATTCTATTATCTTAATAATAATATCTGATGTAAATTGGTGAAGTTTTACTGTAAGTTTAGTGCCTGTCTTCCCCTTTCCCTATTCAGTCTACATGCCATGTGAACTTTTTATCTCTGTAACCACAAATCCAAATTCTGTTCCCACCTCAATCACCTCAGTAAATCCACCATTTCTATATGGGATCAAATTGTGTGTGTGTGTGTGTGTGTGTGTGTGTGTGTGTGTGTGTGTGTGTGTGTGTGTGTGTGTGTGTGTGTGTGTGTGTGTGTGTGTGTGTGTGTGCACGCATGTTTCATGTAAATGTGGAGTGTGTAGGAGAGTGTGTGGCGTCTCAGTGTGTGTTCAGTTCAAGCCGTCAGTAACATTGCCTTTTCTTTAGTAATGACTTTTTCTGCAAGAACCGACACTCCAAAAGGAGCAGGGAAGCCTAATTAAATCTGACCTAATCTGGAACAGGCAGTCCTGAACAGTGACAGGGCAGTCTGTCATCCAGGTGTGTGTGTGTGTGTGTGTGTGTGTGTGTGTGTGTGTGTGTGTGTGTGTGTGTGTGTGTGTGTGTGTGTGTGTGTGTGTGTGTGTGTGTGTGTGTGTGTGTGTGTGTGTGTGTGTGTGTGTGTGTGTGTGTGTGTGTGTGTACACTCATACATGACTATTAGACCCCGGGTTAGATCTGAAACGGGGTACTTTAGGAGAAGTACCGTAAATGAATAATATCTTTAGAGTCAAGCCTTGAGAACCGGCAATATGATATTCTAGATTAAACGGCGTCCACTTAAATCTGTCTTGTCTGTTGATCAGGTCTGCGGTCTGACTATTTCACTGCCTGGTGGAGAGAGAACGCTCCAAGCAAAACATACTGAAGAAAACATGGGGCAGCCACTAGCCACACCCCTCTCCTCTGCTTGAACAAAGACTGTCCTTCTCTATCATGTGGAGACTGGGTGATGGTTTGAAGGCCAGGTAAGAAGACACCAATGCTAAGGGCACTCAGACTGAGACGCCAACATGAAAACCTGACGACGCAGCAGCTCACCAGCACTCAGTTTCTTCTATGTTGTTTACTTAAGCTATGACTGGTACTTTAACTCTCTCATTATTTATCTCTCTTTCTTTCTCTCTCTTTCTCTCTCTTTCTCTCCCTCTCCATCTCAGAAGATGACTTGGCTGGTGGAGCTGTGGTCCGGCTCAATTGTGCAATTTCAGCCACTCATGTTTACTTTACTGGCATCTTTCTGAGCATATTTCCCCCTGAACATTTCCTTCTCATAGTATCCTGCATTTCCTCAATAATAATGCTCTTTTATCTGCCTTTGTAATACACTTCCTGACTTGAAAAGCAAGTACATAATAACGTCGTCAAATTTTGTATTTGGCCCGTCATCCACAGTATTGTAACACATGCCATGAAGTTCATTTTGGAACTTGATCAGGGCGTTAAGAAAAAGAAAGTTGTTCGCGTAAACATTTAGACAACTGTCTTCTTCAGCAGGAAAAACAGCTGGAAGCGACTTGATCATGGGAGAGAGGGGGAATAGGGAAGGAGGAGTAGAGGAGGAGGGTTGGCGGCGTGGGCTAGTGGTTCGTGCTGAGTGTCAAGAAGAGAGTGGGAAACGGACAGAGAGGTGAGGGGAGAGCAGTGCTTTGAAGTAACGAGGGAAGAAAAAGTGGGAGGCCGGTGGTTGGATCGGGGAGAGACGGAGGAAGAAAAAGGAGGACAAGGAGGAAGCAATGTGCGAGAGGAAAGGCGATTGCGCGGGGGGTTTTAGGGGGTCACGGGGGTAATACAAATCATAATTCAATGATTTCTCCAGAAAAGTGCAGTTTGGGGGGAATAAATGGAGGAAAGCAGCTGCTTGTAATAAAGACCATTGAAAGTGTCAAGTCTCTCCCTCCCTTCTAATTCAAACAGGTCCACTGTGGGAACAGCAGAGAACTAACACAGATGGACAGGTGCATTGTGGTCACTCAGGAGATGCACACTCACACCAGACATCAGAGTCATTTACATAATCTAATGTACTGCAGGCTTATTTCATAATGATTGACATGTGGATCAGGCTTAGGGTTCAAATACCTATACATGTTTTCACATGAGTTTATAAGATTCCCCAAAAATCACAGGAGTAAAAAAATTAAAACCTCAATATGAACACTGACCAGAAAAGTTACAACAAGTCTGCATTGAATGCTAGTATCAGTATTGCTGACGTTCTCTTGGCACATACTGTATAGTAAATGTCAACTGTAACAGTGGTGATATGGAGGGAGGCTGCTCTTCTTTTCCCTAACCAGTTATGTCATAGAGAGCCCTCTTCTGAACTGGTTGTGCTAAAAGTACACCACAAAGTGGGATGTTTTCTTTGGTAATAAGCTTATGAAAGTGGTTGTTAAAAGACCCAGTGCAGTCAAAATTGTGATTTTCCTATTTTATCTATATATTTCCACACTATGAGGTTGGAATAATACTGTGAAATTGTGAAAATGATGATAATGCCCTTTTAGTGTAAGAGCTGTTTGAAAAGTTTTGGTGGGATATAGTTTTGGCCAGCCTGGTGACATCACCATGCTGTAAATTAGTTAATAGACCAATAAGAAAGAGAGTTCCAAACCTCTCTGCCAATAACAGCTAGTTTTCAGTTTTCCCCCTCCCCACTCAGACCACTCCCAGACAGACTTGTTTGAGAAATTGGTCTTTGCTAAGAAGTTTTGTTTTTTTTTTTTTACCATTTTGATTGAAAACAGTCAGGTACTAAATTGTTACCCAGAAATTTGAATATTTAAATAAACATTTCTGCATTGGACCTTTCTGGAAGTAGAGCACAGTAAGAACAGCACTGCACGTACAATATAAGAGTGGACAGGGGTTTCCTCCCCTTTAAAACATTTTTTAAAAAGAAAGGAAGGAAGGAAGAAGGGAAAAAGAAGATAGGGAGGCTCTTAACGTTTTCTCAATGGAGAGGTTTAGAAGTAAGATCAGTCTTTCATATTTAAACAATGGGCTCATGTCCACCCTGCTGAGCTCTCCATGCTCCTCTCCCTCCCAATCTCCATCTGTGTCTCTATCGGTCTGCGAGCAGAAACACACTGCACATCCTGCTCAACACTAAGGCCCAGCCAAGAGTTCACTTTCTGCTCCTCCACACCTCTCCACTCCTTCACACCAGAACTACTCTCAGAGCATACATTAACAGCCATTTATATACTCAAACAACATGTGGACACAAACAGACAACCCAACACTTCCCCCTTTAAACTCACACACACACACACACACACGCACATGCACGCACGCACGGCCCCCCTGCCCCTGAGTAAGGCAGTTAACCCACTGTTCCCCGGGCGCTGAAGACGTGGATGTTGATTAAGGCAGCCCCCTTCACCTCTCTGATTCAGAGGGGTTGGGTTAAATGCGGAAGACACCTTTCAGCTGAATGCATTCAGTTGTACAACTGACTAGGTACCCCCCTTTCCCTTTATATAAAGGGTAATTTCAGAACACTAACGCTGGACATTATCCTGTACAGATTCCGAGTGGCAGTGGAAAATAATCTTGTTTTAACGGTGCAAAAAAAGGAAAGTGGGAGATATTCTTTCAGTGAAAGTCAACTAATGAATGAGAGAGAGAATGAGCAGGAGAGATGTATATTCCCACCATTGACATCCACTTCAAATGGGCTGTTACCTCTTGTCTATGGGACTTCACATGTCTGTGGTCCAACCTCATACTGCCATGATAAATGGAAGATTGAAATTGTCCGCTGTCCCTGTCATTTCAACTAGTTTATTTTGTTATAACAAAACAGCTGGAGACTATTTTTCTAAATTAACTTTGGAGACAAGTGTGGATTTTTGTGTTCCACGTAGGCTGGAAACAAGCTATCTTAAAGTGTGTTTGTGTAAGAATACACACACAGCCTTAGTCTGATGATCATCAGCTCACAAAGCCCCCTCCAGAGAAATGGGTCAAACATCTTCAGGCTATAGCTTTCATCCACTCACAGCCCAGCCACTGTTTATCTGTTTAGGGAAATATTGAGAAATACATCACTCCTCGTGTGCAACCAAACACGTCACTAAACATTAAGGCTTCGGGTGAAAAATAAAATACCTAATTCACATACTGTTTATATGTTTCTTTGGAACCAGAGGTATTGCCTCATGTCTTGTCTTACAAGCCCTATCAACATTTACATTTGTATATTCTGTTGAATTAAAGAAAATCACCAGCTTGACTTTTCCTTATTAAGATAATGTCATTGGTCTGAACTATACAAAGCCTCTTTGAGGACAGTACAAAAGGAACATTTACACAAGATATTAAGATAAAAGCAGAAAATGTTAATATCACATGTTATCAACAAAATTGTAAAACATCTCATAACCATGAAATAACCACAAGTTTAACACAGGACTATTGTCTCCTCAAAATAAAAACGTGTGTAGATGTGTCTGTATCTGCATGTATCTAAGTGTTTATGTGTGTGTTTGGTTGGTTGATTGCTGTGTAGCTAAAGCGTTGCGTCCCCATGCTGGGTTCAGTCCTGAGGTAAGCACCAGTTTCACTTTGCTTTGGTTCAAAATCTAAAGAAAGAGAAAGAAAATATGGGACAGAAAAACACACCTTGATATGCTCATTATGCTACAGAATAAAGCCCTTCAATTAATGTTGTATATTAATACAATCCCACAATACTAGGGCTTACTGTCTCCGTCTCCAAGCTAAGGTTGAAATATTCCCTAAGTCTATCACAGTGCATTCATGGCTTTAGTCTTCACATTCACCTACTGAGGTTGGCATTGGCACTATAGTGGTCAACAAACTCCAATCTGACACAAGGTCCGACAACGTAGAAAAAGAAAAAGCCAGCATGCTCCATGGAATATATATATATTTTTTAAATTGCAAAACAACAAGTGCCTTCAACCCCAAACCCATAAGTGCTCATTGTTTTCTAAAGGAACTGGTCAGTTGATATTGAGGCGTGCTACTGTACTGTATTGTGCCATTTTTGATAGCCTGCTAGCAGAGAGGCAGAGAGGCAGAGAGGCAGAGAAGCAGGGAAGGGCAGATGGTAGGACTCGGCTCGGCAGTGCTCGGGTGTCTTGTTATGGTGTGGATCAGAGGGGCTGGATGGCAGGCATGAAATGGGCCGTCAGGCCAATAGACAGTGTGAATTGTCAGGGAGAATATGAGATTTCACAGGGATTACTGGAAGACTGGGAGGCCAGCAGCTGGGGTGTGCTGTTCACCCACACAGACGACCCGGCCTGCTGCCGCACCACGAGCAGAGCACTGTCAGAGGCAGCTAGAGCCCAGCTCTCATGTTCACAACGCCGTCACATTAGCAGCTCCCAGTCCCTGTGTGTGTATTTAGGCAGCAGCGGAGAAGTCACTTTGGCCTGTCATTGATAGCACGGCCCTCTGTCTCAGACAGAGTTGAGACTACATGGGGGTGGTCAAAAGGTTTAAAAATGGTTAGTACTATTTATCCGCAGTATGGGACAATTGTCAGTCCCGATTCATCATCTGTGTTAGAGGGAGTTGCTGCTATTGATAGTGACTAATTGGTGGCAGTTGACTCTAGCCTCTCTGCACTGACATGGATGGCCTATGTGCTCTCCTCTGGTGAGTTGTACAGCTGCACCCACCATTGTAAATATTACACAATGTCACAGGCAACACCCATGCTTAGTCTACACTCCACACCACTGCATGTTGAAGCCATGGAGGAGGACTGGCGTGTCATGAGTTGGGTATGCACCATGATGCGCCCCAGTTGTGAGATCACAGGGTTGTGCTCCTCGCTACTTTTCAATAACAATTTGAAGGCACTAGGATGCAAGTCAAAAGAGAGGTTATGGGTTCAAAGGGTTATGGCACTGGGTGTAAGAGTCATTAAGCTACTATTATTTAATATGAGTCTCTCTGTACACAACATCATGAAGTACGTAACAATGGTGGAAAAACAAAGCATAGATCACTTGACTTAAATGGCGGAGCGAATGCTGTCTTCTGTTATTCACTCCCTCATGACTAGAACAGCTGGAGCATGGGGTAAAACTGGATAGGGAGATACAGAGGAAATCCAGTACCCCAAAAACTAAATTAAGTGTTCCAATCACTTGCAAATCCCAAAGGTTTGGCTTTTTCTTTTGTGCAGCGTTCCTTTCAGTTCTGGACAGGAGCCCTGAATCATGTCCATATGTGCTTTTTTCCATTTTATATACATTTACAACAGTAATAGTACAATAGTACATGTAGTACACAGGTTTAGGGTCTGATTGCAACACTTTCTAGTAACAGTTTCTTTGGTTTTTCATTACATACAAAAAATAAATAAAAACAATTGCTTTTTGGTTCTCAATTTGTTTTTGGCTCGGTGGTTTAATAAAAAAAAATACTTGTTTGCGTGGGTATTCCTAGGTCAAAATATAATAGAAATAGCACAGTTTTCTATGAAGGTTTTTGAAATGCATATAATGCAAACTTTGGAAAGAAAGGCACTTATAGGAGTCTACACAGATTGTGTGCGTTCTTTAGGCCAGGCATTGGCCTTAGTCTGAGGTGCAGATACTTATGGAGTTGAGGTGAATGACGTTAGAATACTGTAAGTTAAGTTGTGTGCCCACAGGACTGTGTGGTAGCCAAGGCCATCTTAGCTGGGGGAGTAGCGGTCAATGATACGGGAGTGGGAGTCAGAGAGGGACCCTGGGGAAGGGGGCAGGGCCTGGATCCCCAGGACATCCATCTTATCATGGTGGCTGAGGCGCAGGTGTTCTGCTGCCAGTTTGGACAACGGGAACAGGCTCTCTATGGCATGCTCTGCCAGTAGCTCTGAGGCCTTCTCCTGCTTCAGCCCCAGGTGCTCTGCTGCGTATTTACTCAGGGGGTAGATCCCCTCCGCAAAGTCCAGCTTCAGCTTGCCGTCGGCCGTCAGAGCCCCTCCGCCCCCCCCACTGCTGTGCATCTTCATGTGGCTGATGAGGTTGCGCTGCTGGGCGAACTTGCCCCCACACACCTGACACTCGTAGGGCTTCTCCCCGGAGTGGATGCGCATGTGCTCTGTGAGGCGGTACTGGCGGGTGAAGCGCATGCCACAGTGGTCACAGGCAAAGGGCTTGAGTCCCAGGTGACTGCGCATGTGGCGTGTCATGGTGCCGCGCTGGGTGAACTTCTTGCCACAGATGCTGCAGGGGTAGGGCCTTGTCAGCCAGTGGGTCTTCTCGTGCTGGCGCAGCGTGGCCGGGTCCTTGTAGGACTTCTCACAGGAGTTGCAGCGATAGGGTCTGATGATCTCACCCAGGACCCCAGACGTCAGGCTCTGGCTGGACTTCCCCTCCAGGTAGGACAGGCTGCCCAGACTGCCGTTACCATTGATGTTGCTGCTGTTGTTTTTGGGGTTGCTGTTGCTGCTACCCATCTCCCCTCCAGAGTACAGCTCCTCCTCTGTGTGGGTCTCCACATGGGCATTGAGCTGCTCAGAGCTGGGGAAGCCCTTGTCACAGGGGATGCACACGTACAAGTTGTCCCCAAAGCTCTCAGGCTCGTAGGGTAGGTGGAACCTCCCCATGGCCCCTGTGGGTGATGGTCGACCCTCACTACTGCCTGTCTCCTCACTGCCTGACCCACTCTTCTCATCCTCCCCATCACAGCCCACCCTACGGTAGCGATCATTACTCTCCTCCCCTGCCTTGTGATGGTGGTTGTGATGCTGGTGATCTTGGTCTCCGTTTCGACCCCCCTTCCTCCTCATCCTCATCATCCTCTTCATCCTCAGCTGTGTATGACAGTGGCTCATGCTTCACCCAGCGGTAGATGTTGCCCACCTCCCTGCTGGGCTCTCCAGCCTCTGTGGGGGTGTCGGGGCTGGGGGGGCAGGGGTAGTGGTCTGGACCTTGGGAGCTGGAGCGGTGGAGGTGGGGCAGGTGGGGCCCCAGGGGTTGGTTGAGGTGGGGGTAGGAGTGAAGCGGGAGAGACCCAGCCTGATCAGCCGTTTCCATCTTTTCTGTGGGGTAGGCCCCGCCGTTGGCCCCCAGCATGGGGCTAGTGCGGCCGCTCAGCCCCCCCCCTCCCGATCCTCGTCGTTGTGGGGCAGGGCATGAGCCAGGTGGGGGTGGGAGGGCGTGTTCTGGGACTGGGAGTTGGGACTCTTCTTGGAGAGGTCCAGGCCATAGATGGGGGAGCAGTTCCTGTCAGAGTGAGCTGGGCGCAGGCTGGGCTGGGCAGGCAGGGCTGAGGGTGTGGAGGGGAACACCTGAGGACCCTGAGAGGAGGTGGGGGCATACAGCTCCCCTGCATGGGTGGCATGGGGGTGGAGCGGCAGCTCCTCTAGTAATGGGGCGCGTGGCGTGTGGGTGTTCCCAACTCCCCCTGGGTAGCAGGACTGAATAACAGGGGTGGACACCCGATACCTGCCCCTTCCCCCTAAACCCAAACTATTGGGGCCCATCTTCCCATAGCGCAGAAAGGCAGGAGTGGGGCGGAGAGGGTACTTCTCATTTCTCCTCAGCTTCTTCTTACACAACGCCACTAAGTCCAGTAGCTGCAGATAGCTAGCTGCAGCCAGCACGGCCCCCAGGTTGGGCTCTGTTGGGGAGCTGGGGTCTCCTTCGGTCAGGCGGCCCGTGTAGATGTAGTCTAGAATGACCCGGAACACCCCGGGACTCACCATCTCGTGGTCTAGGTTGATGAGGTTGTCATGGACGACCAGGGACTTCAGGTAGAGGCTGCTAGCGGCCAGAATATTCTTGTGGGCTCGGAACAACGCATTCTGCACCACGATGATGACATCACACAGGAAGCCCTTGGTGCGCTGGGTGTTGAGTTGCAGGAGGAGGTGCCTAGCATGACTTGGGACTTCCATGGCATGGAGCATCGTCGTCAGACCGCCACCTAAAACAGCAGATATCTGTAAACGTCATGCAGTGCCAGTAGTATCAGTCCACAATCAGTCAATATCTACTATACATATTTCTCTTTTTTTTTTATATTTTCTAATATGCTTGAATGACATTGTGGTACATTCTCCAATTCATTTTGTCTTCTTTTTATCTATTTAGGTGAGACATTTAAACAAATGTATTTTTTATACATAAAATGTAATCTCATTGCTGACAAGTCAGATTTACCATCTGTATATAAAAAAGAATTAAAGTAAACTAAAATCTACTACCGCCAGACATCTCAATCTTCAATTTGAATTTAGGGCAGTCAATTCAGGAAATAAACTTAAATAACAATAAATAATAATAATAATAACAATAATAATAATAATAATAATAATAATAATAATAATAATTAAATGCATCCATTTTCAATGACTTCCCAATAATGAGAGGAGTAGAAGCAAATTTTTTTTTTATTATCAATTTTTGATTTTGAAATTAAAATCACTTCCTGAATTGACTGCCTTCATTTAGAATTGACCCAGCCCTGCTAATAGCTTAACAATGCCACTGTATCCCCTTACTTAACTTGGTTTCAATTAATTGTATTGATTCCAAGTAAGTAAAAGTGAACAGATTTGCTTCAGTTTACAGTAAAGGCAGTGCACGTAGGAGTCACTCTATAAAAGTGAGCTATTGCTATAGCTGAGCAGCAGTTGAAGGTTTTGTCATTATCAGAAAATCAAGTGTACACATTCACTTCCTAGAGAGAGAGAGAGAGAGAGAGAGAGAGAGAGAGAGAGAGAGAGAGAGAGAGAGAGATGGATATGTTTTCTTGTTGCCGGCTTCCATAAAAAATATTCCAGAGGTGGGGTGTGCAGTGTTTTAAACAAAGCACAGAGTGAACATTTTGCAAGTATGATGAACAGCAGGTATAAACCTGTGGAGGGAGAAGACGAGTCCAAAAAAAGATGTGTCTTTGAGCTCCCATTCGGCCCAGTCATATAAGGAACTCTGATCACACAGGGTGTAAATCAAGACAAAATGAGAAGGTCCAATGGTTTAACTTAAGATGAACTCCGGGATTCTAATGTGCACACACATGCTTCTCACATACCAATACACACACACACTCACTCAAACACACACACTCAAAAGTTGTGTATTGTTGTACTAAGGCTTAAGTAAACATTATTAACTGAACAAATTTAGTAGGATGTATTGTTCAAACATTGGTGTCTGAGGATACTTTACTGGTGAGATGAAACAGTTTTTAACTGTCCCTAAGGGCTTGGTCTCGCTGATGGGAAACAAGCAACTAAATAAATATGTCCGACCGTGGTCTTCCTGACATAAGTTCCTCATCTTATTGTTTATTTCATTGACTATAAGCCCCCAGTCAGAGGGACAGGGAAGCATGAGATTTCAAGCGGACATTTAATTACCTACTGAGCCCTCCTTAAGACACTATTCTGCCCACAACCAGGCCCTCTGCAAGCCCACTGCACACCACACATAAACATATCAAGGGATCCATCTAAAGAAAAGCAGTTCATGTGGTTCTTATACAGAGTTTTATACCCTGGCTGTCTCATAGCCTTCCATTCCTATCATTTAAAGACACACCTCAGTCTAAAGTAGTTTGCTGTGTAGTTGTGTTGATATATGTTTAGCATTACCCAAAAGTAGCTTAGCCATTTAAAACATGGTCTCGTTTAGGTGCAATAAAACCCATAACCTGACCCTTTACAGGTTTCCACTGCTGCTCTCTTAAACGCTGCGGTCTTTCATTTCTCCAAGGTCATATTTTACTAGAAATTCCACAGTATGAGGAGCAAATCAAAGAAAAGGAAAAGGTAAATCAATATGGCTCATATGAAAATTGATATTCAGAGCGATTGACAAGTTACATACATTAACAGCTCGAAGAATATCAGGCATATATCTGAGCACTGCGCTACTCGATTGGTGCGCTGTGCGTAAAGCTTAGCCCTCACAGGCTTTTACGCATGAGGTTCGGACAGGCGCGGATGTTTCCCCAGGGTTAATGGGAGTGCACCATACACTTTTAATCTGTCACAGCACGCTATACATGACCCGAGAGAATAAAAAGGCGGCATGAAACAGAGATCTAGGCTACTCTGTCCCCTTTACGCGCTTCGACCAACATACCACCACCTTATGAGATGCCAGCCATCAATTATATAGAGGGTCTTACTTAAATGTTTCAAAGGTAGAGCAGGATAAATAGCAGGCAAATATTTATATACAACAAATAATAATAATCTGGAAACACTGTAAAATTTACAAGCCCACATGTCCAACGCACGAGAGTGGGCTTGCATGTATGGCACAATTATGCTATACTTTGCTTAGGTTCGTTTCCGTTTGTTTGATTGCTATCTTACTCGGATGTGTAATGAAATCGTTATCATATCACACATGTAGGCTACAGACAGGCACGTACACGCACACACGCACACAGGCACATGCACACACAGACACACAAATGATCCATGGCCTAAACAGCTAGATTAAAAAAGAACCTTGCATGTGGCAGCGCACCGGCCTCCACCACTAAATCCATTTTTCCTGCAGGTGCATGAAAAATCAACGTGAATCTGCTTGTAGCCTATGTCATTTTCTGCATCGTTCAAGTATATCAATTGCAAAAATAAAATGTTAAATATGAACAAATTTAAAGCCGTTATTTGAAGAAAATATGAATTGTGGGGCGAAAAACGAATTTAAATGAAATATTATTAGCATGATCATTCAGATAGAATACACAAATGAACTGTCTGTCATATCTGTAGAATTTGTGTAATATGCATATTGTGCTTTTTCTCTTGTTGAAAGAGAACGAAGTGTTACCAAAATAAATAATGTATTAAAAACCATTGTCTGAGCATCAAGCATTAACAGTTAGGCTACTGTATCATCCTGTCGGCCTATCAAAGACAGCCCTCAAATGAACTGAGCCAATCAAACGTTTTAAAACTGTGAGAGAATCATCTCATTGCAAGGTTATATTCATAATTCAAATATCATTAACCTGCACGAAATGGGATGAGGCTACTTTATTTTTCCTATTTTTCCACTCTATCTCTTTCTATCTCTCTCTCTAACCTATAGATTGTTTATTCTCAATTATTACACATTTTTTAAAATCATTTGAAAAATGTATCATCACAATGAGTGATCTTTTGGAATATGATTAAACAGTAAGTGGATATTGAAGGTTATTGTGTCTGTTATATAGATTCAGAATATTTTCCTGTACCATGATTTGTTTCTGAGTGGTTAGTTATAGGTAATATAGGTGAATGCTAGATTTGGTATAAGGGTGACTTCTTTGAAAACAGTGCTTGAGTCATCTTTGGGACAGTTTGGTATCCATGATACCTGTGTTGTGTCTGTGTTGTCACTGCTCTGCTATGGGGGTGAGGCTGGGTTTAGACTGAGGGGGTCTGCTCTTCTATCTACGCCTTCTGCCTTTCTGATTTTCAGGGAACGACTTTGTATGCATGTAGGTTTACCATGTTTATGCAAAAAGTCCAGATTCTGGTATTAATTAGAGCAACTTCCTACACAACAATATTGATCTGGGACATCCGTGTAGTCTTTTTTCGTTTGAGAATGGTCTATCTAAGGCACTTAATAATAAATTAACGTTGCAAAGAAAAAAATATCAACTTAACGATAGCAAATTAAATGCTAATTGTGTTTAATGCATGCTTTATTTAGTCTATTCCAAATTAATGTTTCGAGTAAAAACGAACATTTGGGGAAATAGATCAACTGTTTGTTTTCATGCTGTGAAATACTATCTATCATCGCTGTTGTCATTTTGTTTACGGGCATAACATGAACCCTGTCAAACCTATAAACCTGAATAAAGGGAAAAAAGGAAAAACTGTGAGCCGCTGAGCTCTATAGCTTATAAGGCCTTACGTAGCAGGATATTTTTGTGAATGGGCTGTATAACAGCAGTAGAGCATGAAAACTTATTTAATGAAAACCACACTTGAGGCTTTAAAAGTAGCCTAGGGGGTGGGTGTCCTGCGCTTAGCGTAAACAGTGCAGAGAGATGGCTCGAATTATATCGACATTGTTTGATTTTAGACAAGGCCAGAGACATTTGTATTTTACACTTCCTCTATAGTCAGAAGGCTAGATAAGTGAGTTTGGATGTTTAGACACAGCCGCCAAAATGAGTATGTCAGCTTATCAACGCAGCCTCGCCTTTACCTTGGTTATGAATTTGATTCGCTCTGGCGTTGACTTCCTTATAAGGGGCATTTCAAATGAGACACTCAGATGAAACTCCCGAGCTGCGCTCCTCGTCTCTTTAGAATACAGACCCCCAGATTTCCATTCATAATCCCGCCGTAGACATGTGCATACGATCCCCGTTATTAGATGTGCCTCTTTCTCAGAGCCACAGTGATAGCAGTTGTCAAATTGACAAAACGATCCATTATTACCATTATTGTTATAGCGATGTCTCATAAACCAAATCATAGGACTCAAGGCCGGCCTATCGATGGACAGAGAAAAATGGTTCCTCAAAAAATCATTTTGTATTTGTTTTATAATAGGTTTTTGCTGTTAGTTTCCTTGTCACTGCTAACTTGTATAAGAAAGGCCAACAATACTTACTTAACAATGTGCCTCCTTTTTTAAAATATATTTTGCCTGCAGTAACGTTTGTAAAGTTGTAAAAGATAAGTCTAGTTTTATGCAACAATGTCTTAATTAAATAATTAGATTTGATTGAATACACACGAGAGGGGAAGTAGGCCAATAGGCCAACAAACTCAAAGTTTATAGGCACATGTCCTTTTAACAAAATAGACTCGCCTACTCCTGAGCCCTGTCAACTTCTTCAGAAAATGTCATGATATGTCTACTCAATGCGTCCATTAGGCTATAGATCTTAACAACATGTCTTAATAAATACATCGTGTATTAATAAATTGACCATTTGAGAAGTCATTTGTTATTCAGGTTTATATGTCTATTTTCTTTAAAGATAGGATACATTTTCCACAACAACAAAACAATTTTAACATGATATACATGATTTAGGTATCCTAAATCTCGCCTTCTCTCATCCCTACTCTTGTAATCTTGTCCTCGCACTAGACATATCACGAGACTTCAACGCTCATAAAACCATCGCTGACTTCTATAGTGCATCACCATCGTTATCTCAGTCAGATAACCACATGAGTCTACACTAAATCCTCTCCACAAATATTGTACAAAGGGAAATTCAAGCAGCCCTACGTTTCATCGAAATAACTGTAGATTAGTGATTGCCTATGACATAGGCCTACACGTACGTAACGTGTTGTCAACATTTTTTGGGATTGATGCATGTTATTTCCTACACTCTGTACATTTAAACAGAACGTTTAGATAAACGACAGCACTTAAATGTTGACATAGAAAGGTACAGAGGGGTTGGGAGAGAAACAGAACAGGGACAGAAGATAAAGCCGTCATCGCTCTCCCTAAAATCAAATATACTCCATGAGAAGGGCCATGAACCCTTCATTAGTCCGATGCTAGGCGAGCTGTGATCTATAGCTGCACGGTGGTGGGGGGTGAACTCCGCACCGAGACCCACCGCATCAACCTACCTCTGACTGAGGATGAGGCATCATGCTGAACACCCAGAGACTTAACTACACTGTTTTCTGTATAAAACTAGATAACTACACAACCATCTGATGACAATAGGTGACATATAGGTTAGGCCTCCTTCACAGCAAATACTCCAATAGAAATCTTACCTTGTTATAGCTTTACCGAACTTAGTCCAGTGATCCATTTATTAGCATCATACAATTATGTAGGCTATTCGTAGTTTGGTAAAGTGGAGATGAGAATGTTCGAATTAAACAAAAGATACCTCACATAAGCAACCATTTCTTATTACAAACAAAAATATATAGACTAAGGGGTTCCATCAAAAATTGGGAAAACACGATTGTTTTGTTTTAAAAAATACACACAAATTAACCAAACACTAAACGCGCGATAAACACCCAATGTTCACATAAAGATCACAAAAAAGTTAAATACTATCTATATCTGGTCTCAATAATGTTGCCTGTTATGTAGCTGTGCTGGACTTTAAAAAGCTGGTATTGAAACGTTACCTGGATGCCCGATCTCTTCTGCCATCCGATCTAAGTCTCCCTTAATGATCATCTCAACAGTCTTTTGGAGTAATTTCTGACGTTTCAACTTTGAACTGCCAGCCTCCAAAAACCATGCCAGTTTTCCAAGCACGACTGCCAACTCTTTTTATTATTAATTGCTATGAATTTCTTGTTACTCTCTCCGTCCTCTCTCTCTCTCTCTCTTTCTCTCCCTGCCCCTCCCCTCTCCCTCTCTTTCTCACCCCCTCCTATAAAAAAATACGTGCTTAGTCCAGCATCAGTTTCCTCCTATTTTAATTTTGTAATTTCCCCGGCTATTTTTTTGTGTCGAGGCAGTAATGTGCGCGGGGATGATAATGGAGCCTCTACGCACCTTAAGTGTTTTAGCGCCCCATGTGATGTCAGTCTTTAATAAAACTAAAAGGTAAACTCGAGGGCAGGAACTTCAACTGACCCCCACTTGAACTTCACAACACATCGCGGCTTCGTCTTAAAGAGACAGGTCTTTATTGTATATCACACTGCAGTCCTGCACTGAACTGAAGTTTGGAGACATATGAGACCCGTAACAAAAATGCATATTGTCAACAATTAGACTATGGGGAAATAGCCTACACACCGATAGATGATGGCTGGTTTATTCATATGCAATTTGACTGAAACTGATCTATAACACTACACCCTTTTAGTTAATGGACATTTCAATTAAACCTACTGATGAGGTGAATCTTATTATAGTGTTTAAAATGTGTACTAGTCCTAATTGAGTGAACCTTTGATATCCTATACGGATGACATTCTACAGTCCAACCCCCATTGGCTAACTAAGAGCCACCTCATCATTAGAGTTTGGTGTCTAGTGTATGTAGCCCAAGCCCTAACGGGTCTCACCTGCTTACGTAAAGACAAGCAGACAAGAGTTTACAGTAAGTAAACTGCCACGGCCCATATCCTGCGAGACTCAGAGCACTGACAGATGTGGGCGGGGAGGAGCAGAACTCTGTCCCCTGATATTTGTATCCATCCATCAAATATAACTATAAGGTAATCCTGCAACCATACACTATATAGTAACCTAGTGTTGCAGTCATTGGCATTCTTTGTTTTCGCGCGTAAACGTTGTTTTCGTGCGTAAAACGTGGGCCTATTTTGGAACGGAAAAGGTACCTCTATGTTGGGTAGGCTAAATATATACGCAGTAACAGGTGATTAAGTGTACACATAAATTATACTGTAAATTAGCCCAAAATAATTACAATATATATTAATCATGAAGCTGTTAGGGTAATTTATGGCTTTTATGCAGGTTTGTTTCTGTTTTCAAGCCTATAGTAATTTCAGTGTTCCACACACAGTAGTACACACTTCTGAAATTGACCATGTTTGTACAATAACAAATTATTGTAGCCTAGGCGTTGCTATTTTTAGTACACAGTAATAGTTGCACTATTATAGACAGAGTCTGAAAATCATGAAATCTCTCTCAATCAACTTTTGTCATTTACATCAGTTGTAAAACTTTTAGAAGCTGAGCATTTCTATCAACTATGTATACAATCTTTGGCTACTAAATGTAAAACTGTTCTTTTAGTTGTCACTGCGAATGGGCCTTTTGCCCTTATCGCGAACATCTTAATAAGTTAACAACATTATTTTGAATTACTAAGGCATGTTTCCTCTCTCGAATCGTTCTCATAAAAAATTGCAACTTGTCTTCAATAGATTTTTTCAGATAGGCCTAAAGATTCCCACGAGAGATTTTGTTTTTGCAAAATCACGATAATTTAGTTGAGATATAACATGCCAGCACCGGACGCGTAAGTTTAGTCTATACTTGCCAGCTGTCAGACACAGATGTTTTTTAAAAAGTTAATAAATATATACTTAAGTAGGAGAGCTTTTATAGCCTATTGCCTTCACTGACTGAATGCATCTAAAGTCGCAGTAAGTATCCAGACGGGATGTCAATATGCATGAGGCTAGCGGAGGGCATCGCGCTCGCTCTATCTCTCTCTCTCTCACATCTGTCATTTACCCACCTCGGACTCATGTCTGGTGTCGTGGCCGTTTGTGAGTTCTCCTCCTCGGGATTCCCCCATCCAGACTTCCACGCTCACTCGCCCCAAATTCCGTGCTATTACCAACCTCTTCCGTGCTTTCTCCTGTTCTCTATCACTGCTCGCCCGTTCTCTCTGCCCCGCACACTCTTTTATTTCTCACGTGCTATAGTACTATATCAGACACCTCTTCAGATTTGGTCGGGGTCCGATCAGACCAAGGTTTATGGCGGGGTGGATGCGCCCACAGCGACACCCAATGGTTGGCATTCTAGGATGTAATGTGAGCAGCAGCAGCCTTCGTTGCGTAAAGGTACGGTCATTCACCGCTAAACCAGTTAATTTGCACTTTGTGCTTATATTATATTTGGAATTATGAAAAATCTATATTACACTATTGCTTTGTTGTTTCAGTGTATATACATTCTCCATACTCCAAGCTGTATGTGAACATTTTCTGTAAGATTCATTGCATTACCAGACATGCCAGTGTAATGGGGCAACCTCAATGGATGGCGCATAGAATGCATCACCCCATCAGTAAAGCACACAAAACCATACCGATGCCAGTCATTATTTGTTCCAAAACTTTCTAATGTGATGTAATTTTTTCCCCTTAATGGCACAAACATGGGCAAATATGGGCACGATACTTTTAACTATCTATATAATCCATAATTTAGAAAATATTTAAAACTGTACCAAAAACATTACCTTCTTTCACAAAATTGGGTGGATTATTAAAATAATACATTGAGTTTAATATTTTGTTCATATTAACATATCCTGTCTATTTTAGACAATCTGTTATTTTGAACAGGAAATAATATGTCAACTTGTATGTAAATGCATGAGTCTATACTTCTCATGTGATAGTGCTAACTACCAAATATTTAGCAGGTGTCTAAAATACATATTTACTGTACATGACAGAAATCAACAAGGTTTCCATAAGACATTTGATTAAGTCGATGTAGTTATTTTGGTCAATCAGTGAGTCACTGAAAGTGAGTTTCAATCAGTCTTATCTTTTATGATCTCAACAACTCAACCGTTCCCTATAGAAGATTCTATAGGCCTTGCTGTGGATTGTGACTGCTCCCTCCAACACCCAATCCTCCCATTGTCTGAGCAACACCAATGTGTTATGATAAGAGTTGCTACAGGTTATTATGAACACCACTGGACGGATCCCTGATTATTTCACCATCATTATTTTGTTGCTGTGCTTTAGACAAAAGATGTTGATTTAGTAGGGCACTTACCGGGCAGAAGCCTATTCGTGTCTCAGCCAACGCGTGTTGTGATATTTCAAACACAATAGCAGCTGACAATCTTCTGATCCAGGGTCTTCCTCTTGGTATTATCCAAGTTCAAGATGCTGCTGCCTGCTGTTTCATTAGAGTGGTCAAAGTCACTCGAGGCCTCGGGCCTGGCTTGGTGGAGAGGAGAGAGAGGAGAGAGAAGAGAGGAGGTATTGTCTCTCACTTCCAGGTTCCCATGATGAACTGTTGATAACCTCGGTCACAGAGGTGGGCAGAATGGAACCAGACAAGGATATGGGCCATCTAAGGATCTGTGAGAAAGCTTCGATACATTTTCATAGTATAGTACAATAATATAACATGGGAATACAGCCTTTTATTCATTCAAATGCTGTTGTTTTGTTGTGGTTGTTAAATACATCTAATATATTTGTACTGAATATTGCAGCATAAGAAAAAACAAGACTGTCAGAAAACGTGGGTTGTTGGGTAGGCCAACATTACATTTCTCACTTCTCTTCCTACTCTGGCTGGTTTGGTTAGGTAGACCTAAAGTACACTTCTCTCTTCCCTCCCCTCTCTTCTCTCTCTGTTTGGATATAACAGTGGTCTTCCCAGACAGGGCCTTATCTGAGATGTCAAGCACTCTCCAGAGGCCTGCATTGGACATTTAACTTCAGCTTTTCAAAACACAATTTACCATAATCTGGTGTGCGACAAATCTAAAACGTTGAACTCTTAATGAACTGAGAAAGCTTCCAAATTGCTGGTGTAAGCAATGATTGAATTAAGGACTGTGTTTGAGGAGTGCTGAGCTGGAACACAAAACAGAGAGAGAGAGAGAGAGAGAGAGAGAGAGAGAGAGAGAGAGAGAGAGAGAGAGAGAGAGAGAGAGACATAGCGGCAGAGAGACAGAGAGTGTATGCAGAATACATGGCCACTTCCTCCAGGACCACACTTAGGAACCAGACCTGGAGATAAGGCAGGCTGGCTGCAGCAGCTAAACAGCTACAGGCACTACAATTCAGCAGTCACCTCTTAAATCACACACCTCCAAACTTACACTGAGTGTACAAACCTTCCTAATATTGAGTTGCAATCCCTTTTGCCCTCAGAACAGATTCAATTTGTTGGGGCATGGATTCTACAAGGTGTCAAAAGCATTCCACAGGGATGCTGGCCCATGTTGCCACCAATGCTTCCCACAGTTGTGTCAAGTTGGCTGGATGTCCTTTGGGTGGTGGACCTTTCTTGATACACATGGGAAAATGTTGAGGGTGAAAAACCCAGCAGCGTTGCAGTTCTTGACAGACTCAAGCCGGTGCGCCTAGCACCTAATACCATACCCTGTTCAAAGGCACTTAAATATTTTGTCTTGCCTATTCACGCTCTGAACAAGTAACATCAGTAAGGGATCATAGCTTTCACCTGGATTCACCTGGTCAGTCTATGTCATGGAAAGAGCAGGTGTTCCTAATGTTTGTGCACTCAGTGTATTTACGACTGTCAGGGCTGCAATTTTGTGTTTGTGTGTGTGTGTTTTTAGAGCACGGTTGGATCAACGTCGATGGATGTAGACCCAACATGAGTTAGGAATTTTTTGCAGACAGTTGTGAGGAAGAGATACGAGGGCGCCAGCCCTCCAAGGCTCAGAGCACCTTGTTTCAATTTGCGCTCCAAGTGACTAATAACATTCCAATCAAGTTATTATTGCTCCATTATTGTCTGGCAGGTGGCCTGCTGCAGTCAAGACAGTACAGAGCAGAGCGGGAGGGACCAGGGGATAGAATGGTTCGCCGGCAGCCATCTTAACTGTTAGCACCCCACCGCCCTACACCAGACACCAAGACCAGATGAATCTATCGTCACTCTGCTCCTATTCCAACCTTCCAAGGGTCTTTCTCTCCCACTTTCTCTATTTTTATCTCTCAGGGCAGTCTGCTCATCCCCTCTCTCTCTCTCTCTCTCTCTCTCTCTCTCTCTCTCTCTCTCTCTCTCTCTCTCTCTCTCTCTCTCTCTCTCTCTCTCTCTGACTCAGGCTCATCATCCCACTCTCCCTTCTCTCCTGCCCTCCCTGCGGACATGGCCACGGTCCTTATCAGATGCACTCCCCCTGGAGAGCCAACTCTACACCAGAGATTGAACGGTAGGCTCAACATTTGAATCACACCCCTCTCTTAAGTCAATGTAATGAGCAGCTTTGCAACAGTTTTAGAGGATAGGCGTGCAAGGCATGTCATTTGAATGTCCTGGGCTGTTGTGTGTTGTTTGGTCGCTATTCTAGTTCACCCTCTGTCTGTGATGAGCAATTATCTTGCCATATAAAATCCAGATTAGAAATACTCATGGAGGAGTTATGATAATACAGGGATAGTAGGGGATTCACGTCTCAGAGAAATGGCTATGGTAAGAGTAAATTGGTGGCATTGAAATGTCTCTCTGCAAATCATGCTGCAGATGTGTGAAATGTATGTTTATCATAACATATACGTTTGATACGTTTATCACTCAAGGTGGAAGTGTTGGTTGGGGTAGCTCCAGAGGTGTGCAGCTGCCAGTCCTGTCCCTCAGGGCTGCCCCAGCAGCACCCAGTCTGTGGTGCACATGGCTGTCCGCTGAGTGGTCTCTGATCCTCATTAGCCTCACACAGCATTGCCCTTCCCTTCTCACCCCCTCTAGCTCTCACCCCCTCTACCTCTCACCCTCTCCTTCTCACCCCCTCTTCTTCTCATCCTCTTCTCCTTTTACCTTCCACTAACAGAGCAAACTTTTGTTTTCAGTGTCCTACGCACACCACACACCCGCTCCGCCCCTCCTCCTGTTCTCTCCTCTCGGCCGACTAAATCTCTTTTCCGGCTTGATACTCGCTGAAAACCATATGGTGTGTGACATCATGAGGGCAGGAAGCAGGGAGAGCTAGCGAGAGCAAGAGGAAAGGGGAGAGCAGAGCAGAGCAGGAAAGAGATTGGCTTGCCAGGTCTCTGCTCAGTGATGTCAGCAGTTAGGCATTCTGGGAGGCCCATTGGGGGGTGAGCAGGTTGGAAGTGGTTTGTTTTTTTCACATTTCACTCCCACCTGTATAATCAGGGAAGAGAGGGGGAGTGGCATGGACTAGATGAGGAGGGGGAGGGAGGGGAGGGAGGGAGGGGAGTGGAAGAGGGAGGGCGGCGGGGCATGGACTGGAGGAGGAGGGGGATGGAGGGGTGTTGAAGAGGGAGTTAGGGCGGAGGGGCATGTACTGGAAGTGGAGGGGGAGGGAGGGAGGGAGGGGAGGGAGTTGAAGAGGGAGGGCGGAGGGGCATGGACTGGAGGAGGGGAGGGAGGGGAGTTGAAGAAGGAGGGTCGGAGGGGCACGGACTGGAGGAGGAGAGAGGGAAGGGAGGGAGGGAGGGGGGGAATTGAAGAGGGAGGGCGGAAGGGCATGGACTAGAGGAGGAGGTGGAGGGAGGGAGGGAGGGAGGGGAGGGAGTTGAAGAGGGAGGGTGGAGGGGCATGGACTGGAGGGGGAGGGTGAGGGGGAGGGAGGGAGGGTCTCATGGACTTTGTATGAACTGCTTTCCTTCAGGGAACTGTCGCTGTATAATGATGTCTGTACTTTCTTACCTGTCGCACACACTTGCGTCGTGTCCCTGATTTGCACTCTGCTCCACACACATGAACATTCTCAAAGTGTTTGTGAAAGGTATTTAAAATGTTATGTTGGTCTTGGGCAGAAGAGTCATTCTGGGGATAACAGAGAGTCCCATCACTTCTCTGCCTGAAGAATGTGGGTCATGTACATAGGGAAAGGCCTGGACCATCTCTACCTCTGTAGATCATCTAGCTCGTCCTCTGTCTCTCACTGGCAGTCACAATCTGTACACCAGGCTTTTTGTCTGTCAGCCTCCCTCCCTCCCTTTCGCTCGCTGGGTGAACTGTTCAGCTTTGTTGGGAGGTCCTGGTCTCTGTACCATCACCCCCATTCCATCAAGCTCTCTATCAGCACACACAAACATACACATAAACACACACATTCAGCCACATGTGTGCACGTACACACACGTACACACACACACACACAAACACACGCTGAACTACCCCTCACTCCCTGATTAATGGCAGAGCTGGGGAGTGTGCCAGGCCAGTTCCTTACAACGTGAAGGGAAGGGAAAGAGGACAGGAGAGGAGAGGAGAGAGAGAGAGAGAGAGAGAGAGAGAGAGAGAGAGAGAGAGAGAGAGAGAGAGAGAGAGAGAGAGAGAGAGAGAGAGAGAGAGAGAGAGAGAGAGAGAAAAAAGGGAAGGAAAGACTGCTGCAGCTGTGGTTTTGGAGCCTGTCTCTGCGCCCCCTCGCTGCCCCCTCTCTCCATCTTCTTGCTGGCTCCTCCAGGGACACACGCCTTGGCCAGGCCCCAGGAACCAGGGAGTCAGGACCAGGCTAAGGGGAAGAAAAAAGGGGAACAAGAAAGAGAGAGGGAGGGATGGATATCATAAAGGAAAGAGCCAAATAAAGTGTGAGGTGATAGAAAAGTTCGGATGAGTATATTGAATTGGAGGGAAATACAGGATTTGTGATAAGACATTGTGATATCTTAATTGGGAGAGTGGTAGTGTGAGGTAAGAGGTGTGTTCCTCTATCAGCCCTAGTCTGGTATGTTCGCAGTGTTAAAGTGTTGAGGATGGATTGATAATAAGAAAATAGACAGTGTAAGAATTGTTCAGACCACATGTGGTTGGCCTACTTTCTAGCATCGCTGTAACAATCCTGCCATGAGTTCAATACAGAGCTATGGTGTGGCTGAACATTCCCAGTCTACCCACATTATCAAATGATATGTTTCACTGTATGGAGAACCTACCACTGAGGGAACATTACTGATCCATTTGACATAAGAAATCTGTGTCATTACTTAACAGTTTGATGCACTGATAATTTACGAGTTTACCAGGTTTCTAGTGGTCTAAGACCAGGGTTTTCAAACTTGTCTTTCCCAGGGACCCCAGCCCAGGCAAACCGGCGACCCAGGGACTCCCATCGTCTGTTATGAAAAAATAATAATACACTGAACAAAAATATAAATGCAACATGCAACAATTTCAAAGTTTACAGAGTTACAGTTCATAGAAGGAAATCAGTCAATTTAAATAAATAAATTAGGCCCTAATTTATGGATTTCACATGACTGGAAATACAAATATGCATCTGCTGGTCACAGATTCCTTAAAGAAAAGTAGGGGCGTGGATCAGAAAATCAGTCAGTATCTGGTGTGACCACCATTTGCCACATGCAGCACCACACATCTCTTTCGCATAGAGCTGATCAGGCTGTTGATTGTGGCCTGTGGAATGTTGTACCACTCCTCTTCAATGGTTGTGCGAAGTTGCTGGATACTGGCGGGAACTGGAACAAGCTGTCGTACACATCGATCCAAAGCATCCCAAACATGCTCAGTGGGTGACATGTCTGGTGAGTATGCAGGCCATGGAAGAACTGGAACATTTTCAGCTTCCAGGAATTGTGTACAGATCCTTTCCACATGAGTCCTTGCATTATCATGCTGAAACATAAGGTGATGGCAGCGAATGAATGCCACAACAATAGGTCTCAGAATCTTGTCATGGTATCTCTGTGCATTCAAATTGCCATCGATAAAATGCAATTGTGTTTGTTTTCCTTAGCTTATGCCTGCCCATACTGTAACCCCACCGCCACCATGGGGCACTCTGTTCACAATGTTGACATCAGCAAACCGCTCGGCCACACAACGCAATACGCGCTGTCTGCCATCTGCCCGGTACAGTTCAAACCGGGATTCATCTGTGAAGAGCTCACTTCTCCAGCATGCCAGTAGTCATCAAAGGTGAGCATTTGGCCACTGAAGTCTATTACGATGCCGAACTGCAGTCAGGTCAAGACCCTGGTGAGAACAACGAGCATGCAGTTGAGCTTCCCTGAGACGGTTTCTGACAGAAATTCTTTGGATGTGCAAACCCACAGTTTAATCAGCTGTCTGGGTGGTTGGTCTCAGACAATCCCGCAGGTGAAGAAGTCGGATGTGGAGGTCCTGGGCTGGCGTGGTTACACATGGTCTTCGGTTGTGAGGCCGGTTGGACGTACTGCCATATTCTCTAAAACGACGGCTTATGGTAGAGAAATTAACATTAAATTCTCTGGCTATAGCTCTGGTGGACATTCTTGCAGTCAGCATGCCAATTGCACACTCCCTCAAAACTTGAGACATCTGTAGTATTGTGTTGTGTGACAAAACTGCACATTTTAGAGTGGCCTTTTATTGTCCCCAACACAAGGGGAGCATTCCAAGATGGCGTAGCAGTGCAGATGTGGTTTGTCGTCCTCCCGTGTACATTTGGTATTTTTCATCTTTTTTTTATATATATTTCAATTCATTTTCAATCTCTTTTCCATTTTAAATTAAATATACCTTCCGGTAACCCGCCTCACCCAATGTGATATGGATCCGCTATTTTAGACCTCATAGCCAGAACCTTCTTCAGAAGCTAGCCATCAGAAGCTAACCAGCTAATTAGCTACTAGCTATTTAGTCATTGTCAGCCACTGCTAGCGGCCTTTACCTTCTGCACAGATACCAGACGCTTTTAGCCTGGATAGTACTTGCCAGCCTGCCAGTATCAGACTGTTTTCGCCACTACAACGCCGGTTTTCTACCGTAAGCCCTGGACCATTACTCCTGATCATCACAGCTAGCTAGCTGCCACCGAGTGGCCCAGCCCCGAAGCTAGCTTTGAGCCAGGCCCACCTCCCGGCCTGCTCAGTGATCACTCGGCTGCACAGCTGATGCCTCCCAGACTCTTCCCCAACATGGCTAGAATCCACTACTCCACCGGATTCTTGCCGTAAGCTCTGGATCTTTGCATCGGACCATTGCTGCTAGCTAGCTGCTACCGAGTGGCTATAGTGGCTAACGCCCCTGTCCCAAAGTTAGCACCAGTTAGCTGCGAGCCAGGCGCATCTCCCGGCTAGCAAACGAAATTACTACAACTACAATACCTCTTTTGCCAACTGGCCTGAACCCTTTGTCGACACGGAGCCCCGCCGTTCCACCGCGACTGGACTGCCAACGTAACTCCATCCGCTGTGCCCTCAACTGGCCTTTGGCGGACATCGGAGCAGGCGCTTCTACTAGCCCCGGCCTGCTAACTTTAAACGCGGTGTCTCCCGCTTGCTAGGTAGTAATGACCCTCTCTGCCCATTCATCGCCATTTTACGTGTTGTTGTTGTCTTAGCTGATTATCTGTTGTTGTCTTACCCGTTGTTGTCTTAGCTAGCTCTCCCAATCTACACCTGTGATTGCTTTATGCCTCACTTTATGTCTCTCTCAAATGTCAATATGCCTTGTATACTGTTGTTTAGGATAGTTATCATTGTTTTAGTTTACTGCAGAGCCAACTAGTCCCAGTCAACATGCCTCAGATACCTCCTTTGTCCCACCCCCCACACATGCAGTGACCTCACCCAGCATAACTAGTGCGTCCAGAGATGCAACCTCTCTTATCATCACAAAATGCCTGGGTTTACCTCCACTGTACCCGCACCCCACCATACCCGTCTGTACATTATGCCCTGAATCTATTCTACCACGCCCCCATAAATCCGCTCCTTTTATTCTCTGTCCCCAAAGCACTAGACGACCAGTTTTGATAGCCTTTAGTCGTACCCTCATCCTACTCCTCCTCTGTTCCTTGGGTGATGTGGAGGTTAACCCAGGCCCTGCGTGTCCCCAGGCACTCTCTTTTTGTTGACTTCTTTAATCGAAAAAGCCTTGGTTTCATGCATGTTAACATCAGAAGCCTCCTCCCTAAGTTTGTTTTACTCACTGCTTTTGCACACTCCGCCAACCCTGATGTCTATGCCGTGTCTGAATCCTGGCTTAGGAAGGCCACCAAAAATTCTGAGATTTCCATCCCCAACTACAACATTTTCCGTCAAGATAGAACTGCCAAAGGGAAGGAGTTGCAATCTACTGCAGAGATAGCTTGCAAAGTTCTGTCATACTTTCCAGGTCTATGCCCAAACAGTTCGAGCTTCTAATTAAAAAAATGAATCTCTCCAGAAATAAGTCTCTCACTGTTGCCGCCTGTTATAGACCCCCCTCAGCTCCCAGCTGTGCCCTGGACATCATATGTGAATTGATTGCCCCCCATCTATCTTCAGAGTTCGTTCTGTTAGGTGACCTAAACTGGGATATGCTTAACACCCCCGGCAGTCTTACAATCTAAGCTAAATGCCCTCAATCTCACACAAATTATGAAGGAACCCACAAGGTACAACCCGAAATCCGTAAACATGGGCACCCTCATAGATATTATCCTGACCAACTTGCCCTCCAAATACACCTCTGCTGTTTTCAATCAGGATCTCAGCGATCACTGCCTCATTGCCTGCATCCGCTATGGGACCACCCCTCATCACTGTCAAACGCTCCCTAAAACACTTCTGCGAGCAGGCCTTCCTAATTGACCTGGCCCGGGTATCCTAGAAGGATATTGACCTCATCCTGTCAGTCGAGGATGCCTGGTCATTCTTTAAAAGTAATTTCCTCACCATCTTAAATAAGCATGCCCCTTTAAAAAAATGTTGAACTAAGAACAGATATAGCCCTTGGTTCACTCCAGACCTGACTTCCCTCGACCAGCACAAAAACATCCTGTGGCGGACTGCACTAGCATCGAATAGTCCCCGCTATATGCAACTTTTCAGGAAAGTCAGGACCCAATACATACAGTCAGGAAAGCAAAGGCTAGCTTTTTTAAACAGAAATTTCAAACAGCATCCTGAAGCTCTAACTCCAAAAAGTTTTGGGACACTGTAAAGTCCAGAACAAGAGCAGCTGCCCACTGCAGGATAGGTAACACTGTCACCACCGATAAATCCACGATAATCGAGAATTTCAATAAGCATTTCTCTATGGCTGGCCATGCTTTCCTCCTGGCTACCCCAACCCCGGCCAACAACTCCGCACCCCCCCGCAGCTACTTGCCCAAGCCTCCCCAACTTCTCCTTCACCCAAATCCAGATAGCAGATGTTCTGAAAGAGCTGCAAAACCTGGACCCATACAAATCAGCTGGGCTAGACAATCTGCTGGGCTAGACAAACCCTCTCCATTGTTGCAACCCCTATTACCAGTCTGTTCAACCTCTCTTTTGTATCGTCCGAGATTGGGAAAGCTGCCGCGGTTATCCCCCTCTTTTTATTTATTTTTAATTTTTTTATTTAACCTTTATTTAACCAGGTAGGCAAGTTGAGAACAAGTTCTCATTTACAACTGCGACCTGGCCAAGATAAAGCAAAGCAGTTCGACACATTCAACAACACAGAGTTACACATGGAGTAAACAAACATACAGTCAATAATACAGTAGAAAAACAAATCTATATACAATGTGTGCAAATGAGGTAAGATAAGGAACGTAAGGCAATAAATAGGCCATGGTGGCGAAGTAATTACAATATAGCAATTAAACACTGGAATGGTAGATGTGCAGTAGATTAATGTGCAAAGTTGAAATACTGGGGTGCAAAGGAGCAAGATAAATAAATAAATACGGTAGGGGATGAGGTAGTTGGTTGGGCTGTTTACAGATGGCCTATGTACAGGTGCAGTTGATCTGTAAGCTGCTCTGACAGCTGGTGCTTAAAGCTAGTGAGGGAGATAAGTGTCTCCAGTTTCAGTGATTTTTGTAGTTTGTTCCAGTCATTGGCAGCAGAGAACTGGAAGGAGAGTCGGCCAAAGGAGGAATTGGCTTTGGGGGTGACCAGTGAGATATACCTGCTGGAGCGAGTGCTACAGGTGGGTGCTGCTATGGTTACCAGCGAGCTGAGATAAGGCGGGGCTTTACCTAGCAGGGACTTGTAGATGACCTGGAGCCAGTGGGTCTGGCGACGAGTATGTAGCGAGGGCCAGCCGACTAGCATCACTACTCTGGACGGTTCTGACTTAAAATATGTGGACAACTACAAATACCTAGGTGTCTGGCTAAACTGTAAACTCTCCTTCCAGACTCATATTAAACATCTCCAATCCAAAATTAAATCTAGAATCGGCTTCCTATTTCGCAACAAAGCCTCCTTCACTCACGCCGCCAAACATACCCTCGTAAAACTGACTATCCTACCGATCCTCGACTTCGGCGATGTCATTTACAAAATAGCCTCCAACACTCTACTCAGCAAACTGGATGCAGTCTATCACAGTGTCATCCGTTTTGTCACCAAAGCCCCATATACCACCCACCACTGCGACCTGTATGCTCTAGTTGGCTGGCCCTCACTACATATTCGTCGCCAGACCCACTGGCTCCAGGTCATCTATAAGTCTTTGCTAGGTAAAGCTCTGCCTTATCTCAGCTCACTGGTCACGATAACAACACCCACGCGTAGCACGCGCTCCAGCAGGTATATCTCACTGGTCATCCCCAAAGCCAACACCTCCTTTGGCCGCCTTTCCTTCCAGTTCTTTGCTGCCAATGACTGGAACGAATTGCAAAAATCTTGGCCAGGTCGCAGTTTATCTTGGCCAGGTCGCAGTTGTAAATGAGAACTTGTTCTCAACTTGCCTACCTGGTTAAATAAAGGTGAAATACATTTAAAAAAGGTGCACCTGTGTAATGATCATGTTTAATCAGCTTCTTGATATGCCACACCTGTCAGGTGGATGGATTATCTTGGCAATGGACAAATGCTCACTAACATGGATGTAAATACATTTGTACACACCATTTTAGAGAAATACGCTTTTTGTGCATATGGAACATTTCTGGGATCTTTTATTCTGGCATAATTTAACATTTTGCATTTATATTTTTGTTCAGTGTAATTGTGTCTTATCATTAGGTGAATGACAATGGCAAGTAGAAGTAATCCCTGGTAGACAGTTTCATTATTTTGACGTCTCCAGAGTTCACTCTAACATTGTCTATTAGCTAGAACGGGAAAGGTATCTTGGTGGCGTAGAGAGCATTTTGCTGTTGTAAAGCACATTTTCGGCAATTCTACAGTTTGGCATGGAGCTGAGAGACAATTTAGCACGTTTAAAGCTAATTTCCTTGCGATTCTATGCATTTTGCCATTGATAAGGCCATGTTCTTCTGCTCAAACATGATAATAAAATCAATGGGCATGTGGCCTGAATGCCCGTTTTTTAATTATTTTTTATTATCCCTGACTGTCTAGCTTTATTTTGATTGTTTGTTCTCAAAGATGGTATTAATAAAAAATATGGTTCAAAATCTTTTCTGCATGCTTTCTATCTGGTTTTGGTCATTTAAGTTGGCACAAACTGTTTTTCAGTGTCAACTAAATTACCACTTAGACGGCCAGCCTAAGAATTGTCTATTCAGAAAAACCCGTGTAATTAGCACCAATGACTGTAATTTCCTCCATATTAAAGGGATAGTTCAAGATTTTGGCAAGGAAGCCCTTTATCTACTTCCTCAGAGTTGGAACAAAGGAATAGCTAGCATGCTAACTTTTCCTGTAAACTTGCAGCCATTGCGCTAATGTTAGTTAGCATTGGCTCGTGAAACTACCTATAACGTCCTTCCTACTGGACACAGACAAATACAAATTGTATCCACGATGGTAGGTATTCTGTTGCAGCTAGCGATATTCATAAAATCATTATTTTTCACAATCGTGGACCCCTTGCTGTACCTCACTTGCAGTACCTCAGGCCAATTTTAAAATCCCAGTTTAAGAGATCATTTTTTCTCAACCTAAGAATGCATAGAGTTTGTGAGTGTGATTTGCTCACCCTCACAGCCTTGGAGTCCCAGGCTGGTGTGTGAGGCCCAGGCAGTCTTCCTTCCCTCCCTCTCTTAGTGTTTTATGGGCTGTGTGCTGCGGTGCAGTGACCTCTCTCTCACCCCGGTGCCACCCAGCCGGTGCGGGATTCAGGCGCGCTCGGCCCCTGCCAAAACCCCACAGCGCCACATCTGCTATCCATAAACGCCAGACACTCTCGCTTTCCTTCTCCCTCACCCACACCACCTAGCTCTCCCTCTCCAGCTCTTATTCTAATTTCCAAATCCTATAGATCCCTTTTGCATTCTCTCTCCATCTCTGGTTTTATTCCGTTTGAACACTCCTAGACGGGTTCTTCCCTTATCTGTCTCCTTTACTAGCCCCCCCCTCTCTTTATACGCATCCAACGGAAAAATCTCTCACCCATTATATTTTCAGTGGGAGCCAGCTAAGTGTGGTGGCAGTGAACTGGGAACCACAGGACATTCCTGCAGCAAGCAGAGCAGGCCTCAGTCAGTCGCGTTAGTTAACTCCTTCTGACCATGGCCAGCACCAAGCACACACTTCACTTATTTTTGGTCTGGATTCCACCGCGTTACCACATCACCGTTGGTCCCTAAACAACTGCATTTTTATCTGTTTCAAATTGATAGTGTCGTCGGTAAATTTTGTGTACGCTGTCTATAGACATAGTCCCATTCTTTTACATGTGTTACTTTAAGGACATTCTCCATGGCGGGTGGGGATATTGGGTCCCCCCCCTCCCGATCATGAACAGCCACACCACACCCCTTCCTTCAGCTTTAAACAAGATATGTTCAACACATCACCCTTCAGTGCCCTTGCCTCCATCCACACGAGTAAATCAAAAAAGCTGATAATAAATGGAGTGTTTCAGCAAAACTGTCCAGGGCTCCCGGCATGCCCCCCAAGGCAATAAAAAGGCATTACTCGTGCGATTGTTTAATCTTTATTTTGCAACTTTTTCCACATTGTAATCAAATTCGCAGTATGAAAAAATGTACACAGTGAACTGCTGATCCCCTCCATTTCTTGGATCATGTTCCGCTCCTCCAACTCCAAGTCTTCACCTTCTAGTTTCCCAGACATATTGGCATGCCTCTTTGGTGCAGTCCCAACAGAGACCCCGGATGAATAATGGAGCTGCAAGCATGCAAGAGCGCAGTTTTATGATAAATATTACAATTCATAAATCACTGTTTCTCTGAGGAGCATAAAGCATGGGATGAGGATGGGAAGGGATGTAAAACTGTTGAGCATTAGGGATCCAGAGACCAACATGGGGTCACGCGCTCTCTGCTTGAGTCTGACTGGTGATGAAATGGAGTCTTCAGGTCGGGGAGAGACCCCCAGGGAGTTTGGGTGGGGGGTGGTGCACTGTGTAAAGGTCTGAGACTGTAGCTAGTGTGCAGGATATAAGCAGTCGATGAAGTGTTTCGAATAAACCTTTTCAATCAAATAAATTAATTGAAGAGGCACAAATTGTTTCATCAGCAATGTACACTTTCTGCATAAAATAAACAAAAAAACTATTACAATATGGGAATACAATGCAAAGACCTAAAGGAATGGCAATGGAAAGAGCTGGAGAAGACTTCCCCAAACAGAGTGAGCAATGGACCTAAATATGAAAGGCAAGCTAGTTCATCCAAAGTTGTGATCATTGTTGTTCAGATTTTCAGTTTCTGTGTAATTCATGAGCCAAACATGTTTAAATTGAGAATGGAATCTGTACAACAGTATTATTGATCTGAACATGCTCTTTCTGATTATGCCTCAACATTGTCTTCATGTTTTTTCAAGTTTTTAGTGTTTGAGTACAGGGACATGACAGTGCTTGGATCTCAGATAATCAGTGAGTTCAGTTCCACCCAGTTATCAGTCACTGCAACAAAGAGCCTATTTCCTCTTACACACTGTTGCCATCTAATGGGCAGTAAATGAACTAACTGGACCACAAGGACGTTTTCCAATGAAATAAAAATAAACAAGTGATTTGGTCTAATTGGTTTAATTTAATACAATGGACAAGCCATCTCTTGGAGTAAAAATGTAATCGCCACAGTCCATGCAAGTCCATCTCTACAGACTCCAAAACCCATATAGTATAGTACAGTCGTGACCAAAAGTTTTGAGAATGACACAAATATTCGCAGTCTGCTGCCTCAGTTTGTATGATGGCAATTTGCATATACTCCAGAATGTCATGAAGAGTGAGCAGATGAATTGCAAAGTCCCTCTTTGCCATGCAAATTAACTGAATCCCCCAAAAAACATTTCCACTGCATTTCAGCCCTGCCACAAAAGGACCAGCTGACATCATGTCAGTGATTCTGAAGACAAGGTGAGCGCTACCATCAGTCCTGTGTCATGCCAACAGTAAAGCATTTGGAGACGATTCATGTGTAGGGTTGCTTCTCAGCCAAGGGAGTGGGCTCACTCACAATTTTGCCTAAGAACACAGCCATGAATAAAAAAAAAATGGTACCAACATCCTCTGAGAGCAACTTCTCCCAACCATCCAGGAACAGTTTGGTGACGAACAATGCTTTTTCCAGCATGATGGAGCACCTTGCCATAAGACAAAAGTAATAACTAAGTTGCTCGGAGAACAAAACATCGATATTTAGGGTCCATGGCCAGGAAGCTCCCCAGACCTTAATCCCATTGAGAACTTGTGGTCAATCCTGAAGAGGCGGGTGGACAAACAAAAACCCACAAATTCTGACAAACTCCAAGCATTGATTATGCAAGAATGGGCTGCCATCAGTCAGGATGTGGCCCAGAAGTTAATTGACAGCATGCCAGGGCAGATTGCAGAGGTCTTGAAAAAGAAGGGTCAACACTGCAAATATTGACTCTTTGCATCAACTTCATGTAATTGTCAGTAAAAGCCTTTGACACTTATGAAATGCTTGTAATTATTCCATAGTAACATCTGACAAAAAAAAAAATCTAAAGACACTGAAGCAGCAAATTTTGTGGAAATTAATATTTGTGTTATTCTCAAAACCTTTGGCCACGACTGTACACCTCTTGCAACAGACCACCACCTACTCCATGTCAAAATCATCTGGCATCCGAGTCCCTTCTCCTTTGACCCAGGGCAGGGGCAGAGGTACATAGGGGTCATACATCCAGCGAGGGTAGACCCTCTTATACAGGTTCACCATGACAGTATCCTGAGACCGCATCTGGCTGTCAAATACACACTTCATATGTCCATGAGTACCTGAAAAAAATACAGGTTTAAGTAGGTATTCACACAATTGCTCAATGAAGGCAACACATTGTTTCATGTCACCTAAACAGTATTGACAAGGTTTATGTTTTCTCCGAACCTAGGGCCTCCTTGATGTGTACTCTCCGACCCCACTTGGTTCTCAGCTCAACAGGCTTAAACCACAGGATGTCATCTACCAGAGGTCAGTTAAAATGAAGATCCATCATGGAAACCACAGGTGAGTCAGAGCCACTTCCTACATCGCCACATTGGTAGTACGAAAGAAGTTGTGGGCCAAATGGTACCGATTCTCTATATAGTGCACTACCTATGGGTCCTGGTCAAAAGTAGCGCACTATTAAAGGAATGGCGTGCCATTTGCTCAGCTCAGTGACCCTTCACCCCTGTTGAAGAACATGTATCTGCAGACAGCGGACCGGCGGTTGATCCTGAATCAACTGGATGCAACCTGTACTGCAGTGACACCTCTTGCAGTGAGATGCAGGGTGTTAAACCACTGCGCCACTCGGGAGCCCAGGAGAGATACAGGCTCAAATACAGGTAGAGATACTAATTCAGCCACACATCAGATACACAGACATTTATATGGACACAGAAGCAGAAAATGGCAGTGTGTTCCTCTGGCCTTCCCCAAACAGGTAGAGACATTCAGCCAAACATCACTCTATCCATGCCCTTACCCATCCTCCCTCTGTCTGAATAGCAGTACCCCAGCGTTGGGGAATGTAATGGGGGCGTATACAGAAACCACCATGGGTGCGTCGGCTAGACGGAAGCGCTCCAGCTTGTGCTTGTCGGCTGGAGAGAGAGCCAATCACAGGTTAGATACAACACTGAGCCTAACACTGACTGTAGACATGGTTCCATCACTTGCTTTGTTAACGCTAAAGTGCTGAAAGCTAGCCAAAACACAATACTCCAGTCCCCACAGTGTCAGCATATTTTCCATACTTTTTATTCAATAGATAATTTTGTTCAAGACATAAATAGTGCAGTTTAGCCAGGTCCCCCTACCGGATGTGTGCTGGGAGAAGATGGGGCAGGTCCTGAACCTCCTGACGCTAAAAGCTTGGCACACCTGTATTTGAGGAGTTTCTCCCATTCTTCTCTGCAGATCCTCTTAAGCTCTGTCAGGTTGGATGGGGAGCGTTGCTGCACAGCTATTTTCAGGTCTCTCCAGAGATGTTTGATCGGGTTCAAGTTCGGGTTCTGGCTGGGCCACTCAAGGACATTCAGACGTGTCCCGAAGCCACTTCTGCGTTGTCTTGGCTGGAGCAGGTTTTCATCAAGGATCTCTATGTACTTTTCTCCGTTCATCTTTGTCTCGATCCTGACTAGTCTCCCAGTCCCTGCCGCTGAAAAACATCCCCACAGCATGATGCTGCCACCACCATACTTCACCGTAGCGATGGTGCCAGGTTTCCTCCAGAAGTTGACACTTGGCATTCAGGCCAAAGAGTTCAATCTTGGATTCATTAGACCAGAGAATCTTGTTTCTCATGGTCTGAGAGTCTTTAGGTGCCTTTTGGCAAACTCCAAGCGGGCTGTAATCCTTTTACTGAGTGGTTTCAGTCTGGCCACTCTACCATAAAGGGCTGATTGGTGGAGTGCTGCAGAGATGGTTGTCCTTCTGGAAGGTTCTCACATCTCCACAGAGGAACTCTAGAGCTCTGTCAAAGTGACCATTGGGTTCTTGGTCACCTCCCTGACCAAGGTCCTTCTCTCCCGATTGCTCAGTTTGGCCGGGCCGGCAGCACTGGGAAGAGTCTTGGTGGTTCCAAACTTCTACAATTTAAGAATAATGGAGGCCACTGTGCTCTTGGGGACCCTCAATGCTGCAGAAGTGTTTTGGTACTCTTTTCCAGATCTGTGCCTCGACACAATCCTGTCTAGCTCTACGGACAATTCCTTTGAATCATTCCAATCAATTGAATTTACCACAGGTGGACTCCAATCAAGTAGAAACAACAAGGATGATCAATGGAAAAAGGATGCACCTGAGCTCAATTGAGTCTCATAGCAAAGGGTCTGAATACTTATGTAAATAAGATATATGTTCTTTACTTTTAATAAAATGTGCAAAAATGTATTAAAACCTGTTTTTGCTTTGTCATCATGGGGTAGTGTGTAGATTGCTGAGGATTTCATTATTTTTTTTAATCGATTTTAGAATAAGGCTGTAACGTAACAAAATGTGGAAAAAGTGGGGTCTGAATACTTTCCGAAGACACTGCACACACAAAAGTATGTGGACACCTCGTCAAACATCTCATTCCAAAATCATGGGCATTAATATGGAGTTGGCCCCCCCTTCGCTGCTATAACAGCATCCACTCTTCTGGGAAGGCTTTTTACTGTGTTGGAACATTGCTTTGGGGACTTGCTTCCATTCAGCCACAAGAACATTAGTGAGGTCAGGCACTGATGTTGGGCGATTAGGCCCGACTTGCAGTCGGTATTCTAATTCATCCCAAAGGTGTTTGATGGGATTGAGGTCAGGGCTCTGGACAGGGTATTCAAGTTCTTCCACACCGCTCTCGACAAACCATTTCTGTATGGACCTCGCTTTGTGTACGGGGGCATTGCCATGCTGAAACAGAAAAGGTCTTTCACCTGTGTGGCAAAAGTTTGGGGAAAGCACAGAATCATCTAGAATGTCATTGTATGCTGTTGCGTTAAGATTTCCCCTCACTGGAACTAAGGGGCCTAGCCAGAACCATGAAAAACAGTCCCAGACCATTATTCTTCCTCCACCAAACTTTATAGTTGGCACTACGCATTCGGGCAGGTAGCGTTCTCCTGGCATCCGCCAAACCCAGATTCGTCAGTTGGACTGCGACATGGTGAAGCGTGATTCATCACTCCAGAGAACACATTTCCACTGCTCCAGAGTCCAATGGCGGCGAGCTTTACACCGCTCCAGCCGACGCTTGGCATTGCGCATGGTGATCTTAGACTTGTGTACGGCTGCTCGGCCATAGAAACCTATTTCATGAAGCTACCGACGAACAGCTATTGTGCTGCCGCTATTGTGCTGCTGGACAGGACAACTTCACCGCATCAAAAGGGACGATGGACGGGGCCAAGTACCGTCAAATCTTGGGTGAGAACCTACTTCCCTCAGCCAGGGCATTGAAAATGGGTCGTGGATGGGTATGCCAGCATGACAATGACCCAAAACACACGGCCAAGGCAACAAAGGAGTGGCTCAAGAAGAAGCACATTAAGGTCCTGGAGGGGCCTAGCCAGTCTCCAGACCTTAATCCCATAGAAAATCTGTGGAGGGAGCTGAAGGTTCAAGTTGCCAAACGTCAGCCTCGAAACCTTAATGACTTGGAGAAGATCTGCAAAGAGGAGTGGGACAAAATCCCTCCTGAGATGTGCAAACCTGGTGGCCACCTACAAGAAACGTCTGACCTCTGATTGCCAACAAGGGTTTTACTAAGTCATGTTTTGCAGAGGGGTCAAATACTTATTTCCCTCATTAAAATGCAAATCAATTTATACAATTTTCCAAATGCGTTTTTCTTGATTGTTCAAATAAAGCTACCATTAAAATTATGGACTGATCATTTCTTTGTCAGTGGGCAAACATCCAAAATCAGCTGGAGATCAAATACTTTTTCCCCCCCCTCACTGTATTACCAGATGTTTCAGACAAGTTTGGTGCATTCCTCCCTCCTCAGACTTTCCCTTGAGTGTTGCTAAAGGAAATGTTAGATCTTGGAGTGCTTTGACCCTTTAACCAGAGGCCAGGATCAAGTCAATGGCTGGAAATTAGCTGTTCATCAAGGTTATCACATTCTGCTTGACCATTTTTCCCAAATGTAAATATAAACTCAACGTACAGGTAACCGCCAAAATAAAGGAAACACTTGAGTAAATGAGGGATACAAAGTATATTGAAAGCAGGTGCTTCCACACAGGTTTGGTTCCTGAGTTAATTAAGCAGTTAACATCCCATCATGCTTAAGGTCATGTATAGAAATGCCGAAATTGCCATTATTTTGGCTACCATGGCTAGCAGTGATCTCAGGGGTCTCAAAGGAGCACAGGGGGTTTAAAGGGTGTGGGTGTGTGTGTGTGTGTGTGTGTCAGTCACCAGATCTCAACCCAATCAAACACTTATGGGAGATTCTGGAGCGCCTGAGACAGCGTTTTCCACCACCATCAACAAAACATCAAATGATGGAATTTCTCATGGAAAAAGGGTGTCGCATTCCTCCAATAGAGTTCCAGAAACTTGTAGAATATATGCCAAGGGGCACTGAAGCTTTTCTGGCTCATGGCAACCTATTAAGACACTTTATGTTGGCGTTTCCTTTATTTTGGCAGTTACCTGTATGTGAGCCATGGGTCGACTGTGGATGTTACATGTCTTTTTCATGGATCGTTTGAATGGTTTTGATTAGACAGCCCCGCTGTGTTGTAGCCTACATTGAGAGCAGAGGGTCCTGTACAGTACTGAAGGAAAAGGGGCCATTGTGTATTTGATAGGCAATATGATAGTCATGCCCTTACCTGATTGGTCTAGAGGTGTGTCCACTTCATCTGGGAACATCTCACTGGCCCGAGCCTCCCGGTAGCATTTTAACCCCTCCCCTTCCTCTGCCTCGTCCATGTGCTCATCATAGCGCTGGTCTGGTCCACCCTTGTTTGATCCTCCTCCTCCTCCGAGCCACAACCTGAGGCAGCATCCTAAACCAAACGGGAAAAGACAGGATGTTTCTACTAGGGCTGGGAATTGCCAGGGATCTTATAATACGATATTATCACAATACTTAGGTGCTGATACGATATGTATTGCGATTCTCACGACTCAATATGTATTGCGATTAGATACTGTGATTTTATTGTGATTCGATGGTCCAAACATATTGCTCACTGTCTGCTGCAGAGGGACAAGAGACAGAGCCATGAGAAAACGAGTTTTGATCAGACATTGAAATAAAAGTGCTGAAAACAAAATTGGCTCCCTATTTAAACAAGCTATGAAGGAAATATATTGGAATTTTGGTGAAAGTACAGCCATCTGGCGCAAAATACACTGCTCAAAAAAATAAAGGGAACACTAAAATAACACATCATAGATCTGAATGAATGAAACAATCTTAAATACTTTTTTCTTTACATAGGTGAATGTGCTGACAACAAAATCACACAAAAATTATCAATGGAAATCAAATTTATCAACCCATGGAGGCCTGATCCAACTTTGATGTAATGTCCTTAAAACAAGTCAAAATGAGGCTCAGTAGTGTGTGTGGCCTCCACGTGCCTGAATGACCTCCCTACAACGCCTGGGCATGCTCCTGATGAGGTGGCGGTAGGTCTCCTGAGGGATCTCCTCCCAGACCTGGACTAAAGCATCTGCCAACTCCTGGACAGTCTGTGGTGCAACGTGGCGTTGGTGGATGGAGCGAGACATGATGTCCCAGATGTGCTCAATTGGATTCAGGTCTGGGGAACAGGCGGGCCAGTCCTTAGCATCAATGCCTTCCTCTTGCAGGAACTGCTGACACACTCCAGCCACATGAGGTCTAGCATTGTCTTGCATTAGGAGGAACCCAGGGCCAACCGCACCAGCATATGGTCTCACAAGGGGTCTGAGGATCTCATCTCGGTACCTAATGGCAGTCAGGCTACCTCTGGCGAGCACATGGAGGGCTGTGCGGCCCCCCAAAGAAATGCCACCCCACACCATGACTGACCCACAGCCAAACCGGTCATGCTGGAGGATGTTGCAGGCAGCAGAACGTTCTCCACGGCGTCTCCAGACTCTGTCACGCCTGTCACGTGCTCAGTGTGAACCTGCTTTCATCTGTGAAGAGCACAGGGCGCCAGTGGCGAATTTGCCAATCTTGGTGTTCTCTGGCAAATGCCAAACGTCCTGCACAGTGTTGGGCTGTAAGCACAACCCCCACCTGTGGACGTTGGGCCCTCATACCACCCTCATGGAGTCTGTTTCTGACCGTTTGAGCAGACACATGCACATTTGTGGCCTGCTGGAGGTCATTTTGCAAGGCTCTGGCAGTGCTCCTCCTTGTACAAAGGCGGAGGTAGTGGTCCTGCTGCTGGGTTGTTGCCCTCCCACGGCCTCCTCCACGCCTCCTGATGTACTGGCCTGTCTCCTGGTAGCGCCTCCATGCTCTGGACACTACGCTGACAGACACAGCAAACCTTCTTGCCACAGCTCGCATTGATGTGCCATCCTGGATGAGCTGCACTACCTGAGCCACTTGTGTGGGTTGTAGACTCCGTCTCATGCTACCACTAGAGTGAAAGCACCGCCAGCATTCAAAAGTGACCAAAACATCAGCCAGGAAGCATAGGAACTGAGAAGTGGTCTGTGGTCACCACCTTCAGAACCACTCCTTTATTGGGGGTGTCTTGCTAATTGCCTATAATTTCCACCTGTTGTCTATTCCATTTGCACAACAGCATGTGAAATTTATTGTCAATCAGTGTTGCTTCCTAAGTGGACAGTTTGATTTCACAGAAGTGTGATTGACTTGGAGTTACATTGTGTTGTTTAAGTGTTGCCTTTATTTTTTTGAGCAGTGTAATATTGCGATATTGTCAATACGATTTATCGTCCAAAATAATATCCCAACGATATGTAACTATCGACCCCCGCCCCCATCACTAGTTTCTACTGTAGAGCTACTGTACATACTACATCATATACAGTGCCTTCGGAATATATTCAGATCCCTTGACTTTTTCCACATTTTGTTAGGTTACAGCCTTATTCTAAAAATTTAGTTTTTTTCTTCAACCTACACACAATACCCCCATAACGACAGAGCAAAAACAGGTTTAGAAATGTTTGCTAATTTATAAAAAATTTAATATCACATTTATATAAGTACTCAGACCCTTTCCTCAGTACTTTGTTGAAGCACCTTTGGCAGCGATTACAGCCTCGAGTCTTATTGGGTATGACGCGACAAGCTTGGCACACCTGTATTTGGGGAGTTTCTTCCATTCTTCTCTGCAGATCCTCTCAAGCTCTGTCAGGTTGGATGGGAGCGTTGCTGCACAGTCTGGTTTCTCCAGATGTTCGGTCGGGTTCAAGTCCGGGCTCTGGCTGGGCCACTCAAGGACATTCAGAGACTTGTCCCGAAGCCACTCCTGCGTTGTCTTGGCTGTGTGCTTAGGGTCGTTGTCCTGTTGGAAGGTGAACCGTCGCCCCAGTCTGAGGTCCTGAGCGCTCTGGAGCATCAATGATCTCTATGTACTATGCTTTGTTCATCTTTGTCTCGATCCTGACAAGTCACCCATTCCCTGCCGTTGAAAAACATCCCCACAACATGATGCTGCCACCACCATGCTTCACCGTAGGGATGGTGCCAGGTTTGCTCCATACGTGATGCTTAGCATTCAGGCCAAAGAGCTCAATCTTGGTTTCATCAGACCAGAGAATCTTGTTTCTCATGGTCTGAAAGTCTTTAGTTGCCTTTTGGCAAACTCCAAACGGGCTGTCGTGTGCCTTTTACTGAGGAGTGGCTTCAGTCTGGTCACTCTACCATAAAGGCCATTTAACCCAACCCCTCAGAGAGGTGCAGGGGGCTGCCTTAATCTCAGTTTGGACAGGCAGCCAGCTCTAGAAAGAGTCTTGGTGGTTCCAAACTTCTTCCATTTAAGAATGATGGAGGCCATTGTGTTCTTGGGGACTTTCTATGCTGCAGGAATGTTTAGGTACCCTTCCCCAGATCTGTGCCTCGACACAATCCTGTCTCTGAGCTCTACGGACAATTCCTTTGACCTCATGGCTTGGTTTTTGCTCTGACATGAACTGTCAACTGTGGGATCTTATATAGACAGGTGTGTGCCTTTCCAAATTATGTCCAATTAATTGACTTTACCACAGGTGAACTCCAATCAAGTTGCAGAAACATCAAGGATGATGAATGGAAACAGGATGCACCTGAGCTCAATTTCAAGTCTCACAGCAAAGCGTCTGAGTACTTACGTAAATAAGGCATTTCTATTCTTTTACTTTGTCATTATGGGGTATTGTGTGTAGATTGCTGAGTATTTTTATTTATTTAATCCATTTTAGAATAAGGCTGTAACAAAATGTGGAAAAAGTCAAGGGGTCTGAATACTTTTCGAAGGCACTGTATGTAATGTGAACTATTGGTCTTAATGAGGTTCAAGCCAAGGCCGTTATACTATTTATAAACCTAAATGGTAATGGCCCAAGGAAGTTAGAAGTGGTTCTCACAGAAGTGGCATTACAGTAAGCAAGAGATACATGAGGGGGGAATCCACACTGCATGAGGTCGATTCACAACCTTCAGAACAACTCCAGCTGTAATAATAATAATCATCCCCAGCACCCTTTCCTCCATTGTTAACATCTCCTAGATGTTAAATCCTGTCTAACCCCAACATCAAACACATTCTAATAATGGAACTGAACCTTTTCTCCACAGAAGAATTTCCACATTTCTTTCAAGCAGGGCTGTTATAAATAAATGGCCGTACCGCCCTTGGTCCAGACAGGAAGTTGTGTCCGCGGAGCAGGAAGTCAGGTGGCTTCTCTCAGGACCCCTGCTCCAAACACTATTGTTGCCACTGTGAGCAGCCTGGCACTACAGCCCAGAGGCAGACACTGAGAAAACAAACAGTGGTGCTGCGCCTCAGACCAACCACGGGTTACGTATACACTGTTCTGTTCCACCCCCAACCACACATCGTCCGGCGCCCGCAACTTTTTTTCTCCACCAATCACTGTCCTGTCTGAGCTGCTTCCCCCTGACATCTTCCGCATCACCCCACATCAGCTCAGACGTCTCAATCAACTCAGACTGTAGGATCCCCCTCTTCTCCTTACACTACCCTGTCTGCTTACGTTTTCCTTTAGTGGTTTCACTATCGCTACAGCAAAAGGCAGAGGGTAAACAAAGACCTTAGCAGTGCACCCAATGCCCTGGGACAGGACGTGGTCAGCGTAACAGTTGTCACGCTTTCTTCTGTATTAATGGCTACACCGACTGAGTTGAACACTCACAGGACTCCACACACACTCACATAACATGCACACACATTTATACTGACTACACACAATCTTCATTTACACTGCTACTACTCTGTCATACATCCTGATGCCTAGTCACCTTAGCCCATACATATCTACCTTTATCACTCCAGTATCCCTGCACATTGCGAATATGGTACTGGAACTGACCCTGTAAATAGCTTCTTACTTTCTCGTGTTCTTATTTCTAGTGTCTTCGCTCTTCCTTATGTTTTTTTTACTATTAAATTGTTTTTGAATACTGCATTGTTGGGTTTAGAGTTTGCAAGAAAAGCATTTTACTGTACCTGTGCACGTGACAATAAAACTTGAAACTAATGCTGTATGTGCTGGAAAAATACATACATAAGCATTCTTCTGTGCAGCCTTTTCAGTTTCCCAGGCTGTGGATTGTACTCACTACTCATCACCTGAGAGTCAAGGTCCTCTCCATCTATGGATTCGTCCATCATCGCGTCATCATCCTCCTCATCGTCCGTGCTCACTTCATCCTCCTCATCCACAATCCACGTGGCCTGGTAGTCTGATGTCCCCTTAAGCACCTTCATAACACACTTGCTCTTTCTGACCTCTGAGGGAAGGACGAGGGGGGAAGGATAACATTTATTAGAGAAGTTCATTACATTGTAAACCCAGAGACAATAATGAACTCAATGTGTTGACATGAACCAGCTCAAACTACCCATACAATGGATGCCAACAACAGCACTGCGACCATAGATCTATCATGTAATTCAACGTAACGACCCTACATAACTCTGTCCACTCTCTCCCTTTACCTTCAGCAGTTCAGTATCAGTGGGCCAGGTCTGCTCTCCATCCATGGGGTCTACCTTTGCCTCGGCCTGCAAACTCTCCCTGCGAGCTGGGTCTGCCTTCATCAGCACCACCATCCTGAAACACAGAGAGCACAGTTAGCAGTTACTGCCAACAAGCAGAAGCAGCACTGATAAATGTCTTGACTATAGTTTGTAAATTATTCGTTAAATCACTCAATTTTCTATGTAATGATATCAGCCCGTGATAAGCTGTGACAATCTTCGTAACATTGCAAAAATCAGAAATGTTGTGCTCAAAAATGCAGAAAAGCTAAACGATGCTTTTGTCAATTCTAGATTAAACTACTGCAATGCTTTACTCTCCGGCTAAACTGATAAATAAACTTCAGTTAGTGCTAAATACTGCTGCTAGAATCTTGACTTGAACCAAAACAATTGATCATATTACTCCAGTAATATTACTGACTTCCTGTTAAGGCTGACTTGAAAGTTTTGCTGCTAACCTACAAAGCATTACATGGACTTGCTCCTACCCATCTCTCTGATTTGGTACATACCTACACGTACGCTATGGTCACAAGACGCAGGCCTCCTTATTGTCCCTAGAATTTCTAAGCAAACAGCTGGAGGCTGGGCTTTCTCCTATAGAGCTCAATTTTTATGGAATGGTCTGCCTATCCATGTGAGAGACGCAGACTCTGTCTCGACCTTTAAGTCTTTACTGAAGACTCATCTCTTCAGTAGGTCCTATGATTGAGTGTAGTCTGGCCCAGGGGGAGCGAAGGTGAACAGCAAGGCACTGGAGTGATGAACCGTCCTTGCTGTCTCTGCCTGGCGGTCTCCCCTCTCTCCACTGGGATTCTCTGCTTCTGACCATATTACGGGGGCTGAGTCGCTGGCTTACTGGTGCTCTTCCATTCCGTCCCTAGGAGGGGTGCGTCACGTCGTGCAACGTGGGAGCTACGTCGCTATACTCAACTTGAGTGGGTTGAGTTACTGACGTAATCTTCCTGTCCGGTTTTTATGCCCCATCGGGCTAAAGATCTTTGAGGGCTATACTCAGCCTCGTCTCAGGGTAGTAAGTTGGTGGTCTGTTGATATCCCTTTAGAGGTGTGGGGGCTGTGCTTTGGCAAAGTGGGTGGGGTTATATCCTGCCTGGTTGGCCCTGTCCGGGGGTATTGTCGAACAGGGCCACAGTGTCCAAAAAACCCTGCGTCTCAGCCTCCAGTATCTATGCTGCAATAGTCTACAGTTGAAGTCGGAAGTTTACATACACCTTAGCCAAATACATTTAAACTCTATTTTCACAATTCCTGACATTTAAATCCTAGTAGAAATTCCCTGTCTTAGGTCAGTTAGGATCACCACTTTATTTTAGGAATGTGAAATGTCATAATAATAGTAGAGAGAATTATTTATTTAAGCTTTTATTTCTTTCATCACATTCCCAGTGGGTCAGAAGTTTACATACACTCAATTAGTATTTGGTAGCATTGCCTTTAAATTGTTTAACTTCGGTCAAATGTCATTTCAGGTAGCCTTCCACAAGCTTTCCACAATAATTTGGGTGAATTTTGGCCCATTCCTCCTGACAAAGCTGGTGTAAATGAGTCAGGTTTGTAGACCTCCTTGCAGGCGCAACGCGTTTTCAGTTCTGCCCACAAATGTTCTATAGGATTGAGGTCAGGGCTTTGTGATGTCCACTCCAATACCTTGACTTTGTTGTCTTGAAGCCATTTTGCCACAACTTTGGAAGTATGCTTGGGGTCATTGTCCATTTGGAAGACCCATTTGTGACCAAGCTTTAACTTCCTGACTGATGTCTTGAGATGTTGCTTCAATATATCCACATCATTTTCCTTTCTCATGATGCCATCTATTTTGTGAAGTGCACCAGTCACTCCTGCAGCAAAGCAACCCCACAACATGATGCTGCCACTCCTGTGCTTCATGGTTGGGATGGTGTTCTTCAGCTTGCAAGCCTCCCCCCTTTTTCCTCCAAAATAATGATGGTCATTATGGCCAAACAGTTATATTTTTGTTTCATCAGACCAGAGGACATTTCTCAAAAAAGTACAATCTTTGTCCCCATTTGATGGTTTTGGAGCAGTGGCTTCTTCCTTGCTGAGCAGCCTTTCAGGTTATGTCAATATAGGACTCATTTTACTGTGGATATAGATACTTCTGTACCTGTTTCCTCCAGCATCTTCACAAGGTCCTTTGCTGTTGTTCTGGGATTGATTTGCACTTTACGCACCAAAGTACGTTCATCTCTAGGAGACAGAACACGTCTCCTTCCTGAGCGGTATGACAGCTGCGTGGTCCCATGGTGTTTATACTTGCGTACTATTGATTTTACAGATGAACGTGGTACCTTCAGGCGTTTGGAAATTTCTGAGGTCTTGGCTGATTTCTTTTGATTTTCCCATGATGTCAAGCAAAGAGGCACTGAGTTTCAAGGTAGGCCTTGAAATACAGCCACAGGTGACCTCCAATTGACTCAAATGATGTCAATTAGCCTATCAGAAGCTTCTAAAGCCATGACATACTTTTCTGGAATTTTCCAAGCTGTTTAAAGGCACAGTCAACTTAGTGTATGTAAATTTTTGACTTCAACTGTATGTGCCAGGGGGGGATTGGTCAGTCTATCCTATCTGAACTTAAATATGCTCCCTCCAATCCTCCCATGTATCTCCCCTCCCGGAGGACCTGAGCCCTAGGAGAGAGAGAGAGAGACTGACCCACCTGCATGCCTACGTCTCCTTCCTTCCCAGGCTTTGCAGGACGAGCGGTCATAGAGTTGAGGGGAAGGGGGTGTATGGGCGAGTCGATCTGACTGAACTGGAAGTCTCCAAACCCAGAGATGTGTACCAGCCTGTCCACCTGCAGAGGGCAGCCTCGGACATACCCAGACACACGCAGGGTCCCCAGGCCCGTGGGCGCTTCCCAACTCCCTTTCTCATAGCTGTTGGGGGTGTAGGAGACCTGCTGGGCCAGGAGGTGAGGTCGACGGGAGAGGAAGCCCAACCTCCTCTGCGCTCCCAGGTGTCTGAGCATCAGTGTGGCGTCCTGGTCTGAGTCCAGAGGGAAGAGGCGCGCCCCAGGGAAGCGGATTTCGGATTTCTTGGATAGCGCCCGCCGTGAGTCCACACGCTTATTCACTGCCAGGTCTGAAACACCCTGACACACCAGAGCTGGGGGAGAGAGAAGTGGAGGTTATATAGGATAGAGATTACAGTGGATGTAGAGAAAAAAGTGGTGGGGTAGTTGAGATTTGGAGTAAAGGAATCAGTATAATATCTACAGTATGTCATCTAAATCAGCAAGGGGAGAGGACAAGTTGAAAAAAAATCCAGCGCACTGTGAGCATCTTTTTTTTGGATAGCTTGTGTGGAAGCTCACCATGGGCTGGTAGCCCCTGTGCAAAGAGACAGGAGAGGCAGTAGTCTCCATAACTGTCCCAGCCTTCTGTAGAGTCCAGCATAAACAGCAGACTATCTGCTACCTTCACCACATCCAGTAGAGAGAAGAGAGAGGGAATAGAGTCAGAGGTTATGTTATCGGATTAGTACTAGGGTTGGCATCGAATGACGGCAGGTAGCGTAGCGGTTAAGAGCATTAGGCCAGTAACCGAAAGGTAATATCTGTCAATGTGCCCTTGAGCAAGGCACTTAACCCTAATTGCTCCTGTAAAGGAGTCAGCATGCTTCAGTTCGGCTGGTGCCTGGCGAAACTTGGCTAGCCGAACAAGTGTGCCCGCATACTCCCTTAGAAAACCTCTAATCTTTTTTTTTTTAAATATAACGGCAATAGTACTGCTTGTATATTGAGACTCCTTAGCAAGTATACACTTACTCAAAATAGTCAGAATTGATCTAAGAAATCTATAATTAAATGATGTTTTTGCAGAGATCTTAGTAGCGCAATTTTACATCGAACTAATATGTTTGGTGCAGTATTTCTCAATGAATTTTTTTTTCATGAAAGTGAGTTGTCTCTCGTTGAATGATAGAGTTTATAGAAGAATCTCTACTGTTGACCAATCACCAACGAAGGAGCGTAGACTTCGGCTACGAATTTCAGCTTGCCTCCAGAAACTTTTTGGCCCCCCCAAAGTCCAAAACTAACAAACGTCACAAAAGTGCATCCAGACATGGATTATACTTGCATTACATAAACTATAAGTCAGTATCTATATAACTTTGGGCGGAGGAAGGTGAACCTCTGTTTGAAGCAGGTCATGTGTCACGACTTCCGCCGAAGTCGGTCCCTCTCCTTGTTCGCGGCGGCGTTCGACGTCGCCGGCCTTCTAGCCATCGCCGATCCACTTTTCATTTTCGATTTGTTTTGTCTTTGTTTTATTACACATCTGGTTTCAATTCCCCAATTACATGTTCATTATTTAACCCTCTGTTTTTTCCATGTTTGTGTGTGTTATTGTTCTAAGAATATGTCAGTCCATTTGGTGGGCTTGGTATTTTGTTACTACTTAGGAAAATTTTTAGTAAACTACGTTGTGTTGCTCATCTCTGCTGTCCGGCACCTGACTTTTTGCACCAACTACACCAAGCCATCTGACATCATGACCAGGCTAAAGCTGTCACTGACCCCACACACACACACACTCTCTTCTCCTCACGCACCAGCCCGCCAGCCTCCTCACACCGCAGAAGCCTGGTCACAGCCTCAGGATCTACACCTGCATGGAGGGCCACCACAGCCACCAGGTGGGGGGGACCATCCCTGCTGCCCAGATTACGTTTCTCTGCCAGGACAGGACAGACACGTATCATTAAAAGGCAGACTCAGCAACGTACGAAGTAATAGCAATATCGTGCTGATTTCCACAACTACTAAGAGTGCATCGATGCTAAACTTCTCCTCTGTTTTGGTCCCATAGCTACCACGAGCATATACTCTGTGTGACTGCAAAGTCTTGCATCGCATTCATCTCAATACGTGCGGTGCTGCTCGTTGCAATGTCATAAAGCTGACTCTACTTTTAACTTGCCTGATTTATACCACTGTGGTTCCAAAGTGTCATTATGTCAAATGCAAGAGCATCTTACCAGGTCCTTCTTATTTTGCCGCAGCTGGTTGGCTTTGTGTCTTTTGTCCAGCTTTCTCACCTCTTTCCTCTGTTTTTTGGTAAGAGCTGTCACCGACACTCTGCCTGTTGGGGATGACATCATTCAAAGGTGAATGACAGATCAGGATGGAAACAACTGAAAGGGCATGGCTACCAACATGTGCACTAGTAGATAGACAATTACAGTTGATGTGAGGGTAATGGACTAAACTCCTCTCCATGGTGAAGGAGGTTTCTGATGATCCACCAAAGGTGTGGAGCAGAGACCAGGCTTTGTGGAATCTAGCTCCTACTACATGGACTTGCCCAAGGTCAATACTTAAAAAATGTAAATTATGAAAGCCTACCATGTACCTATGTATGCCTTTCATTGTTTGCTGAAATCTATACATTTTCAATAAGCGTTCATCAAATACAACTACTGTTTGCTCATTCTGTTGCTCTCGAGTGGCGTAGCAGTCTAAGGCACTGCATCTCAGTCAAAGAGGTGTCACTACAGTCCCTGGTTCAAATCCAAGTTGTATCACATCCGGCTGTGATTGGGAGTCCCATAGGGCGGCGCACAATGGCCCTGCGTCGTCTGGGTTTTGCCAGGGTAGGCCGTCATTGTGAATAAGAATTTGTTCATAACAGCGGCCCCTAAATGGCATGAGCTATTCATCAACAGTAGCGTTGGGCCCAGGGTTGTAAAACAGGGGAAGGCGGTCCACCCACTTGTCCCACACTGACCTAACTGCAGCTGCTTGTCTCTCTGCAGCCAAGCTGGTCTGGTGTCTCGGTTATCAAAGCAGATAATCCTGGAAATAATGTGGAAGTTTTCCAGAGACATTGTTGCACGTAAAAGTTCTCTGCCAGTTTCTGCATCCCACAGGAATTCTGTCGATTCACCATTGGATCTCAAAGTCAAAGTCAACATTATTAGTCAGTTGTACAACCGAATGCCTTCAACCGAAATGTGTCTTCCGCATTTAACCCAACCCCTCTGAATCAGAGAGGTGCGGGGGGGCTGCCTTAGTCGACATCCACGTCTTCGGCGCCCAGGGAACAGTGGGTTAACTGCCTTGTTCAGGGGCAGAACGACAGATTTGTACCTTGTCAGCTCGGGGGATTCGAACTTGCAACCCTCCGGTTACAAGTCCAACACTCTAACCACTAGGCTACCAGCAAGAATAAGATCCCCAAAGTATGCATGTAAATGAGTTTGGTCCATCTCCTTCCATCTCTCTCTCCAAAAACACACCTTCCCTCCAAATTGGTGCAGTCCAGAATGATTTTCTGGATGGTGTCTGGGATGAACAGTTCAAAAGAAGAAATTAGTAACCGGTATCCGCGTCAGCCCTGGTTGCATGCAGGGTGGCTCATTCCTTGGGCAAGAAGACCATTTAATTTCAGAATTTTTTGACGTCCACATTTCTCCTCCTGGGATGGCTGCTGACGGGCTGGTCCCAGGGCTGGCGAGGGTCAAACTCACTGTCAGACTCCAAATTGACAGAGACATGATCCTCATTCTGAAAATTCTTCATCTTACAAAGTGGAAGACGCTCCTTCCACACTCGCTCACACCAGCTCCCTCTGCAAAAATTATTTCAAAGGCCCTCTGAGGAGAGAGAACTTTTGCCATACTGATTGATTGTGGTAAGGAGCCACACATGCAAAGCTATTTATTTGTGTGTCCCTCCCCCAATTTGCACCTGGCTGGGGTAGTGTGGGAAAATACATTTTTTTTTTTTTACAATGTATCAAAATAATGTACTGTAATAACTTTGTGCAGGTTCCCTCAAGACATTGTGTAGTTTCACACACTACAAAGGGTAAAGTGTGAGAGAAAAGCAAGAGACAGGTTCTTGGTTATATGTTGAAACAGCAGGCCCAGGGAGGAGGAGGAAGAGTGAAGGCACACAGCAAACCTTGTTTCATTTTTACTGGTTTTCACCTACACACACACTTTTATTACCCTCAGGTCCACATATGCAATATACATTTGTAGGGGGTGCACAGTGTGCACTCAATGAAAATGTGTTATTTTACATGTTCTTCCCAGAAAATGAGCAAAGGCCAATGAGTCTCAGGTTGAAAAAATAATTAATTGTATAATTTTTCTCTTAGTAAACATTGAAAATGGGTCCCACAGACTGGAACACAACAAGGGTTAAGCAAGTCAGCCATATCAGCTGTTTTTTTAAAGGAAGTAAATTAGGCTGAATGAACTGTTTTGCTGCCAGACAAGGCTCTGTTGTGGCAGTGGTAAGGTGTTGGGACTGCTGTTGGGACAGAAGGCCCTAACAGTATGTGGGCACCGTTTGTCACCGTCATAGTGTAATTATTTATTTCACCATCTAGGCCAGTTGAGAACAAGTTCTCATTTACAACTGCGACCTGGCCAAGATAAAGCAAAGCAGTGCGACAAAAACACAGTTACACATAAACAAACGTACAGTCAATAACACAATAGAAAAATATATATGTACAGTGTGTGCAAATGTAGAAGAGTAGGCAATAAATAGGCCATAGAGGCGAAATAATTACAATTTAGCATTAACACTGGAGGGACAGATGTACAATTAAAGTATTGTTTAGTGTTGTGCCTTTGCTGTCATCTATACCCAAAACATTTTTGTTTGCCCCACCAAGATGTACATGCTAAAATCGACCACTGAAAGTATGGAGTTCCCACATCGGATGATATTAATGTCACAGCTAAAGTTACTTTCGAAATAGAATTTGAAGCACGTGTTCGGCAGCACAGCAGCAACACGTCCATGGCTACAACCAGCGACAGAAAGGGACACATTCCTCCGTCACAAACGTACCTTTGTTCTCCCGTTAGATTTATCCTTTCGTCCGATGCTTGCCACGTTTATGTTCTTTGTTTTTCTGTTTAAAAACTCCGGCTCTGTTGTTGTTCTCCACCAGACACCGTTTTCGCCACGCTCGTGCGACGGCATTACAACTTTGATGACGTAGTTCACTTGCTATTGTGACGAGCCTCCCACTCTGTCTGCTGTATTCTCTCTCTTTGCTCTTGTTTCCTTATTAGGATGCCGGTGGGCGGAGCCGGGAGGGTCGTCAGCGACATGGGAAACACCTGGGCCGGGTGTGTCACAGGATAAATAGACCTCTTCCCCAGTCATTGGGAGCCTCTCGCCATGCAGACACACTTACGGATTTTGTTTGTGACATTTTTGTGGCTGTTTTGGTTGTTTGCTTTGGCACCTTTCAACACCCCTCATTATCACATTTATGCATGCAAACACTCACTTACACTACTGACTGCATACACCATTGTTAATTGTAATTGGTCCGTATCTCCACGTTGTCTCCCTTTTTGTTACGAACTCTGTTCGTGACTATTTAGAAAGGCTATGTGCACACTGCCCACAAAATTAGGTGGAAATTGAGCTGCACTTCCTAACCTCCTGCCAAATGTATGACCATATTAGAGACACACATTTCCCTCAGATTACACAGATCCACAAAGAATTCGAAAACAAACCCAATTTTGATAAACTCACATATCTACTGGGTGAAATATCAGTTTGCCATCACAGCAGCAAGACATGTGACCTGTTGCCACAAGAAAAAGGCAACCAGTGAAGAACAAACACCATTGTAAATCCAACCCATGTGTGTTTATTTATTTTCCCTTTTGCACTTTAACTATTTGCACATCGTTACAACACTGTATATAGACATATTACTTTTGAACTGTGTAATGTTTACTTGTAATTTTTGTTTTTCACTTTCATTTATCTACTTCACTTGCTTTGGAAATGTTAACATGTTTCCCATGCCAATAAAGCCCTTAAATAGGGCAGAGGCAGCCCACTCAGACATCTCAGGAAATGCCTAGATGCAGAGATAGGACTTGAAGGAAGTTCTAGGCAGGATAGCACTACTGAGCTCAGTTTTCTTCTTAGCAAACACTTGAACAGCTTCTGGATAGGATACATCTAGTGCCCTATCATCCAGCCTCTTTCTAAATTGTATCCTCTTGTAAAAGGGTACATTTAATAGGATTATCTTTCAAAATCCTCTATCTTAATCTGGTTGCACCTTTGATATACAACATTGTATTGTAACTTCTTTGGCATCAGAATTTTTACTTGCTGTAGCAATACAGCTGTTTTGTATCTCCCATTCATGACATGGCCTGAAAGGCTTCCTGTTCATTTGGATAAAGAGATGCTGCAGCCTTATTGGTAGGGCTGGCCATCTGGTTGGGAGCCAATCGAGAGTATAAACTGCTTATCTGGGGCACCGATTGGTTCACTGTAGTTTAGAAGAGAAAGTTGTCACCAGCTTCTTTTACTGTTTCACATTCCGTATAATCATGAATTAGTGAAATGTTTTATTAATGTAGGATCAACTGGATTAGCCTGTAATGCAATTAATTATAATTTGCTATGTTATAACTAGTGTGATTACAGTGTTATTACACAAGTCCCTAATGCTCCATTAGGGTGTTTTCTTGTAAAATGTTAGACATTGACTTCACTTTACAAACTTAATTTGTGAAGGCATCTTCAAGGATGGAATAATTTGTTATATGGTCATATGATCATAACTCATAAGTTGTTGTATAAACATGATATGCCCTACACATGAAAAACAAACGTTTAAAGCGCAGCAAACCAAGAAAAAGTCTTATCCTAGATCTGTTCATATTAGGCCTAATATTACTGATACAATAAATTGTCTGTTTTCCTTTTCTTTGGGGTGTTGACATAGAATAGTATGACTCACAATTGGCCAATCTATAATAGCCTTGTTATGACCATTAGCATAATTTGTTAGATATTCCAATAATGTATCTGTCTGAAACTGAATTGCACTAATTGAACCCAACTTCAGTGATGTTCATGGAAATGCTTTGCCCTTATCATGACTCCAACTGCATCGCATTTGGGACCGGCTGTAAACCACCTTCGGTCTGCTTGGGTTCTCGAGAGCTATGCTATGTTGTCTTAGGTCTCTTTATATAGTGTCTCTTTTTACATTTTATTTAACATTTATTTAACTAGGCAGGTCGGTTAAGAAAAAAATCATATTTACAATGACGGCCTACCAAAAGGCCGTGTCTCTTGTCATTTTTATTTTTAATCCCAGCCCCCGTCCACGCAGGAAGTATTTTGCATTTTGGTAGGCCGTCTTTGTAAATAAGACTTTGTTAAATAAAGATGAAATAAAATACACATTTAAAAGAGACCACCCTGCTAAGAAATGCTGGGGAAAAGTTGTAAAAAACAATGTCCATAGCTCCAATTACTTGTTATGCTATGGGCATGCCATTTTATTTTGTCCATAGTAATTAGAGAAACGATTTAGTCTGCAGACCAGTAACTGCATTGTCACCTGCTTGAGGTTTGGGTAGTTGTGCTGTTCCATGCGTTTAGGTCAGAGTATTGGGTCAGAGCAATGACTGTATAATTATGAATGGGTCAGAGGGAGTTTACAGCGATAGGGCGGAACTGGCGTTCCAGGAACAGACTGAATTGAAAGAGGACGGGAGAGAATCCCAACAAAAACACTGTGAAATATTGAACATATTCCTACTCTCATTCAAAGAAAAGGCCTCTCCAATTTTCCGACGATATCAAGGGTGCGGTCGCTTTCAGTGTAGTTGTTTTCGTGGTGTTCCCTGAGCTTCCCTCACATTTTTCCCCGCCGTATTTGTCACGGAGGGAGGCGGCGGAAAACACGGCCGCCATCTTTGGGATCTGCCTGTAGTACGGGATTCGACAATCTGGGCCCCCGTTAGTACAAGGCAAGGGTGGAGATTTTTTGCCAACTCTACACAGCCAATCTAAATCAACAAATCGGTTGACAACTTTGAAAAACATCAGCAATCAGTGTAAGGAAAATATAATACTGGAAAAAACACACGTCCAGTACTCTTTCTGTCCACAATTGGTTGAACCACACGACATTCTCTTCTCGGCTCAAACCAGCCAGGCCCGTCGGAAGGGTGAGTTTAAACTGGCTAGCAGCAGCTAATGATAGCTAGGCTCACATTTTTAACGGGTTAAAATGTAAATTGTACGGTGGTAAACAATACTTGCAACGTATCCCTAAAATGCACTTATACCTACAACACTTGTCATATCACCATGTATTGCTTGCACACCACATAAGAAACTAAGTTGGCTTCTATGGCTAGCTACTAGTAACATCAAGTTAGCTAACAGTAGTACTAGTTAGCTGCCTCACGTTTTCTTGGCTGCATCGATCAAACTACCCGAATGGGGTGTAGGTAACTAGCTACCGGTAACTTCCAATTTGTTGACATTAGTAAAGCAACTAGCTAGCTGGCTACTAAAGTTGGCTACATTGTCTCGTAGTGACGTTAAATGTTTTGTCGATTGGATTTTGGGGAGTTCTGACAGAACTTTGAGTAATGTCCTGGCTATAGCTAGCTAGGTATGTGTTAGCTATGCCACTACTAGCCTTGGCTGGGCAGCTTGCCAGCGAGCAAGCTATTTGGTTAGGGAGTCTAGGGACGTTTCTCAATTATGAGTTTGCCTTGAACGTCCTTCGTCAATTTACAATCTTGCTACTGTACTGTCACATTAACTAGGGTACATATTAGGTGTATGTTGCATCTATTGCAAAGATCAGATGGTAAAGAATAGTCTGTTTTGTTATCTGTTTCTTTGATCCACACAGGGTTTGCTTACAAATGCTGAGTGTTCCTTATGTAATATTGGTACACATCATTAATAAGAACAGAACACTACTAAATGCTTTTGAATGAGCCTACAATTGCACAAGCCTGGCTATTATTATTTTAAGAATGAGACAGAATTTGGCAACAGCTTGCATTCCCATCCAGCTGCTATTACCCTAGTTTAGACCCCTCTATGATTGGATTTGTTAGCTGTGACATTCATATGCCCCAATCCATTAACGTTGGCCTAAAAGGCTCCATAAATGCTGGAAGGGACATTAAATGTAATGTCCTCCTCGCATATAGATTAATAATTGTAATTTCCCTGGTTCAGCTGTGTGTGTGTGGGTTTGGTCAATTAAATGGGTGCCACTTTACCTTGTGAACTGAAATGAGTTGGCTATGTGTTCATACTCATTTCATTTGTTTATGGGTGTCTATTACATAATCATGAAAACAAAGGGGTTGGGTTAATTGTTTTCAATTCAGGAAGTTAATTGAATATTGCTAATTGTTTTCTACAATGAGGATTTATCATTTCATGAATTGCATTTCAATTCACTTCAAAAACGGTGTACTGGATACTGCAGAGAGAGACACATAGGCCCCAGGGATAGGCAATAAGGATGGCCCATGTTTGTATCCACACCCTTGCATTGACAATACCTGAGATGATTGATTAGCCTATCACAGACCACATTACACTTACACAGATAATACAATACAGTTTTCCCCTCTAAGAGCTCCAAAGCAACAGCTAGGGCTGTATAAGCTATGATAGAATAGTCTTACTGCCTGAAACAATTCCCAGCAGGGCCTATAGCTGAGCGAACAGGAAATGCTGAGAAATGCAGTGCAGTGACAGTATGCAGAGGGAATTCCATCCCTCCAGCTTTGTTGTCCTGTCCGTGCGTGTGTAGGGTGTCAGTGGCACACTGAAGTGTTTCATTAAATGTATCAGTTACCATTGCTGTCACTGCTCTTACTTGCATCCAGCCATTCAATACGTCATCATCATGAGAGATAGGCTACAACAACAAGGCTCATTCTTGAACAACAATGTAGTAAACAACAATGGCAATAAAGCCACAGTCCCATGCCGTTAATGAGACTTTATTTCAGGGCTGTGGCTGCATCTGTACAGCAGGGTAGTGAGTGAGTCGTCCAGTGGGACAAAGGATGTCTGCCTGCTGTGCCTGAGGGACTGGGGTCCCTCAGGCACCCCAGGCCGAAGAAGGAGAGGAACAGTCTTGTGACTCTGGCGTCAGAGAGGGAGAGTGTTGCTCAGTGTGTCTGTGTGCAGCTGATCATCTGAGCTTGCTGGGCACAGTCAACCTTCCTCAGATAACTAGTTAGCTATCAACAATTACATCATGTTTAAGAGCCAGCGATAAGTGACATGTTTATTGAGGCATACAGACAGTGACATATTGTGTTGCTGCCAGAAATGTTTTTGAATTACAAAAATAAATTGGCACTGTAGCCTAGTCAATTTTCTGGTGTTGTCGGGGAGTGGCTATGTTACACAGGCAGCTATGCAACCATAGGAGCAACATGTTACTACCACACTTGTTGGTCTTCCTCTGGCGATGTTGGAATAGGCCTAGTAAAAAACAGAGTTTTGTTTTTTTATTTGAGGATGGAAAATACCTCCTAAATATATATATTTTAATCAATTGACTGAGGAAATGTTTTTGTCTTGAACGTACAGGTCTAACAACTAGCCAGTGTTATGTTATGGATGGTATGGTGCATAGCTCATATCATATATTCACCTACTGCGTTGTAATGTTGGCTTTTCTTTGTGTGAGGTTATCAGCTGCAGGGCTATTTTCTTGGTTTCCCCCTTACGTCTGTCTGTCTGCATACCTCTGTCTATCAGCCAGGACACAGACCACTGGCTTTCTTACAGTAGTTGCTGTTTCTATGGAAACAGGAGACTGTGATCTCTTCCTACTTTGTTTGCCAGAATGGACCGAGAGCTATAACTGGCCACTCTCCAGAGCTCAGCCTGACGTCACTGGCCAGTGTGCCCATCCCTCGCTCATATTATTAGGCTATCCTGTGGCAGCCAGGGATGCTCAGAGGGCCATGATCCTACAGTAATGGGCTGGACATGGCAGGCACACTAGTTTCTTTCTCATCGTCTGCCTAAAGCAGCCCGTGGCGTGCGTCATATCCGAGGGAGAGAACACTGGACTGAGCAAAAAAGTTGAAAGCACAGCACTAGTGTTTTTTTCTCTCTCTCAAACCGTTGATGACACAACTGAATTCTTACACCTGAGGAAACCCTTGAGACTGAAGACTGCACACAATTCTGCCACTCGAGGGTGTCTCCATTGCACTTCATCTCCCTCATACAAAATAATGACATGAACCATGTTTCCATCTACAGTTTTTATGCGAGTAAAGTCATACCATATATGTTTTTATTTTTTTACGACTGCTGTGATGGAAACAGGAAGTTTTGGTACAATTTTATAAATGCAGACAGAATTTGTTCGTTTGACATGGTGGGATCTTCTTGTGTCTGTAAAATGTATTATGTGAGAAATGGTGGTGGAAAGGCCTTTATGGGCAGCATTAACCATCATATCGATGTAAATTCTGAGTTGTGCGGTGATATGGTGTTGTCCTCTCACTGCATGCTTTCCCGAGTCCTAGTTTATTAGGCTACAGATGAAAAAATGTATGAACTTCACAGGGTCATGGAAGTGCACAATCATCTTGATGCTTCTTTCCAATAAGTATCGAGGGTCTGATTCTGGTGACATGATGATCGATGCTTGACTGCAGTTTGACTAATAAATATTCTTGCTCGTATCCATAATAATCTCATGTAGACTAGCCTACCCGCACTGTATCTGCGAGCTGTTGGCTTAAGCAAAAGTGACAAGACCAGAGTAACAAAACTATTGGTAGAGTTGAAAATGCGATGGAAACACATTCAACTTTTGATTTTTATTCGGTACATGAAAACTTAAGCGAAAAATTACGTTTTGTGTGCACTATGTCATCATGCACTGATTTTTATCTTCAATAAGTCAGTTTGATGGAGACACCACTGGTGGGAAAATGCATATATTTTCTTTATGCAGATTTTAGAATATTTGCATGAAAATCTGTCACCAATTAGATGGAAATCTAGCTAGAGAGTGTTTTTTTTCAGGGTAGTGCCTCTTTAGTTATCATGATTACATGGCCCGATGCTGACTGCAGGAAAAGGGTTGAAAGGAGGCTTATTCTGAGTGTAGGGCTGACCCATCCCCCCCATATAGGCTTTTCAGCATTAGATAAGCAGTATTAAAAGTCCTATTCACTCTCTCTGTTTAGGCTGTTGTATCTTCTATGTCCCGGAGAATCTATTCCACCATTCACCCCCTCTCAATATCATAACTTGATTGATTTTGGGTCCCAGTTGGTAGAGCATGTTGCAACGCCACGGTGGTGGGTTCGATTCCCACGGGGAAAAATAATGAAACATTTATGCCCTCTGAATAAGAACATCTGCTAAATAATTAAAATGGAGGGGGAAAGTATGAAATTAATGTGCTCGTTTAGTGCTACTGTGCTAGTTCTCACTCTCTGTCCTCTCCATCCCCCCAGGTGTGTACACGTATGAGGCAACTGTCTTGCAGATGAACCGTCGGTGGGGGCTGTCGCGTCGCTGTCGCACATCCAGATAATCCCTGGCCGCGGCGGTGGCGGCACTGGCACGTCCCCCCCTCAGCATGCCCAACACCAGTCGGGCAGGGAGCCTGAAAGACCCCGATGTTGCTGAGCTCTTCTTCAAGGAGGACCCTGAGAAACTGTTCTCAGACCTGCGAGAGATTGGACATGGCAGCTTCGGTGCAGTCTACTTTGTGAGTACTTGGACCCGCCACTCTGTGCTCAGTAACAGAGCTGGACTTCCATTCAGAACTGTTTAAGATGTAGGGCAGGGTGTTGACTTTGTATTTTTCTTCAGGCACGAGATGTGCGGACCACTGAGGTGGTGGCCATCAAGAAGATGTCGTACAGTGGAAAACAATCCAACGAGGTAAGAGACTGATTGTGTATCAAATGCCGTTGATGTTACATCAAACAGTTATAACCAGTGTTTTATGGTATACCGGTACTACGGTAATATCACGGCACCAAAACGTTATGATACCAACATTTTAGAATACTGTAGTATTGTTTCATATGAGACTACTGGTCCAATGATATCCACTTCACTTTCACGCGCATATCACGTGGCAGCTGTAATCAGCCAGCCACATCCCCTACCAGCCCTCTCACCTGCTTCTCTCCGTCCGCCCTCCATGCACATTTATTCCTCCGTCAGGTTTTTAAAATATAATTTAGCCGTGATTGTGAGCGGGGATGCAGAACCAGACCACGAGGAGTCTTCTGTTGTTAGATTTGTATTTTTTTTTACATTGGAGCAGCGTGCAAAGCGAGCAATGTTGATACATTATATCATTTAATTGCGTGTCATGACCAAGAGCAGACAGACCAGTCCAGTCTGAGTAGACTTTGCAAGTTCACTGTCATGCAGCTTTTGAGTGTCAGAGAGGGGAATGGAGCAGCACTTCGCCCCAGTAAAGCTGCAAGCATGCCAGCAACGAATACGGCTTGTCTCCAGCCTAAACGGTTCAAAAATATCACCCATATTACCAGTTTTTCTTTCTATCAGGATTCACACACATTTTATATTATTTCACAAACCATGTCGCGGGCTGTTGTTAACTAATCCTGGGTTGCTAAGTATTGGTTTGATAACAATCAACGTTGTTCAGTCATGTTACCTAGCTAGCTAACAACCTGGTAACTTGACAGTAGGATTAAGCAAATTTGATTGGCACAGGAAGAAAGGAAAAGGGTCTGCTACTCATGAGGTGCTTCAAAGGTAGGATTCATATAGGCCTAATGGAAGAATTAACTATATCAACAGATCATTATGCAGTGTTTTCTCCTTACTGACACAATGACATCCAGATCATTATGCAGTGTTTTCCCCTTACTGACACAATGACATGCACATCATTATGCAGTGTTTTCCCCTTATTGACACAATGACATGCAGATCATTATGCAGTGTTTTCCCCTTACTGACACAATGACATGCACATCATTATGCAGTGTTTTGTCCTTACTGACACAATGACATCCAGATCATTATGCAGTGTTTTCCCCTTATTGACACAATGGCATGCAGATCATTATGCAGTGTTTTGTCCTTACTGACACAATGACATGCAGATCATTATGCAGTATTTTCCCCTTACTGACACAATGACATGCAGATCATTATGCATTTGTATTCCTTCCTCCCATTCCTCCAGCCAAATCACAGGTATGCCTTTGCAATAATGAGCAAATCAGCTAGTCTATGCAGTATTCTATTATATAGTGTGAAGTTAAATTCAATATGTGTTGTATTGAGTGGAAGTGTGAATTTCAGTGAAAATGTGAACAGGGGGCTGGGGTACAGGCGGAAACGGGATGTTAGGCCACTGATTTTTCCCGCCACGTGGTATCGTCACAACACTAGTTATAACACAACAGATTCAGCCCAAATTGTCACACTTGTTATCAGTTACCAGGTTCAGCTTACTTTGTTATGGATACAATCCAGCACCTTTCATAATTCTAGTTTTGTAAGTAAGCATCTCTCACTTACTTGCAAATAGCATTCTTTTTTCTGAAAAGTACACAGTTAGCTAAAAAATATGTAAATCAGATAATTGTGTGACAATGTCAGCATGGAGTTCAAACAATATGATCTATTAATCCCATGACATTTGATTTAATCAGTGGTGTGATGACACATCGTGTTCTCCAGGACACAATTGCCTCGTTATAAAGGTTACCCAACTTCAATGAGTTGATACAGGGCTGGGCTGTTACAGATGTTTTGTTTGTTGTCTCACTATTGTTTTACAGTGAAAAAGCTCAATAGCGTCTAATCTAACAAGGCCTGATCCTTTCCTCAGTGAGTTTGGAGCTTTGGGCCTATAGTTTTTCTAAACTTTGGTCTTCAAAGGGATTTGTTGTCTTTCTCAGCAGTTTCGATTTAAAACATCTAGCTTATTTGCTTAAAGTAGTGGAACTGCAAATCAGTGGCCTGTTCCATGAAGCGCAGTCTAAAAACGGTTGATAACAGATTTGAATCTGGCAAAGTGACTGAATTGGGTAATTCATTAACCCAAAGAATTAGAGTGGAAATCAAAAGGAAGTAATTAAAGTGCCATGTAGAACAACTAATAGTTCCAGCCTGCATCTCTGTCCTTATTGTTGGAATGGACGATCTACAGTTGCTACATCCATTTTTGGACTTATAAATGAATGATATACCTATTGATTCTTGAAGAATATATTTTTTATAAATACATAATGAGCTTAGTTTAACTGTCGTAACCTATCAGAACCCCAAATATAACCTTGTTTTACTCCAGTATTTGTAAACATCGTAAATGTAAACAAACTGTATAGCGTCAAAACATGCTTAAAACTATAAATGTGATATCTTGGATGGTCAGTCTATGAATTTGAGTGGTTACATTTCTCCAGGCGCATCCCTCAGCTTTTTTACCAAAACAAGAGGATGGGTGACTGCTAATTGCTTCAACTGCAGATTGGCCCTTTTAGAGCTGTAATCGTTCCACTGTTTTACCTTACAGAAATGGCAAGACATAATCAAGGAGGTGAAGTTTCTGCAGAGAATACAGCACCCAAACAGCATAGAGTATAAAGGATGCTATCTGCGAGAGCACACTGCCTGGGTAAGACTGTTATCTGAATGGAAAATATAAACAATAGGTCAGAATGCTATGGCGGATACTCTGAAACTGTACATTATTTAACCCAGTTTAACACTCTCTTTCTGTCTCTGTAGCTGGTGATGGAGTACTGTCTAGGCTCTGCCTCTGATGTACTGGAAGGTAAGATGGGAGTTTTTATGACACAGTGATGATTATAAGATTAGTTCTTCTTTGTGGTTTTCCCCATGATTTGCAGCACTCTCATCCCCTCTATCTCTACATCTTCTGTAGTTCACAAGAAACCTCTACAAGAAATGGAAATAGCAGCGATTACCCACGGAGCTCTACAGGGGTTGGCTTACCTTCATTCCCACAACATGATTCACAGGTGAGTAGTGCTAGTAGCTGTATGTGTGGACGTGCTAGACTGACTACTTTGTATCCTTACGGAGGGAGCTCTAATGCCTTCATCTCTCTCCTCTGTTTGTCTGTCTGACAGAGATATTAAGGCAGGGAACGTCTTGCTGACAGAGCCTGGCCAGGTGAAACTTGCAGATTTTGGTTCTGCCTCCATTGTCTCTCCAGCCAACTCTTTTGTGGGGACGCCATATTGGTGAGTGGCAGAATTCCAATGTACAAGAAAAATGGATGGTGTTTGAAACATGGGGAAGGATTTAGAAATGGGGCACCCTCTATAGTCTCATTCAATATTTTCCATCAAATCAAAAGTGGTGTACCGGCCATTTAAAATAGGGATGTTTCCTCAGGATGGCCCCAGAGGTAATCCTGGCTATGGACGAGGGTCAATACGATGGGAAGATCGACATCTGGTCTCTGGGAATAACCTGCATTGAATTAGGTAAACTCTTTAGTCCATGTACTCTGCTCTGGTTCAACTCTAGCTCTCCTGTTGTTTTAATGCTCTCCTTTATTCATTCCATATCTCAAACCAATATCAGGTCAGTAGAAAGAATGCTTATTTTTCTTTCATACTGGTTGAAATAATACATGTGCTAGGTTTTGTCTGTCTTCATAGTTCTTCTCCTCCCCACTGTCCTCCTTGTTATGTTTGGCTGTTAGTGGATCCTGGTAACCTATTGTTTTCTCTGATCTCTTTATTTCTAGCTGAGAGGAAACCTCCACTGTTCAATATGAATGCGATGAGTGCCTTGTATCACATAGCGCAGAATGAAAGCCCCACACTGCAGTCAAGTGAATGGTATGTCATGTAGCTTCATCGGAGTTTACTTCTTCTTTAGGAGAAGGCATTTGTCTGCTTTTAAAGTGTGTCATGGTGAGAACGAAACTAACTCTTCCCTCTTGTCCCCATCTCTCACTTAAGGACGGATTACTTCCGAAACTTTATAGATTCTTGCCTTCAGAAATTCCCCCAAGACAGGCCCAACTCTGAGGAACTTTTAAAGGTAAGACCTCTGATATACACTACATGACCAAAAGTATGTGGACACCTGCTCGTCGAACACCTCATTCTAAAAATCATGGGCATTAATATGGAGTTGGTCCCCCCTTTGCTGCTTTAACAGCCTGCACTCTTCTGGGAAGGATTTCCACCAGATGTTGGAACATTGCTGCAGGGACTTGCTTCCATTCAGCCACAAGAGATTTAGTGAGGTTGGACACTGATGTTGGGCGATTAGGCCTGGCTTGCAGTCGGTATTCCAATTCATCCCAAAGGTGTTTTGATGGGGTTGAAGTCAGGGCTCTGTGCAGGCCAGTCAAGTACTTCCACACCGATCTCGACAAACCATTTCTGTATGGACCTCGCATTGTGCACAGGGGCATTGTCATGCTGAAACAGGAAACGTCCTTCCCCAAACTGTTGCCACAAAGTTGGAAGCACAGAATCGTCTAGAATGTCATTGTATACTATATCGTTAAGATTTCCTTTCACTGGAACTAAGGGGCCTAGCCCGAACCATGAAAAATAGCCCCATACCATTATTCCTCCTCCACCAAACTTTACAGTTGGCACTATGCATTGGGGCTGGTAGCGTTCTCCTGGCATCCGCCAAACCCAGATTAGTCAGTCGGACTGACAAATGACGCGTTTCCACTGCTCCAATGGCAGCGAGCTTTAAACCACTTCAGCCAACGCTTGGCATTGCACATGGGGATGTTGGGATTGTGTGCAGCTGTTTGGCCAAGGAAACCCATTTCATTAAGCTTCCGACAAACAGTTATTGTGCTGACGTCGCTTCCGGGGGCAGTTTAGAACTCAGTAGTGAGTGTTGCAGACGAAGACAGACAATTTTTACGCGCTACAGCACTTGGCAGTCCCGTTATGTGAGCTTGTGTGGCCTACCACTTTGCGGCTGAGTCGTTGTTGCTCCTAGACGTTTCCACTTCACAATAACTGCACTTATAGTTGACCGGGGCAGCCCTAGCAGGGCAGACATTTTACGAACTGTCTTGTTGGAAAGGTAGCATCCTATGTTGGTGCCATGTTGAAAGTCACTGAGCTCTTCAGTAAGGCCATTCTATTGCCAATGTTTGTCTATGAATATTGCATGGCTGTGTGCTCTGTTTTATACACCTGTCAGCAACAAGTGTGTCTGAAATGGCCAAATCCACTAATTTGAAGGGGTGTCCACATACTTTTGTGTATACAGTGCATTCAGAAACGATTCAGACCCCTTGACTTTTTCCACATTTTGTTACATTACAGCCTTATTCTGAAATAATTTAAATTGTTTTTTCCCCCTCATCAATCTACATACAATACCCCATAATGACGAAGCGGAAACAGTTTTCTTTGCCATTTCTACAAATTTATTCAAAATAAAAAACAGAAATACCCTATTTACATAAGTATTCAGACTCTTTGCTTTGAGTCTAGAAACTGAACTCGGGTGCATCCTGTTTCCATTGATCATTTGGGGCAGCAGGTAGCCTAGTGGTTAGAGCGTCGGACCAGTAACCGAAAGGTTGCTAGATCGAATCCCCGAGCTGACAAGGTAAGAATCTGTCGTTTTGCCCCTGAACTAGGCAGTTAACCCACTGTTCCTAGGCCGTCATTGTAAATAAGAACTGACTTGCCTAGTTAAGTATAGGTAAAAATTTATGTTTTAATTATAATTTAGCCTTGAGATGTTACTACAACTTGATTCGTTCCCAAGAACCCAATGGTCACTATGACAGAGCTCCAGAGTTCCTCTGTGGCGATAGGAGAACCTTCCAGAAGGACAACCATCTCTGCAGCACTCCACCAATCAGGCTTTTATGTTAGTGCCCAGACGGAAACCACTCCTCAGTAAAAGGCACATGACAGCCCGCGTGGAGTTTGCCAAAAGGCACTTAAAGACTCTCAGACCATGAGAAACAAGATTCTCTGTTCTGATGAAACCCGAAATTGAACTTTGACCTGAATGCCAAGCTGGAGGAAACCTGGCACCATCCCTAAGGTGAAGCATGGTGGTGGCAGCATCATGCTGTGGGGATGTTTGGAAAAATGAACGGAGCAAAGTACAGAGAGGTCCTTGGTGAAAACCTGCTCAGGACCTCAGACTGGGGCGAAGGTTCACCTTCCAACGGGACAATGACCCTAAGCACACAGCCAAGACGCAGGAGTGGCTTCAGGACACGTCCCTGAATGTCCTTGAGTGGCCCAGCCAGAGCCCGGACTTGAACCCGATCGAACATTTCTGGAGAGACCTGAAAATAGCTGTGCATCAATGCCATCCATCCAACCTGACAGAGTTTGAGAGGATCTGCAGAGAAGGAGATAAACTCCACAAATACTGGTGTACCAAGCTTGTAGTGTCATACCCAAGAAGACTCGAGGCTGTAATGGCTTTTAAAGCTGCTTCAGCAAAGCACTGCGTAATGGGTCTGAATACTTATGTAAATGTGATATTTCAGTTTTTATTTTTAATAAATTTGCAAACATTTCTTACTATTTTCTTTCTTTGTCATTATGGGGCATTGTGTGTAGATTGATGAGAAAAAAATATATTTAATACATTTTAGAATAAGGCTGTAATGTAAGGAAATGTGGAAAAGCGGTCTAAATACTTCCCGACTGCATTGTATAGTGTGTCTATCTTATTTATGATTATCATGATCTACCAATGTCAAGACCAAGGATCGATAGCTCTGTTGACTTGATTTTGAGTTGACCTTAAATTAACATGAATCATACCCACCCTCAACTCAAAAGAAAATGATTGGTCCCTCTGCCTCCCTCTTTTTTTAGCATGCGTTTGTGCAGCGAGAGCGACCCGACTCTGTCCTGATGGACCTGATCCTGAGGACCAAGGTTGCGGTGCGGGAGTTGGACAACCTGCAGTACCGCAAGATGAAGAAGATCCTCTTCCAGGAGGCTCACAACGGCCCTGCAGCTGAGGCACAGGACGGAGACGAGGAGGTCAGTCACCCAATCTGGCTCTGCTCTCCTGTGGAGCTTAGTTTGAGAGCATGGTTCATACCAGAACAATCGAAGTCTTTTGAAGAAAGCCTAGGTAGAATATAATAATAATAATAATAATAATAATAATAATATTTAATTTGTAAACGTGTATTTCCCACACTCAATAAGGTAGAAAACAACACACAAACCAAAATTCAGCAACATTACATCAACAAGTAGAAAAAACAATCACAATACATCAAACCACTTTAAGCAATCAAACATTAAAAGCTAGCTTAAATAGGTAGATCTTCAGTTGTGTTTAAAACAATTTAATTAGTAGTTTCTCTAAATGCACTCTTAACCTTATAATATTAAGGTGAATTATTATATTAAGGTAGGCCTGGTGGGTCTTAAAGATTCTCTCAATATTCAGTTGTTCCTTTTTATCTTCTCATAACCTGCTGTAGTTGACACACTGTCATTCAGAAAGTATTTCACTCACCTGTGTCTTGCTGTTGTTATTGTATTGTCCCCAGGAACCGGAGCAGAGTGGCAGGACAGGCACAGTGAGCAGCGTTGGTAGTAACCAGTCGATCCCCAGTATGTCGATCAGCGCCAGCTCCCAGAGCAGCTCTGTCAACAGCCTGACCGACGCCGGAGATGACAAGAGTGAACTGGACATGATGGAGGGAGACCACACGGTCATGTCCAACAGCTCCGTCATTCACCTCAAACCGGTGGGTAGAGATGATCTTAGAGCTGGACCCGCAGGCAATGTTCCCTCCATTTCTTTGGGGGTACGGAGCAGATTTCTGGTCTGCTGAGCGCCAACTTGAACGTTGTGAAAATTATGTGCAGCTTCTGGCACGAGTTTACTGTGAACACTGAGGCTGTACCCGCATTACGGGGCGGGTACAGCGGGGCGGCAGGTAGCCTAGTGGTTAGAGCGTTGGACTAGTAACCGAAGGTTGCAAGATCGAATCCCCGAGCTGACAAGGTAAAAATCTGTCGTTCTGCCCCTGAACAAGGCAGTTAACCCACTGTTCCTAGGCCGTCATTGAAAATAAGAATTTGTTCTTAACTGACTTGCCAAGTAAAAAAGTAGGCTACTGTGGCTGTTTGTCATAATGTAGCCCTATCAGAGTGGCCTACCATTAAAAAACAATTGAGAAAATGCACCTACATTTTAACATGGAAATAGCTGTTCCATCATTCAGCCTACAGTAGCAGCCAATGTGTGGTGTTCAATGTAGGTCTACATTCCATGAGATTTGTGAAAAAAAAACATGTAGGGATTGACATTACCTGTTTATCCACTTGTCCTTCACACAAGGAGGTGAATGAAAATGTTGTTGTTTGATGCAAGAAACCACTTTACAAAATAAAATGCATTATTATACCCATACCATTATTACAGAGAATCAGACAAATTATGCTACCCTCTGCCTATTGGCTTCTTAGCCTATTCAAGCCTGTCTAAAAATACAACACTGCCCCTTTAAAGAGGCGTCACTACAGACCCTGGTTCGATCCCGGGCTGTATCACAACCGGCCGTGATTGGTAGTCCCATAGGGCGGTGCATAATTTGCCCAGCGTCGTCCGGGTTAGGGAAGGGTTTGGCTGGGGTAGACCATCATTGTAAATAAGAATTTGTTCTTAACTGACTTGCCTAGTTAAATACAAATTATTTGCATATAGGGATACTGCAGCTCTGATTGGTTTTTGCGGGAAACGTTGATAGTGCCAACTAAAGGGGAACACTAGAAAGTTGAGTGAAGTTCAATCTCGTGCTTCTCTGCGCGTGCTGATATTTCTTCTGCGCTGCAGTCCCGGGGGAACTTTGCTCGCAGGACAACTGGACACTGTGTAAATAATAGTGAGATGGTTCAGTGATATACAAGACATAGTGTTTCCTGGTGCCTTCACAGATTATTTGTAAGTGGTATTTTTCTGCTGTTGATGTGCTGCTTTGTATTTGTTTCTTCAGGAGGAGGAGACGACTTATCGCGAAGAGTCGGAACCTAACAGCCGGCCGCCCACTGATCCCCAGTCTCCCCCTGCACACACTCCACGGCCAAAACACCACCGCAACCGCGAGCACTTTGCCACAATACGCACAGCCTCCCTGGTAAGAGCCCTAGAAATACAATGATGCTGTAGATAACATGCTTTTAAAATGGACCCTTAAAGGCCGGCCCAGTGCAGTCAAAAACGTGATTTTTTTCCCATGAAGTTGGAATTATACTGTAAAATTGTAATAATGGTTATAATACCCTTTTAGTGTAAGAGCTGTGTGAAAAGACTGCCTGAAATGTCTGCCTGCTTTGGTGAGATGGAGTTTTGGCATGCCTGGTGACATCACCAGGCGGTAAATTGATTAATAGACCAATAAGAAAGACCTCTCTGCCAATAACAGCTCTCTGCCAATAACAGCTAGTTTTTATTTTCCCCCTCCCCACTCAGACCACTCCCAGACAGTCCTAGCAAAATTCTTGCTTGAGAGGTTGCTCTTGCTAAGAAGCTGTTTATTTTTCTTTTTGAGTATTTTAATTGAAAACAGTAACGGTAAGGTACTTAATTGTTACCCAGAAATCATTTGATATTGAGATAAAGGCCCAATGCAGCTGTTTTTTAAGTGTCTGCTCCTGAAGGAGATAATAAGCTGAACCTAGAGTTCTATGATAAGCCCTATGTTTCCCCCCCAGGTGACCCGTCAGATGAAGGAGCATGAGCAGGACAGTGAGCTGAGAGAACAGATGTCAGGCTATAAGAGGATGAGGAGGCAACACCAGAAGCACCTGATGGCCCTGGAGAACAAGCTGAAGGCTGAGATGGATGAACACCGACTCCGTCTGGACAAAGAGCTGGAGAACCAGAGGAACAACTTCGCCCAGGAGATGGAGAAACTCATTAAGAAACACCAGGCCGCCATGGAGAAAGATGTACGGTCGTTTGCTCACTTACGCCATACATACTTGATAATTCATACTTTGTCTAGATTCTACTACTGTTCCCTAGGTCTCTGTTTTATATTCTTGTTTGAAATTTTCAAATGTTTAATTTGTGTCTCTCTCTGCAGGCAAAGACCTTTTCCAATGATGAGAAGAAGTTCCAGCAGCACATCCAGAGCCAGCAGAAGAAAGAGCTGAACAGCTTCCTAGAGTCCCAGAAACGAGAGTACAAACTCCGCAAGGAGCAGCTCAAAGAGGTAGAGAATCACACGCAGTCATACAGATGAACACACATTATACAAATACTTCAATCATTGCTATATCATTTCAAGACAAAACACGATATGCACCATTGCTCGCCTACATACTCCTCTCAGCATGTCAGACAGACTCAATGAATGACAAACCTCTACAGAAAATTTGCAAATGTGGACAGCAAGCTCCCATGTCGACTTGCTTAAAGCGGCAATCCGCAGTTGAAACGATAACAAAGCATACTCCCACTGAGGTTGAGGGATGTGGCTGGAAAAAATGTAACCACACTTAAGTTCATAGACAAGAGTTCTGGATGCAGGGACTGACCATCCATGATATCTAAATTATAGTTTTAACCATGTTTTGAGGCTACTTTGTTTGTTTACATTTACGTTGTTTGCAAACATTGGAAAAACAAGCTTATATTTTGGCTACTGATGGAATACGACAGTTGAACTTAACTAATGTCCGCCTTTGTTCTTCCCCCAGGAGTTGAATGAGAACCAGTCGACCCCTAAGAAGGAGAAGCAGGAGTGGCTGGCCAAGCAGAAGGAGAACTTCCAGCACTTCCAAGCTGAGGAGGAGGCCAACCTGCTGAGGAGACAGAGACAATACCTAGAGCTGGAGTGTCGACGCTTCAAGAGGAGGATCCTCATCGCTCGCCACAACGTGGAGCAGGACCTAGTGAGAGAGGTCAGCTGTAGTCACTCAGCTCTCCTCATTCATACAGTGCCTTGTTCCTCACTCTCTTTAAAAGAGGGTCTCCTTGCCTGCTCTCGGTCTTTGTTTTGTAACCATGGCTCAGCTGTGGGTTCTGCTCATTTTCCTTCCATACATAGTTCAAACATACCTTTCGAATACTGCCCTTTGTCTTATAAAATGCAGTTTTCTCCTAACCTGTATGGTTTCTCCTCCCTGCCTGTCCGTCTGTGTGTAGGAGCTGAATAAGCGTCAGACGCAGAAGGACCTGGAGCATGCCATGCTGCTGCGGCACCATGAGTCCATGCAGGAGCTGGAGTTCCGCCAGGTCAACACCATCCAGAAGATGAGGGCTGAGCTGATCCGCCTGCAGCACCAGACAGAACTGACCAACCAGCAGGAGTACAACAAGAGGAGGGAGAGAGAGCTCCGACGCAAACATGTCATGGAGGTCCGACAGCAGCCCAAGAGCCTCAAGGTGAACACACATTGTATACTAACAGACAAATTGTTGTTTTCTGTTACTGTTAACGACCGTTATGTAGGAACCTGACCCCTCACTGTTTTGTTTGTCCTCAATCCCAGTCCAAGGAGCTCCAGACCTGACCCCTTTCTGTTCTGTTTGTCCTCTCTTCCTCTGTCCCAGTCCAAAGAGCTCCAGACATGACCCCTCACTGTTCTGTTTGTCCTCCCACATCTGTCCCAGTCCAAAGAGCTCCAGACCTGACCCCTTTCTGTTCTGTTTGTCCTCTCTTCCTCCCTCCTCTGTCCCAGTCCAAAGAGCTCCAGATTAAGAAACAGTTCCAAGACACATGTAAGATCCAGACCAGACAGTACAAGGCCTTGAGAAACCACCTACTGGAGAGCACACCAAAGTCTGACCACAAGGCTGTCCTGAAGCGCCTAAAGGAGGAGCAGACCAGCAAGCTGGCCATCCTGGCTGAGCAGTACGACCACTCTATCAACGAGATGCTCTCCACACAGGCTGTGAGTCACACAGGGACCTTGAAAACACTGCAGGGGAGGGAGGCAGGAGAGGGGATACGTTTCTAAAAACGTGACTACTGATGATGGGCCTTTTGGCAATGAGGTCCTTTATCTACTTCCCCAGAGTCATATGAACTCATGGATAACATTTTTCTGTCTCTGCGTGCAGTTTGAAGGAAGTTGCTAACTAGCACGCTAGCAGATAACCATAGGCTTCCAGTCATTGCGCTAATGCTCGATAGCATTGGCTTGCGAAACTACCTCTAACTTCCTTCATACTGGACACAGAGACATAAAAATGGTATCCACAAGTTCATCTGACTCTGGGGAAGTAGATAAGGGCCTCATTGCCAAAATCCCCAAGTATCACTTTAACATTGTGTTGACCCCTGTCTGGCTCCCCTCTCGTCTCTAGCTGCGTCTGGATGAGGCTCAGGAGGCTCAGTGCCAGGTGCTGAGGATGCAGCTGCAGCAGGAGCTGGAGCTACTCAACGCCTACCAGAGCAAGATCAAGATGCAGACGGACGCCCAGCACGACCGCGAGAGGAAGGACCTGGAGCAGAGAGTGTCGCTCCGGAGGGCCCTACTGGAGCAGAAGGTCTGATCTTCCATACTGGGAATTCTTTTTACATGGGGTGCGTCTCGATTGGCACCCTATTCCCTGTATAGTGCACTGTGGTCAAAAGTAGTGCATTTTAAGTGGATATGGTGCCATTTGGGATGTAGCAATGGTGTATTAGTGGCAAAAAGCTTCAATTAAAATGTAGGCTTTATTCCAAGATCCAGAGTTTGCTCTTATCATTGATAAACCTGTGCTATTTTGACATGTCAATATTATGATACTGAGCAGCTGTGCGTATGTGTGTATCTTCAGATTGAGGAGGAGATGCTGGCCCTTCAGAACGAGCGTTCGGAGAGGATCCGTAGCCTGCTGGAGCGCCAGGCCAGGGAGATCGAAGCGTTCGACTCAGAGAGCATGCGTCTAGGCTTCAACAACATGGTGCTGTCCAACCTCTCCCCAGAGGCCTTTAGCCACAGCTTCCCAGGGGCCCCAGGCAGCTGGGCCCACCCCCAGACACAGCACCACTCTGGGGGCTCTCAAGGGCCACACTGGGGCAGTGGAGGGTCAGGGCACCAAGGCAGCCATCACCAACACCACTACCACTCTGGTCAAGGAGGTTCCCCCATGCAGCAAGCCTGGGGCCAAGGTATGCAGGGAGGCGGGGGTCCTCAGCCGTGGGGCCACCCCTCGGCAGGGCCCCTGGGGGCCAGAGGCAGTGGAGGAGTGCAGAACAGCCCCCAGGCACTGAGCAGGACAGCCTCAGGGGGGCGCAGTGAGCAGGCTATGAGCAGGAGCACCAGCGTCAACTCTCAGATATCCAACGGGTCGCACCTGTCCTACACATAGACTCACAGAGTCAGAGTAGGATGCTGCCGAGTCCACAGAGCAGAGTGGGACAGTATGGGCTGAGCTCTTCTACACCTCCACCTCTCTTTCACACATTTCTCATCCCCTCTCTCCTATTCCTCTCCTGTCCTGTGTACAGATGTGGATGCGTGTGGAAATAAATTTTGCTCAGGTCAAAAGGGCTGAAAGAGGAAAACCCCCTCTACACAGCAGTTTATTAGCACACATACAGATCAGTTCTTCTGTTTCTATAGAAACCATTCAGTGTCAACACTAAATACTTCCATCTGTCTTTATTTTACAGTTCTCTCTCTCTCTTAGGAATCATTTTCATGTACTTATGTGTTATCCATAGCCACTGCTCTCCTTTTGCACCACTGAGACCACTGTCAAAAAGCCTTTTGACGTCTGCCAACTGCTTTTAATTTAAAAGTTGCTCAGTGTCTACCAATCACAGCAAGCTACGACAGCCCAGGAAATGCCCCGGGTTCAAATTTGATAATACATTGGCCTATCTCTCCAGTTACTTTATTATTATTTATTTACTCTCCTTATGCTAGCCTGCTTTTATGGTAATTTTAAATCGCAGAGATTGTTTCTCTTTCCAAATCTGAAGAATGTTTTGCGTTCTAAAATGTTTTAACAGAGAGAGGTTTAATAAACTGCTCAGATACCGTATAGAGCTGCTTGACAATACCTGAAACAAATTAAAGTTGGTTTGACATTATCTTTTAGGTTTGAGATTGTGAGGGACACTGGGACACAATGTTGTTGGCTTGTATTTTGGCCAGCTTCCATAACACTCACGTTTGTTGTTGTAGCCAAACCTACTTTAAGCTAGGCAGTTGTTATTAAACATCTTACAAACGTAGTTACTATCAAGCCCTGTTGCAGGAATGTGGTGAGATTTTGTGAAAAGGAATTAGGAGTTTTTACATACAAGAATCTGAGGGCTTTGTAGAATTAGATAAATAAGAACAGCCAAAATATAATTGGTCTGTTTTTTATTAAGAAAGGAAGATAATAGTTTTTTGGAATTGCAGCTGGTAAGAGCAAGAGAAGTTTGTGTTTTTAGCAATGTCATATCATCGAGGTAGGATTTTTGTTGTGAATTTCACAGTTACACTTGCAGTTTGAAAGATCTAAATGTTTACATTTAATATATTGAAGAAGCAGTAACAGACAGTGAACCTTTTTATATCAATTAGTATTTTGCCAACAGTTAGTGATCTGAATTTTATTTTACGCCTCCCTGTGGGAGTTTAAGCTGCTAATTTATCCATTTGCCAATAAGAACACTAAAGCAGAATATGAATGTTTTTAGATGCTATTCTTTTTATTTGTCTCTTTCGGATGCAAGGCTAGGGGTCCAGGCTGACCATAGCTTCAACTATGGCCATATTCAGCTGTTCTGTACTACTGTTGTGTGTGGCATTGGCCACTAGGCAGCAGTCTTCACTTGTCAACCGTTCCTTAGGACATAATAGCCCACCTACCGTAGATCCAAATCTTCACTGTTGTTTAGGGTTTCCAAGTGGGTGGGTGTCTCTCATAGCATGACTACATCAGCCAAAACCAGAGGGACATGGCAGAGCCATAATAAACTATAGGGTTAGCTAACAGCTAAAAGTTTATATGTATGCTAATACTCAGTAACTTGGTGCCTTTGTATGCCCTGATACTGATAATTTATTCTCAGTGTAAAACTGGCATCTTTCTTTCTGTTTTAGTTCACCTCCAGATTGATTAAATAGTTTACCAAGTTTGCATTACATTTGGCATCATTCAATTAAAATGATGTACCTCAGGAAGAGAGGATCCTAACATCTGTCCTCATGTACCTCTGAAAATGATGTCCATATCAAGAGTTTTGTGAAGTGATCAATTGAACATAAGTTCTAAAGGTGATAATATCATGCATACAGGTACTTGAGGGCTGGTTCTGGGTATCTGCTGTGTGGAGGATGACAGATTGTGAGTTCCATCTTAGTTGGCTGAATGATCGAGGAGGGGATCAGTATAGTTCATGCTGGGCTACATGATTGTCCGATACAAGAACAAAGACTCTGTAATACCTTTAATAAGAACCCTGACATTTATCAGTTGATTTTATTTTAGTGCCTTTAAATACTGCTGCCTTGTCAATGCACTTTATACAGTACAGAAAATGTATACAGTAAAACAGATGGTAGTTTGACTTTATTTTAGGCACAGCAACCTGAGGGATGAATATAGTGTGTCTGTATTATGTGGTTGAGGTGGGGAAGTTGAAAAGTTTATCTAATAGTTGACCTTAAAGTCAGAAAGGTAGTCAGGATTTGAATACCTGGGGTTAATTACAAGTGAGTTACCAGTATGTAGACATATTTCTATGGCTCTGTGGAGGATTCATGTTGGACAAGAACGAACCAGATTATGGAGAATGGTGACACGGATAGTTAAAGGACTTCTATTGTATGCTTGGTTAAAAAACACCTTTTGCACAAAATGTTGCAGGCCAGGTTTAACAAGAAATAAGTGGGCACAGTAGAGCAGAGCTTCCATAAGTAGAAAAAATATATATGGTTTCAGAATGTGTTGGAAAGTGAAAGATTTAATCTCAATGTAATGGCTGTTTTTGACCATGGCAGCAGGCTTGGCAAGGAGTACATGTTTGTGGGACCTGGTTAATGTACTGCAGTCAAGGTGTTTAAAATGATAATGGTCCACAACTTGAGAAACACTAAAAACTCTGGGGGGGGAAAAAAAACACTAAAAAAGAGACCATCTCATCACCCTAAAAGTAACAATGGCAGGTAAATGAAGCGCATATACTTGTTAGTTACTAGTGTTCAGCATGTAAATTTAACACTTGCACTAAATGATCATTGTACACTTATGTTGGTGAGTGGTTAAAGCTGGAATCCTTAATGGTGAAACTGCCACGTCCGTTTGGGATGTTACAACAACAGAAGTTACTGCAAAAAACAAACCGTTTTTTTCCCCATCGGACATCAATGCACACGCAATTTATTTTTTTTACCATACTGCTCGACGCACCACTCCTCAGTTTCATCCACAAATTAATAACCAAGGTGCTGGGGCGGACAGTGGTGCTGTTTCCCCTAATGCGGATTCCATCATTAAAGGTGCAAAGCACTTATGTAGTTATTTACTCGGACACCCACAGTAGGTTCTATACGTTAGCACATTCTCTCACCCATGAAGTTGTTTCTTTCATGAGTGAGTTTATTCCATTGTGGTTCCCCTCTTTATTTTCTCAACCTCCATTCCCTCACTCACCAAGTCTGCATTTACTATGAGGGTAACTATCTCTGTATGGAAATCTAAAACACTTTAGAAACATATATTGAAATAGCCACAGTGCTTAAAAATACCTAATGTTGCAGATATCTTAGGAAATTAAAGTGGGGCGAAGTGTTCATATTGTGTGTATTTTAATAGATTAAACGTTTTAACTAAACTTGCGTTGTGAGGAAGAACATTTAAAAAAAAGAATCTATAAGACTAACATTATTTAACTTGACAGACACTAACCAAATATTAAGCAACGTTGATTGGTATGGAGGTCTGTAAAAGTAACTGATTTGAAAGTGAGCTTGGTTGTGTGTACACTGACTCTTACTGCTTCCTGTGCATGCATAGCCTACACTGTCATTTTCCTTTACTGTCACACACTTTGTTAGTCATTGCACCCTTCATGATGCCTGTCATTGCAGTGAGTCTGTACCTCCTGTGTTTCCTTCTACTCCACCCTCTCTACATTCACATTCACCAGATTAGATGATGTTTGTTCTTGTTGAATGTGATGCTACAATTGTGCAGCAAAAACTTGTTTGATTTCAGGGGCACCAAGAGATGCAGGAGAAGTTTGTTTTAAATGGTTGCAGACTCTAATCACCCAATATTATTCTCCAGTATCTGCCTCTGAATCATATCCAACTGTCCTTTCCAAAAAGCAGGCATGGGTTTCATTATGTTACAGTACATAGGGCTGTGAGTGTGTCCCAATACTCTCCAAAACCTTCCACCTCTTGTTTCCTTTCATTTGTAACCACAGAGTTGAAACGCCTCAATCGGTTCATTTACCACTATAATGCTTATACCCACCAAGTCTTCTATGATCAGTGGTCAGGGAAAAAAGGTATTTCTGATTATTGGGACCTAGCCCTTGTTCAGGTCAACAGCTTCTTAGGTCAATGATTCATTCACATGTCAGGCCAATGAAAGGTTCTTGCTATCCATGTTCCTTGGGACGTCCCCACCCCATTGGAGTTGACATTTTAAAATGGTTAGGGTTCAGGGTAGGGACATCTCAAGGATCCCGGATAGCACTAACTGCCAATGAAACCTCATCTCATACGAGATCGATTGCCAACCCGTCACACCTTTTTGTTCATGGTTTTTAAATATTTTTTTTGTGAGGGAGACTACTTAGATATTTTCATTCATATTTGTTTTAATCATGTACAAGGCTTCTCCACCAACCTGGATAATGTTTTTAATTATAATTTAACATTGATGGTGTCAACTTTTGTTCTACTGACTGAAAGTATGGGATACTGAGTAAGAAACAGGCTAAAGAAAAATGGAGGTCCTCCCTCTGGTCAAACACTGTGCCATCCCAGAGCTGCCAAGCCCAGACACCACTGCATTGTTTCATCTCCAGAGTTCCCTTTGGCTTGGGCTGATGGCATGACATTTTTAAAAATAGCATGATGTGAGCCATTTGGTTCTGGTCAGATGGCCAATGTAGAGTCTTGAAAAGATTGAGTGGTGATAGGCTACTTGTGAAAACAGAGGGTCCATTTCTATGAGGATGTCAGTATTCTTCCTTGGCACAGCATTACCACTACAACTCATATATATATATAACCTGTATTAAAATGTATAAATTGTGAAACCTGTTATTGAATGTCTGAAAGATTATGAAGATTATACATACATTTTCACCAAAACAATATACAAAGTGAATTGAAATGTGTAAAAAGATTCATCAAACAGAAGAATAAAACTAGGATCAAATGTAATATTTTGTTTGTATTATAATGACTATTGTGCTGGCAGAGGGATATTGAACAGAAATCAGCTGTAATAAAGTAATTTTAGTATATAACTTGTCCTGTCTTTTCAATTTGGAGCATAAGACATTTGAACATGTCAGAATTTATTAGAAAATGTGCACTTTGTACAGAATCATTGAGCCTGGTTGCCATTCTTAGTTCAGTTATTACATTACACTACTTGTACTCTCATTTGCCAAATTTGGCATATGTATGTAGCGATTTCAGTGCCAACAGACATTGTATTTTAATTCCAGAATTTTTGAATTTGTACTAGGATATTGCGTTTGAATGTAATACCTTTTGAATTTGTAATGCAAAAATGTAATATTTGAATTCATAATTTGATTTGAATCAATTGAATGAATATTGCATTCTGTTTTTTAGATGTAATTCCAATTCAATATTGATATATTCAATTGCAATATGGTACACTATATATATATATACAAAAGTATGTGGACACCCCTTCAAATGAGTTGATTTGGTTATTTCAGCCACACCCAGAGCTGACAGGTGTGTAAAATTGACCACATCGCCATGCAATCTCCATAGACAAACATTGGCAGTAGAATGGCCTCATTGAGTTGCTCTGTGACTTTCAACGTGGCACCGTCATAGGATGCCACATTTCCAACAAGTCAGTTTGTCAAATTGCTGCCCTGCTAGAGCTGTCCTTGTCAACTGTAAGGGCTGTTATTGTGAAGTGGAAACGTCTAGGAGCAACAACGGCTCAGCCGCAAAGTGGTAGGGCTCACAGAACGAGACCACCGAGTACTGAAGCACGTAGCGTTTAAAATCGTCTGTCCTTGGTCGGAGCAGTGGAAACGTGTTCTCTGGAGTGATTAATCACGCTTCACCATCTGGCAGTCCATGATACGAATCTGGGTTTGGCGTATGCCAGGAGAACCCCCCCCCTACTAATATAATTTTGGCAAAGAGATGTATTTATAGACTAATACACTTTAAACAAATAGCCAACCCGAAAACTGCAGACATTACTAGTGCCTCCCCGCGATCAAACCGTCATTCTGCCTTTTGGGATGTTTTCGACACAACACCGGAAACTCAACTCACTGGTAACGCAGTAACTTTTATGGTGCAAGCAGGCAAAGCTGCCCCTGAACAATGAAAACATGCATGTAAGCTGGCTAAATAGCTATACAATGTTATATTTGATAAAGTAAAATCATATTAACTTCTCAAATGAGTTATTAAGCAAGCTAGCTACGTGTTCTAGCTTGCCAACAATACAAAAAACTCAGTCAGCTGGTGCTAATTGCTATCTAGCTGTAGCATTGCGTATAGCTAACGTTTGCTAGCTAGACCAACCAAGTTTAGCTAAACATCTTGCCTCCATGACTGTTATTGATATTCACGGACTTGGATACCATTAAATCTGCTCCAATCACGATTAAAAGGTAAGATACTTTATTTCCAATAGTTCTTGTTAGCTGGCAATGGTACATGTCACCAAGATTGAGAGTTAGCTAGCTACCCTCTCACTGAACACAGCTGATCAACTTTCCTCCCAATTTAGCTAGGACATTGCTAGTTTGCAAAGACCAACATACTGCTTGTTTTGTTTGGGCTTGAGTTCATGTGCTAGTGTTGATAATCCCTGAAATGTCCTTGCTTTCAACCAAAAAACAAACCCTGTTTGCAATCAAGAACTAAAATTGGTATTGTTTAATATCTTTCTTCAGGACTAGCAGTTCTCATGTTGCTCCCACCAGTACCTTCACTATTGGTCTGTATAGGACTGTAGTGTTGGGATCCCCTATGGTTGAACTCTACTCTCTCTGCCCTGTCTCATTGTAGAAGCCCCAGGATGGTGTGTGAGCTGCTAGTCTCCTCACTATGGTTCCTTTTTGTAATATTTTGGGTGGAGACCATAAGCGTCTGGCTGTTCCTATGTATCTTCTACCAGGACCAGGCATTTTATCACTGGGGAGATGGGTATGAGTTTCTAATCATATTTTACACACAGGCAACTTGCTGATTTTCAATCGTCTTACAAATATCCAGATGAAGTATCAAACAGACCTTCCTTTCTCATTGTGTTACTACAGGGTATTTGCAGATGACCCCGGCCAAATGCTGTACATGTTGAGCAGGTGAGTCCTAATTTTGATTTCAATCTGTTCTTAGGTGTGATCAGATTAAATGCAGCACTATAACTTGTATCTGAAATGGGAAACTATACTGTTGTTAATAGTTATTACCATGTAGCATGTCACAAGAATGTGTTTACAGATACTGACAAGAGAATATGCATGATCAGGTTGAGTTCTTGACACTTTCATGAATAAAGTCTCCATTGTTCTCTTTCCACAGAGTGGATCCCTCTGGCCAGATGCAGACCTGAGATAGGGAAAGAATATGAGGAACAGCACATAATGGATTGTTCACTCCAGATATAAAATGATGGGAGCTGTATGTTTGAGCCACTCCTATAAAATAATGAGAACAAGTAGTCGTTTTTTACCTCCCTGCTACTGGTTCTGTCTTAGATTTAGCGCATGGTCTTTGTCAACATGAACAAACTGCATTGAATGCATTTGAATTGTTGTTGGATATGGGTAGAGACACCCAGCTTGGCAGGAAGAACCAGGGAGGGGGTCCTGCAATAACTGGAATTGATGCATAGTGAGGCTGCTAAGTGTTCCCCACCAAAGCATGAACCATCATAGATATATTATATTTCTATTGTCTGTGTTAATATGTGATAGGTCAAACAATGTGAAAAACACTTGGCAGATGCTTTGAAAAAATATTTTTCACTGAGGTTTAGTCCATAGTCAATGTCATTTTTGTGGATTTCGGCAGACTTGCACATTATCATGGTTGTACACGTTTGTTTGTTTTCACAAATCTGTCTATATACATAATCTGCTTCAGTCTTGGCACTTACATGACAGTGTCACTGGATTGTTTTGTTATATAAAACACTAACATTATTGACATGATACACATATTTAATGAAAAGCTTTACTCTTGGAAATGTTAAAACGTTATGAAAATATAATTTGCACTCATCAGTATTTTGCCAGTTTTGTCATTTGCGCTCAAACTAAAATGTTGAATGTAGCTTTTTTGATGAAGACCGTAGATCTGGGTTTCTTTGTTTTTTGTTGCTGTTGTAAAGCTCACACCTAAATAATAATGTCATGAATGCTCTAATAGCAAATGAGGAAAATTATTATAATCCGTAGATTAATTCCACATTTCGATATGTACCTGTTCATAACTTGTACATTGTCTTAATTAAATGATTGTCCTTCTGTAATGTCAGGCATAGCCTAACACAAGTATTGTCTTTAATGTCGACTTCTTGTTTAAGAAAGTGCCATGTCAGGTGTTAAACTGGGCAGTGACATCAATGATACGTTTGTTTTTATTTCTTTGCATCCGAAGACAGAATAAATTCTGACATTTTCCAAGCTTGTTGTTGCACTTCTATTTCAAACAGTTCCATATTTGCTACAGATTGGTTGTCAGTATGTCATTTCTCAATGTTATATTCCAATACAGTAGAGGGCGGTGATATTTTTGTAGCTTGGTTTCCAACCTAGAATCGTAGAAATTGACTGGCCAGTTTAAGGTACTACTGCCTACCACCATTTTTTTTATTAACAACAAATCAATACAGGAAGTACATGTGGGAACACAAGTATATATAAATAATATAGAAAGGACAATTGGGCTAGGGGGTACAATATCACATTACACAAGGACCTTAAGGGACATACATACACTTATAATTCGAACAGAGTATTTAATTGTCTTGAAATACAGATACATTTATTTTTGTAAGGTAAGAAAATGTGGTGTTTTGCTTGTAAATTTACATTTGTGAATATGAAATTTGGCCAAAAGAATGAAATTAATTACATAAAATTGTTTCAGCTTCCAAGAATCCAAGCAGTACATCTCTCCACAATAGTGTAAAATCTTCATAAATGTGTTCAATTATAAATCTACAGATGTATTGCCACAGTTTCTTACAAAAAGATGCAAGTAGGAATGTGTGTGGCAACATCCAAACTTTTTTCCAACAGATATTATCAATAAATCCGTTCCAATAAGGCATGATAAGGCATACCTACCACAAATCCACATACGATATATAGCGAAAACTGACCGTAGTTCTGCTACGCAATTATATTCAGGCGGCTCCGAAGCTACCCATGAAAATATTAGGGGTCTTACTAGTAGTAAGATGCCGCCAGCCAAGACAGAAAAGCAAAAAGAGCACAAGCTCTGAGTACTTTGGAGTAAATAGCTAGCTTGCTAGTTAGTCAACGGAGCTTCTTATTCTTTCAGGTAAAGTGTTTTAGTAAGGAGTTACTTGATCGGTTGTCTGAATTTATATGAAGCTGTGCTTCCAGTCGTGATCATTATTTTAAGATAATGGCTCCAACTATACAGTCACAAGCCCAGCGAGACTCAGACGGTCACAGGTAAATATTCTCTGATGTATTTGCTTTGCCGCAACATAGCTAATGACGGCGTGGCTAGTTAGCGATCATCATAATTTACATATGTTCTGATTGTGCCGTCATAAGTTACTATTGAAATGGGGGCTGTGTTACTTCCTATTTATTCAGTCTCAACTGAGTGTGTAGCTAACAACACTTGCTTTTTCTATCCACATGTCTAGGAGTTCATCACACAGAACTGTTCCAGAGAGGTATGCTTGCAGTTTGATGTTTCAACAAAATAGATTCGGTTACAATTCAAGTTGTGTTCTTTAAATGCAAAGGGGTTTGGACATCCTTTTTTTAAACATTTTATTTATCTAGGAAAGTCAGTTAAGAACAAATTCTTATTTACAATGACTGCAGTGGGTTAACTACCTTGCTCAGGGGCAGAACGACATATTTTTCCCTTGTCAGCTCGGGGATTCGATCCAGCAACCTTTTGGTTACTGCTCTAACCTCCGCACGCTACCTGCCGCACGCCCCGTCATTGACAGATCAAAACCCATATGACCATTAGGGGGTTCTCTTTGGGTTATGAGGATATGTGGCATCAGTGGTTGATAGAACATGTATTTGATGACTACTACTTCTTCTCTGTATATTTTTTAAATGTGTGCTTCCATGTTTGTCCCAACCCTTCTCCCAGGTCCGGCGTGGTCTGTCGGGTAAAGTACTGCAATAGCCTGCCTGACATCCCATTTGATCCCAAATTCATCACATATCCATTTGACCAGCACAGGTAAACACCCTTGTTCCTTCTGCTATAACGGTCAGTCCAGATGTTGCTATGTCTATTAAATGTATTGTTGTTGGAGCCACAGTGTGCAGCTTTTATTTTCTAGGCCTTTTCCCATTAATACCGATCTGCCACTGACTGATGTGACTGGATGTTGCTCTGTCTGGTGTTGACAGGTTTGTGCAGTACAAGGCTACGTCGTTAGAGAAGCAACACAAACATGAGCTGCTGACTGAGCCTGACCTTGGTGTCACCATCGACCTCATTAACCCAGACACCTACCGCGTTGACCCCAGCAGTACGTTTCTGAACGGCATACACACTGTTATACCATACAGTCAGTATATTTTTGTGGTGTTTACTTGAAGCTTGTGTAGTTTTGAATTAGAATCGTCCCATCCTTATTTTTCTAGTTCTTCTGGATCCAGCTGATGAGAAGTTATTGGAAGAAGACATCACAGCTCCATCCAGCTCGAAAAGGTTTGGATACAGACTGTGTACCAGTCAATACAGTATCTGTGTGACAAAATTCAACTAAAATGTTAAGAATAACTTGGAATCTGTGTTATGAGCCCTTTATTTGTTTTCTTGTAGATCTCAGCAGCACGCCAAGGTGGTCCCGTGGATGAGGAAGACTGAGTACATCTCTACAGAGTTCAACAGATATGGAGTCTCCAATGAGAAAGTGGAAGTCAAGTAAGTGTGACCTAACAGGCTAGCTAACCACCACATTCAGCATACACACTTCCCATTTTGTAGTGTTTTCTCAGTTTGTCCCACCCCTTCTATAACCTATGTGTTCTGTCCTTAGGATCGGTGTGTCTGTCAAACAGCAGTTCACAGAGGAGGAGATATACAAGGATAGGGACAGCCAGATTGCTGCTATTGAAAAGACATTTGAGGATGCACAGAAACCGGTGAGTGCCCCGTGTTTGGCTCTGCACAATTTACTGTGCAATATTCAGTCCAAATAGGTCTTTCAGTAACAACTTCAATGTCCAGCTACACAGAGATCACACAGTTCATTGTATGCTCCTTCTAATATGATTCATTCCATCACAAACAAAGTTAATGTTGGATTTATTTGTACCTAAATTGTCGCAGCAAAATATTCCTGAAGCAACAGGAATGTAATGTTTAGTCCATAATGTTGCTTGATTGGTGGTTAGGCTATTAGCTGGTCAAAATGAGGCTACATGAAAAGTGGTACACTGTTAATATAGCTGTTCCTGTTATATTATACATTCTCAGCAACAAAAGTGATCAAATTAAGATCCTAGTATCTGTACATCACACGCTGTGTTCCTCCTCTTTCCCCAGATTGCCCAGCACTACAGTAAACCCAGAGTCACTCCTGTGGAGGTGATGCCTGTGTTCCCTGACTTCAAGGTGAGCATCCATAACACTCAACAGGACATACAGTATCTTTGTGCTGGTCTTGGCTACCTATCTGCATTATGCTCATGGTCTTTGTTCCTGGGGAGTCATTGGTTCCTGTATCGGTTCCAAGCTGGATGTGTTTAGCTGTTGTTGTCTTGCCCTAGTGTGTTGTGGTAAAGAGTAAGCATTTGTATGTTCTGTTCTCTGCTCCCCAGATGTGGATCAACCCGTGTGCTCAGGTAATCTTCGACTCTGATCCTGCGCCTAAAGACATGTCAGCACCCCAGGGTGTGGAGATGATGTCACAGGCCATGATTAGGTGAGGAGAAAACATTGTCACATTGTGTGTGTCTGATTTTCTGTGACCGTCCTGCACTATGACAATTTACATAATGTTCTGAATTGTTTATTGTTATGACCTGCAGAGGTATGATGGACGAGGAAGGAAACCAGTTTGTGGCCTACTTCTTGCCCAATGAGGAAACGATTCGCAAGCGCAAGAGAGACGTGGATGAGGAGCTGGACTACATGCCTGATGATCTGTAAGTAATCCAACAAGCATTTACACAGTTGAGTAGACAGGACACCAACAATTCTACTGATATATTAATTATACTATCCCTATCAATAATATTCTGTTTTCACGTTGTCATTGTCTACTTCCTCACACCTACTTGGTTCACCTTGTCCAAGTACAGAACCTTTATGGTGTTGGAATCTCTGAAACCCACTAACTGTAACATTGAACTAGATGTGATGAGGATGGTTTCTTTGTGTGTTCTAGGTATGACTATAAGATAGCCAGGGAGTACAACTGGAACGTGAAGAACAAAGCCAGCAAGGGCTACGAGGAGAACTACTTCTTTATCTTCAGAGACGGAGATGGAGTCTACTACAACGAGCTGGAGACCAGGTAACCACTGGCCAGAGTGGAGGTCTCAAAGAGGGGTCTGTTGGGTTTACTGTAACAGGTGACATGGGTTTCTCTTGTAAGAGAGAATCACATGATTCTGGTAGATTAGTATTTTCTAGGGTGGGTTTAGTTAGTTTGTTTTGGCCTGAGGACACCACCTGTGAAGGTTGTTGTCCTGACTGTGTTGTCCTGACTGTGTTGTTCTGACTGTGTCGTCCTGGATTGCAGAGTGAGGCTGAGTAAGAGGAGAGCTAAGGCTGGAGCCCAGTCTACTACAAACGCTGTGCTGGTGTGTAAGCACAGAGACATGAACGACAAGGAGCTGGAAGCACAGGTGAGACTGCTAGTCAGGCCCTCCTTTGGGGGGGGGGGTCACCTTCCTTTTGATTACTTCTGAAAGTAATGCTCAGTGTAGAAAACAATCTGTGGAAACTACTGTGTTTACTTAATAAGTGGACCTAAACGCTGATAGAGATGAACAGGTAGTGCTGGACATAAGCAGAGAAGTGTACATTTGCAGACATCTAAATAATCTGAGTAATAACGACATCCGTCTTTGTGTCCATTAGGACGCGCGTAAGGCTCAGCTGGAGAACCATGAACCAGAGGATGAAGAAGAGGACATGGACTTGGGTAAACTGCAGGACTCTGGTCAGTCTCCCCCCTCTCTGTCCTCCCCAATGTTTACTACTGCTTCTTAGATCCATATGAACTAATTGTCTGTATCTGTTTCTCTCCAATCCCAGGTGATGAGAAGGAGAAAGGCAGCGAGAGCGAGGGAGACAACTCTGACAGTGACTCTGACAGGGAGGATGAGGATGGAAAGCGGAGTGGAGCTGAGAATGATGAAGAGGAGGGAGCGAAACGGAGGAGGAAGGCCAGTGGTAGCGGCAGTGAGAGTGGCGAGGAGGAGGTCAAGCTGGCGGATGAGGTGGAGATCTTCGCTAGCGATGACGACAGTGATAACGATGATAACGAGCCCAAGAATGGAGCTGCCCGGAGCAGTGGGGAGGAGGGCAGTGGGAGCGAGGAGGAGAGCCATAGGGAGAGAAGTAGGAGTGGCAGCGTGTCTCCGGCCCACAGTAGCGGTAGTGACCACTCAGAGGGTGGCCGTGCCCAGAGCGGGAGTGGCAGTGAGCAGGCCTCCGACTCCAGCGATGGCAGTGACAGTGAATAAGAGCCTAGGCCTTCTTACTGTGACAACGCCGGCACGCCATGCCTTACCCCCGAGCTCCAGCCAGCCCAGGCTAACGAGTCCCACTCTCAGAACAGCCCTGTCTTTACAGAGGCCAGCAACTCATTCCTGTTGAGAGTTAGTCTGCTACTTTTTTAGGAGAGACACAATCTCTAAGGGACTTCTACAAGGCTTTTGGGTACCTGTAAATGCCAGTTACTTAAATGTCAGACTTTTGCTCATAGATATAGTTGGAGCCACTATCTTAGTAGTTTTGTGTAGAGGACATGCTTTATTGAATACAATTATTTCCTACCAACAACATATTTAGTTTGTTCTTTTAAGCAGTTTTATTTTGTTCTTTTAAGTCTGATTTGTATTTTTGTTGTCTCACTCAATATGAGGCACTTAGTGGTGTGAAGCAGATATAAAAATTCTGTAGAATTTTCTTGTGCATAAATCTGTCAAATGTTTTTTCTTTGTCCTTAGCATTTGAGGAGACAATGCATTATACAGCCAATAAAATATGGGATAGTTTTGTAAGGAAAGGTGTTTTTTTTTTTTTTAAATGTTTTTGAGCTAAAAACTTTCGAAATAACATTATTTTTCTGCCCATTTCTTGTTTCCCCCCAGAAACTGTTACAATGAACCTGTATAAGTTCAGTTGTGATGGAAACTTCTTAACATTTAGACATTGTAAATAAATGGTAGTAGTTGACTTTACAACATTTATGCCTGTATGTTTCTTATACTGCTAACAGTCTCCCTCTCCAAAGTCCCCTCTTTTTAGATGAACATGTATTCCTGGAAACATTTTCCTTCCGACGTAGTAATAATGTAGCCTGGTCCTAGATCTGTTTTGTGTCACTCATTGGCATGACAATTCCACGAGGAGTTTTTAAGAGAGCAGAAACTGGCAACCAGGCTAGTAGTAATGGTTTGAATATAACTAAGGAATAAGAATGCAATAATGTAAGTGACAATTAAAAGCAATTTATTGCAAACTGGTAAAGAAGTTCATGTTGCACTTTTGCCAACATGAACACAAGTGTCTGTTCAGCGAAAGAAAGACAGTTTGTTTATCAGCCACTCTTCAGACAAATCATCTATGTTTCGCGTCTCAAAAACCTATTGAGAAACAAGGGGTAGGAGGATCAGGCTTAACATGCTTATTTTCGGAACATTTTCCATTATAACTTCTCTATTTTGTGAATTTAGGGTTGGGCTTATGTTCATTATTATCAGTCAATACTCGAAACTGACAATAGTCCTGACCTTTGTGAGCTCTGCTGCAGAGACCAGTTGGTTCTTGCTTCCTGCGTACATCATTTGCTGCTCAGGCTTGCACCCTGTTGAGATGAAGAGGGTGTATAAGCTACAGATGTCTGTCCACTGAACCTTTTTGATCTCCATATGGTAAACACTGATTGCATCTCATTTCTACTTTCAATTATCAACACAAAAAGTTATTTTGTGCAAAGGGATGTTGCAGTACAGTAATGCTAATCCTTCACTCAATTGTCTGTCTGAATTAGGGTGGTTTACTCACCAACTGGACTTGAGAATATGAAACACAGCGGGTAGGACACCCTGCCATCTGTATGGACGTATTTGTAGCTGTAAACAATGAATGTACACTATGTTGTCAAGGAGATCCAATCACTGGTCAATGATACAACTCTAACACTGGCAGTTCTGGTGAATGATTTCTGCTGTATCACTCCGACATGTTATAAAAGGATATCGTGGCTGCCGCTCGGGAAGTTCATTCCTCAGGTCATCCAGGGAGATGTCCTGAAATGTAAGAGCATGTTTTGAGTTTAACTGGTATTGATAAAGGTGTGGATGGATTTGAGTAATTATTAACTCAGTATGGGATATTCAACATCTCAGAAGGACATTGTGACTTGCCTCATACTCTTCCTCCAGGATCACAAGCTGTTTTGCCATGTCAATTTTCACTGAGGGAATTGGAGAAGTATTCTATATTGAGTCCTAAACATATGTTTCTGGGTTTATAATGTTTTATTTTATAAATTAGGTGAAACAGATGACAATTGGAACACGCTTTCAATGAAGACTTACTCACTCAAGATGGCTGCATTGTTGGTCTCTTTTCGGAATCTGAACTTCTTCAGTTTTTCTTTCAGACTCTCATCCACCTCGCACACAACCAGAGAGCTTGACTATAATGTAAATGTGAAACAAGTTCATCAACCATGGGAAGTTTTGACACATTATAATTGTATATGTTGGTCATATTGCTACTGTCAGGCTACATCATTGAAAGTTTTGTCATATTTCACTCAGTGAGAGAGAGAAAGAGAGAGAGAGAATAGGGACAGGGGAGAGAGAAAGAGGGAGGGAACCAGAGAAAGAGGTTTTAGAGCAACTTGTTTTGAAATCTGAAGTGCAAGTTTCCATGAACGCATAGCTCATAACAAAATCTTAAAGTGACATATTGAGGCCAGGAAGTGCTTTTGTTGCATCATGGGACAACACAGCTTCCTGTGTCAAGATGGTGTGGGGGGAAGGGAGGGAAGTAGAAAAAATAAATTTACGCCAGCCTAAAAACCTTTACAACATTAACTAGGACATCACCGTCCATGCCAAAATACATTTTCCAGGTAAAGTGCAATATTGTAAAAATAAACGGTCTCCCATACCATTCTAGAAGAGGTCTTGTTTTGTCTTGTTTTTGTCTGCAAAGATATTGTCTTCTTGTTGAGGTAGTTTCTCCTCTGCCAACTGCTTGTGACAGGATGCTGTCTTACTCTCAAGATCCTCCTTTTATGTAGTAGCACATACAGTAGGGGAGGGCAGACATATACAAATATGAGCATCCCCAGTACCCCGTCCCTGCACTGTGTCAGATATAGCCTTCTTGTTAGGGATATCATTAGTTCTATCTGCAATCCTTTGTTGCTGTATCCGACAGCAAATTTTGCCTTTATAATAATACAGTGGTGTATACGGGGCAGCAGGTAGCCTAGTGGTTAGAGCTTTGGGCCAGTAACCAGAAGGTTGATAGATCAAATCCCTGAGCCGACAAGGTAAAAGTCTGTTGTTCTGCTCCTGAACAAGGCAGTTAACCCACTGTTCCTAGGCCATCACTGTAAATAAAAATGTGTTTCTAACTGACTTGCCTAGTTAAATAAAAAATGCCCAGAATAGTTAGTGTTGCAACAAGATAAAATAACAAAGTGATATTCTCTTTTCACATTTGTTTAATGGGTGCAGTCATAGAAAGCTGAGCATTCTTTGATATTGTGATTAATTCTACATTTCTGTTTTCAGCCTTTATTTCAAGAAACATTAAATTTGTCATTAAACTGTCTGTGCCCTCTGTCATTTATATCTTCATTCCTCAAACGTTAATCTAACTGATCAAATGCAATCAAGCCAAATATGTTTGAGACTAGGGAGTTGAAATTGAATGAACAGAGTGCTTGGTTTGACAGCATCATATCAAAGAGGAAGAGAAGAAGCAAGAGGGTTAAATGGTCCCAAAATCTCTCTTCTCCCGCAGGTGGTGTTTTTGTATGGAGGTCATGAGAGTTGAATTTGGGCAGCAAAAAATGCATGGCTTATTTGCTACGTGTGGCTTATTTGATCGAATAGAAGTTTCGTAATGCTTAGGTTGTTACCACTGTACTGATATAAGTAGGACACGTGATATCCTGGCAACTTTGAGAAAAAACAGTTTATATCGGAGTTGTGCCTGTTGTTCACACGCGTCTTCCCTGTCATTGGCTAGAATCGTCCCACCTGATCTTGCCTCCTCCCGACTGCCTTCCATTTGTTAAGACGTTTATTTCCATTGTTAGAGTGGCCACTTGAGTATCTGGTCAATATATTGGATATTCTGTGATTATAACGATCATCTTCAGTTTAGTAGTGGTGTGGGTGTTTGCGTTTAATCCACTAGATGGGGTACTTTTCTCTTTGTTTACCCCGCCCAAACGCCATTACGTTGGTCTCCGACGTTGCGTCAACTCTGAATCGAAGTTGGCTAGCTAGATTGAGCCAAGCGTACTTTCCCTATTTCTCTATGTTCAAATAAACATGTTGTACATAGCTAGACTGTTTTAAATGTTATCTTTGAAATAATCAGAAAATCATTATTTTCAAAGCAACCAACGACAACTGTTGGATCGAAATCTTCGTCTCATCCAGCGTTTATAAATGAAGCAATAGCTACGTTAGCTAGCTAACAAGTGATCATTTACAAAGAAGGTAAACAAACCAACCGCTAGAGGTTGAAGGGTGGGATCTGGATATAATGTATGTAATCTGACGTGTTTTTTGCTAAATGGACCATGGAGGACCTTTGCAAAGCGAGGACTCAAATGTCGTTTAACGAGATAAAAAATAGAGAGACATTCCAACAGCAACATCGCTACTGAAAAACAGTAACGTTACCATTCCTGAATCCCTCATCAATTTACACGGTGAAGGCCTGGTGCTGGGTTTTAGCGAGCTAACTGCCCCCTAGCCCATCAAATCCACCCTGGCAACAGCCTACCCTGGAAACGTCACCGTTGTCTCACAGGTTTGTTTTTACGTTTTCTAACTCGCTTAGCTAACTACATGTATGACCTGGTCAAACGTAGCTAGCAAGCTAACTTGCATAGGTAAGGCTGCGAGTTAACGTTAGCTAGTTACGTTTGACATAGTTACTGGCAAACTTGCTACGTCTACCAACAAACTAGCTAGCGTAGATGAGTAACGTTAGCTATGTAGATAGGCCCTTGGTTCTGGACTGTCTTACGCTAACGTTAGCCTATTTAGAATAACACACCCCTCTTATTTCTTAGCTAGTTACTACTAATACAGCCCATCCTGGCCAGAATTGAGCTACTAACGTAACGTTGTTTTTCAAAACTTGGACAAATATCTATAGGTTGCTGGCTGGTCTCAGAGCGTTTCGTATTATTCTGTATGTAAATCCTAGACACTCCATTTAGTATCATATATCACGTTTCGTATGGTATGTATTAATTTGTGGATGTCCAACACCCATTTCGTATGATACGTTACGTATTACAATTCGTATATATGTTACGAATTTGCAAATACGTACAATATGTTATGAATTCTGGTTAGGTGGCTAATGTTAACTAGGGGTTAGAATTAGGGATTAGGGTTAAGTTTAGGAGTTAGGTTAAAGGGTTAAGATTAGGGGAAGGGTTAGCTAAGTAGTTACAAAGTAGCTAAAAAGTAGTAATTTGTTGAAAAGTTGCAAATTACTTAAAGTTGTCTGTGAAGAGATTCCAACTCGCAACCTTTGGGTTGCTAGACATTCTCATTATACGCCCACCCCACAACCAACCACCCTACGTTCGTTTTTACCACAAGTTAACATCTTTCTTGTGTAACCATACCAAACGTTACATATTATACTAGTTTGAGTGTCCAGATTTACATTTACTATGTTACGTCTAGCCTATGAGACCAGGCTGGTTCTATTTATGTAAATGAAACATAGCTACATAACAACTAGGCATTGCAAGTTCTATACCCACAACTCAGGTGGTCATTGCAATACTGGGAGGGTTGGATGACCGTTTCAGATTTGATTGATCATGCCATGGCCTATTGGCAACCTGTGACGCCATTACTTTACCCTGTAACAAGCTGTATTGCAAGTCATCACATAGTATTTATTGTTCTAAGAATACATGACAGCCATGGAGATAATGTAGTCTTTGTTTTTTACTTAAAGGTCAAACAAACTCATCCATTGACTGGGCAGCTAGGCCTAGATGTTGGCTTTATCAAACATTCACAGATGTTGGCTGAAGGGTGAATAGAAATGTGCATGCATACTGTTCTCTGTGTTGATGCTGAAGTGATGATGCTTGCAATAATGTGCTCTACTTTCAGTGCACCATGAAGCTGATTATCCTGCATTATGATTAGCTGACCTAAATATTAGTGCATTGTACAGAGACCATCTTTACTCTGACAATTCCACGGTAACAGAGTGACACTAGCTAGGTTTCCATCCAATTGGCGAAAGTTGTGAATATTCTAAAATGAGCATAAAAACTATATGCACATTTTACCAGAGATGTTTCCATCAAATTGACTTGTTGCAGATTAAAAGCAGTATGTGATGAGGTCGTGCACATAATTTCACCACACAAGTTTTTTTTTGTTCATGTAAGGAATAAAAAATACAAGATAAATGGGTTTCCATCATATTTTCAACTCTACAATTTTTTTTGCGTTATAGCATGTGCCCACTCTGGTATCTGCGCGCTGTTGGCTAGAGCACACGTGTAGCCTAGATCAGGGATGGGTAACTGGTGCGCATGGCCCCCCGTTTGTAGGCCCGCAGACTCATTTAAATAATTAATTGATCATGCCATGTGTATGTGACAAATAAAATTTGATTTGATTTGAAATAAAAAATGAGTTACTCAGTCGGGGTCTCAACTTACTGTTGAGAGAATAATATAATGAACAATGTGCAATTTTGAAATTTGGTTGTGCATCAGCAGTCACTCAATTAGCCCGCCCATGCCAGCAAAATGTTTTTAGATTGGTAAATTAGTCTAGCGGCTAGCTATCTAAACTTGTAGGAACTGTTGTCGAAATACTGACCGGGGAATGGCCCATTTAGTTATCATATTAAAAACTGCAAACATTTGCCTCCACCCTATGGCAAAATGTGTAGAATTGCAGTGTATTAGCTGTAAAACTGCTAATTTTTCTCTCCGCCCTAAGGCAAAATAAGTAGAATTGCATGACATGAGTTATAAAATTGCAAAATCTTCTTTGTGCCCCATGGCAAAATGTGTAGAATTGCAATAAACTTGCTTTAAAATTGCATCTTTTTCTCTATGCCCATGGAAAATTGTACAGAATTGCAGGAAATGTACTTTTAAACTTCTTAATTTTTTTATCTTCACTGTTTCGAGAGGGCTGCAATTTTGTTGTTGTTGAAGAACCATTTGGTAACGTAATGTTTGTGCTGTTTGTGCCGTCATTCTGTTCTTCAAGTAAATGTTTTAATACATTTTCTGTTTAAATTGTTAAACGTAGCCATTATGAGTTGTATGGTTTGTTTTACTTAGCAATCATTGTTTTTTGTTTGACATACATTTTAAAGTGAACAGTAGCTAGGTTTCCATCCAATTTGTGACAGATTTTCAAAAACATTCACTTTTTCCATCAAAGCTGCTTGGGGATGAAAGGCTGTGCTTGATGACTTAGTGCACATAAACACTTTTGCGTAAACATTCTCATGTACTGAATTTAAAAACATGCATTTAATGTTTTTCCATTGCATTTTACTCTATCAATGGTTTATTTTAAGTAATAATAAAAAAAAGTTTGTCACAAGCAAACTGTTACGATAAATGGCAAATTTGCCCACTATTGTTTCCGTGCATGCTCTCTAGACAACAGTTCAGTAATAAATTGAACTTGTTAGGTTATATTATGAGAGGGATATGAGCAAGATCATTCTTATTTGTTAATTGGTAGTTAAGCGCCAATCATTATTTCACAGCATACACTACCAGTCAAAAGTTTTTGAACACCTACACATTCAAGGATTTTTCTTTATTTTTAGTATTTTCTACATTGTAGAATAATAGTGAAGACATCAAAACTATGAAATAACACATATGGAATCATGTAGTAACCCCAAAAGTTTTAAACAAATCAAAATATATTTGAGATTCTTCAAATAGCCACAGCGGGGCCAGAGTGAACCTTTGTGAGCAAGCAGTCTTCCCCCTAACCCCCACCCACATATTCCCGCCCACCTTCCCGTTGGGAACGCGCCATGATGTTCCGAGACCAGGTGGGCATCGTGACGGACTGGTTCAAGGGCTGGAACGAGTGTGAGCAGACTGTGGCGCTGTTGTCCCTGCTGAAGAGAGCATCTCGTACCCAGGCCCGCTTCCTGCACATCTGCCTGGAGCACTGGCTGGCAGACTGCACTGAGATCCTTTGCCTTGATGACAGCTTTGCACACTCTTGGCATTCTCTCAACCAGCTTCACCTGGAATGCTTTTCCAACAGGGTTTCCACATATGCTGAGCACTTGTTGACTGCTTTTCCTTCACTCTGCGGTCAGACTCATCCCAAACCATCTCAATTTGGTTGAGGTCAGGGGATTGTGGAGGCCAGATCATTTGATGCAGCACTACATCACTCTCCTTCTCTGTAAAATAGCTCTTACCCAGCCTGGAGGTGTGTTGGGTCAATGTCCCGTTGAAAAACAAATGATAGTCCCACTAAGCCCAAACCAGCTGGGATGGCGTATCGCTGCAAAATGCTGAGGTAGCCGTGCTGGTTAAGTGTGCCTTGAATTCTAAATAAATCACTGACAGTGTCACCAGCAAAGCACCCCAACACCATAACAGCTCTTCCCTGCTTTACGGTGGGAAATACACATGCAGAGATTATCCGTTCACCCACACTGCGTCTCACAAAGACATGGTGGTTGGAACCAAAAATCTCAAATTTGGACACATTTCCACCGGTCTGATGTCCATTGCTTGTGTTCTTGGCCCAAGCAAGTCTCTTCTTATTGGTGTCCTTTAGTAGTGGTTTCTTTGCAGCAATTTGACCATGAAGGCCTGATTCACCCAGTCTCCTCTGAACAATTGATGTTGAGATGTGTCTGTTACTTGAACTCTGTGAAGCATTTATTTGGGCTGAAATGTCTGAGGCTGGTAACTCTAATGAACATATCCTCTGCAGCAGAGTCAATGCTGTGTCTTCCATTCCTATGGTGTTCCTCATGAGAGCCAGTTTCATCATAGTGCTTGATGGTTTTTGCAACTGCTCTTGAAGAAACTTTCAAAGTTCTTAACGTTTTCTGTATAGACTGACCTTCATGTCTTAAAGTAATGATGGACTGTTGTTTCTCTTTGCTTATTTGAGCTGTACTTGCCATAATATGGACTTGGTATTTTACCAAATAGGGCTATCTTCTGTATACCACCCCTACCTTGTCACAACACAACTTATTGGCTCAAATGCATTAAGAAAGAAAGAAATTCCACAAATTAACTTTTAACAAGGCACACCTGTTAATTGAAATGCATTCCAGGTGACTACCTCATGAAGCTGGTTGAGAGAATGCCAAGAGTGTGCAAAGCTGTCATCAAGGCAAAGGGTGGCTACTTTGAACTATCTCAAATATAAAATACAATTTGAGTTAACACTTTTTTTTGGTTACTACATGATTCCATATGTGTTATTTTATAGTTTTGATTTCTTAACTGTTATTGTATAATGTAGAAAATAGTAAAAATAAATAAACTCTTGAATGAGTAGTTGTTCTAAAACTTTTGACCGGTAGCGTACAAATGAAGACCTTCAATATTTATTGTAAAGGAGCTTCAAGCTCACCACCGTGCACTTTCACCACCCTGTTAAGTTCATTATAACTTATTGCATCTGTAGCCTAATAAACTGCATGCTTTTTTTAAGTAGTAGTGGGAAGACCACAGAACATAGCATCGCGTGACTGCAAATATACCTCGACATGGTGGTTCAATCAACAAATGCGCAATAAATAGTTTCCACCGCAATTTGTCCCATCATTAATTTTACCGACACAGAAAGATCCCACAATGTCAAACAAACAATGTCTGTCAACATTTCTGAAACTGGATGGAAACGTGGTTAGTGTCAGATTTCGTGATTGGCCCCTGTTGTAAGTTTGTGTTTGTCTCACATTATGGTTATTATATTGGAGCCACAGTATATTGAAATGACCACAAACAAATTGTTTTGTAGACTGCCCTGACTCAAGCCTGTGGTCTGTGGTAGTCATGCCATCATGTTGGTATTGGTTCGTTTAATTTATTGCATGAACAGAATTTCTGGTATTGGGATTTCATCGTCATGATCAGGGTTCAGTACTAGCATCAAATTCCTAGTTACATTATACTGAACAAAAATAGAAACGCAACATGCAACAATTTCAAAATTTTTACTGAGTTACAGTTCATATGAGGATGTCAGTCAATTGAAATACAATTATTAGGCTCTAATCTATGGATTTCACATGAATGGGAATTTAGATGGGCATCTGTTGGTCACAGATACCTTAAAAAAAAATGGGCCTCAGGATCCATTACTGTATTTTTTTTTGCGTTATGTTCGTTGTCCGTAGCTAATGCCAGCCCATACCATAACCCCACCGCCACCATGGGGCACTCTGTTCACAACGTTGACATCAGCAAACCGCTTGCCCACAAGACGCCATACATGTGGTCTGCAGTTGTGAGGCTGGTTGGACGTACTGCCAAATTCTCTAAAACAACGTTGGAGGCGGCTTATGGTAGAGAAATGAACAGTAAATTATCTGGCAACAGCTCTGGTGGACATTCCTGCAGTCTGCCTGTCAATTGCACACTCCCTCAACTTTAGACATCTATGGCATTGTGTTGTGACAACTGCACATTTTTAGTGGCCTTTCATTGTTGCCAGCACAAGGTATGCCACACCTGTCAGATGGGTGGATTATCTTGGCAAAGGACAAATGCTCACTAACAGGAATGTAAACAAATTTGTGCACAAAATCTGAGAGAGAGACGCTTTTTGTGAGTATGAACAATTTCTGGGATCTTTTATTTCAGCTCATGAAACATGGGACCAACATTTTACATGTTTATATTTTTGTTCAGTGTATCTTATGTAGTTTTCTGTTGATTTGTTAGGATTTGGATGATGCTGACACTGATGCACCTGAGAGAGAACCCTCCTGTCTAAGACACAACCAGCTGGATTTAACACGCCCTCCCCTCAGCCCTCCCCTCAGCACCCCCATCTCCTGCACCTGAACCATGTGAGGGCCCCTTGCTTCACTTTGAGGGGATCCCAGGACTGTTGTGTAAAAGCAGCCGTTGAGCGGGGCCAGAGTGAACCTGTGTGTGAGCAAGCAGTCTTCCCCCTAACCCCCACCCACATATTCCCGCCCACCTTCCCGTTGGGAACGCGCCATGATGTTCCGAGACCAGGTGGGCATCCTGACGGACTGGTTCAAGGGCTGGAACGAGTGTGAGCAGACTGTGGCGCTGTTGTCCCTGCTGAAGAGAGCATCTCGTACCCAGGCCCGCTTCCTGCACATCTGCCTGGAGCACTGGCTGGCAGACTGCACTGAGATCCACATCCTGGAGGCTGAGGCCAACAATGCAGGTAGCTAATAACTGCAGATTTCTGAAGAACACATTTGAAACCCTATTGGATTAGTCATATTGTATTACCGGTACACCCTATCTTATGGTGTAAAAACCATGTAACAGATAGACCTACAACATGTAAAAATGTATTTTACTTGTAAACAATTGCCCCTTCTCTGTCCTTTACTTTTCCAGATATTGTGAGCCAGTGGCACCTGGAGACCATGGAAAAGGCGGTGTCCCTGCTGCTGTCCCACCTGCCCCTGCTGCAGCCCCGCAACAGTGAGGCCAAGTGTGAGTACATGAAGCTGCTGCAGAAGGTGCTGAGCCACACCATCGAGAGCAGCCTGTTTGTGGAGGAGAGCAGACAGCTACTGTCCTACGCCCTCATCCACCCGGCCACCACCCTGGACGACCGCACCTCGCTGGCCATGTGGCTCAACCACCTGGAGGAGCACCTCTCCAGCGGCTACCCAGCGCCCTCCTCCCGGCCCCCCTCTGGCCCCTACCACCCCCGCCAGGGCTCAGACGAGTGGCCGGGCTCCGCAGAGGTCCTAGACCCTGGCCACGGCTGGCTGGACAAGCCCCCCTCCTCTAGCTCCTCCCCTGCAGGGCAGAACGGACACATGTCTTTCCAGGGTGGGATGCCCTCGCCCATCAACAGCAACAACGCAGGTCAGTGGCTCACATCTCCTACCAAGACAGACTGAGGGAGAGCAAGGACGTGTCATTGGGTTATGTAATCATGCTATTAATCAACTATTTAGTCTGTGATCTTTGTAATGATTGTCACATCTAAAGAATCTCTCTGTTTAGGCCTAGCCTTCATTAAAGGGATGATTTATTGTGATTGTCTCTAACATCCTGACCCTACTGTGTCCCCTGCCAGGCATGGGTCAGATGGGCCAGCCCAGTCCTCTGAAGAGGTCCTCGTCCCTAATCCCCTCTAGTTCCCAGGTCTGTGGCGCAGATTGGCTGAGCCAGGACGACCTGGGGGGGCGACAGGCCTTTGACCACGCGCCCCTGTCCCCCCAGAGTAGTGTGGCATCCTCAGGCAGCGAGCAGACTGAGGACCAGGGCTCCAGAAACACCTTCCAGGAGGACGGCAGTGGCATGAAAGGTCAGGAGGTCAACCATAATACGCCAGGGGTTCAAAGCCAACATCAGGCCAGGGGAGGTCACATTGTTGTTGGTATTTCACTCTGGGAAAAGCCATGACATGCCAACGACTACTGCACTTGGCAATGGTTGAATTGCCCAGTTAGTGGGATGCTATTTTTTTGTCTCCCCTCATGTTTTTAATATTTTTTTTTTTTTTTTTGGCGTGTGCTCCAGATGACCATGATAATTAAGTAGGACAGCGTTCTCCAACGAATTGATCTGAAGTGTTTATTTCGACATGCACTGCACGGATGCGTCAAGCATTCCACAGCAGTATCTATTTAAGTGATAATACCTGAGAAGCCAGTGTTTAGAGGATATATTGGCACAGGTGTTGTTAGTCTCCAAACACCAGCTTTGAGGGCATTAATCACTTTTATACAACGTGTTACCAACATATTCAAATAATGATTGACATATTTTCATGAAAAACATTATTTTGAATAATTTATTCATACTATTTCATCCTTCACAAGATATAGTCCCGACACAAATCGATGGTTGCTGAAGCTGCGTCCCAGTCTTTCAGTCTTTTTGTTCTGTATCAATGGACGCAACCCAGTCGTTCATTATTTTTGTTCTGTATCTATGGACGCGACCCAGTCGTTCGCTCTAAATGTTCCATTGCCATACTGGCTGGCAACGTTCTTATCCCTTGCTTGCTAGCTAGCCAACTATGGCTAACTTAGTCAGCCAGAATAACAGTTAAATATTTGCATTTGTTTAAACTGTTTTCTAGTGACATTTATTTTGATACATCCATAACAATGAGCTAATGATGCGCAATTTCGCCTGGCATAGAAAATGTGCTCACTTGTTAGGACAGTGTTGTTCAGAGGAGCTATCCAACAACACAGCTACAGTAACACAATCACTTCAAACTGAAGCTGGAAAGACTGCAAATTAGCTGTGTTTTGTTTTACCTTTTTTCAATTTACAATGTTTTGTATATATCCATAACAATTATTCCAGCTAATTCATAATTTCGACTGGCTGAGAAACTCTGCCTGCCTGTCTGTCTCGTCGACTCCCGACTCGTTCATTACTATGGGACAACAGGAGATTACATTTGAATATTGAAACAATGTTGCAAATGTCAGAGAGACAGACAGCAAGGTCTCCGCTGTTGAAAACGAAATGTTAGTCTAAAAGAAATGTGAGATAATGATGCTTTTTATAGTGGAGAACAATTTTGTAAGTTGCCTGGCTGGGCTGATGACACAGTGGATTGCGCAGTCAGGTAGAACAGAGTAAATAGGTATTTTGATGTCATAGATTTAGCCGGTGGCGACTTGTGGAATAGACACCGACTGGAATGCGGTTTTAACCAATCAGCATTCAGGATTAGACCCACCTGTTGTATAATATTCGTTAAAGTTCTATCCTTCTCATTGTTCATGGACGACAGTTACAAGGACTCAGCAGGAGAAGAATAACAACTTCTGAGCATGTTGTTTTTCTACTTTCTGTTTCAGATGTGCCCATGTGGCTGAAGAGCCTCCGTCTTCATAAGTACGCAGCACTTTTCTCCCAGATAACTTATGAGGAGATGATGATTCTGACAGAGCACCACCTGGAGTCACAGGTTTGTCATCGTTTGTCACAGGTTGGTCAGCTTCTCTCGTTAGTCCTCTCTTTCTTTCCCCTGCCCTCTTCATCAGTGTTGAATAGATACTGCCAGTTATAAACAGCCTCCCCGCACAGATAAACGCCTTGGCTCTGCTCCATAGCTTTAATGAAACAGATGGTGATCAGAAGTGTTATTTAGTAACTGGATATCTGGATGTCCATGTTTCTGTGAGCAATGATTCCTCCTTTTGTTAACTCTTCGTCTTCTTCCAGAATGTGACCAAAGGTGCGCGGCACAAGATAGCCCTGAGTGTCCAGAAGCTACGAGAGAGGCCAAGTGTTCTCAAGTCTTTAGAGAAGGTAAATCACATGCTGTCATCACTATTATTTTAAAAGCATTTCAGATTCATTTTTATCTGAGGATAGGCATGCTGTTCTGAACAACTTAACTGTTAGTTTGCATTTGTATCCCTGTGGCTTATATGGAGAAATCCAATTAAATGTGAATTAACATATCCACTATAATAATCACCAATATTTTAGATATGATACGACTCACATTTTCTTTCAATTAAAAGTTAACCAACAAGTTCCATGAAAATTTCCTGTCACACTTCAAGACAGCATTGCTAATAAGATAATGCTATGATTGATCCAACAGGATATATTGGAGGGGGGCAACCTACGTAACGCCCTACAGGAACTACAGCAGATTATCATCACCCCTATCAAGGTCTACAGCTACAGCCCTCCCAGTGTTTCCCACAGAGATATGGAGGGGAGTGGATCCACCTCAGACCACTCCAACCCTGGGGAGGACAAGGACCTGGCCCAGGAGGGCTTTCAGCCCCACAACCCCCCTTCCTGCGATGGAGAGTCCTCAGCCACACCCATCTCAGACGGCGACATTGCTGGCCAGTTCACTCGTGTCATGGGTAAAGGTAAGAGAGGACAAGGCTTTTACAGGGCTGAGTTCGTGTACATGTACAGTGCATTCAGAAAGTATTCAGACCCCTTGACTTTTTCCACATTTTGTTACGTTACATCTTTATTCTAAAATTGATTCAATAAAAATGATCCACATCAATCTACACACAATACCCCAAAGCGAAAATAATTTTATAATTTTTAGCAAATGTATAAAAAATAAAAAAATATATACCTTATTTACATAAGTATTCAGACCCTTTGTTATGAGACTCGAAATTGAGCTCAGGTGCATCCTGTTGCCATTGATCATCCTTGAGATGTTTCTACAGCTTCATTGGAGTCCACCTGTGGTAAATTGAATTGATTGAACATGATTTGGAAAGGCACACACCTGTCTATATAAGGTCCCACAGTTGAGAGTGCATGTCAGAGCAAAAACTAAACCATGAGGTCGAAGGAATTGGCGGTAGAGCTCTGAGACAGGATTGTGTCGAGGCACAGATCTGGATAAGGGTTCCAAAAAATGTCTGCAGCATTGAAGGTCCCCAAGAACACATTGGCTTCCATCATTCTTAAATGGAAGAAGTGTAGAACCACCAAGACTCTTCCTAGAGCTGGCAGCCCAGTCAAACTGAGCAATCGGGGGAGAAGGGCCTTGGTCAGGGAGGTGACCAAGAACTCGATGGTCAGTCTGACAGAGCTCCAGAGTTCCTCTGTGGAGATGGGAGAACTTTCCAAAAGGACAACCAGCTTTGCAGCACTCCACCAATCAGGCCTTTATGGGAGAGTGGCCAGATGGAAGCCCCTCTTCAGTAAAAGGCACATGACAGCCCGCTTTGAGTTTGCCAAAAAGCACCTAAAGGACTCTGACCATGAGAAACAAGATTCTCTGGTCTGATGAAACCAAGATTGGACTCATTGGCCTGAATGCCAAGTGTCACATCTGGAGGAAACCTGGCACCATCCCTATGGTGAAGCATGGTGGTGGCAGCATCATGCTGTGGCAATGTTTTTCAGTGGCAGAGACTGGGAGACTAGTCAGGATTGAGGGGAAAAATGAACAGAGCAAAGTACGGAGAGATCCTTGATGAAAACCTGCTCCAGAGCGCTCAAGACCTCAGACTGGGGCGAAGGTTCACCTTCCAACAGGACAACAACCCTAAGTACACAGCCAAGACAACGCAGGAGTGGCTTCGGGACAAGTCTCTGAATGTCCTTGAGTGGCCCAGCCAGAACCCGGACTTGTACCCGATCGAACATCTCTGGAGAGAACTGAAAATAGCTTTGCAGCGACGCTTCCCATCCAACCTGACAGAGCTTGAGAGGATCTCCAGAGAAGAATGGGAGAAACCCCGCAAATACAGGTGTGCCAAGCTTGTAGTGTCATACCCAAGAAGACTCGAGGCTGGAATCGCTTCAACAAAGTACTGAGGAAAGGGTCTGACTACTTACAGTTGAAGTCGGAAGTCTACATACACCTTAGCCAAATACATTTAAACTCAGTTTTTCACAATTCCTGACATTTAATCCTAGTAAAAATTCCCTGTCTTAGGTCAGTTAGGATCACCACTTTATTTTAAGAATGTGAAATGTTAGAATAATAGTAGAGAGAATGATTTAGTTCAGTTTTTATTTCTTTCATCACATTCCCAGTTGGTCAGAAGTTTACATACACTCAATTAGTATTTGGTAGCATTGCCTTTAAATTGTTCAACTTGGATCAAACGTTTCGGGTAGCCTTCCACAAGCTTCCCACAATAAGTTGGGTGAATTTTGGCCCATTCTTCCTGACAGAGCTGGTGTAACTGAGTCAGGTTTGTAGGCCTCCTTGCTCACACACACTTTTTCAGTTCTGCCCACAAATTTTCTATAGGATTGAGGTCAGGGCTTTGTGATGGCCACTCCAATACCTTGACTTTGTTGTCCTTAAGCCATTTTGCCACAACTTTGGAAGTATTCTTGTCCGTTTGGAAGACCTATTTGCGACCAAGCTTTAACTTCCTCACTGATGTCTTGAGATGTTGCTTCAATATATCCACATCATTTTCCTTCCTCATGATGTCATCTATTTCGTGAGGTGCACCAGTCCCTCCTGCAGCAAAGCACCCCCACAACATGATGCTGCCACCCCGTGCTTCACAGTTGGGGTGGTGTTCTTCCGGCTTGCAAGCCTCCCCCTTTTTTCTCCAAATATAACGATGGTCATTATGGCCAAACAGTTCTATTTTTGTTTCTTCAGACCAGAGGACATTTCTCCAAAAAGTACAATCTTTGTCCCCATGTGCAAACCGTAGTCTGGCTTTTTTATGGCGGTTTTGGAGCAGTGGCTTCTTCCTTGCTGAGCGGGCCTTTCAGGTTATGTCGATATAGGACCCATTTACTGTGGATATAGATACTTCTGTACCGTTTTACTCCAGCATCTTCACAAGGTCCTTTGCTGCTGTTCTGGGATTGATTTGCACTTTTCGCACCAAAGTACATTCATCTCTAGGAGACAGAACCCGTTCCCTTCCTGAGAGGTATGACGGCTGCATGGTCCCATGGTGTTTATACTTGCGTACTATTGTTTGTACAGATGACCGTGGTACCTTCAGGCATTTGGAAATTGCTCCCAAGAATGAACCAGACTTGTGGAGGTCTACAATTTTTTTTCTGAGGTCTTGGCTGATTTCAAACTGAGTTTGAAGGTAGGCCTTTAAATACATTCATAGGTACACCTCCAATTGACTCAAATGATGTCAATTAGCCTATCTGAAGCTTCTAAAGCCATGACATCCTTTTCTGGAATTTTCCAAGCTGTTTAAAGGCACAGTCAACTTAGTGTATGTAAACTTCTGACCCACTGGAATTGTGATACAGTGAAATAATCTATCTGTAAACAATTGTTTGAAAAATTACTTGTCATGCGGCAGGTAGCCTAGTGGTTAGAGCGTTGGACTTGTAACCGGAGGGTTGCAAGTTCGAATCCCCGAGCTGACAAGGTACAAACCTGTCGTTCTGCCCCTGAACAAGGCAGTTAACCCACTGTTCCCTGGGCACCGAAGACGTGGAAGTCGATTAAGGCAGCCCCCCGCACCTCTCTGATTCAGAGGGGTTGGGTTAAATGCGGAAGACACATTTCGGTTGAAGGCATTCGGTTGTACAACTGACTAATAATGGTGACTTTGACAATGTAGATGTCCTAACCGACTTGCCAAAACTATAGTTTGTTAACAAGAAATTTGTGGAGTGGTTGAAAAACGAGTTTTAATGACTCCAACCTAAGTCTATGTAAACCTCTGACTTCAAATGTATGTAAATGTTGTATTTTTTTTTTTGGGGGTTCTTCATAAATTTGCTTAGATTTATAAACCTGTTTTTGCTTTGTCGTTATGGGGTATTTTGTTTAGATTAAGGGGGAAAAAACATGTAATCCATTTTAGAATAAGGCTGTAACATAACAAAATGTGGAAAAAGTCAAGGGGTCTGAATACTTTCCGAATGCACTGTATATTGTGCATTTGGACAATTGTTGCACTTGGTTGTTGTGGATGTGAGATGTGTGTTTTGTTTGGAATGAGTTTTGGAGGGTTTGTGTGTGTTGGTGTTGTGTAGCATCGTGTAAACCTCCTGTCCTGTCCATGTGTTGCAGTGTGCACTCAGCTACTGGTGTCCAGGCCGGACGAGGAGAATATCAGCTGTTACCTGCAGCTCATTGAGAAATGTCTGACACATGAGGTGAGACCGCACAAAACCACATCTATAAAATAAATACATTTAAACTTTTTCACATTCAGCCAGCTGGTGGTTTAAAATGTGACAAGGCTGCAAACGACGTGTAACAACACGTAATGCTCCTCTCAACGGTATGTTGCAAAGAGAACTTTCACTGCGCTAAGAAAGTAATGGAATGTTATTTTTATTTTTTATATATAATTATTTTTTGCTGCTATGAGTCTCTACTGCTCATTCTCTCTTAACTCTCCCTCTTTTACCTCTCTCGCTCACCATCTCTCTCACCCTCCCTCTATCACTATCTCTGTCTGTCTCTTACTATTTTCTCTGTGTCTCTCTCTCTCTCTCTCTCTCTCGTCTCTCTCTCTCTCTCTCTCTGTGTCTCTCTCTGTGTCTGTGTGTCAGGCTTTCACAGAGACTCAGAGGAAGAGGCTGATCTCCTGGAAGCAGCAGGTTCTCAAGCTGCTCCGCTTGTTCCCAAGGAAAGCCATGCTGGACATGCCTGTGTACCGACAGAAAGGGTAAGACCACTGAACTTCTCTTCTCCTTTTGATCTATCACTCTCCTGTCATGGCAGCTGAGGTTTTGTGTTATGCACTCTCTACTACTTTAGAATGCAGTTTGTCCAGGTTCTCTCTCTCTGCCTCCTCTAGCTGGATTTCCCCCAGGGCTCTGTCTGACAACTGTTCTCTCTGCCTCCTCTAGCTGGATTTCCCCCAGGGCTCTGTCTGACAACTGTTCTCTCTGCCTCCTCTAGCTGGATTTCCCCCAGGGCTCTGTCTGACAACTGTTCTCTCTGCCTCCTCTAGCTGGATGTCCCCCAGGGCTCTGTCTGATAACTGTTCTCTCTGCCTCCTCTAGCTGGGCGTATGGTTCCAACTCCCTACCCACAGCAGGCTCTGTGAGTGCTGGGGGTCTGGCACGTAGGGGGCAGAGGGCATTCCAGATGCCCCCTCGTGGCCTCCCTGCCGGGCGCATGGGGCTCCTGAGTCCAGGTGGCATTGGGGTTGCCTCCCCACGCCACACCCTCACCAGCCCCACACTGCCAGGCCAGGGCAGACAGGTCAGTCATAGGATGGGGTCATATAGCCTGTTGGCATGGGATACACCCACTGAAGTTAATTTATAGGGAAGTCAGATTCATTCACAAGATGAAGTCTTTTTCACTGAGGGTTGCAGCTAGTTAGCCAACATTAGATTTAACATTATTCTATTGATCTACACATTATTATACCCACAGGGGGATGAACTATCCCTAGACAACATTTGTTTTGACAGATTAACAAGTGCAACCACAGAAAGTGCTGACAGTTTAATCAATGCAATACCCAGGGCAACACATGGATTAGGCAGTGCATTTTGATATGCATTGGTTCATTACCATAGCTGGAAGAGTGTCTTTTGTAGTCATCGTGTAGAACATATAGGATGAGTGGCATGTCTGGGATGAGAGATGTTCTGTTGTCCCTGTAGAACCTGTGGTTTGCCAACCCTGGGGGCAGCAACAGCATGCCAAGCCAGAGTCGCAGCTCCGTGCAACGGACCCACTCACTCCCTGTCCACACCTCCCCACAAACCATGCTCCTGTTCCAGCAGCAAGGTAGGATCCTAGCACTCCCTTCCCCCAAACATTACCCCAACCACTTCTAAACATCATATACACTGTTTTACACATACCATCCACACCTTGCTCCAATCTCTATTCCCACTGCCTTTTTACACATACCATCCACACCTTGCTCCAATCTCGATTCCCACTGTCTTTTTACACATACCATCCACACCTTGCTCCAATCTCGATTCCCACTGTCTTTTTACACATACCATCCACACCTTGCTCCAATCTCTATTCCCACTGTCTTTTTACACATACCATCCACACCTTGCTCCAATCTCGATTCCCACTGTCTTTTTACACATACAATCTGTGTATCACTACAACCTCCATTCACATTTCCTTTTATATCGCAGCAATATCTCCTTCCAAACCCAATCATACATGGTCTTTATGCATCTCACCCACATAGCCTTCTAAACCCAATTTTACGGCGGCTCCCACACATCCCACACACATCGCCCTACAAACCGCATTCACACAGCTTCAAATCTAATGCATCTGTCCGTTTTTTTAAGTGTGATTTATGGTCCAGATATATTAAACACACAAGTGGAATATCTGAGTGACCTGTGTCTCGTCTCTCCCAGAATGCCAAGTTCCAGGTGCAGACCTGGAGATCAACCCCACGCTGGAGTCACTGTGCCTCAGTATGACAGAGCATGCCTTAGGAGGTGAGTCAAAACACATGCCTTACACTCCCACATCCAACTTCTTGGAAGTGTTATGACACTGATATTTAAAACCACATTTAGGTTAACTGGAATTTTCTGATGCTGTTGAATAGTTTAATTTGTGTTTGGCAGTGAGGGGAAAAAAAGTTACGATATGAAATCAAAATGAAAAAATTATACATTTTGTATTTATTATACATTTCTTCCCAATCCTCGTTCCTGTAGATGGAATTGACCGAACATCAACAATTTGAAAATAAAAGCAGTGAAACGAAGAAACCAAACCGACACTTCACTTCAACTGAGGCCTGTTCAGTTTCTCTTGCCCAGCACAAAAATATATGCTTAAAAAACAAAGCAAAATGGTCACTACAAAACGACAACTAACTGTATATGTTCTCTGATATTTTTCTACTTTATTATACTTAACTAAGTTTATTATAAATGGAATACAGATGACTATTATATTACAGGAGGGAGAAGAGGTTACTTGTGCAACCTGCTCAATGTCTTCTGCAGGACTGTGACATTACAACGAGCAGAATGAGGCTCAGATTGTTGAGCTTTGAGAGAAAAATGGAGGATTGGTGCTGTCTTAAGGGCGTTCTACCTTACATGTTTCTCCCCTTTTCCTCCCAGAAACACGCAGAGCCATGCCTCTCACCCCCAGATACTGTAACTGTACTGCCAGGGTCTCCCGACCAGGAGTAAGGCACTTGGTCTCCCACACACTCTGTGGAATTGGGCACTAGAACAGCAATTAATCACTCACGACCAGCCTGTAGCACTGTTCTGATCCTAAAACACAACTACAGCTGTCTACACAACCACCCTACCCTGCTACAGCCCTAGCTAGTTAGGCCCTATACGTAGAGACACCCAACACCTTCGCTCATTCCCCTCACGTACCCAGCATGGGTTTACCCCCAACATGGGTATTACTGGCTCTGACACCTCTACTAGGCCAAAGAGAAGGGCTCTGTGTGAATACCTGTGTTAGAATGATGTTTGGAGTGGCCAATGCGACAGTAAACATGGTAATTGTTAAAAGAATGGCGGTTTGAAGGTAATGTGTCGGCTGGAACTTGTCTGCATTGATATTTTGTGCCCTACTACAAAAATGATGATGAATCTCATTTGCAAGTTAAGCGCTGAGGAAAACCCCACAGGGTTGAATAAGGGCTGATGAGGTTTGTTCTATGTGGGGCCTGAGTGAGAAATTGCATTGGCAAAGAAAATGAAAAAAACTATTCCAAGAGGGGAGCTGTTGGTGCATCTGTTTTCAAGTAGTTACCTCACTATGCTATGCTGTGTGAGGAAGCTAAATGAATTCCATTTCTACCCTGAGGTCCCATTTATGATTGGCTCTGAAAAATGCAAAGGAAGCGTCATCTCTGCCTCTCAGAATGAACCAGTACCCACCTCCTCACCCTGCCCTCTCCTCAACATGGCCAGTGTAGAGATTTGATGAATCATAATTTTTAAGTAGCCTAGAATATATTCGACCCTACGCTTACTTACAGTTTAAGATTATAGATTAAGACATCGCGGAGACGGCGTGAGCTATGGCTCAGAAAACGTACCTCAATCCAGGGATGAGAAATGCGTTTGTACTCTGAATTGGCCCATTATCTCAAATGTTACATCTAGAATATTGAGCGACTGCTAGTTTTTAAGTAAACTGCAGTTTTCGCCCTCAGTAGCCACAACAGCCATTATGGACTGGCATGTCGCGTTGAACAACAAAGAAGCTGATTGGCTGACACTGCCATTCCAAAATGGCTACTGTGGCTTCTGCTACCTACCATGTGGACGAAACTTGCAGTTGTTCAATATTCTCGGTGTAACAGTTGGGATAATGGGACAATTCGGTGTACAACGCATTTCTCATCCCTGGATTGAGGTACGTTTTCCCGAGCCACATCTCACACCGTCTCCGCTGTGTCTTAATCTAAACAGGAAGCCTGTCTGACCCCAGTGCAACTGTAAGAAAGCGTAGGGTGGGAATCTATTCTGGCTAACTTTTTAAGGTGCTTGAAATATGTCCTGTTTGGATCTCTTTGTGTTCCAATTGTAAAACCCTAACATTTATTTTGTGGTATCAGTGTTGAATCAGAAACTCCTATACAACCTCTGTCTTTGAATGTGGCAGAGCGGAGGTGCATGTATGTATATGGTCTTAACGTTTGGATCACCTTTTGGTTGCATCACGAGGCAGGGATATCCATTCGCATTTTATTTCTTCAGAGCCATGGCTGGTCTATTTGTTTAGTAAACATGGTTATTTACAAACTTGACTTTTCCACTTTTTTTTACTACTCTCCCTTCATATTAATAACTTGTCCCTTTTTCCTATAATTGCATGTTTCCCCCCACACTAATTGAACGATTGTTGTAGATATTGAGGGCAGTGGTGCACAGTCACGGTAGTGCTCAATGTCTACAAATCCTCCAGAGAGCAGAGATGATGGGACTGGAGTTCAATGTTGATACCTCCTAATAGCACTGTTTACCTCCCTCTGGGAGTGCCCATTTCATGTTCTGTGATGTATACTGATGGTTCTGAGAATGACTGTTGGCACTTCAGTGCTTATTAATATACTGTCTCCTCAATATGTAAGGCCTAAAGCGCGTAGCTAAGCCTTCTAACACGTGAGCTAGCTGGGTAGAGAATGACAGATGCCTTTTACCCCCTCAGCTGCTTATCTATTTGCTGTAATCATGATTCTCACTAGACTAGATACTGTCTAGTGAGTGAGAGCTGTATGAGGGTATGTTGTGCACTCTCTGCTCTGTGCTCCTGAGGTTTTTGAGTGACAAGAGAAGACTGATATTGTCTGGCCTTGTGTGTTTTAACTGTCAGAGGCAGCAGGCTGATAGACCGTTGATGTCACCTGAAATGCACAGTGACAGCTTCCTCTCTCTCTCTCTCTCTGATTGGCTATTGAGCCGGAGTAGTGTCCTAGTCATGGTTTTCCTCTGAGCTGGCTCTTGGATAGATCTGACTTTATGAATAGATTCATGCTCACAAAGAGAGTCGAATGGTTTAACAATTGTTCACAAATTTCAGATAGGCAACCAATGATCTCAATCTAAGCTATTAAACTGATAATACATTCATACTAGCATGACATGTAAAATGGCTCAGGTTGTAACTTCTCTCCGTGCATACAATGGCACCTGAAGTAAGTCCCCCACATAGGAGGTAGCCAGTCCACTTGTAGAAAGGCTTAGTTCTTTAGGCCAGGCTAAATTGAGTCTGCACATGCCAGGGGTTTAGGATGCAGAGGGGGATGAAATGGCCAATCTGAGCCAAAATATGTGTGAGTCTAGCCTAACACTAACAACTGGCCAATGAATATGTTTACCCCCATGTTTACATTCCAGTGAAGTGTGAAATGGGTTAGAAAGTGCACTTCATGAGTCTGACTTTATTTTCACATGCCAAGCAGAATTGAGGTACATAGCCAGCCTGTCATACATTAGACTCCTTCTCTCAAGTGGTCTGTCAGATGTGGTTAATGTCCCTGCCTGGCATAATAAATAAGCAGTACGTTGTTGGCTTTTTTTTCTGTCTTGTACAATTTATATTTAATTCTGACTCCCCAAACATTTTTCTAATGTTTTATGAATGAACATTTTGCATCCCATGCTTACACACTCTACTTTTTTACTATCACACATTTGTTTGAATAATCTGAAATGCAGCATTGATCAGATACAGTCCAAATAAAGGAGTTACATTTTTTTGTTACGTGACTCATGTTTGTGGTATCAATGTTTTATTTTATTCACAGTATTGCAAAAGTATTACATAAGAAACTTTACAACAGTTACATACGTTGGTGCCGTCAGTACATTCCATTCCAGTACACGCTTAGTCAGTTAGTCAGCAACATCAGGAGACTCAGTAAGTCAATATTTACAAACTACAATATATGAACTGCCTGTACATTCATACATTTTGTCTGGATAATGCACCGATCCGTTTTCAATACGTTTGCTTTGAAATGTACTGTTTTCTAGATGACATTGAGTTACTGTGGGTTTTTATTTCGATTTTTTTTTAACTTCCGGGTTGTGAACTTTTCCTTTTCCTGTTTTTATTAGCGTTTGGAGAGAGCAACAACGAATAGTTTTTAAGGTAAGTAAATTGACCTGATCAAAATGATATCACATTTTCATTACAGTAAAACAGTACGGTCAAATAAGGATTGACTTCACGAACATTCCTGTCGAATACTTTTGAGTGACAACCTTTTTTTCCTGGATGTTGCCTTCTGCGTTAGCTCAACTAGCAAACTTGCTTCCGTTATCATTAACTATTTTAGTTAGCTTACCTGTGTGCTAAAAACTAACGCATCTCGCTAAAGAAAATAGTGATTCCTGAGATGTTTCAGAAGATGCTAGGCTAATGCTACATAGCCATTTAGCTAGCTAACGTTAACTGGCTAGCCAGGGGCGCCGCTTCAATCGCAGCCAGCTATAGAAGAACGTTTGCGCCATCTCCGTTATCAAGGAAGGGAGGAAGTTAGTCAGTCAGTTAGTTAGTTAGTTAGTTATCTACTTGGGTTTTGGAACCGGTGACCCCATTTTGACTTTGCATGTTAGGACAAACCAAGTCTCGGCCCCTGGGAAGGAACTTTTTTTGCAATTTTATTTGAAAAAATTAACACATTTTCCAGGCTTAAAGCACATTTTCTGCAATTCTACATATTTTGTCATGGAGGAGTCTCATGGCAAAAGTTGCAGTTTTAAAGCTTGAATTACAATTAACATTTTATTGGTCACACATATTTAGCAGATGTTATTGCGTGTGTAGCGAAATACTTGTGTTCCTAGCTCCAACAGTGCAGTAGTATCTAACAATACACATGAATCTAAAAGTAAAATAATGGAATTAAGAAGTATATAAATATTAGGATGAGCAATGTCGGAGTGACATTGACTAAAGTACAGTATATTCATTTGAAATTAGTAAAACAGTATGTACATATTATTAAAGTGACTAGTGATTTCATGTCTATATACATAGGCCAGCAGCCTCTAAGGTGTGGTGTTGAGTAACCGGGTGGCAGCTGGCTAGTGATGGCTATTTAACAGTCTGATGGCCTTGAGATAGAAGCTGTTTTAAGGTCTCTCGGTCTCAGCTTTGATGTACCTATATGGACCTCGCCTTTGGATGATAGCGGGGTGAACAGGCCGAGGCTCGGGAGGTTGATGTCCTGGATGATCTTTGTGGCCTTCCTGTGATATCGGGTGTTGTAGGTGTCCTAGAGGGCAGGCAGTGTGCCCCCGGTGATGCGTTGTGCAGACCGCACCATCCTCTGGAGAGCCCTGCATTTGCGGGCGGCGCAGTTGCCGTACCAGGTGGTGATACAGCCCAACAGGATGCTCTCAATTGTGCATCTATAGAAGTTTGTGAGGGTCTTAGGAGCAAAGATTAATTTCTTCAGCCTCAAGAGGTTGAAGAAGCACTATTGTGCCTTCTTCATCACACTGTCTGTGTGGGTGGACCATTTCAGATTGTCAGTGATGTGTACGCAGAGGAACTTGAAGCATTTCACCCTCTGCTGTCTCCTGAAGTCCACGATCAGCTTCTTCGTTTTGTTGAGGGAGAGATTATTTTCCTGGCACCACTCCGTCAGGGCCCTTACCTCCTCCCTATAGGCTGTCTCGTCATTGTTGATAATCGGGCTACTACTGTTGTCGTCTGCAAACTTGATCAGGATCAGCGTAGTGGAGGTGTTGTTTCCTACCTTCACCACCTGGGGGCAGCCCGGGAGGAAGTCCAGGACCCAGTTGCACAGGGCAGGGGTCAGACCCAGGGCCTGAGCTTAATGATGAGCTTGGAGGGTACTTTGGTGTTGAAGGCTGAGCTATAGTCAAAGAACAGCATTTTTACATAGGTATTCCTCTTGTCCAGATGGGATAGGGCAGTGTGCAGTGCGATGGCGATTGCATCATCTGTGGCTCTGTTGGGGTGCAAATTGCAGTGGGTCTAGGGTGTCAGGTAAAGTGGAGATCAAATGATCCTTAGCTAGCCTCTCAAAGCACTTCATGATGACAGATGTGAGTGCTACAATGCGATAGTCATTTAGTTCAGTTACCTTATCTTTCTTGGGTGTAGGAACAATGGTGGACATCTTAAAGCAAGTGGGGACAGCAGACTGCGATAGGGAGAGATTGAATATGTTCGTAAACACTCCACCCAGCTTATCTGCACATGCTCTGAGGACGCGGCTAGCCGCGAGGGTTAACTCTTAAATGTCATACTCACGTTGGCCACGGAGAACGAGAGCCCACAGTCCTTGGGAGTGGGTCGCGTCGGTGGCACTGTGTTATCCTCAAAGCGGGCGTGATTGCCTTACAGAGGGAATAACTACACTGTTTGTATTCAACCATATTCCCAGTCACCTTGCCGTGGTTAAATGCGGCAGTTCGCATTTACGCGAATGCTGCCATCTATCCACGGTTTTTGGTTTGGGTAGGTTTTAACAGTCACAGTGGGAACAGCATCCCCTATACACTTCCTGAAGAACTCAGTGTCCGTGTATACGTCAATGTTATTCTGAGGCAATCCGGAACATATCCCAGTCCGCGGGAGCAAGACGTCGGTGTCCGCAACGTGGCTGGTTTTCCCTTTGTTATCCGTGATTGTCTGTAGACCCTGCCACATATGTCTCATGTCTGAGCCGTTGAAATGCGACTCCACTTTGTCTCTGTACTGACATTTTGCCAGTTTGATTGCCTTACAGAGGGAATAACAACACTGTATTCAACCATATTCCCAGTCACCTTGCCGTGGTTAAATGTGGTGGTTCGCGCTTACAGTTTTGCGTGAATGCTGCCATCTATCCAAGGTTTTTGGTTTGGGTAGGTTTTAATAGTCACAGTGGGAACAACATCCCCTATTCACCTCCTGATGAACTCTGTGTCAATGTAATTCTCAGAGGCAACCCGGCACATATCCCAGCCGCGTGATGAAAACAATCTTGAAGCGTGGCTTTCGATTGGTCAGACATGCGTTGATAGACCTTAGCACTGGTACTTCTTGTTGGAGTTTCTGCCTTTAGGAAGGGAGGAGCAGAATGGAGTCCTAATCTGATTTGCCAACGAGAGGGCAGGATGTAGCCATCCCGGAAGGTAGAGTAACAATGGTCTAGAGTTTTTGAAGCGCGATTACTACAGACAATGAGTTGATAGAACTTCAGTAGCATATTTGTTAAAATCCCCAGCTACAATAAATGCAGCCTCAGGATTTATGGTTTCTAGTTAGCACAAAGTCCAGTGTAGTTCCTTGAGGGCCATCATGGTATCGTCTTGAGGGGGAATATACACGGCTGTGACTCTTGGGACGGTTGGCATTTGATTGTGAGGTGTTGTAGTGCGTTTATGTTCAAAAACATTTTTCAAAAACATTTTAAGGGGAATACAAGAAGTGTTGAGTTGAAAAATGTATAAATGGTGGAGTACTGTGGATACCAATATCCCTGTGAGCCTTCCAGGCCCATGTTGCCAAGGGTTAAGAACAGAAATTGTAGATTAAAGGAGCTAAATGTAAACATTTTGTATTGTAATTCCAGGAAATGACCTTATTCTATATCTACAGTAATAGTGGAATGAAATTACAAAGCAAAAAGTATTACACCCTCTAAACTTTAATTTAATCTGTGAGTCATTTGAGATCTGGTCCCGGACCCCACTTTGAGAACCCCTGATCTACTAGATGGGTTATTGACAATTAATCAAATCAAATTGTATTTGTCACGTGCGTCCGAATACAACGGGTGTAGGCCTTACAGTGAAATGTGTACTTACAGGCTCTAACCAACAGTGCAAAAAAGGTATTAGGTGAACAATAGGTAAGTACAGTAAGGGAAAAAAGTATTTGATCCCCTGCTGATTTTGTATGTTTGCCCACTGACATAGAAATGATCAGTCTATAATTTTAATGGTAGGTTTATTTGAACAGTGAGAGACAGAATAACAACAAAAAAGGCAACAAAGGAGTGGCTCAAGAAGAAGCACATTAAGGTCCTGGAGTGGCCTAGCCAGTCTCCAGACCTTAATCCCATAGAAAATCTGTGGAGGGAGCTGAAGGTTCGAGTTGCCAAACGTCAGCCTTGAAACCTTAATGACTTGGAGAAGATCTGCAAAGAGGAGTGGGACAAAATCCCTCCTGAGATGTGTGCAAACCTGGTGGCCAACTACAAGAAACGTCTGACCTCTGTGATTGCCAACAAGTGTTTTGCCACCAAGTACTAAGTCATGTTTTGCAGAGGGGTCAAATACTTATTTCCCTCATTAAAATGCAAATCAATTTATAACATTTTTCACATGCGTTTTTCTGGATTTTTTTGTTGTTATTCTGTCTCTCACTGTTCAAATATACCTACCATTAAAATTACAGACTGATCATTTCTATGTCAGTGGGCAAACGTACAAAATCAGCAGGGGATCAAATACTTTTTTCCCTCACTGTAAATAAATAAAAACAACAGTAAAAGACAGTGAGAAATAACAGTAGCGAGGCTATATACAGTAGCGAGGCTATATACAGGCACTGGTTAGTCGGGCTGATTGAGGTAGTATGTACATGAATGTATAGTTAAAGTGACTATTCATATATGATAAACAGAGAGTAGCAGCAGTGTAAAAGAGGGGGGGGCACACAATGCAAATAGTCCGTGTAGCCATTTGATTACCTGTTCAGGTGTCCTATGGCTTGGGGGTAAAAATTGTTGAGAATACTTTGTCCTTGACTTGGCACTCCGGTACCGCTTGCCATGTGGTAGTAGAGGGAACAGTCTATGACTGGGGTGGCTGGGGTCTTTGACAATTTTTAGGGCCTTCCTCTGACACTGCCTGGTGTAGAGGTCCTGGATGGCAGGCAGCTTAGCCCCAGTGATGTACTGGGCCGTACGCACTACCCCCTGTAGTGCCTTGCGGTCGGAGGCCGAGCAATTGCCGTACCAGGCAGTGTTGCAACCAGTCAGGATGCTCTTGAGGTTGCAGCTGTAGAACCTTTTTGAGGATCTGAGGACCCATGCCAAATCTGTTTTGTGTCCTGAGGGGGAATAGGCTTTGTCGTGCCCTCTTTACGACTGTCTTGGTGTGTTTGGACCGTTCTAGTTTATTGGTGATGTGGAAACCAAGGAACTTGAAGCTCTCAACCTGCTCCACTACAGACCCGTCGATGAGAATGGGGGCGTGCTCGTTCCTCCTTTTCCTGTAGTCCACAATCATCTCCTTAGTCTTGGTTACGTTGAGGGATAGATTGTTATTCTGGCACGACCCGGCCAGGTCTCTGACCTCCTCCCTATAGGCTGTCTCGTCGTTGTCGGTGATTTGGCCTACCACTGTTGTGTCTTCTGCAAACTTAATGATGGTGTTGGAATCGTGCCTGGCCATGCAGTCGTGGGTGAACAGGGAGTACAGGAGGGGAATGAGCACGCACCCCTGAGGGGCTCCAGTGTTGAGGATCAGCGTGGCAGATGTGTTGCTACCTACTTTTACCACCTGGGGGCGGCCCGTCAGGAAGTCCAGGATCCAGCTGCAGAGGGAGGTGTTTAGTCCCAGCATCCTTAGCTTAGTGATGAGCTTTGAGGGTACTATGGTGTTGAACGCTGAGCTGTAGTCAATGAATAGCATTCTCACGTAGGTATTCCTTTTGTCCAGGTGTGAAAGGGCAGTGTGGAGTGCAATAGAGATTGCATCGTCTGTGGATCTGTTTGGGCTGTATGCAAATTGGAGTGGGTCTAGGGTTTCTGGGATAATGGTGTTGATGTGAGCCATTAGCAGCCTTTCAAAGCACTTCATGGCTACGGACGTGAGTGCTACGGGTCTGTAGTCATTTAGGCAGGTTGCCTTCATGTTCTTGGGCACAGGGACTATGGTGGTCTGCTTGAAACATGTTGGTATTACTGACTCAATCAGGGACATGTTGAAAATATCAGTGAAGACACCTGCCAGTTGGTCAGCACATGCCCGGAGCACATGTCCTGGTAATCCGTCTGGCCCCGCAGCCTTGTGAATGTTGACCTGTTTATTAAAGGTCTTACTCACATCGGCTACGGAGAGCTTGATCACAAAGTCGTCCGGAACAGCTGATGCTCTCATGCATGCCTCAGTGTTGCTTGCCTCGACGCGAGCATAGAAGTGATTTAGCTCGTCTGGTAGGCTTGTGTCACTGGGCAGCTCGCAGCTGTGCTTCCCTTTGTAGTCTGTAATAGTTTGCAAGCCCTGCCACATAAGACGAGCGTCGGAGCCGGCATAGTACGATTCAATCTCAGCCCTGTATTGACGCTTTGCCTGTTTGATAGTTCGTCAGAGGGCATAGCAGGATTTCTTATAAGCTTCCGGGTTAGAGTCCTGCACCTTGAAAGCGGCAGCTCTACCCATTAGCTCAGTGCGAATGTTGCCTGTAATCCATGGCTTCTGGTTGGGGTATGTACGTACAGTCACTGTGGGGACGATGTCATTGATGCACTTATTGATAAAGCCAGTGACTGATGTGGTGTACTCCTCAATGCCATCGGAAGAATCCCTGAACATGTTCCAGTCTGTGATAGCAAAACAGTCCTGTAGTTTAGCATCTGCTTCACCTGACCACTTTTTTTATAGACCGAGTCACTGGTGCTTCCTGCTTTAATTTATGCTTGTAAGCAGGAATCAGGAGGATAGAATTGTGGTCGGACTTGCCAAATGGAGGGCGAGGGAGAGCTTTGTAGGCATCTCTGTGTGTGGAGTACAGGTGATCTAGAATTTTTTTCCCTCTGGTTGCACATTTATCATGTTGATAGAAATTAGGTAGAACTGATTTAAGTTTCCCTGCATTAAAGTCTCCAGCCAGTAGGAGCGCCACCTCTGGGTGAGTGGTTTCCTGTTTGCTTATTTCCTTATACAGCTGACTGAGTGCGGTCTTAGTGCCAGCATCTGTTTGTGGTGGTAAATAAACAGCCACGAAAAGTATAGCTGAAAACTCTCTAGGCAAATAGTGTGATCTGCATTTTATCACGAGATACTCTACTTCAGGCGAGAAAAATCTAGAGACTTCCTTCAAATATGCACGGACCGCCCCCCCCTCTCTTCTTACCGGAGTGTGCTGTTCTATCTTGCAGGCGCAGCGTATATCCTGCTAGCTGAATATCCATGTCATCATTCAGCCATGATTCCGTGAAACATAAGTTTTACTGTTTTTGATGTGAATATAGTTTATTGACTGTACCAATAGATAGTCTTTGCTGTCAGGGTGCAGCAAAAATACTTTTTCAATGTTTGAAATAAGTTGACATCATGTTTTGTTAATTTAAAGACATTTTATGAATTTTATCCTAGTTTTGAAAAAAATGACATCCCCTCATTCTTGTAGAAATCTTAGTTATATTTAATGTATATATGATCGTTTGCCCCTAATTGCCGCAGCTAAGAGAAACTCTGTTTTTTGTTTCTCTTGTAGCCCCAAGTGACTGTGACAGTGATTCATGTTATTGACAGCCTTTGGGAAGATTCTGAATGGGAGGGCTTGCTGCTGAGAACTGACTACAGCCACAAATCACCAGTCACCTTTTCCCTGCAGCTGACCCCGACTTCAACTACCATTATTCCATCCCGTAATTAACCTGTCATGTCTGAACCAAAGGAGTCGGGTGATCGTGGGAAAGACAGGGAGCGGGGCGCCCGTCCCAAGGTGAGACAGAGCCGGTCTGAGGAGAGAAGAGATGCTGGCGGGGGGCAAAAAGGAGGAAGAGGAAAAAAGAAAGGCCAGACGTCCCATGAGCAAGCTGGGGAGCGGCCTGTCAGCGATGGGTTTGAGTATGGGGACCTGCTGAGTGGTCTGGAGTCCAGGGGCCGCTGCTCCTCCTCTCCACTGAAGGAGGGCAGGAGATGGCAGGCCCTGGAGGGGGTCACTTCACTCAGCCAGGACAGGGAGACAGCCAGGCTGGCACAGGGGACAGCTGAGCCACCAACCAGTGAGGCTGAGGGCAGGGGGGCAGGTGGCAGTCGCACACTCCGCCAAAAGATCCAGGATGCCATGGGGCAGTGTTTCCCCATAAAGACCAACACTCCATCGTCGTCCAGTTCCACTCAGCAGGTCTTTATGCCACAAGCTGCTGCTGCCGGGGTTGCGTCATCCTCCTCGCGCCGCAAGATCCACCTTACTGAACTCATGCTGGATGACTGTCCCTTCGCTGCAGGCACCGAGCTGGCTCAGAAGTGGTACCTCATCAAGCAGCACACAGCCCCCATCTCCACACCTCCCGTTGTGGACACCTTGGTGGTCAGCACTAGTGCCTCTGCCTCAAACATGGCCGCTGTGGTGGAGGATGTGGATGACCGGTTGCGAGAGTGCAGGCGCATCAGCATCGAGCAAGGCGTGGAGCCGCCGCCCAACGCAGAGATCCACACGTTTGAGGTGACGGCCCAGATTAACCCTCTGTACAAGCTGGGGCCCAAACTGGCCCATGGTATGAATGAGCTGGCAGGGGACGACAGGGCTACCATTCACCAGCAACAGCAGCTGCTTCTCCAGAGGCAACAGCAGCACCAGCTCCTGCTGCAGAGCTGTCTGGACACTCTGGATGAGGTGGTGGCTGTGGCCTCCTCCTCTTCTGCCTCAGCATCTGCCTTGGTCCCTGTCTGTGAGGCTGCTTCTGTGCCTGACCCCATGGTTGACCCTGAGGTCACAGCCAGCCTCCAGCCAACCAAAATTGTTGTGCCGCAGGCTGAGGGTCCCCCTACTCAGGACGGCTATCGTATCCACACCCAGATCGACTACATCCACTGTCTGGTGCCTGACCTGCTGCAGATCACTAACCTACCCTGCTACTGGGGTGTGATGGACCGCTATGAGGCCGAGACTCTGCTGGAGGGCAAGCCAGAGGGCACCTTCCTCCTCCGTGACTCAGCACAGGAAGACTACCTCTTCTCCGTCAGCTTCCGCCGCTACGGCCGCTCGCTGCACGCCCGCATCGAGCAGTGGAACCACAACTTCAGCTTCGACGTGCACGACCCCAGTGTTTTCCATGCGCCCACCGTCACGGGGCTGCTGGAGCACTACAAGGACCCCAACTCCTGCATGTTCTTCGAGCCTCTGCTGTCCAACCCCATCCACCGCACCCTGCCCTTCAGCCTGCAGCACGTGTGCAGGGCGGTGATCAGCAGCCGCACCACTTACGACGGCATCAACGTGCTGCCCATCCCCAACACCCTGAAGAAACACCTGAAGGAGTACCATTACAAGCAGAGGGTGAGGGTACGGAGGATGGACACCTGGTTGGAATAACAAAGACCTTCTGGTGGAAGTGAACCACAACTAGGCTACTAACTTAACAATATGGAGGCAGGCCTCACTCAGTGGACAACCAGTTGACTCACTCCATTTTCTTCCATTTGTCTTTATTAACATATACCTACCTACTGCATTCACTGTATACATAGCTACCTGTTTTATCTATTTATTATTTGCGGTATAAGACCTATGTCTTAAACTCTGTGGATACTATGTTAATTCAATTAGGATGCACATTCACAAATTTTTCCCTGCTCACAATAAACTTCAGATTCATTGTAACGATACACCATGTGTGTAGAGATGTATCAATTCTTTGGGTTGAAGTGAACAGAGTCAAGGCTGGTTTGGTGGATGTCTTATGGAACACATACAGGTTTAATAATGGGTCAGTGATTTACCATTGCCAAATGTAGGCTACTGAAGACGAACAGATGTGACTTCTAGTAGATAATGTGGATGGCAACCTGCTGGCAAGCTGCTGAGGACCTAGCTGGTGGTATAAACCATTTGCTAATTAATTTTTTATATATTTTGTATCATTCCTTTTGAAGGTGAAAGAAAGGTACTTGAAAGGGAATTTTTCACTCGTCCTAATTACTTGAATAATCCAATACTTTCCTGTATAGCCTATAGTTTTCAGAGGTAAACTAAAACTATGAGGTGGAAGGCAGGTAAATGTCTCAAGTTTCGATCCATGTGAGATGTTATCATTGTGTTATTTCCTATCAAATTAGAGAACACAAAATGAATCCAATTGCCTGCGAGTTGAAGCCGTTTGTCAGTGTTAGAGCAAACAGACAGTGAGTGACGATAATAGAGCTGTTTTTTATGGTGCTGAGAACAGAACATGAAGCAGCACCTGCTGAGAAGAGCTCTATCTCTGTCTAGCTTTGGTCTATTGATCTTCTCAGCCTACCACTGAGCCTGTGTTGGAATCAGAGTAATGATGATGGAAGCACATTTAGGCTACCCTTACGTTTTGATTATTGAGTCATTGTGCCTTGGGCTTCAAGGCTATTGCTGTAGCCTGGTCCAATATACACGTTCCAGCATGATGGTGATTTTAGGAAGGCCTCCATTTTGTATTGCGAAGTGATCTCAATATCATGTTTCAGTACTGGCTATATCAAAGGGAACATTGTATTATCAATTAACTTAAAAAAATAAATCTGCCTTTTTAGTACCTTGTCCTCACATGACCTGAAAACCTTACTAAGCTGTTGTTGAATTTATTAAATCTCTCTGTTGATGATGTTTGGGCCTGGAAGGCTGATGAAATGATCCAGATATTTGTACATTTACACATCCCTTCTGCTGGGACTAAAAGCAGATCTGGAAGAATTCAGTAAGCACACCTCTAACGTGACAGACAGGAAATTGTATTTGCATATATAAATAAAAACTATCCCTTTAGTAAATTAAAGAAATACATTTTTGTATTTATTTAACCTTTATTTAAATAGGCACATTTAAAGAAATGAATGCCTTTGTAAATGTTCCCAAACAAGACATAGAGGACAAAAAACATTTAATGCAAGGACTTTCATTTGACGGTTGTATTGGGGACCCATTCATGGATTAATTGCATAATTTACCTATGCAGTGAAGTGATTGACCACTTTGTGTGAACAGAATTTGGTATTAATGGAAACACACAAAGAGAGGCCTCTGTGCTAATTGATGTGTGCAGTGTGCAATAATTACAGTGGACAGCCGTCCTGATGTTAACGAGTGAGCATGGAGAACGGATCACTTCTGTCATCAGCGATCTTAGGAATCATCACTGTGGTATGTCTTCAGATGGATGATTTGATTTAATCTAGAGGATTTATTTTATTATGCTACGGTTTGTATTTAACCTTTTATCCACTAAGGAGGATGTCACCATACTATAGGAAAAGTTCCATGGCAGCACTCAAAATGCACAGTGTTAGGGAGCCATCCCACTGGGCACAGACTTCATTTCCAATGACACGTTTTGATTTTTATTTGGTTGTTGTCAACTAACATGAATTCAATGTGAAAACCACAAAAAAATATAATGTATTTGGATTTAGGTTAAAAGCTGGGTGAAAAAAAGACAAAATTCCATTATGTTTATGGCTTTTTTCAATTCCAAATTCCACATTGATTCAACGTCATCACGTTGAATTTTTTTGTTGACATGACGTGGAATAAATGTTGATTCAACCAGTTTTTGCTCAGTGGGATGGCCTTGTGTATTTCCATAAGTCTAATGTGGAGGACACATTTAACCTACAAAACTATTCTTGGGAACATATAACTATTATAGTGTAGTGTTGGAAAGTAACAATGCATGTGCTCATCTTGACATAATGGTGTATACAGCATGTATGCCTTTGCCTGGCTAGAGATTCCTCCAGCTTCATATGCATACATTAAACTCATTCAACATTCAACTCTGTAGCTCTCCTTGATCAACGTTGTCTCTAGGGAGCTGCAGAGTTGGGCATTGCCCACCCAAAATGTCATGTTGCCCACCCAATGGATTGTGCCTGAGTTAATGTTAAACGTATAAAATTGCAGTAAGCAAGCTTTGAAACAGCCAAAACATTTGACTGCCCACTAAGGCATAATCTTAGAACTGTCCCTGGAGTTGATCTCCAAGTCCTGTATGTCTTACCATCTTTGCCCTTCCTCTGACTTGTTACATTTTCCACCAACTGTTTTTATGATGTGTGATTGATATAATACGTTTCCACAGTGGGAACTACAGTATCACATCACGCTATTAGGGAGGAATGATTGCTCACTGTGCTGCTGTGAAGAAGAGCATTGCTTTCCATTGGGATAACTATCTTGTTTGGCTGAGTACCAACTATGTTTTTGCGTAGTACATCTTTTATTCAGATATCTGTCCAAACAACCTTAATTGGATTTAGAGTGCTGAACAAAGAGTGCTGTTCTGGTTGATTAGGTTTAGATGTTGTTGTGGAAACTGGGAATACTTTCATTGAGTTTCCCAGAATCAGCAATCCTCTCAGACACGGTAACAATTGCATTTGTACCCAAAATACACTAAAGTGGACACATCAATGGTTTCAAATGAGTGAGGAAAGTAACACTTTTTGGTTCATGACCGGGTCTAAAATGAGTCACCATACTATGTTTAGCTTCAGTCTAATTAGAATCATCCCATCTGCCATAGTGTTTATTAGATACCTCAATCAACTCCTACGATTGCGATCTCTCATGTTGTTCTACACAACCCACAGAGCAGAGGAGCAGTAGTAATGCTGCTGTACAGTCAGGAATTCAGTAGGTGGCTCTAAAGAGCTTCAGCAGACTGTGTGTGTGCGCAGTAGATGAGAGGGTGGTTGGGGTTGGAGTGCTGTGGGGGGAGTGTGACTGCTGCAGCTGCCAGCGCCCTGGCTCTCATCATGCAGGTATTACAGGCGTCGGGGGAGAAGGAGGACTTCACTGCGCCTGGATCAACGTGCCCAGAGGGACACGAGGCACAGTAAGGCACAAAGTTGATTGGCCACACATACTTAGTCTGTTTGGGTCTTTCCCTTCTTCCTTTGAGGGAGAAGATTTTCCCTCTCAGCCTAATCTGTAGAATAAGAAATCAGGGGGGTGGAGAACACGCTTGGAATGTTCACAACACCTGAAGACAATATGTTCCCAAATAATATGTTGTTTAGAATAATAAAAAACTGTGAAATGGCTCATCATTGGGGAATGAGTCTCTCAGGGGTGGTAATGTTGTCTGTGTCTGTATGTATTGGGTCCTGAGCTGGAATATAATCATGAGAATCATCTACTCTGTATCTAGGACATGAATTCAGAGGAGGGTGTATCCAACTGATTCCAGATTCATGCTGGATGGATAAGGCTTGACGAGAGATTCCTCTTGTCCACCCAGGGAGGAGGAATACATTTTAGCGAGCAAGCAGGAGTTGTGCTGGCAGAGGAAACTGCAGCTGAGAAGTTCTTTCACTGTTACTAAATTAATGCTACAGGAGGCCGGTGGCACCTGAATTGGGGAGTATGGGCTCATAGTAATGGATGGAATGGAATAAATGGAATGGCATTGAGCACATTAAACACATGGTTTCTATGTGTTTGATACCATTCCATTTACTCCAATCCAGACATTATTATGAGCCGTCCTCCCCCTCTGCAGCCTCCTGTGAATTAATCCCACTGAAATTCAGCCTTGAGTATGGATTGCATTAAGAATCATCAAAACTACAGTACTTTTTCAAAGATTTTTGTTCCTTCCACCAAATAAATACACTTACTTGTGTCGTTAAAGCAGTACTCATAACAGTTTTGAAATATTGCATAATTGGGTAACTTGTGTTCCCTGCGAACAGCTCACAGTATCCTACTATAGATATTTCCCGGTATACAAGCTTTAACTTAGTACTCGCACACACCATTTTTTGTCATCCAATATATTCTTGTTTGCTAAGGGCTTTTTGTATGTCCTTACACCACAAAGAAACGTTGTATTTACAGTATATTTACAGTGCATTACTTATTATTTGTACTTCTGTTTTCCCTGTGGCATACTGTATCTTCATGGCAGAGAGTTTCCTGCCTGTCTCATAACCCCCTCCCTCTCTCCTGCAGTGGCAAGTCCTTGTTGCCACAATGGGAGGCGTGTAGAGCCAGCGGATGGCGCACACATTTGATGGAAAGGCATAGCAAAGAACGCCAGACAGAGCCCAGAAATGCAATTGCCACAAATTACATATGTATGTTAGAGCCAAGGACTCCTAGCAGTGTTATTATTTTACTTTGACTGTTGGGTTTTTGTATGACTTTATCAATTCATATAACATCTAGCATGTAATGTGTGGATTATGACAGTATCTCAAGGAAGTTATTTGAATTTGATAATTAATGATACTGTGATATGGTACTTCAGAGAAAGTGCAGCTTAATCTCCAGAACAAATTAGTAACATCGCTCTCGTTGATGAATAGAATAATCACCTATGTAGAGCTATTAAAGCTCTCCTTGATTCACCTGGAAATAGAGAACAAACCAGACTCAAAGTAAACAATCTATTTTGTTTGTCTTCTTCTATTATAAAAGTGAAAAGTATGAGCCACGTAAATATAATCTTCTCTCTTCTACAATCTTTCCTCTTATAACAAAGCCAAAATATCTATATTGTCAAAAAAACAACATCAAAATCAAATCAAACGTGTTGGTCACATACACGTGTTTAGCAGAAGTTATTATGGGTGTAGCGAAATGCTTGTGTTTCTAGCCTCGACATTGCAGTAATATCTAACAAGTAATATCTAACAATTTCACAACATATACCCAATACACACAAATCTAAGTAAAGGAATGGAATTAAGAATATATAAATATATGGACGAGCAATGTCAGAGCAGCATAGACTAAGATACAGTAGAATAGAATAGAATACAGTACATACAAATGAGATGAGTAATGCAAGATATGTAAACATTATTAAAGTCAGTCGAGGATGCCTGGTCATTCTTTAAAAGCACCATCTTAAATAAGCATGCCCCTTTCAAAAAATGTAGAACTCTCTTCTCTGTATACATCAATTATGTCTCTCTTGCTGCTGGTGATTCTCTGATCCACCTCTATGTAGACGACACCATTCTGTATTCTTCTGGTCCTTCTTTGGATACTGTGTTAACTAACCTCCAGACGAGCTTCAATGCCATACAACACTCCTTCCGTGGCCTCCAACTGCTATTAAACGCCAGTAAAACCAAGTGCATGCTTTTCAACCGTTCGCTGCCTGCACACCGCCCGCCCGACTAGCATCACTACCCTGGATGGCTCTGACCTAGAATATGTGGACAACTACAAATACCTAGGTGTCTGGCTAGACTGTAAACTCTCCTTCCAGACTCACATTAAACATCTCCAATCCAAAGTCGGCTTTCTATTTCGCATCAAAGCCTCCTTCACTCATGCTGCCAAACCTGCACTAGTAAAACTGACTATCCTACCGATCCTCGACTTCGGCGATGTCATCTACAAAACAGCTTCCAATACTCTACTCAGCAAACTGGATGCAGTCTATCACAGTGCCATCCGCTTTGTCACCAAAGCCCCTTATACCACCCACCACTGCGACCTGTATGCTTTAGTCGGCTGGCCCTCGCTACATACTCGTCGCCAGACCCACTGGCTCCAGGTCATCTACAAGTCCCTGCTAGGTAAAGCCCCGCCTCAGCTCGCTGGTAACCATAGCAGCACCCACCCGTAGCACGCGCTCCAGCAGGTATGTCTCACTGGTCACCCCCAAAGCCAATTCCTCCTTTGGCCGCCTTTCCTTCCAGTTCTCTGCTGCCAATGACTGGAACAAACTACAAAAATCACTGAAACTGGAGACACTCATCTCCCTGACCAGCTTTAAGCACCAGCTGTCAGAGCAGCTCACAGATCGCTGCACCAGTACATAGCCCATCTGTTAATAGCCCAACCAACTACCTCATCCCCTACCGCATTCATTTATTTATCTTGCTCCTTTGCATCCCAGTATTTTTACTTTGCACATTCATCTACTGCACATCTACCATTCCAGTGTTAAATTGCTATATTGTAATTACTTCGCCACCATGGCCTATTTATTGCCTTACGTTCCTTATCTTACCTCATTTGCACACATTGTATATAGATTTGTTTTTTTTTCTACTGTATTATTGACTGTATGTTTGTTTACTCCAATGTGTAACAGTGTTGTTGTATGTGTCGAACTGCTTTGCTTTATCTTGGCCAGGTCGCAGTTGTAAATGAGAACTTGTTCTCAACTTGCCTACCTGGTTAAATAAAGGAGAAATAAATAAAAATAAATAAAAAAGTGACTAGTGTTCCATTTATTAAAGTGGCCAGTGATTTCAAGTCTATGTACAGTCGTGGCCAAATGTTTTGAGAATGACACAAATATTCATTTCCACAAAGTTTGCTGCTTCAGTGTCTTTAGATATTTTTGTCAGATGTTACTATGGAATACTGAAGTATAATTACAAGCATTTCATAAGTGTCAAAGGCTTTTATTGACAATTACATGAAGTTGATGCAAAGAGTCAATATTTGCAGTGTTGACCCTTCTTTTTTCAAGACCTCTGCAATCCGCCCTGGCATGCTGTCAATTAACTTCTGGGCCACATCCTGACTGATGGCAGCCCATTCTTGCATAATCAATGCTTGGAGTTTGTCAGAATTTGTGGGTTTTGTTTGTCCACCCGCCTCTTCAGGATTGACCACAAGTTCTCAATGGGATTAAGGTCTGGGGAGTTTCCTGGTCATGGACCCTAAATATCGATGTTTTGTTCCCCGAGCCACTTAGTTATCACTTTTGCCTTATGGAAAGGTGCTCCATCATGCTGGAAAAGGCATTGTTCGTCACCAAACTGTTCCTGGATGGTTGGGAGAAGTTGCTCTCGGAGGATGTGTTGGTGCCATTCTTTATTCATGGCTGTGTTCTTAGGCAAAATTGTGAGTGAGCCCACTCCCTTGGCTGAGAAGCAACCCCACACATGAATGGTCTAAGGATGCTTTACTGTTGGCATGACACAGGACTGATGGTAGCGCTCACCTTGTCTTCTCCGCACAAGCTTTTTTCCGGATGCCCCAAACAATCGGAAAGGGGATTCATCAGAGAAAATGACTTTACCCCAGTCCTCAGCAGTCCAATCCCTGTACCTTTTGCAGAATATCAGTCTGCCCCTGATGTTTTTCCTGGAGATAAGTGGCTTTTTTGCTGCCCTTCTTGACACCAGGCCATCCTCCAAAAGTCTTCGCCTCACTGTGCGTGCAGATGCACACACACCTGCCTGCTGCCATTCCTGAGCAAGCTCTGTACTAGTGGTGCCCCGATCCCGCAGCTGAATCAACTTTAGGAGATGGTCCTGGTGCTTGCTGGACTTTCTTGGGCGCCCTGAAGCCTTCTTCACAACAATTGAACCGCTCTCCTTGAAGTTCTTGATGATCCAATAAATGGTTGATTTAGGTGCAATCTTACTGGCAGCAATATCCTTGCCTGTGAAGCCCTTTTTGTGCAAAGCAATGATGACAGCACGTGTTTCCTTGCAGGTAACCATGTTTGACAGAGGAAGAACAATGATTCCAAGCACCACCCTCCTTTTGAAGCTTCCAGTCTGTTATTTGAACTCAATCAGCATGACAGAGTGATCTCCAGCCTTGTCCTCGTCAACACTCACACCTGTGTTAACGAGAAAATCACTGACATAATGTCAGCTGGTCCTTTTGTGGCAGGGCTGAAATGCAGTGGAAATGTTTTTTGGGGATTCAGTTAATTTGCATGACAACGAGGGACTTTGCAGTTAATTGCAATTCATTTGACCACTCTTCATGGCATTCTGGAGTATATGCAAATTGCCATCATACAAACTGAGGCAGCAGACTGTGAAAATTAATATTTGTGTCTTTCTCAAAACCTTTGGCCACGACTGTATATAGGCAGCAGCCACTAATGTGCCGGTGATGGCTATTTAACAGTCTGATGGCCTTGAGATAGAAGCTGTTTTTCAGTCTCTCTGTCCCAGCTTTGATGCACCTGTACTGACCTCGCCTTCTGGATGATAGCGGGGTGAACAGGCAGTGGCTCGGGTGGTTGTTGTCCTTGATGATCTTTTTGACCTTCCTGTGACATCTTCCTGTGACCCATTGTTTGTGGTTCAAAATGTTTAATGCATCTACAGTATCCCCACACTACAGAACTATACACTGAGTGAACAAAGTTCAGGCTATTAGTGAACAGCTCAGAGACTGACCAGGTGAAATGCTATGATCCCTTATTGATGTCACTTGTTAAATCAACTTCAATTTAGTGTAGATGAATGGGAGGAGACAGGTTAAATAATATTTTTTTAAGCCTTGAGACAATTGAGACATGGATTGTGCCACATACAAAATCCATGAGGTATGGTGGTAGGTGAGGTATGGTGGTAGGTATGGTGGTAGGTGCATGGCGCACCGGTTTCAGTGTGTCAAGAACTGCAACGCTGCTAGGTACTTTTATTTATTTAACCAGGTAGACCAGTTGAGAACAACTTCTCATTTACAACTGCGACCTGGCCAAGATAAAGCAAAAAGGGCGACACAAACAACAACACAGAGTTACACATGGAATAAACAAACATACAGTCAATAACACAATAGAACAATTCTATATACAGTGTGTGCAAATGAGGTAAGATAAGGGAGGTAAGACAATAAATAGGCCATAGTGGCGAAATAATTACAATTTAGCAATTAAACACTGGAGTGATAGATGTGCAGAAGATGAATGTGCAAATCAAATCAAATTTTATCTGTCACATACACATGGTTAGCAGATGTTAATGCGAGTGTATCGAAATGCTTGTGCTTCTAGTTCCGACCATGCAGTAGTATCTAACAAGTAATCTAACAAATTCACAACAACTACCTTATACACACAAGAGTAAAGGAATGAATACGAGTATGTACATATAAATATATGGATGAGCGATGGCTGACCGGCGTAGGCAAGATGCAGTAGATGGTATGGAGTACAGTATATACATATGAGATGAGTAATGTAGGATATGTAAACATTATATAAATGGCCTCGTTTAAAGTGGCTAGTGATACATTTATTTCATCCAATTATAATTATTAAAGTGGCTAGAGATTTGAGTCGATGGCCGAACGGCATAGGCAAGATTCAGTAGATGGTTTAGAGTACAGTGTATACATTTGATATGAGTAATGTCGGATATGTAAACATTATATACAAAATTGTTTAAAGTGGCTAGTGATACATTTGTTACATCCAATTCTTATTATTTAAAGTGGCTAGAGATTTAAGTCAGTATGTTGGCAACAGCCACTCAATGTTAGTGATGGCTATTTAACAGTCTGATGGCCTTGAGGTAGAAGCTGTTTTTCAGTCTCTCGGTCCCAGCTTTGATGCACCTGTACTGACCTCGCCTTCTGGATGATAGCGGGGTGAACAGGCCGTGGCTCGGGTGGTTGTTGTCCTTGATGATCTTTTGGCCTTCCTGTGACATCGGGTGGTGTAGGTGTCCTGAAGGGCAGGTAGTTTACCCGGTGATGCGTTGTGCAGTCCTCACTACCCTCTGGAGAGCCTTACGGTTGTGGGCGGAGCAGTTGCCGTACCAGGCGGTGATACAGCCCGACAGGATGCTCTCGATTGTGCATCTGTAGAAGTTTGTGAGTGATTTTGGTGACAGGCCGAATTTCTTCAGCCTCCTGAGGTTAAAGAGGCGCTGTTGCGCCTTCTTCACCACGCTGTCTGTGTGGGTGGACCATTTCAGTTTGTCCGTGATGTATCGCCGAGGAACTTAAAACTTTCCACCTTCTCCACTACTGCCCCGTCGATGTGGATAGGGGGGAGCTCCCTCTCCTGTTTCCTGAAGTCCACGATCATCTCCTTTGTTTTGTTGACGTTGAGTGAGAGGTTATTTTCCTGACACCACACTCCGAGGGCCCTCACCTCCTCCCTGTAGGCCGTCTCGTTGTTGTTGGTAATCAAGCCTACCACTGTAGTGTCGTCAGCAAACTTGATGATTGAGTTGGATGCGTGCTTGGCCACGCAGTCATGGGTAAACAGGGAGTACAGGAGAGGGCTGAGAACGCACCCTTGTGGGGCCCCAGTGTTGAGGATCAGCGGGGTGGAGATGTTGTTTCCTACCCTCACCACCTGGGGCCGGCCCGTCAGGAAGTCCAGGACCCAGTTGCACAGGGCTGGGTCGAGACCTAGGGTCTCGAGCTTAATGACGAGCTTGGAGGGAACTATGGTGTTAAATGCTGAGCTGTAGTCGATGAACAGCGTTCTTACATAGGTATTCCTCTTGTCCAGATGGGTTAGGGCAGTATGCAGTGGGATTGCGTCGTCTGTGGACCCATTGGGACGGTAAGCAAATTGGAGTGGGTCCAGGGTGTCTGGCAGGATGGAGGTGATATGATCCTAGAGTTTTGGAGGCTATTTTGTAAATTACATCGCCGAAGTCAAGGATTGGTAGGATAGTCAGTTTTACGAGGGTGTGTTTGGCAGCATGAATGAAGGATGCTTTTGTTACGAAATAGGAAGCCAATTCTGGATTTAATTTTGGATTGGAGATGCTTAATGTGAGTCTGGAACGAGAGTTTACAATCTAACCAGACACCTAGGTATTTGTAGTTGTCCACATATTCTACGTCAGAACCGTCCATAGTGATACTTTATGCTCAACAATTTCCTGTGTGTATCAAGAATCGTCCACCACCCAAAGGACATCCAGCCAACTTGACACAACTGTGGGAAGCATTGGAGTCAACATGGGCCAGCATCCCTGTGGAACGCTTTCAACACCTTGTAGAGTCCATGCCCCGACGAACATTTGGCTGTTCTGAGGGCAAAAGGGGGTGCAACTCAATATTAGGAGGGTGTTTCTAATGTTTTCTACACTAAGTGTATATCAATCACTTGTTCTCATTAAAGTACAGCTTTAATTAACAATATTGTCTCCATACAAATGTCATGATGGTGTGACTCAGATCAATTCATAAACATTCACACTGACAACATGCCATTTCACTGCCTGCTGACTGTCTTGTGCAATGATGCTGGAATTAAGGTACAGTTTAAAGGGAGCGTGTCTGTCAAATGGACATGTTGAACTTAGAATCAGTGCTCAACAGTGGAAGCCATTATCTCCACAGAAACACAGTTGAGGGGCTTGTAGTTCGGTCACTTTCAATATTATTAACGACAGCAGATTTGGTTCTCGCTGCAACACCAAGCAGCTGCAATCAGGAGCACTGCTCTTTCACGCTCTTGCTCAATAATTAGAAACAGGGTGGATAGAGGGAAGAGAATGTATTTAACCTTCATGTCTCCTTGTTTTCTTCTCAGTGAATTTCCACCTCTTCCAATGTTCCTTCCCGTTTTCTGTTAGCATCCTGTTTTTGGTGCAAACCACAGTAATCCAGATGTTTGTGAATACATTTATAGTCCCCTTACTGTTGTCACGTGTGTTTCAGATGACCAGTGCAGTAAATGTTGTAATTGCAATGGTTTTTATTTCATTTGAAATGTATAATGGTATAAACTTTGGCTCTGATTGTGACATTTCAGTGCTCCTTCTCTTGGCATTTAATGCACAAAGACACCTTGGCGTCCTGCAGGCAAGCTATTTTTACCTTTTGTAAATTGCTTTCTCTGCTTAGGAGGGTAGAATGAGAAACCTTTCACAGGTAGGATTTCGGATCTTATTTCTCAAGAAGGTGCTTTTCCATGCTTATCCAAAAAATAGACAAAATCCTGAAATGGTGAATTGCAAAAGGAGTGTAGGATTAGGAGTTGTGAGGACATGCTTTACTCTGCATCCATAGCTCATTTTGCATTCCAACCAGGATGCTTGGCTTTCCGCCCCTGACTGCCAGAGTAGAGGCGATCCCAAATTCCTGTCAGAAAAGCACAGGCAGCTGTGACCTCCTTTGAAAGGCTATGAATCATCCTGTTATCTTCAGCACTTCACCAATAGGAACTCTCATTTGAACATATCAGAGTCCAGTCATGACTGGGTAAATGAACGGTGCAGGGGATTATTCACACCACAATGATAGCCAGCCCACAGTTTAAATCTGGGAATCAAATTGGTATGGCTTTTGGAAATACCATTTCTCTAATGCACCAACACCAGATTAAAAAAAACAGTTACTTTTGGATAGTGAGAGTGATTGAGAAATAGATGTGAGAGAGAGAGATTTGTTGAATTATACTCCTTCAGCACTGCAAGAGCAGACTAAGGGAATGAAGCAGGGAAAGCCATTAGTATGGCCCATGTTTGTCTATTCAAATTAACTCTCGGCCTTGCAACTACGACTCAAAACAACCAGCTCTTCAAGTCCACTGATTAAATGCAGCGCATCCCAACACTGTCTGATTTCCATCTTATTACCAGTGAAAGCTCAGGCAACCTAAGTCAAGTCCATGGTCTAAAATTCATTCTTGGGTTGCCCATTCAAAGTGTACAGTATATCCTGTCAGCAAGGGCCTCATTTGTTAATTAATTATTTTCAATTAAATGGGAAATCGTGGGAGGCCATTGCAAATTAAATGGGCTCCATGCAGTTTCCAGGGCATGTTTATAGTTGTAATATCACCGTGGAACTAAAACATGTATTGTTGATTTGTCCTAAAAATAACAACATATGTTTGGCTTTGTCCATTTTGTCATACACATTAGATTCAGCTGTTTGAATCCAATGGTTTTTTGTTCACTGGACATCTCGGTAACTTCAAATGCTTATACTGCAGTTAAGATGTTTTAGATAATAGTATTTACTCTTGGGATTAATTATAATGTGATAAACTTTTTAGATCTGTTATTAAAGGATTATGAATATGAATTTTAGGGCAGATCATTGTGCTGCTGGGGATGGAGCAGTTACATTAGTGAAGACCTAGATTTTTTGGTATTGCATTGTGGCATTAATCACCTAGTCCCATTATGCAGCTCAGAGTGTGAGAGAGAGAGCACTCACTAATGCAAAGGACTTACTCTATGAGTTGATAAGAGATGGACTCCCGCTTGTTCTGTTGTGGCTCGGCAGAGTTTGCCAGACAACATTGTAGACAACATTGTGTTTTTAAAGGTCACTACTTCCCCTACACACAGACTTGATGATGAATATGTTGTTGCAACATCATCATATCTCCTGGGAGCTTGGAGACCACAGCGGCGTCCGTCGCACCACCCACTGGTTTCACATACAGTAGCTGTGACGTTGTAATCCTGACAATAGTTTCCCTCTGACGATTTGAGAGATGCGCAGTCGTGGAAGGGGAGGTGAGAGAACGGTGGGAAACACCACTGATGGTTGATTGCGTCAGCAGGGGAGAGTGAATGCTGCTCTGTTCTTATTTGCCTGTCTTACAATAGCTCTAAATTAAATAAACAATCAGCCTTAGAGCACAATTATATGCTCACGGGCAGAAATGTAACCAATGAGCCCCTATTGCAGGTATAAATGATGGTGTTCATACACATGCCAAATTGAATGATTCAGTGTAAATACAGGGCCTTCAGAGAAGTATTCACACTCCTTGACTTTTTCCACCTGAATTTAAAATGGATTGAATTGGCGTACAATTTTTACAAATGAATACATAATGAAAAGCTGAAATGTCTTGAGTCAATAAGTATTCAACCCCTTCGTTATGGCATGCCTAAATAAGTTCAGGAGTAAAAATTTGCTTAACAAGTCACATAATAAGTTGCATGGACTCACTCTGTGTACAATACTAGTGTTTAACATTTTTAATTACTACCTCATCTCTGTACACCACACATACAATTATCTATAAGGGCCCTCAGTCAAGCAGTACCTTTTAAACACAGATTCAACCACAAAGACCAGTGAGGTTTTCCAATGCCTTGCAAAAAAGGGCACCTATTGGTAGATGGGGGAAAAAACAGACATTGAATATCATTTTGAGCATGGTGAAGTTATTAATTACACTTTGGATGGTGTATCAATATACCCAGTCACTACAAAGATACAGGCCCCCTACCTAACTCAGTTGCCGGAGAGGAAGGAAATGGCTCAGGGATTTTACCAGGGTGACTTTATGGCTGTGATAGGAGGAAATTGAGGTTGGATCAAAAACATTGTAGTTACTCCACAATCAGTGGCGATTTTAGCCAGCTAAGCCACAACACAACACTAAACAATACATTAATTGCACTAACTGTCATGCCTGCTCCTGCTCCTCCTCCCTGGTGCTCAAGGGCGCCAGGCTGCCCACCATTATGCACACCTGTCACCATCATTATGCACATCAGCGCAATATTGGACTCACCTGGACTCTTTCACTTTGTTGATTGCCCCCTATATCTGTGTGTTCCTCAGTTTGTTCCCCGTGTCAGCACTAATGTTGTTTTGTTTTGTCTGTCCAGACACTGTCGGCAGGCTCGCCCAGGTGCCCCTAGAGAGGGGGGGAGGGGTGCTGTCACGCCTGCTCCCGCTCCCGCTCCCCCTCCCTGGCACTTGAGGGTGCCAGGCTGCCCATCATTACGCACACCTGTCACCATCATTACGCGCATCAGCGCAATATTGGACTCACTTGGACTCTATATCTGTTTGTTCCTCAGTTTGTTCCCTGTGTCAGCATTAATGTTGTTTTTGTTTCCCCTGTCCAGATGCTGTCCGTGTTCTGTTTCATGTCCGTATTTATTAAATGTTCTCATCTCCCAGCGTCTGTCCTTACAATAACGGTGACAAATGGTGCCCACAAACTGTTAGGGCCTACATAATGCTATCCCAACAGCAGTCCCAACACCTTACCACTGCTACACTTGGCTATCAGCGGAGCCTTGTCTGACAGCGAAACAGCTCATTCAGCCTCATTTACTGCCTTTAAAAAAAACATGGCTGCCGTTCAGACATTAATGAGTGAGCTAGGATGGACATAGTCAATATAACTATTTGTTCAGCACTTTTGAAATGTACAGCGACAGAATTCAGAACATGGGCCGTTCTTACAGTGTTCTCCCTGTACACCAAGTCAGAACCGTAGGATAAATAAAGGGGGCATATAAGCAGACAATGAAATCTATTACAATATTAGATGACTACATTTCTCAAAAACAGGTTATAGGCTACATGTGCACCACCAAGTCAGAACAGTAGGCGAAATTAATGAGGGTGAGGCACATGGGCTACTAACAGCTTACTACACAACATACAGCTACAGTATACACATCTCCCTGGCATATTACATCATTTATGCAGCAGCATACCAGACATTGTTGGACTGTGCTGTGCTCACTTGGACAGGAAGGTGGCACGGCGGTCCTTCGTGGGCACATTTTGTCATCAAAGTCTTGCATTCTTTGGATTTATGGTGCTTTCAAGACAACTGGGAACTCAGGAAAAAAGGTTGAATCATCATGATGTCAGTGATCTTCAGGTCATAGATCTGACGTCATTTTATCTGTGGCCAGTGACCTTGAGCCTTCTTGGATGGGCACTTCTAATGTAACTCCATGGCAGCACCCAAGGGGCTTGAATTTTCAAGCTCTACCCTTAGACTTGGAGGTGACATAGTGTCCCCATGAGTGACAGAACACTAAGCCAATCACAGCACTACGCTCCGTATTTTCTGCTGGCTTGCCCCAACACCACAGAAAGCACTGAGCTAGGCTGAAACACCTACATTTTGGAGCTGCCTCACTCACGAAAACAAAAAAGAGACCATGTTTGTATGCGGCTTTATTAACTAAATTATATATATATATTTTTTTACATTGTGTTGAAACTGATATGTGACACGTATTGCCAAAATAACATGCAAAACAGGCGAGCCCACCCAAAACAATTTATTAAAAAAAATGTTTTGCTAAACATGTGGGGCTCAAAACAGGAGGGGTTTTCTTGTAAAAACAACTGCCTGTAAAAAAAACTGCAAAGAAAATGGCAAGCAATTAACTTTTTGTCCTGAATACAAAGTGTTATGTTTGGGGCAAATCCAATACATTACTGAGTACCACTCTCCATATCTTTAAGCATAGTGGTGGCTGCAACATGTTATGAGTATGCTTGTAATCATTAAGGACTTGGGAGTTTTTCAAAATAAAAAAGAAACGAAATGGAGCTAAGTGCTGACAAAATTCTAGAAGAAAACCTGGTTCAGTATGCTTTCCATCAGACACTGGAGTTACTTACTAAGAAGACAGTGAATGTTCCTGAGTGGCAGAGTTACAATTTTGACTTAAATCTGCTTGAAAATATATGGCAAGACCTGAAAATGGTTGTCTAGCAATGATCAACAACTAATTTGACAGAGCTTGAATAATTTTGATAAGAATAATGGGCATATGTTGTGTGTGGAAAGCTCTTAGAGACTTACCCAGAAATACTCACAGCTGTACTCACTACCAAAGGTGATTCTAACATATATTGATTGATAAATTAGTTTTATTTTTCATCATTTTTTACAAATGTTAGAATTGTTGTTCCACTTTTTTTAGTATTTTCTGTAGATCGCTGACAAAAAAAGTACAATTAAATCAATTTTAAACCCACTTTGTAACACAACAAAATGTGGAAAAAGTCAAGGGGTGTGGATACTTTCTGAAGGCACTGTAGGTTTAAGATGGCAGGCAGCCTGGAACTCTGTGTAAAGCACACTCAGGCTCTATTACAGCTGCATCTGAGCCGGCTTTGATATGGCTTATGTTGTGTAAAGATGGCTAATAATCGCTATTACACATTCATACATTAGGAGTTTGGGGATTACCAGTTAGCTAAGTGAATGTTTTTGAGCTACAGATACTATAATGACCTCTCGTTGTGCAGGGCAACTAATTTAAATCCAGGTTAGGGATGCTTTTTGACTGTTAATGCCTGTGACATTTCTAAATGTCTAGTTACATAAGGTACAGGGCTGCTAGCCCCAGAGAGGGAGACAGCAGGACCCCGGGTGAGCAGGCAGAGGCCAGGGGCCCAAGAGGTGGAAAAAAGGATAACCTTTTAAAATAAAATGAGATTAGGTCATTCATCCTTGTCTCAGTGTTTTCACTGTTTCCGCCAGAGAGAAACCGTATAGCCACGCTGGTACCATCTGAGAACTTCACATACAGCCTGAGTAATCGAAAAGCATTCCATTGTCCATCCTTGTGTCTCCTGGAAATGTCCCCCACATGACTGCTGGAATAATAGCACAGTTGGCTAAATACAGGACTTTATAGCCAGTTCAATGGAATTTATATTTAATGTGTAACTGTGAGATATGACTGTAATAACTGATATGACTTATAAGACTATGGCCATTCATTTTCACCTGCACAATTACATGAGTTCACTGTTCGTTAGTTTCACTTAAAAGACATGAGCTTTGGAGTAAATTTGATTTACTTTGGGGTACATTAGGTTTGCTTTGAGATACATTTAGGAGATTTAATGGCCGTTCCAATGCATGACATTGGAATTGTCTGTTATATAGGCTTTATAAAGGCTTTATAAAGGCTTAATAAGTAGAAAATGAACAACCATGAATTATTCTTATTTAATTACATTCTTTCCTCAAAGCATATAATTAGTAAATAACTTGATTTTTGAAAATGAACTTGCATTTTTCAGAGGTTCTGCTCTGCTGTTCATTGAACATCAAACAGCATTGAGCCCCACCTGTTTCGCTACAACAACAAAAAATAATATACACTACCGTTCAAGCGTTTGGGGTCACTTATAAATGTCCTTGTTTTTGAAAGAAAAGCATTTTTTTTGTCCATTAAAATAACACCAGATTGATCAGAAATACAGTGTAGACATTGTTCATGTTGTAAATGACTATTGTAGCTGGAAACGGCAGATTTGTTATGGAATATCTACATAGACGTACAGAGGCCCATTGTCAGTGACCATCACTCCTGTGTTCCAATGGCACGTTGTGTTAGCTAATCCAGATGTATCAGTTTAAAAAGCTAATTGATCATTACAAAACCCTTTTGCAATTACGTTAGCACAGCTGAAAACTGTTGTACTGATTAAAGAAGCAATAAAAATTGCCTTCTTTAGACTAGTTGAGTATCTGGAGCATCAGCATTTGTGGGCTCGAATACAGGCTCAAAATGGCCAGAAACAAAGGACTTTCTTCTGAAACTCGTCAGTCTATTCTTGTTCTGAGAAATGCAGGCTATTCCATGCGAGAAATTGCCAAGAAACTGAATATCTCGTACAACGCTGTGTACTACTCCCCTTCACAGAACAGCGCAAACTGTCTCTAACCAGAATAGAAAGAGGAGTGGGAGGCCCCCGGTGCACAACTGAGCAAGAGGACAAGTACATTAGAATGTCTGGCAGCTTAATTAAATAGTATCCGCGAAACACCAGTCTCAAAGTCAACAGTGAAGAGGCGACTCTGGGATGCTGGCCTTCAAGCCCTCAGTCCAGCCTCTCTCAGCCTATTGCGGACAGTCTGAGCACTGATGGAGGGTGTAACTCAGGCAGTTGTTGTTGCCATCCTGTACCTGTCCCGCAGGTGTGATGTTCAGATGTACCGATCCTGTGCAGGTGTTGTTACACGTGGTCTGCCACTGCGAGGACGATGTCCGTCCTGTCTCCCTGTAGCGCTGTCTTAGGCATCTCACAGTACGGACATTGCAATTTATTGCCCTGGCCACATCTGCAGTCCTCATGCCTCCTTGCAACATGCCTAAGGCACATTCACGCAGATGAGCAGGGACCCTTGCCATCTTTCTTTTGGTGTTTTTCAGTAGAAAGGCCTCTTTAGTGTCCTAAGTTTTCATAACTGTGACCTTAATTGCCTACCGTCTGAAGCAAGCACCAGCTAACCTTGAGCTAGCCTCGAGCTAGGCCCATATACCAGCTAATTCTAGGGCTACAATACCTCCTTTTCCATTTGGCCTGGACCCTTTATTTTCGACACAGAGCCCCGCCGATCCATCACGACTGGACTGCCGACGTGATCGCCCGATGTGGTCTCAACAGGCTATTCTGTTACGATGTCGCCGAAGAACCATCTACTAGACCCGGCCCGCTAACTTTTGTGAACGCAATGTCCCCTGCTAGCCTAGCGTAGTAGTGACTACCGAACGGCACCCTGACTCACCTATTGCTGCTCATTTGACCCTATGATCACTCGGCTACACAGCTGATGCCCCCTGGACTGTTTCAATAACACGGTACCTCATTTTGTTTACCTGTCGGCCCCAGCCTCGAACTCAGGTCCTGTATGTACCTAACTGACCCGCTATGCCTATTTCATCGCCATTTACCCGTTGTTGTCTTAGCTCTCCTGATCAACACCCATGATTGCTTTATGCCTCTCTCTAATGTCAATATGCCTTGTATACTGCTGTCTTGGCTAGTTCTTATTGTTTTATTTCACTGTAGAGCCCTCAATCCTGCTCAAAATGCTCTTTTGATAGCTCTTTTGTTCCACCCCACACAAATGCGGAGACCTCACCTGGCTTAACTGGTGCCTCCAGAGACGAAACCTCTCTCATCGTCACTCAACGCCTAAGTTTACCTCTACTGTACTCACATCATACCATACCATTGTCTGTACATTATGCCCTGAATCTATTCTACCACGCCCAGAAATCTGCTCCTTCTAATAGCCTTTAGCCGTACCCTTATCCTACTCCTCCTCTGCTCCTCTGGTGATGTAGAGGTTAACCCAGGCCCTGTAGCCCCCAGTTCCACTCCTATTCCCCAGGTGCTATCATTTGTTGACTTCTGTAACCGTAAAAGCCTTGGTTTCATGCATGTTAACATCAGAAGCCTCCTCCCTAAGTTTGTTTTATTCACTGCTTTAGAACACTCCACCAACCCTGATGTCCTAGCCGTGTCGGAATCCTGGCTTAGGAAGGCCACCAAAAATTCTGAAATTTCCATCCCCAACTACAACATTTTCCGCCAAGATAGAACTGCCAAAAGGGGGGGAGTTGCAATATACTGCAGAGCTAGCCTGCAGAGTTATGTCATACTATCCAGGTCTGTGCCCAAACAGTTCGAGCTTCTACTTTTAAAAATCCACCTTTCCAGAAATGTCTCTCACTGTTGCCGTTTGTTATAGACCCCCCTCAGCCCCCAGCTATGCCCTGGACACCATATGTGAATTAATTGCCCCCCATTTATCTTCAGAGTTTGTACTGTTAGGGGACCTAAACTGGGATATGCTTAACACCCCGGCCGTCCTACAATCTAAGCTAGATGCCCTCAATCTCACACAAATCAAGGAACCTACCAGATACAACCCTAATCCGTAAACATGGGCACCCTCATAGATATCATCCTGACCAACCTTCCCTCTAAATACACCTCTGCTGTCTTCAACCAGGATCTCAGCAATCACTGCCTCACTGTAATGGGTCCGCGGTCAAATAACCACCCCTCATCACTGTCAAATGCTCCCTAAAACACTTCAGCGAACAGGCCTTTCAAATCGACCTGGCCCGGGTATCCTGGAAGGATATTGACCTCATTCCGTCAGTAGAGGACGCATGGTTATTCTTTAAAAGTGCTTTCCTCACCATCTTAAATAAGCATGCCCCATTCAAAAAATTTAGAACTAAGAACAGATATAGCCCTTGGTTCACTCTAGACTTGACTGCCCTTAACCAACACAAAAACATCCTGTGGCGTACTGCAGAAATGTGCATCCTGTAGCACAAACAAATGCCGCTTAATATGGCCGCAAAAATTGTACATAACATCATTTACCATTTAAAATAGCTCAGAGTAGTTTTATTTATCTCGGGGTACATGTCACAACTTTGCTCCTCTTTTAACCCGTACTAAGGACGATTTGGAACGCTGGTCTTTGCTACACCTCTTCTTAGTCGCAATAATTAATTATATTAAAATTAATACTCTCCCTAAATGATTATATCTCTATCAGTGCCTTCCGATTTTTCTTCCCAATACATTTTTCAAAAAGATCGATGGCCTAATTCTACCCTTTATATGGGACAAAAATCCCCCTAGGATACGAAAAGTTCTGGGACACTGTAAAGTCTATGGAGAAGAAGAGCACCTCCTCCCAGCTGCCCACTGCACTGAGGCTAGGAAACACTGTCACCACAGATAAATCTACGATAATCGAGAATTTAAATAAGCATTTTTCTACGGCTGGCCATGCTTTCCACCTGGCTACCCCTACCCCGGTCTACAGCTCTGCACCCCCCATAGCAACTTGCCCAAGCCTCCCCCATTTCTACTTCACCCAAATCCAGATAGCTGATGTTCTGAAAGAGCTGCAAAATATGGACCCCTACAAATCAGCTGGGCTAGACAATCTGGACCCTCTCTTTCTAAAATTATCTGCCGCAATTGTTGCAACCCCTATTACTAGCCTGTTCAACCTCTCTTTCCTATTGTCTGAGATCCCTAAAGATTGGAAAGCTGCCGCGGTCATCCCCCTCTTCAAAGGGGGAGACACTCTAGACCCAAACTGTTACAGAACTATATCTATCCTACCCTGCCTTTCTAGTCTTCGAAATCCAAGTTAACAAACGACCATTTCGAAACCCACCGTACCTTCTCCGCTATGCAATCTGGTTTCCGAGCTGGTCATTGGTGCACCTCAGCCATGCTGAAGGTCCTAAACAATATCATAACCGCAATCAATAAAAGACAATACTGTGCAGCCGTCTTCATCGACCTGGCCAAAGCTTTCGACTCTGTCAATCACATCATTCTTTTTAATTTTTATTTAATACTTTGTTTATTGAATTTTCAATACCAGTATTTAGAAAATAATTGCACTTGTAGGTTATTTGGTAGTAATATGAAACAACACATTAAAGACAACGATACAGCAAAACATAGAGACAGACATAAAAAAAAATACAAGAAATACATAAATAAAATAAAATACAAAAAAGGAAAAATATATATTTTGATACAGTTATAGGTCACCTAGCACAGTTAATACCGTCCTTAACATCCAATATGTTGTGTATGCACATACCAGGCTCCTTAAATCACCAATATAAAAATATACACAACTCTGGAACTGCAGGGAAATGTATTCGTTTAACATAAGAAAAGAAGGGAGCCCACATTGCATAGAATTTGTCTACAGACCCATTGAGTGTGTGTTACATTTTTTCCAACTTTATGCAATTCAAAACAGATTTAATCCAAAGAGCATGAGAAGGGGCTGCAGAGGATTTCCATCTAAGTAAAATTAATCGTCTCGCTAACAAAGTGACAAAGGCAATTACATCCTTATTCATTTTGGTAAATTGTATTGTGGGTAAGGAAACCCCAAATAGTGCAATAAAAGGGTCTGGCTCGATCTGTGTGCCGCTTAATTCTGAGAGTGTGTTAAAGATGTCTTTCCAGAAACCAGCAGGAGATGGGCAACACCAAAACATGTGTACATGATTAGCAGGAGACTGATTACATCGTACACAGTTAGGGTTCACATCCTTGGAAATTTTGGATAATCTTGCTTTGGTCCAGTGGGCCCTATGAATGAGTTTGCATTGAATGAGGACGTGTCGAGCGCAAATAGAAGAGCTATGTACCCTTTTTAGGGCCCCTTCCCATAGTTCATCAGATATTTCCTCACCCAGTTCCTCCTCCCAAGAGGATTTAATATTATTTAATGAGATGGCTTGTAGTGAGTAAATTTGACTATAGATTATTGACAATGTGCCTTTCGGAGTAGGAAGTGGGATAAGAAACGTGTCAAACTGTGTTTCGCCAGGAAGGTTGGGGAATCCTGGATCTATGCTGCAGACATAATTCCGGACTTGTAAAGAACCTAAAAAAATGATGTCTGGGGAGACCAAATTTAGCTGATAATTGTTGAAACGTACTAAATGTATTGTTAATATACAGATCTCTGAATCTTTTAATACCGAGACTAGACCATGTTGAGAAAGCACCATCAATCATAGATGGGGGAAAAGCTGGGTTTGAGGCTACCGGAGCCAAAGAAGAGGTTGTTTGAAACCCACAGTGGCGCCTAAATTGATTCCAGATCTTCAATGTTGTTTTGACACATGAAGGAGGAGTAAGGGCCTGTAACGGAGGAATGAGCGAGGGAAGACAATGATGCCGGTATAGACGAGGCGGTCTCCATCTCTAGCCAAGTTGGGGGTGGGAATATCACTCTGCTCTGCAACCAGTACTGAATGATCCTAAGGTTAGAGGCCCAATAATAGAATCTGAAATCCGGTAGAGCTAGACCGCCGTCTGGTTTGGGCCTCTGCAAAAGCTGTGTTCGTATCCTAGGGGGCTTTTTGTCCCATATAAAGGGTAGAATTAGGCCATCGATCTTTTTGAAAAATGTATTGGGAAGAAAAATCAGAAGGCACTGATAGAGATATAATCATTTAGGGAGAGTATTAATTTTAATATAATTAATTCTTGCGACTAAGAAGAGGCGTAGCAAAGACCAGCGTTCCAAATCGTCCTTAGTACGGGTTAAAAGAGGAGCAAAGTTGAGATAAATAAAACTACTCTGAGCTATTTTAAATGGTAAATGATGTTATGTACATTTTTTGCGGCCATATTAAGCGGCATCAATTCGCTTTTACTGAGATTCAGTTTTTACCCTGATAAGTGACCGAAGGATGCGAAAGTGGCAAGGGCGGCAGGAACAGAGACAGAAAGGTTGGATGTGTATAATAATTAATCATCTGCATATAAAGACAGTTTGTGTTCGTGTCCGTATCTGACTATACCTTTGATGAAGGGGTTGGAGCGAAGTGCTATTGCAAGTGGTTCTATGGCGAGGGCAAGCAGACTTAAAGTGCAAGCAGACTTAAAGTGCAACCCTGACGTGTCGATCGTTGCAAAGGGAAGCAATCTGATTGAGTGTTATTAGTCCTGACAGAGGCTTGAGGGAATGAGTACAGAAGTCTTATCCAAGTCATGAATTTGGAGCCAAAGCCAAATTTATTTAGAGTGTAAAAAAGGTATTTCCATTCCACCCGATCAAACGCTTTCTCCGCATCCAGGGATATAATGGCTTCAGAAGTATTGTCGACAGAAGAATTATATATAATATTAAATAATCGTCGAAAGATTGAAGAATGAGTGTCTATTTTTTATAAATCCTGTAAATCTTGTCCGGAGAGATAATTGATGGGAGGACTGTTTCCAGACGCGTTGCCAGAATTTTGCATCATTGTACATTTAAATTAGAATAGGGGCTATTTTGGAGATACACTTTTTATAAAACTCTGCCGAGTAGCCATCAGGCCCTGAGCTTCTCCCAGATTGAAGGGATTTGACAGCATTAGACAATTCTTCAACAGTGATCGGCTGCTCTAATCCCGGTTGACCGAAGGCACAGCAAGTGAGTGGAAGAAATCCTCCAATTTCAATGTATCCACTTTACTTTCAGAAGTATATAGAGACTGGTAAAATCTTTTGAACTCATCATTGATCCCCCCAGATGATGTATGAATTTTAGGAATCTGAAATGATGATGATAGTAGATGTAACTTGTGAGCTAATAATTTACTGGCTTTATCGCCTTGTTCATAGTAAGTGCTCCTAGACTTGACAAGCAGTTCAGTAACCTGGTCTGTTAATAATGTGTCAAATTCTGCTTGCAGAGTTAAACAATCCTTATAAATATCCGGGGATGGTGAAACGGCATAAATGTAATCTAATTGGGCAATACAGCGTGTTAACATAGATAGCCTATCCCTTTTCAGTTTGTTCTCATGTGCGGTGTAGGAAATAATTTCACCTTTGATATAAGCTTTCAAAGTTTCCCAGAGAGTAGACGCAGAGATGTTCTGGGTTCTATTTATAATCATAAAAAAATTGATTTGACTCAAAACAAAATTGACAAAGTGTTCATTACTGAGCAGTTGAGTATTTAGTCGCAGATTGTCAACATTTTGAAAGGCTACTTCCATAGTAACAGGGGCGTGGTCAGATACAACAATTGGGTTATTTGAACATGAAGATATGTAATGGAGGAGCCGGTCATCTACAAGGAAGTAGTCTATGCGCGTAAAAGTGTGGTGAACCGATGAGAAAAAAGAGTATGCTTTCCCGGCTGGATTAAACATTCTCCAAGGATCTGAGACTGCGAATTCAGACATAAAGGTTCGGACAACTCTAGCTGAGGTTGATAAGGTGGTAGGTTTAGTGGAGGATTGATCCAAATGTGGGTCTAACCAACAGTTAAAGTCACCACCTAAGATCAACATATGGGAAGACATATCTGGGAGTGTAGATCACCATTGTCCCAATTAGGAGCATAAATATTAACAAGAAGTACCTTTGTATTGAGCAGCTTACCACTGACAATGATGTATCTACCATGGGGATCTGCGATCACATTAGAACATGTAAAAGGTACCGATCTGTGAAGTAAAATAGCCACCCCTCTTGCCTTACTCTGAAATGAGGAATGGAACACCTGACCCACCCATCTGCACCTAAGACTTGAGTGTTGTGATACCTTCAGATGAGTTTCTTGGAGACCAATGATGTGCACTTTCAATTGATGAACATGGTGGAGCACCTTACTACATTTAACTGGGTTATTTATGCCCCTGCAGTTCCAAGTAAGAAAATTAAAGCCATTCCCTCCAGCAGGATGGGTTACACTAGGCTGAGTCATGTCTTAAGAGAGAGAGAGGACGTGTAAAGGACAAGGCACAATGTAAACTGAAGATCTTAGTTGAACCTAAAAGCGCAAATGTAAAAAACAAAGACAAGCGACGAGGCACAAAAAACATATACAAACTATATACACATAAAGAGGGAACAAACCCTTCCCTCACAACCGCCCTTGCCGAAGCATCTCCCCAAATGAGATGCAAGCAAATCCCTGAATACAAAAAAAGTTATGCTAAGCATAATAACTCTTACTCTGTGCTACCTGAGATTTGTGACCATTTAACAAGAGTAAGCCAAACATACATAGATTGGTCCGCAACAGAGTCTAAGGAAAACTACCCTCGGTTAAGAGAGGTTTAACAGCAATACAGATGATAAAACTAAGACAACCATGAAAACAGCCAGATATTGGCATTAGAGGCGGCAACCTGGAAATGAAAAAATAAAAAAGAGAATGACATTCAAATGTCGATGAACGCAGCAAAGATGGCTTTGCTAGCCACCCATTCGGCCTGCTAACTAGCCTGCTAAGAAGACCAGCTAACCAACCATTTGTTCCACACCATGCGGTACAACAGCCGCTTTCACGTTCTTGTTGATAAAATCTGCCGCTATAGCCGGGTCCTCGAATCTGTGCATGGAGCCGTCCGGTAAAGTCAGTCTCAAAATGAGGCCGAACTTCACGCCCGGGCAGGTGTGTAGCTTGCGCTTCACAGCTCCAAAGCTAGCCCACTTCTTTTCCGCAGCTGTGGTGTAGTCCGCAAATATCGAGACTCTTTTACCCTTATAGAGGAGAGGGGATGCTTCTCCCGATCTTCTCAGTATGTCATTGCGTACGTGAAAGAAATGCACCCTGATGACAAATGGTCGTGGGGGTTTCTCCATCCTGGGGTCGGCTACGCAGAGTGCGGTGGGCCCGGTCTAGCAGTTGTCAACATTTGGCCGGGTGTTTTCCGGTTTTTGACCACTAGAGGCTCCCATTGTGTCTTTTTTGTCTGATCCTTTCTTTTCTTTTTCCCTTGTTTCCAGTTATTAATTGCACCTGTGCCTCGTTTCCCTTGTATGTATTTAAACCCTTAGTTTTCCTTAGTTCTTTGCTCTGTGTTTGAATGTTAGCACCCTGCCTCAGTGAAGCTGTGTACGTGTTTTGCTCCAGTTGGACTCCCTTGTGGAACTTTGTTTTGGGTATCGTTTATTTTTGGATTATTCTTTTGAGACTACTTTTTGTGGAACTTTGTTTTGGGTATTGTTATTTTTTGATTTTTTTTTTAGACTATTTCTTGCTGTTCCTTCTTTCCATGTGGATTTACCTTTTGTCTTGGTGGATTATTTTTGCCTGAAGTTCATTAAATTTTTGTCATTATTAAATACACCATCTCTATTACGGCTGTGTCTGCCTCATCTTCTGGGTTCTGCCGACTACTTGTGGCTCAGGGTGCTAAGTGACTGGTTCTCACACCGGAGACCCGAGTTCGTTACCGGGTACTGACAGCAGTGGCTTCTCCTCTAGACCGAGCAGTTTCTGAAGCAGCTGGGCCATGAACTCCGTGGGTCTTGGGCCCTCCACTCCCTCCGGTATTCCCAGTAGACGAATGTTGTTCCTCCGCATTCTACTTTCCATATCTTCGCATCTATTGGCGAGGTATGCCACCCTAGTTGTCAATGAGCCGACGTTAGCCTCTAGCTCGCTTATGCGAGTGCTGTGGTCTGTAGCACCTCGCTCCAAATCCGACGCCGTCTGCCGAATGCTGTGATTGGGGGGCGCTGTTGGAAGCCAAGGATGTAGAACACGTTTCCCTATCGCTCCTGAGTTAGTGACCAAATTTATACAGTGAGGGAAAAAAGTATTTGATCCCCTGCTGATTTTGTATGTTTGACCACTGACAAAGAAATTATCAGTCTATAATTCTAATGGTAGGTTTATTTGAACAGTGAGAGACAGAATAACAACAAAAAAATCCAGAAAAACACGTGATAAATGTTATAAATTGATTTGCATTTTAATGAGGGGAATAAGTACTGACCCCCTCTCAATCAGAAAGATTTCTGGCTCCCAGGTGTCTTTTATACAGGTAACGAGCTGAGATTAGGAGAACACTCTTAAACGGAGTGCTCCTAATCTCAGTTTGTTACCTGTATAAAAGACACCTGTCCACAGAAGCAATCAATCAATCAGATTCCAAACTCTCCACCATGGCCAAGACCAAAGAGCTCTCCAAGGATGTCAGGGACAAGATTGTAGACCTACACAAGGCTGGAATGGGCTACAAGACCATCGCCAAGCAGCTTGGTGAGAAGGTGACAACAGAAACACAAAAGAACTGTCAATCTCCATCGGCCTGAGGCTCCATGCAAGATCTCACCTCGTGGAGTTCCAATGATCATGAGAACGGTGAGGAATCATCCCAGATCTACACGGGAGAATCTTGTCAATGATCTCAAGGCAGCTGGGACCATAGTCACCAAGAAAACAATTTGTAAAACACTACGCCGTGAAGGACTGAAATCCTGCAGCGCCCGCAAGGTCCCCCTGCTCAAGAAAGCACATATACATGCCCGTCTGATGTTGGCCAATGAACATCTGAATGATTCAGAGGACAACTGGGTGAAAGTGTTGTGGTCAGATGAGACCAAAATGGAGCTCTTTGGCATCAACTCAACTCGCCGTGTTTGGAGGAGGAGGAATGCTGCCTATGACCCCAAGAACACCATGCCCACGTCAAACATGGAGGTGGAAACATTATGCTTTGGGGGTGTTTTTCTGCTAAGGGGACAGGACAACTTCACCGCATCAAAGGGATGATGGACGGGGCCATGTACCGTCAAATCTTGGGTGAGAACCTCCTTTCCTCAGCCAGGGCATTGAAAATGGGTCGTGGATGGGTATTCCAGCATGACAATGACCCAAAACACATGGCCAAGGCAACAAAGGAGTGGCTCAAGAAGAAGCACATTAAGTTCCTGGAGTGGCCTAGCCAGTCTCCAGACCTTAATCCCATAGAAAATCTGTGGAGGGAGCTGAAGGTTTGAGTTGCCAAACGTCAGCCTCGAAACCTTAATGACTTGGAGAAGATCTGCAAAGAGGAGTGGGACAAAATCCCTCCTGAGATGTGTGCAAACCTGCAGGCCAACTACAAGAAACGTCTGACCTCTGTGATTGCCAACAAGGGTTTTGCCACCAAGTACTAAGTCATGTTTTGCAAATGCAAATCAATTTATAACATTTTTCACATGCGTTTTCTGGATTTTTTTGTTGTTATTCTGTCTCTCACTGTTCAAATAAACCTACCATTAAAATTATAGACTGATCATTTCTTTGTCAGTGGGCAAACGTACAAAATCAGCAGGGGATCAAATACTTTTTTCCCTCACTGTATATACATTTTTCTATTGTGTTATTGACTGTACGTTTGTTTATCCCATGTGTAACTCTGTGTTGTTGTATGTATCGCACTGCTTTGCTTTATCTTGGCCAGGTCGCAGTTGTAAATGAGAACTTGTTCTCAATTGGCCTACCTGGTTAAATAAAGGTGAAATCAAAAGATTATAATTTGTGTCTTAACGACCGTTCCACAGGTGCATGTTCATTAATTGTTAATGGTTCATTGAATGAGCATTGGAAACAGTGTTTAAACCCTTTACAATGAAGATCTGTGAAGTTATTTTGATTTTTACGAATGATCTTTGAAAGACAGGGTCCTGAAAAAGGGACATTTCTTTTTTTTGCTGAGTTTATATATATATATATACAGTACCAGTCAAAAGTTTGGACACACCTACTCTTTCAAGGGTTTTTCTGTATTTTTACTATATTCTACATTATAGAATAATAGTGAAGACATCAAAACTATGAAATAACATATATGGAAATATGTAGTAACCAAAAAATTGATTTTAGATTCTTCAAAGTTGCACCCCTTTGCTTTGATTACAGCTTTGCACACTCTTGGAATTCTCTCAACCAGCTTCATGAGGTAGTCACCTGGAATGCATTTCAATTAACAGGTGTGCCTTGTTAAAAATGTATTTGTGGAATTTCTTTCCTTCTTAATGCGTTTGAGCCAATCAGTTGTGTTGTGACAAGGTAGGGGTGGTATACAGAAGATAGCCCTATTTGGTAAAAGACCAAGTCCATATTTTTATATATATATATTTTTTTTAATTAACTAAATATAAATGTATATGTAAAAATGAACAATTGCATAGTATGCTAAGTATTATTATAGTTTACTCTGCCCAGAAACAAGGCTAATAATATTACACAGTGTGCTTTGCAGTTCATTTTGGTATGTTGATTTTCACATATATACTGAACAAAAATATAAAGGCAACATGCAACAATTTAGAAGATTTTACTGAGTTACAGTTCATAGTAGGAAATCATTCAATTGAAATAAATTCATTAGGCCCTAAATTATGGATTTCACATGACTGCAGCCATCGGTGTAGGCCCACCCGCTTGGGAGCCAGGTCCACCCACTGGGCAGCCAGGCCCAGCTAATTAGAATATTGTATTTCTTCCACAAAAGGGCTTTATTAAAGACAGAAACCCCCCTCAGAAGATCCCGCAGGTGAAAAAGCTGGATGTGAAGGTCCTGGGCTGGTGTGGTTACACTAGGCTACCTACTGCCCCAATGATTTAATGATCATGCTGTTTAATCAGCTTCTTGATATGCCACCCTTGTCAGGTGGATGGATTATCTTGGAAAATGAGAAATGCTCACTAACAGGGAAGTAAACACATTTTAGCACAACATTTGAGAGAAATAAGCTTTTTGTGCATAAGGAAAAAATTATTATATATTTTTTTCAACTCATGAAAAATGGGTGCCAACAATTTTGTTGCATTCATATTTTTGTTCAGTATACATTTGGGGTCATTTAACAGACATTTGTATCCAGAGTGACTTACTGTCAGTGTATTTAACTAAGGTAGAATAACAACAACATATCACTCTCACAGCAAGTAAAACGTTTCTGTAACTGTTTCTGAGAATGTTGTTGCTGTTCTGGTCAGCTACTTGCAAATGTATTTCTGTATTTTAAAATACAAAATACATGTATTTTAATTAAATATATTTCAAAATACAGGCTTTTTGTAGTTTATTTTGATATATTGACCTTTATGGTATTTCTAATTTGTCATTGTATTTTGTCATTTTTGCCCATCCCTGGCTGCAGGGAGTCAGACCCAACATGCATTGTTTGCATCGGTGAGTCAGAGAGGCAACACTCAGCCTGCAGCTCCAGAGCTCTTGTCACTCCTCCTTAATACTTTCATTAAAGTGATTATGCACAACCCTTTTGTTTTAGCTCTTTGTCATTGTTGTGGCAAATATAACTTACTACACCAAGAAAATTAATTGTCTGGCGTTAACCTGTGGGGTGACAAAGACAAATCCTCTGACTTATGGGATCCTTAGTCAGTGTGCCCTAAAGGCCCCTCATCATCATAATGAAATAGAGCGAAACATCCAAGAGGTCTTGAGTGCTACTAAAATAGTCTATCTCTTTAGTATGAGGTACTTCAGGCCGTTCCTCTATATTTTGTTCACTCACACAGCATGGCCTGCTGCTAGTGCAGAAGGCATGTCTCCAGCTGAAGGATCAAAAGCACCAGCCTGATTTAGTTAGTCGAGAACATCCAAGGCACTTTAGTACAGCGGCTATATGATCAGTCAGATCACGATTGCTGGTTTCGAAGATGTTTTGCATTCTGATCATTAGTTTTACAATGATGCAGCATCAGCACCGTCCTCTCAATACATCCCCTTACACCATTGGAAAAGTTTATTATTCCTGGAAATGATTTCCTGGCAATATTCCATTGAACTGTGTGCTGTATGTAACATTTTTCCTCTGTGGCTTCCTCTAGGAGACAACAACAGTGTGCAAGCTGCCTAAACATGACAATAGGGTTAGTGGTGGTGACACCCTGCCTTGCGCACACTGTTTCTTCTATTCAGGCACCAACACACATTGGTGACATCATGACAGAATAAGTCATGACACTTCATTCTTCAAATCTGAAAGGATCAATAGTTTAATGAAGCTAGCTACACAGGTATTTTCAGCCTTGTTCTAGCTTTGTATGACGCTAGTTACATTAACCTTGTTATAGCTTTGCATGCCACTAGTTATATTAACCTTGTTCTAGCATTGTATGACACAAGTTATATTAACCTTGTTCTAGCTTTGTATGACACTAGTTATATTAACCTTGTTCTAGCTTTGTATGACACTAGTTATATTAACCTTGTTCTAGCTTTGTATGACACTAGTTATATTAACCATGTTCTAGCTTTGTTTGACACTAGTTATATTAACCTTGTTCTAGCTTTGTATGACACTTGTTATATTAACCTTGTTCTAGCTTTGTATGATACTAGTTATTTTATCCTTGTTCTAGCTTTGTATGACACTAGTTATATTAGCCTTGTTCTAGCTTTCTATGACACTAGTTATATTAACCTTGTTCTAGCTTTGTATGCCACTAGTTATATTATTCTTTTTCTAGCTTTGTATGCCACTAGGTATATTAACCTTGTTCTCGCTTTGTATGACACTAGTTATATTAACCTTGTTCTCGCTTTGTATGACACTAGTTATATTAACCTTGTTCTAACTTTGTATGGCACTAGTTATATTAACCTTGTTCTAGCTTTGTATGACACCTGTTATATTGACCTTGTTCTAGTTCTGTATGACACTAGCTATATTAGCCTTGTTCTAGCTTTGTATGACACTAGTTATATTAACCTTGTTCTCGCTTTGTATGACACTAGTTATATTAACCTTGTTCTAACTTTGTATGGCACTAGTTATATTAACCTTGTTCTAGCTTTGTATGACACCTGTTATATTGACCTTGTTCTAGTTCTGTATGACACTAGCTATATTAGCCTTGTTCTAGCTTTGTTTGACACTAGTTATATTAACCTTGTTCTAGCTTTGTATGACACTAGTTATTTAATTCTTGTTCTAGCTTTGTATGCCACTAGTTATATTAGCCTTGTTCTAGCTTTGTATGACACTAGTTATATTAACCTTGTTCTAGCTTTGTATGACACTAGTTATATTAACCATGTTCTAGCTTTGTATGACACTAGTTATATTAACCTTGTTCTAGCTTTGTATGACACTAGTTATATTAACCTTGTTCTAGCTTTGTATGACACTAGTTATATTAACCATGTTCTAGCTTTGTATGACACTAGTTATATTAACCTTGTTCTAGCTTTGTATGACACTAGTTATATTAACCTTGTTCTAGCTTTGTATGACACTAGTTATATTAACCATGTTCTAGCTTTGTTTGACACTAGTTATATTAACCTTGTTCTAGCTTTGTATGCCACTAGTTATATTATTCTTTTTCTAGCTTTGTATGCCACTAGGTATATTAACCTTGTTCTCGCTTTGTATGACACTAGTTATATTAGCCTTGTTCTCGCTTTGTATGACACTAGTTATATTAACCTTGTTCTAGCTTTGTATGACACTAGTTATATTAACCATGTTCTAGCTTTGTATGACACTAGTTATATTAACCATATTCTTACTTTGTATGACACTAGTTATATAATTCTTGTTCTAGCTTTGTATGACACTAGTTATATTAACCTTGTTCTAGCTTTGTATGACACTAGTTATATTAACCATGTTCTAGCTTTGTATGACACTAGTTATATTAACCTTGTTCTAGCATTGTATGCCACTAGTTATATTAACCTTGTTCTAGCTTTGTATGCCACTAGTTATTTAATTCTTGTTCTCGCTTTGTATGACACTAGTTATATTAACCTTGTTCTATCTTTCTATGACACTAGTTATATTAACCATGTTCTAGCTTTGTATGCCACTAGTTATATTATTCTTTTTCTAGCTTTGTATGCCACTAGGTATATTAACCTTGTTCTCGCTTTGTATGACACTAGTTATATTAACCTTGTTCTCGCTTTGTATGACACTAGTTATATTAACCTTGTTCTAACTTTGTATGACACCTGTTATATTGACCTTGTTCTAGTTCTGTATGACACTAGTTATATTAACCTTGTTCTAACTTTGTATGACACTAGTTATATTAACCTTGTTCTAGCTTTGTATGACACCTGTTATATTGACCTTGTTCTAGTTCTGTATGACACTAGCTATATTAGCCTTGTTCTAGCTTTGAATGACACTAGTTATATTAACCTTGTTCTAGCTTTGTATGACACTAGTTATATTAACCTTGTTCTAGCTTTGTATGACACTAGTTATATTAACCTTGTTCTAGCTTTGTTTGACACTAGTTATATTAGCCTTGTTCTAGCTTTGTATGACACTAGTTATTTAATTCTTGTTCTCGCTTTGTATGACACTAGTTATATTAACCTTGTTCTATCTTTCTATGACACTAGTTATATTAACCTTGTTCTAGCTTTGTATGACACTAGTTATATTAACCTTGTTCTAGCTTTGTATGACACTAGTTATATTAACCTTGTTCTAGCTTTGTATGACACTAGTTATATTAACCTTGTTCTAGCTTTGTATGACACTAGTTATATTAACCATGTTCTAGCTTTGTTTGACACTAGTTATATTAACCGTGTTCTAGCTTTGTATGACACTTGTTATATTAACCTTGTTCTAGCTTTGTATGATACTAGTTATTTTATCCTTGTTCTAGCTTTGTATGACACTAGTTATATTAGCCTTGTTCTAGCTTTCTATGACACTAGTTATATTAACCTTGTTCTAGCTTTGTATGCCACTAGTTATATTATTCTTTTTCTAGCTTTGTATGCCACTAGGTATATTAACCTTGTTCTCGCTTTCTATGACACTAGTTATATTAGCCTTGTTCTAGCTTTGTATGCCACTAGGTATATTAACCTTGTTCTAGCTTTGTATGACACTAGTTATATTAACCTTGTTCTAGCTTTGTATGCCACTAGTTATATTATTCTTTTTCTAGCTTTGTATGCCACTAGTTATATTAACCTTGTTCTCGCTTTGTATGACACTAGTTATATTAACCTTGTTCTTACTTTGTTTGACACTAGTTATATAATTCTTGTTCTAGCTTTGTATGACACTAGTTATATTAACCTTGTTCTAGCTTTGTATGACACTAGTTATATTAACCATGTTCTAGCTTTGTATGACACTAGTTATATTAACCTTGTTCTAGCTTTGTATGACACTAGTTATATTAACCTTGTTCTAGCTTTGTATGCCACTAGTTATATTATTCTTTTTCTAGCTTTGTATGCCACTAGGTATATTAACCTTGTTCTCGCTTTGTATGACACTAGTTATATTAACCTTGTTCTTACTTTGTATGACACTAGTTATATTAACCTTGTTCTAGCTCTGTATGACACTACTTATATTAACCTTGTTCTTACTTTGTATGACACTAGTTATATTAACCTTGTTCTAGCTCTGTATGACACTAGTTATATTGACCTTGTTCTAGCTTTGTATGACACCTGTCATATTGACCTTGTTCTAGTTCTGTATGACACTAGCTATATTAGCCTTGTTCTAGCTTTGAATGACACTAGTTATATTAACCTTGTTCTAGCTTTGTATGCCACTAGTTATATTATTCTTTTTCTAGCTTTGTATGCCACTAGGTATATTAACCTTGTTCTCGCTTTCTATGACACTAGTTATATTAACCTTGTTCTAGCTTTGTATGCCACTAGGTATATTACCCTTGTTCTAGCTTTGTATGACACTAGGTATATTAACCTTGTTCTAGCTTTGTATGACACTAGTTATATTAACCTTGTTCTAGCTTTGTATGCCACTAGTTATATTATTCTTTTTCTAGCTTTGTATGCCACTAGTTATATTAACCTTTTTCTCGCTTTGTATGACACTAGTTATATTAACCTTGTTCTTACTTTGTTTGACACTAGTTATATAATTCTTGTTCTAGCTTTGTATGACACTAGTTATATTAACCTTGTTCTAGCTTTGTATGACACTAGTTATATTAACCATGTTCTAGCTTTGTATGACACTAGTTATATTAACCTTGTTCTAGCTTTGTATGACACAAGTTATATTAACCTTGTTCTAGCTTTGTATGACACTAGTTATATTAACCTTGTTCTAGCTTTGTATGCCACTAGTTATATTATTCTTTTTCTAGCTTTGTATGCCACTAGGTATATTAACCTTGTTCTCGCTTTGTATGACACTAGTTATATTAACCTTGTTCTTACTTTGTATGACACTAGTTATATTAACCTTGTTCTAGCTCTGTATGACACTACTTATATTAACCTTGTTCTTACTTTGTATGACACTAGTTATATTAACCTTGTTCTAGCTCTGTATGACACTAGTTATATTGACCTTGTTCTAGCTTTGTATGACACCTGTCATATTGACCTTGTTCTAGTTCTGTATGACACTAGTTATATTAGCCTTGTTCTAGCTTTCTATGACACTAGTTATATTAACCTTGTTCTAGCTTTGTATGCCACTAGTTATATTATTCTTTTTCTAGCTTTGTATGCCACTAGGTATATTAACCTTGTTCTCGCTTTGTATGACACTAGTTATATTAACCTTGTTCTCGCTTTGTATGACACTAGTTATATTAACCTTGTTCTTACTTTGTATGACACTAGTTATATAATTCTTGTTCTAGCTTTGTATGACACTAGTTATATTAACCTTGTTCTAGCTTTGTATGACACTAGTTATATTAACCATGTTCTAGCTTTGTATGACACTAGTTATATTAACCTTGTTCTAGCTTTGTATGACACAAGTTATATTAACCTTGTTCTAGCTTTGTATGACACTAGTTATATTAACCTTGTTCTAGCTTTGTATGACACCTGTTATATTGACCTTGTTCTAGTTCTGTATGACACTAGATATATTAGCCTTGTTCTAGCTTTGAATGACACTAGTTATATTAACCTTGTTCTAGCTTTGTTTGACACTAGTTATATTAGCCTTGTTCTAGCTTTGTTTGACACTAGGTATATTAACCTTGTTCTAGCTTTGTATGACACTAGTTATATTAACCTTGTTCTAGCTTTGTATGCCACTAGTTATTTAATTCTTGTTCTAGCTTTGTATGACACTAGTTATATTAACCTTGTTCTAGCTTTGTATGACACTAGTTATATTAACCATGTTCTAGCTTTGTATGACACTAGTTATATTAACCTTGTTCTAGCTTTGTATGACACTAGTTATATTAACCTTGTTCTAGCTTTGTATGACAATAGTTATATTAACCTTGTTCTAGCTTTGTATGACACTAGTTATATTAACCTTGTTCTAGCTTTGTATGACACTAGTTATATTAACCATGTTCTAGCTTTGTTTGACACTAGTTATATTAACCTTGTTCTAGCTTTGTATGACACTTGTTATATTAACCTTGTTCTAGCTTTGTATGATACTAGTTATTTTATCCTTGTTCTAGCTTTGTATGACACTAGTTATAATAACCTTGTTCTAGCTTTGTATGCCACTAGTTATATTATTCTTTTTCTAGCTTTGTATGCCACTAGGTATATTAACCTTGTTCTCGCTTTGTATGCAACTAGTTATATTAACCTTGTTCTCGCTTTTTGTATGACACTAGTTATATTAGCCTTGTTCTAGCTTTGTATGACACTAGTTATATTAACCTTGTTCTAGCTCTGTATGACACTAGTTATATTGACCTTGTTCTAGCTTTGTATGACACTAGTTATATTGACCTTGTTCTAGTTCTGTATGACACTAGCTATATTAGCCTTGTTCTAGCTTTGAATGACACTAGTTATATTAACCTTGTTCTAGCTTTGTTTGACACTAGTTATATTAGCCTTGTTCTAGCTTTGTATGACACTAGTTATATTAACCTTGTTCTAGCTTTGTATGACACTAGTTATTTAATTCTTGTTCTAGCTTTGTATGACACTAGTTATATTAGCCTTGTTCTAGCTTTGTATGACACTAGTTATATTAACCATGTTCTAGCTTTGTATGACACAAGTTATATTAACCTTGTTCTAGCTCTGTATGACACTAGATGACACTAGTTATATTGACCTTGTTCTAGCTTTGTATGACACTAGTTATATTAACCTTGTTCTAGCTTTGTTTGACACTAGTTATATTAACCTTGTTTTAGCTTTGTATGACACTAGTTATATTAGCCTTGTTCTAGCTTTGTATGACACTAGTTATATTAGCCTTGTTAAAGCTTTGTATGACACTAGTTATATTAACCTTGTTCTAGCTTTGTATGACACTAGTTATATTAACCTTGTTCTAGCTTTGTATGACACTAGTTATATTAACCATGTTCTAGCTTTGTTTGACACTAGTTATATTAACCTTGTTCTAGCTTTGTATGACACTTGTTATATTAACCTTGTTCTAGCTTTGTATGATACTAGTTATTTTATCCTTGTTCTAGCTTTGTATGACACAAGTTATATTAGCCTTGTTCTAGCTTTCTATGACACTAGTTATATTAACCTTGTTCTAGCTTTGTATGCCACTAGTTATATTATTCTTTTTCTAGCTTTGTATGCCACTAGGTATATTAACCTTGTTCTCGCTTTCTATGACACTAGTTATATTAACCTTGTTCTAGCTTTGTATGCCACTAGTTATATTATTCTTTTTCTAGCTTTGTATGCCACTAGGTATATAAACCTTGTTCTAGCTTTGTATGACACTAGTTATATTAACCTTGTTCTAGCTTTGTATGCCACTAGTTATATTATTCTTTTTCTAGCTTTGTATGCCACTAGGTATATTAACCTTGTTCTCGCTTTGTATGACACTAGTTATATTAACCTTGTTCTTACTTTGTATGACACTAGTTATATAATTCTTGTTCTAGCTTTGTATGACACTAGTTATATTAACCTTGTTCTAGCTTTGTATGACACTAGTTATATTAACCTTGTTCTAGCTTTGTATGACACTAATTATATTAGCCTTGTTCTAGCTTTCTATGACACTAGTTATATTAACCTTGTTCTAGCTTTGTATGCCACTAGTTATATTATTCTTTTTCTAGCTTTGTATGCCACTAGGTATATTAACCTTGTTCTCGCTTTGTATGACACTAGTTATATTAACCTTGTTCTTACTTTGTATGACACTAGTTATATTAACCTTGTTCTAGCTCTGTATGACACTACTTATATTAACCTTGTTCTTACTTTGTATGACACTAGTTATATTAACCTTGTTCTAGCTCTGTATGACACTAGTTATATTGACCTTGTTCTAGCTTTGTATGACACCTGTCATATTGACCTTGTTCTAGTTCTGTATGACACTAGCTATATTAGCCTTGTTCTAGCTTTGAATGACACTAGTTATATTAACCTTGTTCTAGCTTTGTTTGACACTAGTTATATTAGCCTTGTTCTAGCTTTGTATGACACTAGTTATATTAACCTTGTTCTAGCATTGTAAGACACTAGTTATATTAACCTTGTTCTAGCTTTGTATGACACTAGTTATATTAACCATGTTCTAGCTTTGTTTGACACTAGTTATATTAACCTTGTTCTAGCTTTGTATGACACTTGTTATATTAACCTTGTTCTAGCTTTGTATGATACTAGTTATTTTATCCTTGTTCTAGCTTTGTATGACAGTAGTTATTTTAGCCTTGTTCTAGCTTTCTATGACACTAGTTATATTAACCTTGTTCTAGCTTTGTATGCCACTAGTTATATTATTCTTTTTCTAGCTTTGTATGCCACTAGGTATATTAACCTTGTTCTCGCTTTGTATGACACTAGTTATATTAACCTTGTTCTCGCTTTGTATGACACTAGTTATATTAACCTTGTTCTTACTTTGTATGACACTAGTTATATAATTATTGTTCTAGCTTTGTATGACACTAGTTATATTAACCTTGTTCTAGCTTTGTATGACACTAGTTATATTAACCATGTTCTAGCTTTGTATGACACTAGTTATATTAACCTTGTTCTAGCTTTGTATGACACAAGTTATATTAACCTTGTTCTAGCTTTGTATGACACTAGTTATATTAACCTTGTTCTGGCTTTGTATGACACTAGTTATATTAACCATGTTCTAGCTTTGTTTGACACTAGTTATATTAACCTTGTTCTAGCTTTGTATGACACTTGATATATTAACCTTGTTCTAGCTTTGTATGATACTAGTTATTTTATCCTTGTTCTAGCTTTGTATGACACTAGTTATATTAGCCTTGTTCTAGCTTTCTATGACACTAGTTATATTAACCTTGTTCTAGCTTTGTATGCCACTAGTTATATTATTCTTTTTCTAGCTTTGTATGCCACTAGGTATTTTAACCTTGTTCTCGCTTTGTATGACACTAGTTATATTAACCTTGTTCTCGCTTTGTATGACACTAGTTATATTAACCTTGTTCTAACTTTGTATGACACTAGTTATATTAACCTTGTTCTAGCTCTGTATGACACTAGTTATATTGACCTTGTTCTAGCTTTGTATGACACCTGTTATATTGACCTTGTTCTAGTTCTGTATGACACTAGATATATTAGCCTTGTTCTAGCTTTGAATGACACTAGTTATATTAACCTTGTTCTAGCTCTGTATGACACTAGTTATATTGACCTTGTTCTAGCTTTGTATGACACTAGTTATATTGACCTTGTTCTAGTTCTGTATGACACTAGCTATATTAGCCTTGTTCTAGCTTTGAATGACACTAGTTATATTAACCTTGTTCTAGCTTTGTTTGACACTAGTTATATTAGCCTTGTTCTAGCTTTGTTTGACACTAGTTATATTATCCTTGTTCTAGCTTTGTATGACACTAGTTATATTAACCTTGTTCTAGCTTTGTATGACACTAGTTATTTAATTCTTGTTCTAGCTTTGTATGACACTAGTTATATTAGCCTTGTTAAAGCTTTGTATGCCACTAGTTATATTGGCCTTGTTCTAGCTTTGTATGCCACTAGTTATATTAACCTTGTTCTGGCTTTGTATGACACTAGTTATATTAACCTTGTTCTAGCTTTTTTTGACACTAGTTATATTAACCTTGTTCTAGCTTTGTATGACACTAGTTATATTAGCCTTGTTCTAGTTCTGTATGCCACTAGTTATATTAGCCTTGTTCTAGCTTTGTATGACACTAGTTATATTAGCCTTGTTCTAGCTTTGTATGATACTAGTTATATTAACCATGTTCTAGCTTTGTATGACACAAGTTATATTAACCTTGTTCTAGCTCTGTATGACACTAGATGACACTAGTTATATTGACCTTGTTCTAGCTTTGTATGACACTAGGTATATTAACCTTGTTCTAGCTTTGTATGACACTAGTTATATTAACCTTGTTCTAGCTTTGTATGACACTAGTTATATTAACCTTGTTTTAGCTTTGTATGACACTAGTTATATTAGCCTTGTTCTAGCTTTTTATGACACTAGTTATATTAGCCTTGTTAAAGCTTTGTATGACACTAGTTATATTAACCTTGTTCTAGCTTTGTATGACACTAGTTATATTATCCTTGTTCTAGCTTTGCATGCCACTAGTTATATTAACCTTGTTCTAGCTTTGTTTGACACTAGTTATATTAGCCTTGTTCTAGCTTTGTATGCCACTAGTTATATTAACCTTGTTCTAGCTTTGTATGACACTAGTTATATTAGCCTTGTTAAAGCTTTGTATGACACTAGTTATATTAACCTTGTTCTAGCTTTGTATGACACTAGTTATTTAATTCTTGTTCTAGCTTTCTATGACACTAGTTATATTAGCCTTGTTAAAGCTTTGTATGCCACTAGTTATATTAGCCTTGTTCTAGCTTTGTATGCCACTAGTTATATTAACCTTGTTCTAGCTTTGTATGACACCTGTTATATTGACCTTGTTCTAGTTCTGTATGACACTAGATATATTAGCCTTGTTCTAGCTTTGAATGACACTAGTTATATTAACCTTGTTCTAGCTTTGTTTGACACTAGTTATATTAGCCTTGATCTAGCTTTGTATGACACTAGTTATATTAACCTTGTTCTAGCTTTGTATGACACTAGTTATTTAATTCTTGTTCTAGCTTTGTATGACACTAGTTATATTAACCATGTTCTAGCTTTGTATGACACTAGTTATATTAACCTTGTTCTCGCTTTGTATGACACTAGTTATATTAACCATGTTCTAGCTTTGTATGACACTAGTTATATTAACCTTGTTCTCGCTTTGAATGACACTAGTTATATTAACCTTGTTCTAGCTTTGTATGACACTAGTTATATTAACCATGTTCTAGCTTTGTATGACACTAGTTATATTAACCTTGTTCTAGCTTTGTATGACACAAGTTATATTAACCTTGTTCTAGCTTTGTATGACACTAGTTATATTATTCTTTTTCTAGCTTTGTATGCCACTAGGTATATTAACCTTGTTCTCGCTTTGTATGACACTAGTTATATTAACCTTGTTCTCGCTTTGTATGACACTAGTTATATTAACCTTGTTCTAACTTTGTATGACACTAGTTATATTAACCTTGTTCTAGCTCTGTATGACACTAGTTATATTGACCTTGTTCTAGCTTTGTATGACACCTGTTATATTGACCTTGTTCTAGTTCTGTATGACACTAGATATATTAGCCTTGTTCTAGCTTTGAATGACACTAGTTATATTAACCTTGTTCTAGCTCTGTATGACACTAGTTATATTGACCTTGTTCTAGCTTTGTATGACACTAGTTATATTGACCTTGTTCTAGTTCTGTATGACACTAGCTATATTAGCCTTGTTCTAGCTTTGAATGACACTAGTTATATTAACCTTGTTCTAGCTTTGTTTGACACTAGTTATATTAGCCTTGTTCTAGCTTTGTTTGACACTAGTTATATTATCCTTGTTCTAGCTTTGTATGACACTAGTTATATTAACCTTGTTCTAGCTTTGTATGACACTAGTTATTTAATTCTTGTTCTAGCTTTGTATGACACTAGTTATATTAGCCTTGTTAAAGCTTTGTATGCCACTAGTTATATTGGCCTTGTTCTAGCTTTGTATGCCACTAGTTATATTAACCTTGTTCTAGCTTTGTATGACACTAGTTATATTAACCTTGTTCTAGCTTTTTTTGACACTAGTTATATTAACCTTGTTCTAGCTTTGTATGACACTAGTTATATTAGCCTTGTTCTAGCTTTGTATGACACTAGTTATATTAGCCTTGTTCTAGCTTTGTATGACACTAGTTATATTAGCCTTGTTCTAGCTTTGTATGACACTAGTTATATTAACCATGTTCTAGCTTTGTATGACACAAGTTATATTAACCTTGTTCTAGCTCTGTATGACACTAGATGACACTAGTTATATTGACCTTGTTCTAGCTTTGTATGACACTAGGTATATTAACCTTGTTCTAGCTTTGTATGACACTAGTTATATTAACCTTGTTCTAGCTTTGTTTGACACTAGTTATATTAACCTTGTTTTAGCTTTGTATGACACTAGTTATATTAGCCTTGTTCTAGCTTTGTATGACACTAGTTATATTAGCCTTGTTAAAGCTTTGTATGACACTAGTTATATTAACCTTGTTCTAGCTTTGTATGACACTAGTTATATTATCCTTGTTCTAGCTTTGCATGCCACTAGTTATATTAACCTTGTTCTAGCTTTGTTTGACACTAGTTATATTAGCCTTGTTCTAGCTTTGTATGCCACTAGTTATATTAACCTTGTTCTAGCTTTGTATGACACTAGTTATATTAGCCTTGTTAAAGCTTTGTATGACACTAGTTATATTAACCTTGTTCTAGCTTTGTATGACACTAGTTATATTATCCTTGTTCTAGCTTTGCATGCCACTAGTTATATTAACCTTGTTCTAGCTTTGTTTGACACTAGTTATATTAGCCTTGTTCTAGCTTTGTATGACACTAGTTATTTAATTCTTGTTCTAGCTTTGTATGACACTAGTTATATTAACCTTGTTCTAGCTTTGTATGACACTAGTTATATTAACCATGTTCTAGCTTTGTATGACACTAGTTATATTAACCTTGTTCTAGCTTTGTATGACACTAGTTATATTAACCTTGTTCTAGCTTTGTATGACACTAGTTATATTAACCTTGTTCTAGCTTTGTATGACACTAGTTATATTAACCTTGTTCTAGCTTTGTATGACACTAGTTATATTAACCTTGTTCTAGCTTTGTATGACACTAGTTATATTAACCATGTTCTAGCTTTGTTTGACACTAGTTATATTAACCTTGTTCTAGCTTTGTATGACACTTGTTATATTAACCTTGTTCTAGCTTTGTATGATACTAGTTATTTTATCCTTGTTCTAGCTTTGTATGACACTAGTTATAATAACCTTGTTCTAGCTTTGTATGCCACTAGTTATATTATTCTTTTTCTAGCTTTGTATGCCACTAGGTATATTAACCTTGTTCTCGCTTTGTATGCCACTAGTTATATTAACCTTGTTCTCGCTTTTTGTATGACACTAGTTATATTAGCCTTGTTCTAGCTTTGTATGACACTAGTTATATTAACCTTGTTCTAGCTCTGTATGACACTAGTTATATTGACCTTGTTCTAGCTTTGTATGACACTAGTTATATTGACCTTGTTCTAGTTCTGTATGACACTAGCTATATTAGCCTTGTTCTAGCTTTGTATGACACTAGTTATATTAGCCTTGTTAAAGCTTTGTATGACACTAGTTATATTAACCTTGTTCTAGCTTTGTATGACACTAGTTATATTATCCTTGTTCTAGCTTTGCATGCCACTAGTTATATTAACCTTGTTCTAGCTTTGTTTGACACTAGTTATATTAGCCTTGTTCTAGCTTTGTATGCCACTAGTTATATTAACCTTGTTCTAGCTTTGTATGACACTAGTTATATTAGCCTTGTTAAAGCTTTGTATGACACTAGTTATATTAACCTTGTTCTAGCTTTGTATGACACTAGTTATATTATCCTTGTTCTAGCTTTGCATGCCACTAGTTATATTAACCTTGTTCTAGCTTTGTTTGACACTAGTTATATTAGCCTTGTTCTAGCTTTGTATGACACTAGTTATTTAATTCTTGTTCTAGCTTTGTATGACACTAGTTATATTAACCTTGTTCTAGCTTTGTATGACACTAGTTATATTAACCATGTTCTAGCTTTGTATGACACTAGTTATATTAACCTTGTTCTAGCTTTGTATGACACTAGTTATATTAACCTTGTTCTAGCTTTGTATGACACTAGTTATATTAACCTTGTTCTAGCTTTGTATGACACTAGTTATATTAACCTTGTTCTAGCTTTGTATGACACTAGTTATATTAACCTTGTTCTAGCTTTGTATGACACTAGTTATATTAACCATGTTCTAGCTTTGTTTGACACTAGTTATATTAACCTTGTTCTAGCTTTGTATGACACTTGTTATATTAACCTTGTTCTAGCTTTGTATGATACTAGTTATTTTATCCTTGTTCTAGCTTTGTATGACACTAGTTATAATAACCTTGTTCTAGCTTTGTATGCCACTAGTTATATTATTCTTTTTCTAGCTTTGTATGCCACTAGGTATATTAACCTTGTTCTCGCTTTGTATGCCACTAGTTATATTAACCTTGTTCTCGCTTTTTGTATGACACTAGTTATATTAGCCTTGTTCTAGCTTTGTATGACACTAGTTATATTAACCTTGTTCTAGCTCTGTATGACACTAGTTATATTGACCTTGTTCTAGCTTTGTATGACACTAGTTATATTGACCTTGTTCTAGTTCTGTATGACACTAGCTATATTAGCCTTGTTCTAGCTTTGAATGACACTAGTTATATTAACCTTGTTCTAGCTTTGTTTGACACTAGTTATATTAGCCTTGTTCTAGCTTTGTATGACACTAGTTATATTAACCTTGTTCTAGCTTTGTATGACACTAGTTATTTAATTCTTGTTCTAGCTTTGTATGACACTAGTTATATTAACCTTGTTCTAGCTCTGTATGACACTAGATGACACTAGTTATATTGACCTTGTTCTAGCTTTGTATGACACTAGGTATATTAACCTTGTTCTAGCTTTGTATGACACTAGTTATATTAACCTTGTTCTAGCTTTGTTTGACACTAGTTATATTAACCTTGTTCTAGCTTTGTATGACACTAGTTATATTAACCTTGTTCTAGCTTTGTATGACACTAGTTATATTAACCATGTTCTAGCTTTGTTTGACACTAGTTATATTAACCTTGTTCTAGCTTTGTATGACACTTGTTATATTAACCTTGTTCTAGCTTTGTATGATACTAGTTATTTTATCCTTGTTCTAGCTTTGTATGACACTAGTTATATTAGCCTTGTTCTAGCTTTCTATGACACTAGTTATATTAACCTTGTTCTAGCTTTGTATGCCACTAGTTATATTATTCTTTTTCTAGCTTTGTATGCCACTAGGTATATTAACCTTGTTCTCGCTTTCTATGACACTAGTTATATTAACCTTGTTCTAGCTTTGTATGACACTAGTTACATTAACCATGTTCTAGCTTTGTATGACACTAGTTATATTAACCTTGTTCTAGCTTTGTATGACACTAGTTATATTAACCTTGTTCTAGCTTTGAATGACACTAGTTATAGTAGCCTTGTTCGAGCTTTGTTTGACACTAGTTATATTAACCTTGTTCTAGCTTTGTATGACACTAGTTATATTAACCTTGTTCTAGCTTTGTATGCCACTAGTTATATTAACCTTGTTCTAGCTTTGTATGACACTAGTTATATTAACCTTGTTCTAACTTTGTATGACACTAGTTATATTAGCCTTGTTCTAGCTTTGTATGACACTAGTTATATTAGCCTTGTTAAAGCTTTGTATGACACTAGTTATATCAACCTTGTTCTAGCTTTTTATGACACTAGTTATATTAACCTTGTTCTAGCTTTGTATGACACTAGTTATATTAACCTTATTCTTGCTTTGTATGACACTAGTTATTTAATTCTTGTTCTAGCTTTCTATGACACTAGTTAAATTAGCCTTGGTTAAAGCTTTGTATGCCACTAGTTATATTAGCCTTGTTCTAGCTTCGTATGCCACTAGTTATATTAACCTTGTTCTAGCTTTGTATGCCACTAGTTATATTAACCTCGTTCTACCTTTGTATGCCACTAGTTATATTAACCTTGTTCGAGCTTTGTTTGACACTAGTTATATTAACCTTGTTCTAGCTTTGTATGACACTAGTTATATTAACCATGTTCTAGCTTTGTATGCCACTAGTTATATTTACCTTGTTCTAGCTTTGTATGACACTAGTTATATTAACCTTGTTCTAGCTTTGAATGACACTAGTTATAGTAGCCTTGTTCTAGCTTTGTATGACACTAGTTATATTAACCTTGTTCTAGCTTTGTATGACACTAGTTATATTAACCTTGTTCTAGCTTTGTATGACACTAGTTATATTAACCATGTTCTAGCTTTGTTTGACACTAGTTATATTAACCTTGTTCTAGCTTTGTATGACACTATTTATATTAACCTTGTTCTAGCTTTGTATGACACTAGTTATATTAACCTTGTTCTAGCTTTGTATGACACTAGTTATATTAACCTTGTTCTAGCTTTGTATGACACTATTTATATTAACCTTGTTCTAGCTTTGTATGCCACTAGTTATATTATTCTTTTTCTAGCTAGTTTATTTAGTGCTTTATCCGGGTAGCCGGAAAGTAAAGCATTGCAGTAGTCTAACCTAGAAGTGACAAAAGCATGGATTAATTTTTCCGAATAATTTTTGGATGGAAAGTTTCTGATTTTTGCAGTGTTACATAGTTGGAAAAAAGCTGTCCTTGAAACAGTCTTGAAATGTTAGTCAAAAGAGAGATCAGGGTCCAGAGTAACACCGAGGTCCTTCACAGTTTAATTTGAGACGAGTGTACAACCATCAAGATTAATTGTCAGATTCAACAGAAGATCTCTTTGTTTCTTGGGACCTAGAACAAGTAGAACATTTGCTGCCATCTACTTCCTTATGTCTGAAACACAGCCTTCCAGGGGGGGCAATTTTGGGGCTTCACCATGTTTCATTGAAATGTACAGCTGTGTGTCATCCGCATAGCAGTGAAAGTTAACATTATGTTTCCGAATGACATCACCAAGAGGTAAAGTATATAGTAAAAGACAATAGTGGTCCTAAAGTAGAGCCTTGAGGAGCACCGAAATTTACAGTTGATTTTTAAATAAACAGAGACAAACTGATATCTTTCCGACAGATAAGATCTAAACCAGGCCAGAACTTGTCCGTGTAGACCAATTTGGGTTTCCAATCTCTCCAAAATGTGTCTCCCTTGATCCTATGTCCTGGCAAAGTTGTGCAGACTCAGGACAACTGAGCTTTGGAGGAATACGCAGATTTAAAGAGGAGTCCGTAATTTGCTTTCTAATGATCATGATCTTTTCCTCAAAGAAGTTCATGAATTTATCACTGCTGAAGTGAAAGCCATCCTCTCTTGGGGAATGCTGCTTTTAGTTAGCTTTGCGACAGTATCAAAAATACATTTTGTATTGTTCTTATTTTCCTCAATTAACTTGGAAAAATAGGATGATCGAGCAGCAGTGAGGTGTTCTTCGATACTGCACGGTAGCTATTTGGAAGACTTCCAGTTTGGTGTAGCGCCATTTCCGTTCCAATTTTCTGGAAGCTTGCTTCAGAGCTTGGGTATTTTAAGTGTACCAGGGAACTAGTTTTTTATGGCAAATGTTTTTTGTTTTTAGGGGTGCGACTGCATCTAGGGTATTGCGCAAGGTTAAATTGAGTTCCTCAGTTAGGTGGTTAACAGATTTTTGTACTCTGATGTCCTTGAGTAGGCGGAGGGATTCTGGAAGGGCATCTAGGAATCTTTGGGTTGTCCGAGAATTTATAGCACAACTTTTGATGATCCTTGGTTGGGGTCTGAGCAAATTATTTGTTGCGATTGCAAACGTAATAAAATGGTGGTCCGATAGTCCAGGATTATGAGGAAAAACATTAAGATCCACAACATTTATTCCATGGGACAAAACTAGGTCCAGAGTATGACCGTGGAAGTGAGTAGGTCCGGAGACATGTTGGACAAAACCCACTGAGTTGATGATGGCTCCGAAAGCCTTTTGGAGTGGGTCTGTGGACTTTTCCATGTGGGTATTAAAGTCACCAAAAATGTGAATATTATCTGCCATGACTAAAAGGTCCGATAGGAATTTAGGGAACTCAGTGAGGAACGTTGTATATGGCCCAGGAGGCCTGTAAACAGTAGCTATAAAAAGTGATTGAGTAGGCTGAATAGATTTCATGACTAGAAGCTCAAAAGACAAAATTTGCTATCGGAAATGTTAGCAACACCTCCGCCTTTGCTGGATGTGCGGGGGATATGGTCACTAGTGTAACCAGGAGGTGAGGCCTCATTTAACAGAGTAAATTCATCAGGCTTAAGCCATGTTTCAGTCAGGCCAATCACATCAAGATTATGATCAGTGATTAGTTCATTGACTATAACTGCCTTGGAAGTGAGGAATCTAACATTAAGTATCCCTATTTTGAGATGTGAGGTACCACAATCTCTTTCAATAATGTCAGGAATGGAGGAGGTCTTTATTCTAGTTAGATTGCTAAGGCGAACACCGCCATGTTTAGTTTTGCCCAACCTAGGTCGAGGCACAGACACGGTCTCAATGGGGATAGCTGAGCTGACTACACTGACTGTGCTAGTGGCAGACTCCACTAAGCTGGCAGGCTGGCTAACAGCCTGCTGCCTGGCCTGCACCCTATCTCATTGTGGAGCTAGGGGAGTTAGAGCCCTGTCTATGTTCGTAGATAAGATGAGAGCACCCCTCCAGCTAGGATGGAGTCCGTCACTCCTCAACAGGCCAGGCTTGGTCCTGTTTGTGGGTGAGTCCCAGAAAGAGGGCCAATTATCTACAAATTCTATCTTTTGGGAGGGGCAGAAAACAGTTTTCAACCAGCGATTGAGTTGCTGTAGAGCTCATCACTCCCCCCTAACTGGGAGGGGGCCAGAGACAATTACTCGATGCCGACACAACTTTCTAGCTGATTTACACGCTGAAGCTACGTTGCGCCTGGTGACCTCTGACTATTTCATCCTAACATTGTTGGTGCCGACGTGGATAACAATATCCCTATACTCTCTACGCTGGCCAGTTTTAGCTTTAGCCAGCACCATCTTCAGATTAGCCTTAACGTCGGTAGCCCTGCCCCCCTGGTAAACAGTGTATGATCGCTGGATGATTCGTTTTCAGTCTAATACTGCGGGTAATGGAGTCGCCAATTACTAGAGTTTTCAATTTGTCAGAGCTAATGGTGGGAGGCTTCGGCATCTCAGACCCCATAACGGGAGGAGTAGAGACCAGAGAAGGCTCGGCCTGACTCCGACCCGCTGCTTAATGGGGAGAAAGTTTCTGTCGGCTGAGTGAGCGACACCGGTTGAGCATTCCTACAGCATTTCCCTCCAGAAGCCATGAAAAGATTGTCCGGCTGCGGGGACTGTGCGAGGGGATTTATACTACTATCTGTACTTACTGGTGGCACAGACGCTGTTTTATCCTTTCCTACACTTAAATTTCCCTTGCATAACGATTGCATCTGAAGCTGGGCTTGCAGCACAGCTATCCTCGTCGTATATTATGAGTACAGCGGCTGCAATTAGAAGGCATCATTTTAATGTTACTACTTAGCTTCGGCTGGTGGAGGTCCTGACGAAACACGTCCAGATAAAGCGTCCGGAGTGACAAAGTTGAATAAAAAAAAAAAAGTTGAGCGATGGAAAAACTAAAAATATTGACAGTAATTAAAAAGTTAAAACCGTAAAGTTGGCAGGTAACAAAGTTAGGTTAGCAACAAAACGCACAGCAGCACGTAAACAAGTCAAGGTAAGCTTTTGGTTTTATTAATTTATTGTTTACTAACACATTAGTTCTATTAGCTATGTTGACTAGGATGCTACTTTAGCTAATATGGTGACAACGATGTAGGCTGTGTGTAGCGGTTATGACATGGTTTGGCTTGAAAATGTTTTTTTCTCCTGGTCACATACAGCTGATGTGTTGTTCATTGAAGTCACAAACAAAGGGAAAAGGTGAGAGGAGGAGAGTGCATAGAGGCTAGAATGAATACAACATGGATGCTATGATCAGGGGTGTATTCATTCTGCCGATTCTGTTGAAAAACATTTCTTAAACGGAAGCAAACTTGAACAGGAATAAAAATACCTGAATTTGTCCAATATAAACTCTTGTTTGCAACTGTTGGACTAACGATTACACCCTAGATAAGCTAGATGCAGGCAAGAGTGTGAAAGGTGGTATTGAATGTGTCACTGTCTGTCCATGTGTCACTGTCTGTCACCTCAAATTTGTCTCTCGGCCTGTGTGCACCTATGTTGTAAACTTTCATTAATAGGCTAGGTTGTAGCATACTCACGATGGTTATAGGGGAAATGTTTGTATCATGTAGTAGCCTAAACGTATTGCTGTTACATTGAACTGGGTGAATGAAATATGAATGACAGTCATCCAACATGCTGTAATAGAAATAAGGCCATGCTCATGAAAAACATAATCGTCCTCCCTCATCATAAACGGCACTGACCGCCACTGCAACCATGACCACTGAAATCTTATTTTACAGTGGCCTGCAGGACACATCTGACATTTCTAAAGGTTGAGGTTTATAGGACACCCAAGAATAAGTGAAAGAGTTCAGGGTAGGGAAAGTAAGACCTCTGAAAGTCAAACTTGGGCCATTTTTGTTTATTCTAAAGAACCAATCCCAGTTCATGTTTTAGTTTGGCTGTTATTATTTGACTGCTTCTGACCATTTGTCTATTGTGCCAGTATGCTGATATCTATAGTACTTGGTTGAAAATGATCCACGGAAAAGATACAATAGCTTGGAGCATTAAATGGAACACATATTTGTGCAAGGCATAAAACACTCAATGTGAAGACAACAACAGTGTTCTACCATTCATTTCACATAAGGAGGACTATCAGTTTGTTGTTCATAGTAGGCCTAGACCTAATGCACACCCCAATTACACTTCATCAAATGTAAAAGTACATTTGTGTTTTTCTCAATGCCACGCAGGATAGTCAGGTACTGCATTTAGCCTTCACCCCAAAACACAAATAATGTCTCTATTATCTTCCATAGTGGCTGTGTTCAGGGAGATGAACAAGTGTACAATTTGCACCATCTGCCTAATAGGGAACCCTACTTTACACTTTAATAATGTTTACATATCTTGTATTACTCATCTCATATGTATATACTGTATTCTATATTATTCTACTCTATCTTAGTCTATGCCGCTCTGACATTGCTCGTCCATATATTTATATATTCTTAATTCCATTCCTTTACTTAGATTTGTGTGTTTTAGGTATATGTTGTGAAATTGTTAGATATTACTTGTTAGATATTACTGCACTGTTGGAGATAGAAACACAAGAATTTCGCTACACCTGCAATAACATCTGCTAAACATACGTGTATGTGACCATTTTTAAAAAAATGGATTTGATTGATTCTCAAGGTACAATTTCCATTAGGGTTCCCACAGGGCTGTGGCTATGTGTGGTAATGTAACCTATAAATAATGGTACATTGTCTTCCTACAGTTTGAGAAGAGCACCTAATGATCTGATAAGACTTGTGTTTGTAAATGCAAAAATGTTGGTTGCCATCACTGTTTTCTCTATGCTAAAATAACTCCTACTAACTATCAGATAAGGCCTTCAGGATGGTTATTCTATTCTGAGGCATCTGAATGTGTTGTTTGCAAATCCACTGAAGAACAAGATAGCTAGGCTAGTGCTTTAAGTAGTGGCTTTTTTAATTATACTTCTACTGTTGCATCACAAACACAAGTCCATGTTAATTTGCACAATTCTCCCTTGTACAGTTAATATACTGAACCAGTATTTTGCCGCTAGCGTTTTGTACTGTATAGATATGCTAATAGAAAACAATTATTTTCCAGTGTCCATGCCATTGTTAGATGGCCACAGGTACTGTAATTTATAACATTGTTTTCACAAGTATTTGGAGACCACCATCTATACTGTTCTTCAGTTGCATACATACAAGATGTAACAGTTACAAGGATGATGTTGGTCTTTTCTCATTTCACTAGGGCTCACACACAAACACAGTGGTGTAAAGTACTTACGTAAAAATACTTTAAAGTACTACTTAATTTGTTTTTTACTATTTATAATTTTGACTACTTTTACTTTTACTTCACTACATTCCTGAATAAAATAATGTACTTTTTCCCTGACACCCAAAAGTACTCGTAACATATTGAATACTTAGCGGGACAGGAAAATGGTACAACTCACCCACTTATCAAGAGAACATCCCTGGTCATCCCTGCTGCCTATGATCAGGCGGGCTCACTAAACACACATGCTTCATTTGTAAATTATGTCTGAGTGTTGTAGTGTGCTCCTGTCTACCCGTAAGTAAATAAAAAAAACATGAAAATGGTGCTGTTTAGTTTGCTTATTATAAGGTATTTGAAATCAAATCAATGATTTATACTTTTACTTTTGATACAGTGTTTAAGAATATTTTAGCAATTACATTTACTTTTGATACTTAAGTATACTTAAAAACTCTTAGGGATCCGATCCCGTGTTTTCAGAGCAAACAAAGCGCGGCAAATTCAAAATAAAAATGTGTAATATTTAACATTCATCAATATACAAGTGTTGCATAGTCATCAAAAGCTCTGCTTCTTGGCAATATCACAGCATTGTCAGATTTCAAAAAGGCTTTACGGCGAAAGCACAACATTTTAGCAATTACATTTACTTTTGATACTTAAGTATACTTAAAAACTCTTAGGGATCCGATCCCGTGTTTTCAGAGCAAACAAAGCGCGGCAAATTCAAAATAAAAATGTGTAATATTTAACATTCATCAATATACAAGTGTTGCATAGTCATCAAAAGCTCTGCTTCTTGGTAATATCACAGCGTTGTCAGATTTCAAAAAGGCTTTACGGCGAAAGCACAACATTTGAATGTTTGAGGATAGCACCTCCAATATTTTCCACATTAGCACAAAACCCATATAAGAGCTAAAATAAATAGCAGAAGTTCTACGAAAGGTAAGCGGAGGGCTTCCCAAGTGGCCAAACAAGAGAGGTTCATTTGTTAGAAAAAGTCATTTATTACATCCATAAATCTCCGTTTGGTTGGCGCGTTATGTTCAGATACTCCAACAAGCATTTCCAGTCTACTTGCCCGTTGTACAGTGAAGAGAACGCGTTCAAATTATACCTCTCAACTTTTCCCCAAAAAATCAAACAATTTATAATTTATCCTTAGGCATCCATTTATCTATATTGGCTATTATACTTCACTCAGATAATAACCTACACGATACAGAAGGTAAACACCGTGCTGCGCGCTCCCGGTTATCTCATGCACTAGACAGAAAGGATATCCTGGTATGTCATACAAAATCGACAACCTTTTGGCTCTCTTCCACTATAAACGCTCCATTACACTGTCCAGAGACTGTCGACATCTAGTGGAAGCCATAGGTACTGCAACCTCAGTCCTATTTACCTGGAAATTCAATAAACAGCCATTCAAAGTCAGGAAATGTCAAAAGAAAAATGATTTCCGGACAGACATTTCTTGGGTTTTCGCCTGCAATATCAGTTCTGTTATACTCACAGACATTAGTTTAATTGTTTTAGAAACTTCAGAGTGTTTCCTATCCAGTAGTACTAATTATGTGCATATCCTAGTTTCTGGGCCTGAGTGGCAGGCATTTTACTTTGGGCACGTCAGACAGGCGAAAATTCTGAAAATGGGACTCTAGCCCTAAAGAGTTAAAACCTAATATTTTTTTGACTTTTACTCAAGCAGTATTTTACTGGGTGTCTTTCACTTTTACTTGAGTCATTTTCTATTAAAGTAGCTTTGCTTTTACTCAAATATGACAATTGGGTACTGCACAGCGGCTGCAAACTGCGGTCAATATCTCAAGTATATTGTATTAGATGTCAGGTCTTGTTTTTATCTGCTTAGTGGTTATACGTCAGCTCCCGCCGGGGCTTGTCGTCATGTGAAGACCACAGCATGGCCTCTGGGTCAGGCTGCTTACTGATAATACATCTTACTATTCAAGAAGAGCACCAAGACTGCTAACTGTTAATGCAGTGTATGGCATTCAAACTTTTTCAGCGGGGACCCAATTTAATTTCTGCCAGAATTTCTGGGGACCCCATTTTTTCCCAAAGAATTTCTTGCGAACCCAACCTCCAACCCAAATGCAATGACACAACCTTAATATCAGTACATGTAGATTTTTACATCAACAAGTAACCTTCAATGAATTGCATTTTTCTCTCTTTTTTAAAAATAAGAATAAACCAATAAAAACATTTACTCAATACAATTTTGTATATTGTCCCATTGAATAATCTCTACTGTAAAAGTATTCAGACCGCTTGACTTTTCCCACATTTCTTTACATCACAGCATTATTCTAAAATTGATTAAATTGTTTTTTTTTCTCATCAATCTACACACAGTACCCCATAATGACAAAGCAAAAACAAGTTTTTAGACATCAAAATTAAATTTTAAAATGAAATATCACATTTACATAAGTATTCAGACCCCTTACTTAGTACTTTGTCAGCGATTGTAGTCTCAAGTCTTCTTGGGTATGACGCTACATGCTTGTTCGATCTGGTTCAAGTCCGGGCTCTGGCTGGGCCACTCAAGGACATTCAGAGACTTGTCCCGAAGCTACTCCTCCGTTATCTTGGCTGTGTGCTTAAGGTCGTTGTCCTGTTGGAAGGTGAACCTTCACCCCAGTCTGAAGTCCTGAGTGCTCTGGAGCAGGTTTTCATCAAGGATTTCTCTGTACTTTGCTCCGTTAATCTTTCACTCAGTCCTGACTAGTCTTCCCTGCCGCTGAAAAACAACCCCACAGCATGATGCTACCACCACCATGCTTCACAGTAGTGAAAGTTCTCCAGACGTGATGCTTGGCATTCAGTCCAAAGAGTTCAATCTGGTTTCATCAGACCAGAGAATCTTGTTTCTTATGATCTGAGAGTCCTTTAGGCAAAACAAATATACTATTATCATAAGTTTTTTGGGGGGGACACCACCGCAGTTCCCCAGCAACCCCTAGACAGAGGGAATGCTTTCATATCAAACTTTTAATTGCACAATCAGGGCATAAGTACTTCAGTTTTGGCACCCAAATGCTAAGCGATAGCGTTTTGTGTTGTGCCTTTTTCCAATCAAATGAGATGCCTGCCACCGGATTGGACACAAATAAATGCAATTTAGATACGCTAATTGAATTCAGACTTGTCTACATGAATGTCAACAATCATTTTAGCTGTAAGAAATATGATATATGATATGCTCCAAAATTGGGAGTCTACAAAATAGTATTACCATAAAAAAACTCTTGGCTATCCTGCTGAATCCAATTGCTAAATATGGGTATACCTCTTTGAGGTTAGAATATTTTTTGGTCAATAGGACATTTTCATTATGTTATGCAATTTAAATTATGTTCCATATCTAATCAGCGCTACAGGGCAATTTGTCATGTCATTAAATATTTTAATAGGACATCAAATTTTGTCCAAGTAAATGTTACATTAAATTAACATGTATCATATTTTGTTTCTGAATAATGCTTCACAAATGCCAATCAAATGTAGGCTACATGTACTAATCATGAGCTGCTGATAAGATGAAGTGGTGAGATGGCAGAAACAGCTGTATGCATGTGGCATTACAGCATCACATTAATAACTCTTTATGTAATTTTTTCCCCAACCAATAAACTAACATGGTTTGTGGTGATGTTCTCGTTTTCCTACTGGTTTGTTGCTGTATATTGGACTTTGGCCAGCAGATAGTAGTAATACCCCTCTCAAAGCTGGTCAAGCAAGTAAGCAGCATAACTTAAACTGGTTTACTGTTTCTCAGAGGTAACTGTTAATTAGATAGAGCATAGTGTCGAAAGTGGTTGAGAATAAAAGGTTATACAGGCCCTTTTAAAACATAACAGAGTCTATTGCTTTATTGGTTTACATTGTAAGGCATCTTTTGGGCCAACACTGTCTTAAATAAAAAACATATTTAGTATGTTTTTTTACTCGATCATGACAAAAAATAAACCTGGTCTATAGTAATACAGTACATTCCTTGTTGTCCATGGTTTTTCAAATGTAGCCTACACCTGTTGGGCATGTGGACATTTACTGGTAAGATGTTCAGATTGAAAGTTCTTTGACTTGTAAAACCACTCACTCACTCACTTATGACCTTTCCTGAATTAGATAAAAGTGTAACCACACTTGTTAGACACACAGTTAGACACACTGCTCACCACTGTTTTATCAGTCGTTCAAAACAATCAGAGCTGGAGGGAGATGTCTTGCTGCCAATTCATTGTAAAACCCTTTCAAACCATCCAGTCATTGACAAACATGCACATTCAAATGCAAATGTATCAAGTGCAGCTGTTGAAGCGAGCTAACAATTTCGCCCGCATTGCACTGTAGGAATGGAGTTTGACCCTAGTGATTTACGCGGTGCGTTAGAAAGCTTGTGCAAGTAGTGGTGCTGAGGATTTGATGAAAGTAGAGACTGAGTTAGGGGGAATGAGGGACGAGGAAGAGAGCCTCTTTGATCTCATACTCCTTGAATGAATGCTGGCATAAACCACTGCGTTCACTATCAGACCTGAAAATCACATGAGATCATATAGTGAGCTATTGGCAGGGGTCACTGAGATAGCATTAACATCAGTGTAGCTTGAAGAGACAGAGAAAGACTGACAGGTTGCACACACCAGATAGCTGACTGTTTACTACTGTGGGTAGGACAATGGCAATAATGGGGGAAGGAGATGGCTACCGCTTTACGGGCTCCTAACCAACAGTGCTATTGGGTGTGTTTTTTGTGTTATTTGTAACTTATTTTGTACATAAGGTCTCTTATGACCAAAAAGAGCTTCTGGATATCAGAACAGCGATTACTCACCTCGTACAGGACGAAGATTTTTTCTTCAACGAGTCGGATGCAAAGTATTTACTTCAGACGCCGGACAAGGCCCAAATCCCTGTCATTCGCATAAAGAAGAGACAGAGATATAGGGGACGTAGGTCGAGGTGCCTTGTAAGTAACCCACCTCTACCATCCGTCCTATTAGCCAACGTGCAATCATTGGATAATAAACTGGATGAGCTCTGATCAAGACTATCCTACCAACCGGACATTAAAAACTGTAATATCTTATCTTTCACCGAGTCGTGGCTCAACAATGCCATGGATAATATACAGCTGGCTGGGTTTTAAGTGCATCGGCAAGACAGAACAGCTGCCTCCGGTAAGACAAGAGGTGGCGGTCTGTGTCTATTTGTAAATAACAGCTGGTTCGCAAAATCTAATATTAAGGAAGTCTCAAGGTTTTGCTCACCTGAGCTAGAGTATTACACGATAAGCTGTTGACCACACTATTTACCAAGAGAGTTTTCATTTATATTTTTCGTAGCTGTCTATTTACCACCACAAATCGATGCTGGCACCAAGACCGCACTCAACGAGCTGTATAATGCCATAAGCAAACAAGAAAATGTTCACCCAGAGGCGGTGCTCCTAGTGGCTGGGGACTTCAATGCAGGGAAACTTATACCAGCATGTGCAACCAGAGGAAAAAAGACTCTAGACCACCGTTCCTCCACACACAGAGACGCATACAAAGCTCTCCCTCACTGACCATTTGGCAAATCTGACCATAACTCTATCCTCCTGATTCCTGCTTACAAGCAAAAACTAAAGCAGGAAATACCAGTGATTCGCTCAATAAGGAAGTGGTCAGATGACGCAGATGCTAAGCTACAGAACTGTTTTGTTAGCACAGACTGGAATATGTTCCGGGATTCTTCCGATGGCATTGAGGAGTACACCACATCAGTCACTGGCTTCATCAATAAGTGCGTTGATGATGTCGTCCCCACAGTGACCGTACGTACATACCCCAACCAGAAGCCATGGATTACAGGCAACATCTGCACTAAGCTAAAGAGTAGAGCTGCCGCTTTCAAGGAGCGGGACTCTAACCCAGATGCTTATAAGAAATCCCGCTATGCCCTCCGAAGTGTCAATACAGGACTAAGATTGAATCCTACTACACCCGCTCCGACTCTCGTCGGATGTGGCAGGGCTTGCATACTATTACAGACTACAAAGGGAAGCACAGCCGCAAGCTTCCCAGTGACACAAGCATACAGTGGGGCAAAAAAGTATTTAGTCAGCCACCAATTGTGCAAGTTCTCCTACTTAAAAAGATGAGAGAGGCCTGTAATTTTCATCATAGGTACACTTCAACTATGACAGACGAAATGAGAAAAAGAAATCCAGAAAATCACATTGTAGGATTTTTAATTTATTTATTTGCAAATTATGGTGGAAAATAAGTATTTGGTCAATAACAAAAGTTTATCTCAATACTTTGTTATATACCCTTTGTTGGCAATGACAGAGGTCAAATGTTTTCTGTAAGTCTTCACAAGGTTTTCACACACTGTTGCTGGTATTTTGGCCCATTCCTCCATGCAGATCTCCTCTAGAGCAGTGATGTTTTGGGGCTGTCGCTGGGCAACACGGACTTTCAACTCCTTCCAAAGATTTTCTATGGGGTTGAGATCTGGAGACTGGCTAGCCCACTCCAGGACCTTGAAATGCTTCTTACGAAGCCACTCCTTCGTTGCCCGGGCGGTGTGTTTGGGATCATTGTCATGCTGAAAGACCCAGCCACGTTTCATCTTCAATGCCCTTGCTGATGGAAGGAGGTTTTCACTCAAATTCTCACGATACATGGCCCCATTCATTCTTTCCTTTACACGGATCAGTCGTCCTGGTCCCTTTGCAGAAAAACAGCCCCAAAGCATGATGTTTCCACCCCATGCTTCACAGTAGGTATGGTGTTCTTTGGATGCAACTCAGCATTCTTTGTCCTCCAAACACGACGAGTTGAGTTTTTACCAAAAAGTTATATTTTGGTTTCATCTGACCATATGACATTCTCCCAATCCTCATCTGGATCATCCAAATGCTCTCTAGCAAACTTCAAACGGGCCTGAACATGTACTGGCTTAAGCAGGGGACACGTCTGGCACTGCAGGATTTGAGTCCCTGGCGGCGTAGTGTGTTACTGATGGTAGGCTTTGTTACTTTGGTCCCAGCTCTCTGCAGGTCATTCACTAGGTCCCCGTGTGGTTCTGGGATTTTTGCTCACCGTTCTTGTGATCATTTTGACCCCACGGGTGAGATTTTGCGTGGAGCCCCAGATCGAGGAAGATTATCAGTGGTCTTGTATGTCTTCCATTTCCTAATAATTGCTCCCACAGTTGATTTCTTCAAACCAAGCTGCTTACCTATTGCAGATTCAGTCTTCCCAACCTGGTGCAGGTCTACAATTTTGTTTCTGGTGTCCTTTGACAGCTCTTTGGTCTTGGCCATAGTGGAGTTTGGAGTGTGACTGTTTGAGGTTGTGGACAGGTGTCTTTTATACTGATAACAAGTTCAAACAGGTGCCATTAATACAGGTAACGAGTGGAGGACAGAGGAGCCTCTTAAAGAAGAAGTTACAGGTCTGTGAGAGCCAGAAATCTTGCTTGTTTGTATGTGACCAAATACTTATTTTCCACCATAATTTGCAAATAAATTCATTAAAAATCCTACAATGTGATTTTCTGGATTTTTTTTCCTCATTTTGTCTGTCATAGTTGAAGTGTACCTATGATGAAAATTACAGGCCTCTCTCATCTTTTTAAGTGAGAGAACTTGCACAATTGGTGACTGACTAAATACTTTTTTGCCCCACTGTAGCAGATGAGCTAAATGACTTCTATACACACTTTGAGTCAAGCAACACTGAAGCATGCATGAGAGCACCAGCTGTTCCGGATGACTGTGTGATCACGCTCTTCGTAGCCGATGTGAGTAAGACCTTAAAACAGGTCAACATTCAAAAGGCCACAAGGCCAGATGGATTACCGGGACGTGTACACCGAGCATGCGCTGACCAACTGGCAAGTGTCACTGACATTTTCAACCTGTCCCTGACCGAGTCTGTAATACAAACATGTTTCAAGCAGACCACCATAGTCCCTGTGCCCAAGACCATCAAAGTAACCTGCTAAAATGACTTCTGACCCGTAGCACTCACGTCTGTAGCCATGAAGTGCTTTGAAAGGCTGGTCATGGCTCACATCAACACCATTATCCCAGAAACCCTAGACCCACTACAATTTATATACCGCCCCAACAAATCCACAGATGACGCAATCTCTATTGCACTCCACACTGCCATTTACCCCCTGGACAAAAGGAACACCTACGTGAGAATGCTATTCATTGACTACAGCTCAGCGTTCAACACCATAGTGCCCTCAAAGCTCATCACTAAGCTAAGGTCCCTGGGACTAAACACCTCCTTCTGCAACTTGATCCTGGACTTCCTGATGGGCCGCCCCCAGGTGGTAAGGGTAGGTAACAACACATCTGCCCAGCTGATCCTCAACACAGGGGCCCCACAGGGGTGTGTGCTCAGTCCCCTCCTGTACTCTCTATTCACCCATGACTGCATGGCCAAGCACGACCCAACACCATCATTAAGTTTGCCGACAACACAACAGGGGTAGGCCTGATCATCGACAACGATGAGACAGCCTATAGGGAGGAGGTCAGAGACCTGGCAGTGTTGTGCCAGGATAACAACCTGTCCCTCAACGTGATCAAGACAAAGGATATTCCCCCTCAGGAGACTGAAAAGATTTGTCATGGGTCCTCAGATCCTCAAAAAGTTGTACAACTGCACCATCGAGAGCATCCTGACTGGTTGCATCACCGCCTGGTATGGCAACTGCTCAGCCTCCGACCGCAAGGCACTACAGAGGGTAGTGTGTACAGCCCAGTACATCACTGGGGTCAAGTTTTATGCCATCCAGGACCTCCAGGGCTTCTATACCAGGCGGTGTCAGAGGAAGGTCCTAAAAAATTGCCAAAGACTCCAGACACCCTAGTCATAGACTGTACTCTCTGATACCGCACAGCAAGTGCTACCGGAGCACCAAGTCTAGGTCCAAAAGCCTTCTTAACAGCTTCTACCCCCAATACATAAGACTCCTGAACAGCTAATCAAATGGCTACCCGGACTATTTGCATTGAGTGCTTGTAAGTAAGCATTTCACTGTAAGGTCTACTACACCTGTTGTATTTGGCCCATGTGATAAATACAATTTGATTTGGTTTGATTTGACAATAGCAGTGTGTTTGGCAGGTATTTCTAAAACTACACACCGAAATTAGCCTAACTGTTTAACAAACCAGCAAGTCTAATTAAGCAATAAGGCTCAAGGGGGTGTGGTATACAGTGGGGAAAAAAAGTATTTAGTCAGTCACCAATTGTGCAAGTTCTCTCACTTAAAAAGATGAGAGAGGCCTGTAATTTTCATCATAGGTACACTTCAACTATGACAGACAAAATGAGGAAAAAAAAAATCCATAAAATCACATTGTAGGATTTTTAATGAATTTATTTGCAAATTATGGTGGAAAATAAGTATTTGGTCACATACAAACAAGCAAGATTTCTGGCTCTCACAGACCTGTAACTTCTTCTTTAAGAGGCTCCTCTGTCCTCCACTCATTACCTGTATTAATGGCACCTGTTTGAACTTGTTATCAGTATAAAAGACACCTGTCCACAACCTAAAACAGTCACACTCCAAACTCCACTATGGCCAAGACCAAAGAGCTGTCAAAGGACACCAGAAACAAAATTGTAGACCTGCACCAGGTTGGGAAGACTGAATCTGCAATAGGTAAGCAGCTTGGTTTGAAGAAATCAACTGTGGGAGCAATTATTAGGAAATGGAAGACATACAAGACCACTGATAATCTTCCTCGATCTGGGGCTCCACGCAAGATCTCACCCCGTGGGGCCAAAATGATCACAAGAACGGTGAGCAAAAATCCCAGAACCACACGGGGGGACCTAGTGAATGACCTGCAGAGAGCTGGGACCAAAGTAACAAAGCCTACCATCAGTAACACACTACGCCGCCAGGGACTCAAATCCTGCAGTGCCAGACGTGTCCCCCTGCTTAAGCCAGTACATGTTCAGGCCCATCTAAAGTTTGCTAGAGAGCATTTGGATGATCCAGATGAGGATTGGGAGAATGTCAGATGAAACCAAAATAGAACTTTTTGGTAAAAACTCAACTCGTCGTGTTTGGAGGACAAAGAATGCTGAGTTGCATCCAAAGAACACCATACCTACTGTGAAGCATGGGGGTGGAAACATCATGCTTTGGGGCTGTTTTTCTGCAAAGGGACCAGGACGACTGATCCGTGTAAAGGAAAGAATGAATGGGGCCATGTATCGTGAGATTTTGAGTGAAAACCTCCTTCCATCAGCAAGGGCATTGAAGATGAAACGTGGCTGGGTCTTTCAGCATGACAATGATCCCAAACACACCGCCCGGGCAACGAAGGAGTGGCTTCGTAAGAAGCATTTCAAGGTCCTGGAGTGGGCTAGCCAGTCTCCAGATCTCAACCCCATAGAAAATCTTTGAAAGTCCGTGTTGCCCAGCAACAGCCCCAAAACATCACTGCTCTAGAGGAGATCTGCATGGAGGAATGGGCCAAAATACCAGCAACAGTGTGTGAAAACCTTGTGAAGACTTACAGAAAACGTTTGACCTCTGTCATTGCCAACAAAGGGTATATAACAAAGTATTGAGATAAACTTTTGTTATTGACCAAATACTTATTTTCCACCATAATTTGCAAATAAATTCATTAAAAATCCTACAATGTGATTTTCTGGATTTTTTTTCCTCATTTTGTCTGTCATAGTTGAAGTGTACCTATGATGAAAATTACAGGCCTCTCTCATCTTTTTAAGTGAGAGAACTTGCACAATTGGTGGCTGACTAAATACTTTTTTTCCCCACTGTATGGCCAATATACAATGGCTAAGGGCTGTTCTTAAGCACGACACAATGCGCAGTGACAGGATACAGCCCTTAGCCGTGGTATATTGACCATATACAACAAACCCCCAGTGTACCTTTTTTTGCTACTTGAAACTGGTTACCAACAGAATTAGAGAAGTAAAAAAATTTGGTCTGATATACAATGGCTGTCAGCCAATCAACATTCAGGGCTCAAACCACCCAGTTTATAATTACATATAAATCATTGTCTCCTGCAGCAAAATAATGTTGCACTGGCGACTCAATAGTTCATGTTTTCTTGCAAAGTCTCAGAGCACGCATACAGATACACACGTATTTTCTTCATAGCAGACAGTGATTTTTCATTAAGAAATCCATTATGTGGGTATCTTGTCAAGAGAACGAATTATCTTTGGTGTCATTCTAACCTCCTTAAGCCCTTGTGTAGAATCCACAGTAGTAGCAGACTGGTAGCAGACTTAACTTTTTCTGATGATAAGATCATATTTTGTTTGTCACACTGAAATTTGATTTGGGATTTTCAGCCTACCTGTGTGTGTGCTGGACATACACATCAATACTGCCACATTGTTTATTTGAAATATACTGAATAGTCAAAGGTGGTTAGCAGAGAAGTAGTGTCATTCATCTACCATTGTCTTCTTTGACACCTCTGGTAGCAAGGGTCAGTAGAATAATTTTAGTCAAGGGAGATTATAAACCAGACCTACCTTTCATTATTTGAAGTGGTTTCAGACCTAAAAACCCATGATCAACAAACCATTAATTCTGTGAAAGTATTTCACCACAACCTGTAACAGTCTTTAGATTTATATTGTGACTGCATGGTGTGACCCCATTCTTATGTGATTCTTTATTATACACTCCATCCTATTACTCATCTAATTTCTCGTCATCAGACTGGTAACAATTTCTTTGCTGTCGACAATGATTACATCAGTAAGCCATTTTATCTGTTAGGCTAGTTTCATTCCCTTCTTTTTTTAATTTCCTGCTCATCAATTTTTTTCCCTATTGCAGTCATGAATATTCAAAACGTGTTTAATCACAACAGAAGACGCAACATAGTTTCTACTGTATATACCCCTGCATTAATTACTACAGAAGAAGCTACCTAGTTTATATATACAGTACTCCTTTATATAGGCTACGCAAGGGAGCCCTTAATGTGGGTAAACTGGCAGCGTTTCTACGACAAATGAATGATGCCTCTGTTCTGCTGGCAGAGGGAACACTTTGACACTGTCTGCTTCTGCATTGACATTCTGCTGCTGAAAAAGAAGCAAACGTGGCAAGCAAAGATAACAAGCTCATTCTTAATCTCCCCCTATGTGTTTTGGGGCAGGTGTTTTCATTAAAACCAGTTGAACACAGCAAGATCAAAGCACACAAACAGTCTTAAAACGCTGTCACCTCATATCGTATTCATAGAAAGATGACCCAAAAGCTATTTCTATGTGGGTTGGTGTAAAATCAGGCACACAGGGATGTATTTGTGTTTTGACAGGGCTGAAAGCCATCAAGACAACATGAGACTGCGTTGACCTTAATAAAATTGGATTATTGTCATAAATACATCAAAACGCCCTCAAAGTGTGTTTATCTAGTCCTCAATCAGACAGTTTTACTCAGTGACTCAACAGATGAAAATAAAATCAAGTGCTCTGTTGTTAACGATTTGACAAATACTTTTGTATTTCTATAGGAAAATTAGGCCTCTACATGCACTATTATACCTCTCGCTCTCGCTTACCCCTCCGTCTATCTCTCTCTGTCTCTCTCTGTCTCTCTCTGTCTCTCTCTCTCTCTCTCTCTCTCTCTCTCTCTCTCTCTCTATAACCATCTCTCTCTTACCCTCTCTCTCTCTTTCTCTCACTCACACCATCTCCCTCACTCACCCTCTTGCTCTCGTAACCCCTCTCTCTATCTTGTCTCTCTCTCTCTCTCTCTCTCTCTCTCTCTCTCTCTCTCTCTCTCTCTCTCTCTTTCACACCATCTCTCTCTCTCTCTCTCTCTCTCTCTCTCTCTCTCTCTCTCTCTCTCTCTCTCACCATCTCACTCTCTCTCTTTCTCTCACCATCTCGCTCTCTCTCTCTGTGCTCTCTTGCTCTTTCCACAGTATAAACATTGAGCGTGTGTGCCTTCTGTCCTTGTCTAGACAGGATATGTCTTTGATCAAAAAAGACAATACCAATATTCCTCTAACTCATTAAATTATTTTGAATTCATTAGGTCTTGTCTCAGTGCCAACAGAGGAGAAATTCTGAGAGAGCTTAAAAGTTATCAAATGGTAAGCATATCATGGCAGATATCTCCACGGTTCAAAAGGAGTTCTTACCTCGTCTTTCTTGCGTAGTTTCACCTCAAATCTGGTGTTAATGTAAAAAAACATCCAATGATTTGTATTTAAATATGGGAAAAAACAGAGTCAATAAACATCCGTTTTAATAATATATACGCTGTTGTTATCGGGAATGAAGATAAGACCCAGATGCAGACAATGTCGAATTAACAATGGTTTAATAATCCAACAAGGGCAGGCAATAGACAGGTATGGTAGGCAGGGGTCAGTAAACCAGAGGTGGGGCAATGGTACCGGACGGCAGGCAGGCTCAGGGTCAGGGTAGGCAGAGGTCAATACTCCAGAGGTGGGGCAAATGGTACAGGTTGGCAGGCAGGCTCAGGGGCAGGTAGAGTGGTCAGGCAGGCGGGCTCAGAGTCAGGACAGGCAAGGGTCAAAACCAGGAGGGCGAGAAAAAGAGAGACTGGGAAAAGCAGGAGCTGAGACATAAAAACGCTGGTTGACGAACTGGAAACAGACAAACAGAGAACACAGGTATAAATACACAGGGGATAATGGGGAAGATGGGCGACTCCTGGAGTAAGGTCGAGACAATCACAGGGACAAGTGAAACAGATCAGGGTGTAACAGTGGTGTAAAGTACTTAAATAAAAATACTTTCAAGTACTACTTATTTTTGACAACTTTTACTTTTACTTCACTGCATTCCTAAAGAAAATAATGTACTTTTTACTCCATACATTTTCCATGACATCTTAAAGTATTTTGAATGCTTAGTAGGACAGGAATTCAAACACTTATCAAGAGAACACCCCTGGTCATCCCTGGTCAACACTATCCTCTGATTTGGTGGACTCACTAAACACACATGTTTTGTTTGTAAATCATGTCTGAGTTTTGGAGTGTGCCCCTGGCTATCTGTAAAAAAAATGTAATGTTACAATTTGTGCCGTCTGGTTTGTTTAATATAAGGAATGTGAAATGATTTATACTTTTACTTTTGATACCTAAGTATATTTTAGTAATTACTTTTACTTTTGATACTTATGTATATTTTAAACCAAATACTTTTAGACATTTACTGAAGTAATATTTTACTGGGTGACTTTTACTTGAGTCATTTTCTATTAAAGTAACTTTGCTTTTACTCAAGTATGACACTTGGGTACTTTTTCCACCACTGCACGAATGGCTGCAGGTCTTGTTTTTATCTGCTTAGTGTTTATACGTCAACTCCCGCCGGGGTTGGTCGTCATGGGTCAGGCTGCTTACTGATAATACATCTTACTATTCAGGAAGAGCACTAAGACTGCTAACTGTTAATGCAGTGTATGGCATGCCACACAGATATCCCCTAGACCAGAGGCATTCAAACCTTTTCAGCGGGGACCCAATTCTTCTATGAAGGTATTTTTACTTTAACTCAAGTATGACAATTGGGTACTTTTCCCACCACTGTATATAAGCATAGAGTACAAAGAGTACCCAGATTGGTGTTTAAACAACTTTCGGAAAGGGAACCTGACTTGATGAGCCAGTAACTTTTGAAAAAGCTGTCTAAGAAACTTACACCATTGGCAGTGTCCCATGGAGACATGATACTCCTCTTAAACACAGCCTGGGTAATCAGAAATAGATTTGATTCCACAACACTGAAAATTACCTCTCTCTTGATGAGAGAAAATGACCATTTGCCACCTAAACCTTTCTCAAATGAGCAAAATCGAAGGGATTCCTGCTTGTCATTACAAGTGTCAGACTCCCAAAAGCAATCACTTGTGTGTGAGGTATCTGCCAAGCTTTGACTGGTGGTGGGTTTGTAATGCAGGTTGTATCCCGACAGAAAACAAATCAGAGGGATGACCATATGCTCCTGTCTACATTGATTACCTGAAGCAGGGTGGCTGATTACTTTGAATAATAACTTATGTATTAAGAGAGCTACTGTCATATCTGCAATGCAGTCATCCCTGCCTCTTTGCAGTGCAGTCATCCCTCAAAACATAGCTGTCTCATCTTACAGGCATTAGTTATTGTTCACACATTTGCTAATCAACTGATATACTGTACAGGACATTCAGTAGATTTAACATGGGGTTGTAATGGGGTGCATTGGGCATTCTCATGTCCCCACAGCAAAGCCATCTCCTGAGGAATTGACCATCTAGAGATGTCATGTCATACAGTATAACTATGTGAACAAATATAATAGTGCAATCTGTTTTCATTCTTTGCCTTCCCTCGCATTTGATTGTGTGATACTATTGGCAGCTTGTACTTTGTTGACCAATTTTTCTCACCTACTTGGTTTCATAGCAACGCGTTGAACATCAAAGCAACATCAAAAGCATTCAAAAGCCTTTTAGAATAAACTACTTATCAGCATATAAAATGTATCGTTCCAGCTCTGAATATAGACACACGCACATTGTTGGATGCAAAAAGGACTCAGAATTTGGCTTTCTATAAACATTCCAATGAAATCATTTTCTGTGAAGTTGCCATTTGATATGCAAGGCCTGCAATTGACATCTATGTGACTTCAAAGAGGGCCTGTGTTTTTTTCTGGTAAAGAATGCAGTGATGTGTTTTGAACCTATCTTCCGTAATAAAACGAAGTGAGGTATGGTAAACTGCATCTAACGGCTTTAATGAAGTGGCAACTACATTCAAGTAGACAATGTCGCCATGGTCTAGGACCGGTAGGAACATCGAATGAATGACCTGCTTTCTGCTATTAAGTGAGAGGTAAGACACAGTTAATTCGGAAGGTATTCAGACCTCTTGACTTTTTCCACATTTTGTTACATTATAGCCTTACTCTAAAATAGATTAAATAGATTTTTTTCCCCCTCGTCAATCTCTTTCTCCCCCATAATGACAAAGCAAAAATGTCACATTTACATAAGTACTCAGACCCTTTACTAAGTACTTTGCTGAAGCACCTTTGGCAGCAATTACAGCCTTGCGTATTATTGGGTATGACGCTACAAGTTTGGCACACCTGTATTTGGGGAGTTTCTCCCATTCTTCTCTGCAGATTCTCTTAAGCTCTGTCAGGTTGGATGGGGAGGGTTGCTGCACAGCTAATTTCAGGTCTCTCCAGAGAGAGGGTTCAAGTCCGGGCTTTGGCTGGGCCACTAAAGGACATTCAGAGACTTGTCCTGAAGACTCCCCTGCTTTATCTTGGCTGTGTGCTTAGGGTCGTTGTCCTGTTGGAGGGTGTACCTTCGCCCCAGTCTGAGGTCCTGAGCGCTCTGGATCAGGTTTTCATCAAGGATCTCTCTGTACTTTGCTCCGTTCATATTTCCCTCGATCCTGACTAATCTCCCAGTCCCTGCCGCTGAAAAACATCCCCACAGCCTGATGCTGCCACCACCATGCTTCACCGTAGGGATGGTGCCAGGTTTCCTCCAGATGTGATGTTTGGCATTCAGGCCAAAGTGTCAATCTTGGCTTCACCAGACCAGAGACTCTTGTTTCTCATGGTCTGAGAGTCTTTTAGTTGCCTTTTGGCAAACTCCATTCAGGCTGTCATGTGCCTTTTACTGAGGAGTGGCTTCCGTCTGGCCACTCTACCATAAAGGCCTGATTGGTGGAGTGCTGCAGAGATGGTTGTCCTTCTGGAAGGTTCTCCCATCTCCACAGAGGAACTCTAGAGCTCTGTCAGAGTGAGCATTGGTTTCTTGGTCACCTCCCTGACCAAGGCCCTTCTCCCCCGATTGCTCAGTTTGGCCGGGTGGCCAGCTCTAGGAAGAGTCTTGGTGGTTCCAAACTTCTTCCATTTAAGAATGATGGAGGCCACTGTGTTCTTGGGGGCCTTCAATGCTGCAGACATTTTTTGGAACTCTTCCTCAGATCTGTGCCTCGACACAATCCTATCTCGGAGCTGTACGGACAGTTCCTTCGACCTCATTGCTTGTTTTTTGCTCTGACATGCACTGTCAACTGTGGGACCTTATATAGACAGGTGTGTGCCTTTCTAAACCATGTCCAATCAATTGAATTTACCACAGGTGGGCTCCAATGAAGTTGTAGAAACATCTGAAAGACCAATGGAAACAGGAAGCACCTGAGCTCAATTTCGAATCTCATAGCAAGGGTCTGAATACTTGTGTAAATAAGATATAACCTAACAAAATGTGGAAAAAAGAAAGGGGTCTGAATCCTTTCCGAATGCACTGTATTTCTAGTATATAAGAAGCCTATTTTTACTAATCAATATGCTTTTTAAAGACTGGCCGCCAATTATCCAGATGCCCAGGTATTTTTAAGCACTCCCAGCAGGATACATTTATACATGACATTTTAAATGAATGAATTCTGAGGTAATGTTACAGACTATTCAGCATACACAACACAAATCAGAATATACCATCTGAACTCATCTGGAAAACCCCCCACCTGTATTTGTGATCTGAGGGGATGACTAACCCTGTTAGTTTACCAGACAGATGGAAATGTTGTTTTCTATTTACATGCTGGACATGACACACGAACACCCTGGAGCAGATGTAGCCATAGCCGGAGACGGGGAGGGAAAGGAGTAGACTATGCAGTGTTTGACACTGATTATTTTCTTCTAAGTAGAGGAGGGTGGGTATGAGAATAGTTTCATTGCAGCTGTTTATCCAGGGATTCTGTCACACTGCTGGGCTGCCTCACTCCTGACACTTACACAATCCCTTCTGACAAATTGAGGCCACTGGGAAATAAAAATGCAGCCGTGGGTACAGAACTATGACATGCTGCACTGAACCAAGTGTCTGGACTGTTAACAGTTTTTGTGCCCCCACATCTGAGTCCACTTTAGTATCCATTCAGTGTGTCCCACTCTGTCTAGGTCATTCCTGTCTTTCTCCCTCTGGGCCCTGGATTAGAGTCATTGGAAGGCAAGGAACTCCCCAGCTCAGACCTCTCAGAGATGTTGAAGAAACTGACCATATATCCCTCTCCAGGAATGTACGACCAGAGACACCTACTGATATAGGAAATGAGGTTCAATATCGCAAATCAAAATGAAGTGGGACAACTCACATTGAGGAACATTTTCTTGTATTTGATTTATGCTACTACACTCACACTCGGGACAGCAGATTTTGCTCCACTTGATGGCCCAGCAGTAGGCACTTGATAGGTTAAGGGCTAAAATGGACCTGTAGTGTTTTGTGTAAGTAGAGTAGAAAATTGAGTAGAAAATTAACCCATATTATAGCAGAAAGCTGGTTAGAACAATTGGCACAGGGCCTCCACAGGCACAGAGAACACAGGAGAGTACTTGAGTGAATATACTCTTATTTTATGTAATCAATACAATGGCGTGTATCAATAGCTTCCCTACATGTGCCTTTATGGTTAATGCTTTTTATAGGCTACACTAACTTACACTGGGTGCCGAGCAATTTGGCTGACCTGTGGAGTGTGAAGTGGTAACTACTAGCTGGAGTGCTGCAAGGCAATTCCTGAGTCAAGGCACAAGAGATTCAATTTCACCTTCCTGGACAAAGCCACTCCATCAGTCCTTCCTGGACACTGCAATCACACTAACATCAGAGAAAAAACTAGGCTTGGGTTTAGATGTTTTTATTTTATTTACTGAAATGTGTTTTTTGTACCCTGTTTTGCTTCCTCATGCTTCACCCCCACAGATATTTTAACTATATTTTGTGAACTGGGGTTTATTTCAGACATGGTGTGCGAAGTTTACGACTTCTAACTAAAAGTGGAAGTGGAAACTAAAGTGTATGTGTGGAGGAACAGGTTGGACAGGTTTTCTGACAGCTGTGATACCTACTTGTCTTTCTGGCTGCACCACCAGTCTGAAAGTTAGAGCTAATGGAAAACACCTTCCTTTGGCTGGCTGCTGTCAGGATGCAGGATGGAAGCAGATACTCAGTGACATTTAAGAGAAGTGACACAGACGACCACATTCACAGGAAAGGTCAGGGCAAGCTATTGGTGTGTGCAAATGGCAGCAAGACCTCACAGTGAAGGAAGGAAACAGGATTCTCTAAAGACATCACATCCTTATCAGCCATTCCCTCATTTGTCGGAGGCGAGAGTTGAGGTAGTGAAGTTCAGGGGATTAATGTCCTCTGTGATAACAGTGTCCGATGTGGTATTGGACCTGCAGCCTTAGGACACAAAATCCACAGCGCTGCTGGTGCATGACGCACCACTCACAGGGTAATTCATTTTGATTTAAGCAAAAAAATATATAAATACATTTTTTTTTTAAGTTGAAAAATGTTCTACATCACCAGCTCACAAAAGTGAGGGGCAGATTAAGTTGCTCATAGGTCGACATATTTTAAAGGAGCCTTCCTGTCCGTAGTATGACTGGTTTGGACTGTCAGTGTCTAATACAATAAGGACACATTAACACAATGAGGATACATTTACACACAGGACACACATGTTCATTTCAGCCAAATTATTCCCATTCAGGGCGGAGATACTAAGACAGTTGATAAAGTTCAGCCTTGATGAGCTCCAGGTGTGTTTCATTAAGCTCTACAATCTGCTCCTCCTCTTTCATCCTCAAAGCCCTGCTTGGCCATTAGCTGGCTGCTGTCCGTGGTGCTGAATCTCCCAGTTGCTGTCTGAGGTGCTGAAATTACCATGCCTGTTTGATAAGCATAAGAAGATGGGGAGTGAAGAGCTGATGTTGGCAGCTCTACAGGCCCTCAACAATTATTTAGATTTGATGATTTTCACATAACGACTCAACAAATCCAACTACATTTCCTTAGGAAGATAAAGGTATTGCTGTGAACATTTGTTTACGATAACAGCGGGCCATTCAAAGGAAATAAATTCAAGAGATATGGTTTTTCGTGCTCAGTCAATTTGGCTGAATGGTACAGGTGCATGGATCCACTAATAGGCAATAGAGGAGTGAGTTGAAACGAAATAGTCATGTCATCACTGTTTAAATTGTCATTCTAATTCTCACATGATAAAGGAATGTGTATTAGAGTGCTCAAGTGCCAATTAAACAAATTCTTAGACCACTATTGGCCTGCAATTGAGCTGAGCATATAAATCCACTGTTAATATACACTGCTCAAAAAAATAAAGGGAACACTTAAACAACACAATGTAACTCCAAGTCAATCACACTTCTGTGAAATCAAACTGTCCACTTAGGAAGCAACACTGATTGACAATAAATTTCACATGCTGTTGTGCAAATGGAATAGACAACAGGTGGAAATTATAGGAAATTAGCAAGACACCCCCAATAAAGGAGTGGTTCTGAAGGTGGTGACCACAGACCACTTCTCTGTTCCTATGCTTTCTGGCTGATGTTTTGGTCACTTTTGAATGCTGGCGGTGCTTTCACTCTAGTGGTAGCATGAGACGGAGTCTACAACCCACACAAGTGGCTCAGGTAGTGCAGCTCATCCAGGATGGCACATCAATGCGAGCTGTGGCAAGAAGGTTTGCTGTGTCTGTCAGCGTAGTGTCCAGAGCATGGAGGCGCTACCAGGAGACAGGCCAGTACATCAGGAGACGTGGAGGAGGCCGTAGGAGGGCAACAACCCAGCAGCAGGACCACTACCTCCGCCTTTGTGCAAGGAGGAGCACTGCCAGAGCCCTGCAAAATGACCTCCAGCAGGCCACAAATGTGCATGTGTCTGCTCAAACGGTCAGAAACAGACTCCATGAAGGTGGTATGAGGGCCCAACGTCCACAGGTGGGGTTGTGCTTACAGCCCAACACCGTGCAGGACGTTTGGCATTTGCCAGAGAACACCAAGATTGGCAAATTCGCCACTGGCGCCCTGTGCTCTTCACAGATGAAAGCAGGTTCACACTGAGCACGTGACAGACGTGACAGAGTCTGGAGATGCCGTGGAGAACGTTCTGCTGCCTGCAACATCCTCCAGCATGACCAGTTTGGCGGTGGGTCAGTCATGGTGTGGGGTGGCATTTCTTTGGGGGGCCGTACAGCCCTCCATGTGCTCGCCAGAGGTAGCCTGACTGCCATTAGGTACCGAGATGAGATCCTCAGACCCCTTGTGAGACCATATGCTGGTGCGGTTGGCCCTGGGTTCCTCCTAATGCAAGACAATGCTAGACCTCATGTGGCTGGAGTGTGTCAGCAGTTCCTGCAAGAGGAAGGCATTGATGCTAAGGACTGGCCCGCCCGTTCCCCAGACCTGAATCCAATTGAGCACATCTGGGACATCATGTCTCGCTCCATCCACCAACGCCACGTTGCACCACAGACTGTCCAGGAGTTGGCGGATGCTTTAGTCCAGGTCTGGGAGGAGATCCCTCAGGAGACCATCCGCCACCTCATCAGGAGCATGCCCAGGCGTTGTAGGGAGGTCATTCAGGCACGTGGAGGCCACACACACTACTGAGCCTCATTTTGACTTGTTTTAAGGACATTACATCAAAGTTGGATCAGGCTGTAGTGTGGTTTTCCACTTTAATTTTGAGTGTGACTCCAAATCCAGACCTCCATGGGTTGATAAATTAGATTGTAAAGAAAAAAAGTATTTAATAAGATTATTTCATTCATTCAGATCTATGATGTGTTATTTTAGTGTTCCCTTTATTTTTTTGAGCAGTGTATATAGCTCTTCATAAAGAACTAAGAGAGGATTGATGATGGAAGCAATTAGTGCAATTTATTTTAATTGTCCACATATTCATATTTAATTGCCTTTCTCATGCATATCAGTCCTTGGGGTCTAAAAAAACTGCATATGTATTGTGAACATCACCGGGAGCCTTCTACTAAATTGATGGGAGTGCCATTGCAATAAATGTACAATGACTAGGAATGTCTCTGAAAAACATAAAGTCTTGTTTTATTGTTAGATTTATTGTTTTCATGTACAGGTTTGTTAGCTGTGAAAAATAATCATCCTTGGGAAATGCAGACATGGAAGAATGTTCCAGCTAGATGCTGTATGTAATAATACATGCAGCTGAGTTTGCTAATAAAACAACTAATGCTCTTTTTACAGGCACATCTATCATCTAATTGATAATCTTTTGATTATCAGCACTCCAGAAGCTCCCCATTTGAAATGATATGCATAAGTGCTTTGTTTACAATTCTGTTGAAAATACATTCAATTTGAACATGATAATCTGCAGAGCGATGAAATAAAAGAAGACATTTCTGGCTGGGACTTCCTAAATGCCTTTTTTTCTCAGTTGAAGTCATTGAATAATCCTCAACTGAGACAGAACACACCTCTGCATTCTTTCCCCCGCACAGGAAATAGAACACAATTCAAGGACAAACACTAGAACAAGAATCATGGTTATTTTCTGTTTTGGTGCATGAGGAGAGAAAACTCTGATAAGCTGAACTGCACTGCAACAGAAAATGGATTCTGTCAATAGGTTTGCATTTCATGCTTGCTTTTTGATCATACATTTTATTTTTTCTGCTTGGTGAAGAAACTGTTCATGTTGTTAAGTACATACAGTTTTATCCCACTTTTTGTTGGTATACAAAGACTTGAGTTCTTTCATATTTCACGCTGTTTACCTAATTAGAAATTCCACACAATCGCTAAAAAAACCAAGAGCACCTTGAAGTTCTTGGCACACTCCCTCAGTAATGCATATTTTTTCCCGCTAACCAAATGTAGCACAACATCAATCATCACTTTCTAGTAAATCACACTGTATCAAATAAGGGATACCTTTATTAATCCACATTGGTGGACCATAAACAGATAAGGGATGTTGACTATCAATAATTGTAATTGCATTTTTTTTACATTATTAAATCAAGTGTGTCTATGTTTTGTGGTGCAAAATCGCTATTGGAAAGAGTTCAGGATGGAATATTGGTGTTGCCTCTGTGGGTCTGTAGAGATGCTTGTTTCAGCATGTTTTGCATGTCAACCTCTGAACCACAGCCCCAAATCAATGACGCCTTGACAAATCTCTCCTCGAATGGGAATCCCATATACTAGTTGGCTTACCCTGGCCCTGACAGTGACTCCTCTCCTGTAACCAATGAGCTTCTCACCACCATCCCTCCGCCACCACTTTTTAAACAAAGAGCTATTCAACAGCCAGGCACTGCAGAGCTGGGACCTCAAAGAGCCCCCACTGGGCACACACTGGTTGAATCAAAGTTGTTTCCACGTCATTTTAATTAAATTGCGTTGAACCAATGTGGAATAGACATTGAATTGACATCTGTGCTCAGTGGGTACTATCTCTAATAATATATACATCAACCCCCGGCACCTTCGAGATGAGGTGAAACAAAAATATATATTTTCCAGTTTATCCAAACAAGTGTATCTAAATGTGCACAGGAAATGATGGGTTACAGTATCTATACAAATAGGCCTACAGTCTAACACCATGGTAGATTGAATGACAAAGATGCTGAGTACTAATACTTACCAACCCTTATTAGTTCAAACAAAAGCAGCTATTATAATTAGGAACATTCACTAATTACAATGTGACCCTGATCCAAATTCCTATGTTCATCTCTTTCTTATATCTATGTGATTACACATTGAATTGGGGGTGGTGAATGGCAAATAACCAGGACAATGACCTTGGCATTTTGGACTTGGCTTTGGAGGGAATTATTTGCAAATCAGCAGTTAAAACAGAGAGTTATATTTTCCTGACAGTAGCTAATTTGAGGAATGCGCTTTGTTGGCAAATAGGCTTTGGTTTTACATGGGCATGAGTGCTTGCATTTAAACCTTTTTACAAACAAACATGCAATTCCTTAGTAAATCTAACCCAGTGTTTCAAAACATAACTCATTTATGTAAATCCTTATTTATGGAAAGTCTCCATCTCATCTTTCTTGAGTGATGCCATGCACATGAGTGCAGCTGAAATGTGAATGGACATGTTTGGCTGTGTGTTCAAGTGAATACTAAAAAGCTTCTGACCCATGATAATCAGCTGGACCTCTAAGCTACCTCTGAGTTTCAGTCTTCTTTTGGCAATAGTGAGGTCGCTTTTCCTGATAATGTTTGACATGCGCTAACCTTTCCAATGTGAATAATTGAGAGGCCATGTGGCAGCATCATAAGTATGGAGCAACCAGAGGGCCACACCACTCATTCAGATGATTTTTCTGTGTCCCCTGAAAACCATCAATGATTTTTATCAATACTGCATATTGTAACACACAGGTATCCCCTCTAACACCTCATCATGCTGAAATCAAACATATTTTAGATTGTGAAAAGGTACATTATTCATACCATGAAACTGCTGTCATCTTTCGGACGTCTCAAAAGACTTTTGCGATATTAAGGCTGGCACAGACTGTCTCTTGCTGTTTGCCGAATGGGGTTCATGTCACATGTTCCTAGTGGTGAAGTAAACTGAAATGAATGGTGCTTTGGTGAAATAGATGGTGAGTGACTACAAACATATGACTAGGAACATGTGAGGAGAAATATTCTACTAATCCTTACCATGGTACTATCAGGCAGGATATCCTTTTTCAAAGGGTATGAAGTGTAATTCTATAATATGTACTGAAAGGCATAATGTCTCAAATTATTTTGGGACAAGGATAAGTCATTGCTGTATTCTTTATCCAAGAGTATGACGTCTAAATCTATTGTACAGAATGTACTGAAAAGCCTTGTGTCAAATAAATGTGGGACAAGTCCAAATAATTTTTGGCCAATCTGTTGCAGTAATATGTTATTTATACCCCATATAATGACTCAAACTATTCAGGTTTATTGCTAACAATCTGGCAAGTATCACTTTAGCACAGCATATTGGATTTGTGCTGTACAGAGCGTGGGTTTGGTTATACCCATCTATACTCACACTGGTAGTTAAATTTACCCCTTGAGAACACGTGTGTGAAATGAAGGATAGGATGGGAGCCATCTGGTTGATGTTATGCATATGCATAGCTCAGGTGAAAGTAGCGTAGCTCTATTTGCAGCTCTAAAGTGCATGAGAGTCCAGTCTGGCCTGTGGGTATTGGAACAGTCTGGCCTGTGTAAATAAGGTACAGTATCTTGTTTTGTAGTCCCGTGCAGCTCAGTTGGTCGAGCATGGCGCTTGCAACGCCAGGGTTGTGGGTTCGATTCCCACAGGGGACCATTATGAAAATGTATGCTCTAAATTAGAGAGTCTGCCAAGTTACTAAAATGTCCATGTCCCCCAAAGATTCTTCACACTCACAGTACATCAGAGGCCCAAAAATACTGATGGAAAGGATACAGCCAAGACTATAGAGATAGACCTCTTCCAAGTCTATCATGATGTCATTTTATCCCTCCCAGTTAGACCCTGTCCTTCCCCCTGGGAGATTGTGAACCTAATCCGTATACAAGCAGAGGCATACAACTGCCATCATAAGTAACAAGCAAAAGAAACAGAGCAGTTTATGATCTAAACGAGGAGGAAGAACAGTAAGGGAAGCACCTTACTTACATAAGATTGGACATGACAACTTCAGACTTCCCTAGGCAAGCGAAGGTTGCAGTTTCACGCGTCAGAAAACAGAAGAGACTGCCAGCCTCTCTCTAAACTTTCAAGGTGAGACCTGATTCTTTGTATCAGCGGGAAGCTGTTGCCAAGGAAACAGAAATACTTGACTGTTGATAAAGAATGTCAGGCAATCAAGGAAGGAGCTGGAGGCGCTGTGTCAGACTCTGAGAGGGCTGTACCTCCACTTCCTCTCTCTACCGCCTCTCTACCTCCTCTCTGACTGAACAGGCATCTGGCTGTAGCCTCACTATAGGTGAAAATGAATACCAGGGATGTCCTGCGGCATCGCTCCATCGCTACTTCCGTCCCTCCCTCCTACATCAACATTCAGGCTTTTGCTCCATGGATCACTGGTCTGTCAAAGCATGGCCGCATGGAGCCGTGTTTGTCACAACTTTTATGTCTGTCATTACCCCACCCGATAATGGCTGCTAGAAGGTGGGTAGCAACAGAGTGTAAGGTTGAGTCTGAGTCGGCCAATAAGAGGCAGCATGACGCTGGATGCACTCAGATGTCCTTGACTGTGAGTGTGAAGTAACATAATCAGGAATATGCCTTTGTTCTCTGCATAGCTGTTCTTTCAACCAGATTTGATTTTAAAACCATGGTTACAATTCTCAATATAAATATATATTTTTTAAAGTAGGGTAGAAATGTATTTTAAGACTGCCATGTGATTTTAGTGAGTGTCTCCATTTCATTTCCCAGGCGTTGAATCCATTACCTGCCATGCACAAGCATCCATACCACCAGCTGTTTGTTCTCTGATGAGTACTCTTCTGTCAAAAACAAATCATTCCTTCAGCTCTATCGAAAGTATCTTGACGACATCTCTGCATCCGCCACTTTGTTTTTAAAGCTGCTATAAAATACTGAGGATCACCCCATGTCATCTCTTAAGTCCACGTCTATCCCCTGGCTATCTATTTTAAAGCTTTCAAAGGAATATTCACATACAGTGCTCTCTATCTAAGAGCACACTGGACATGTAGGGACACATGCCATGACATACACAGTACCTCTAGATCTGCATTAGGTCAGAATCCTAAATTGAAATATGTACTGTATGCTTAACTTGAGCCATTGTGTAGTTCTTCCATTGACATCAATTCATATTTGTCAGTTATGCTTGCAAGCATCTGAAGTTAAGTCCCTATGATCAGGGACAGTATCTTGTTTTGGTTCTGAAGGTGGGTGACAGTTTACGGTAATAGAAAGCACATCTATATGTAGCTGTAGTTGTAGTACATTAGTAATACAAAAAAAACCACAAGTCCCTAAGGCTTTTCTTTTCCATTTTGACTGTTTCATCAGCCTTAGCACGCTTTTGTGTCTCTGTTGAAGTATAACTAATGTGTAGTCTGGTAATGAGCTGGGAGAGATTTTCATTAAAGGAGGACAATTAAATCAACGGAATAATCACTAGACAGATTTCAAAAGTTACACCCGAGTAGAAGACAAAAACACATTTTGACTCACAGATCAGCTGTTAGTAAGGGTAGAGAGAGGACACTACTGGAAATGCTAGTTCTCTATACTGTCACATAAAAACATGTGGAGCAACTTTAATACCTTTTATCTTGAACTTTCTCTGTGGCAATTTCCACTGTGGCAACTGACAACATCAAACGCAACACCAAATTCATTGAGGGTTAACAAGTAATCATGGAAATGAGAATATCCAATATCTATTCATCTTTCAGTAGAGCAGCAGGAACGTTGATAAGAATTTCAATTTAGAGAGAGTGTTTTAGACAAAGTGTTTCATTTAAGGTAAGAGAGTGAACCTGACAATGGCACAAAGAAGCCAGCCTGTGAGTGCACAGTACAGCTGTTAATAAGGCCAATAATTGTTTATTTTCACAGAACAATGCCAGCCTGTAAATTGAATTGTTTTGTTCCATTTGCTGTGGAAGCAACGTTATAACCAGATGTATCTTTCATCCATAACAATGAATGGCAAAAATGGCATATTCCTATACCACTATGGAAGATGTACAGTAGTATATGTCTGTGTAGATATGCTTGTTAGTAATATCATTGAATATCTGGAGATTGTTGTTGAATGGGCATTGTGAGTGTAGATTAAATTTGAAGACCCATGTATTATGGTCCTGGACCCTAACCAAGGGATCTATATTTTAGCATTAGGCTGCCTGTATGTGTGGTCAGACTGTGCTGTACAAGTCTCTTTCATTCCGTTTTTTCTACTCACAGAGTACCTCCAGTGGCATGGCTTCTCAGACGTTTTTCTATCTCTGAGCATGGGCTCTCTTTTGTTGCTTGAAGTAAACACATTTTGTTCCCCTGTAATATTCTGCCCATGGTGAGAGTTCAGAAATAATGATTTAGTTCTTCAAGAAGAGATGTGGAATTCATGAACTCACAGCAGGAGCTAGACCTTGAGTCTGTAATCTTGACAGTATATGAAGCTCTCCCCTGCAGGAGTATCCATGGACTGGGAGGAGGAACAGCTCTCCCCTGCAGAAGTGTCCATGGACTGGGAGGAGGAACAGCTCTCCCCTGCAGAAGTGTCCATGGACTGGGAGGAGGAACAGCTCTCCCCTGCAGAAGTGTCCATGGACTGGGAGGAGGAACAGCTCTCCCCTGCAGAAGTGTCCATGGACTGGGAGGAGGAACATCAACTGAGTCATGCCATAAAGAGAGCAAAGTAGCAGCGCGTGAAGCTACTGTATGTCCTAATAAAACCAGACTTGAATTCATTCATCTCAAAAATCTAAACTTTGATCTTAGCATTGCACATAATACATGTATAAGTAATGGTAAGGAAATACATAGATATTATGTGAATTTATACATTGAGAAAGCAATGAGAAAGCACATGTTTTAGACCTGAGATGGTACCAAGGCTGCACTTCATCTGTGCTTCAAACAACTTGAATAAACCAGTTGAGGTTCACACAAACAGCCTATTATGTAATATTGAGAATGGCTTTTCATCCTGACCCAAATCTCCTTTTATATACACATTAACTTTTCTGCTCACAGTCTACAGTACAGGGACTCAGTCTACAGTACAGTGAGGAGAATGCACTAAAACGTGGCATTGTACTTTCGGCTAATACAATATATTTTCCATTACAGTTAGTCTGAGTCTCATTCTGCTGCCATGTGACGTCAAGAATTCACACTTAAAGCAACTTAGACAATGTCTCTGGCATAATCTCCTAACTTCATTACCCTATAGTGTGTTCATCCAGTCACCCTTGAGAACATACTAACAGGCAAGTTGAGTGTTGGCATTGGAGGGCAGGCAGCCATCACCACTGGTGAGACAGTAAGTGTCACCTTATATTGTTACTGCCACTCTAGGATGAAGCTCCAGTGACTCTGGTCTTCTCTCTGACCGCACATTAGTCCCAGAGAGAGAAAGCATTATCAGAAGATGACCTGGCCTGTCAGTTGGTTCTCACTGCTTCCTGAAAATCTAGCTAGTTATCTTATTTCTTATCTGGCCTTCCTATGACTTAAGTCTTTCTGTCAAGTCATTTTCTGAACTGTTAACACTTTCCTAATACAGTTATATTGGTTTACTTAATTATAAAAAGAACCTATTTTGATTGGCTTTTCAATCCATTTAAAAGTTAATTCATTGGTGCTAATTTCCATGTTTCAGTGTATGCTGTTAGGCGGTTGAATAGAACATTTAGCGCATCGTTAGAATCTCTCACACTGTGTGAAATAGTTTATTGTGTATAGAATAAAAACCAACACAATCAAAGATTAATTGTATATCCCCCACAGTGTTTCTCTACACAGTTCAGAAATCTCTTCAAAATTGGACATGTTCATTAATTGATCAAATAAAGAAATCCCTTTTTTCAAAGCATGAAGAATCGTGACTCTATCCCCAACTACAGCAGGTTCTGTTCCCGTTTTCAAAGAGCAGCCTGTGTTCCACCTTTGTCGAAATGCCTGTCTGAGCATTGATGATGATATTGGACGGAGGAACGGAGGGAGGAAACCTCAACAGCTTGATCCACAGTTGGAGCCGCAGAACAGTAGCTATTGAATATTGAATGATGGGCGCCAGGGGAAATTAATGGGGTATTAAAGCGGAGGGGCTGGATCCCGGCTGTGGTAACAATCACGATGGTGGAAAAGGGCCACGGGCCAAAACATGTCTGATTGGACTGACTATTGAAGTCGCTGCGGAGGCCCACGGGGCACAGGGTGGCTCCGCCTCACCCAGCTATTTAACGCACTGCCTCTTCCTGTGTACACGTTCCGCTGCACTGCGAAAAGAGCAACAACAGCTGTGTGACCTGAAGCATCGCTGTCCAACTCGGGATTCCTCGACAAAGGACTGTCAAATGCAGCACGGTGTGAAGCCTAGGTTCATTGTCAGTCAGGGAACCTTTTGCACGCACTGCTCTACTGTATAACGAGAGAGGGAGCACTTTCTCTTTCTGCTAACTGCACCAACTCCTCTTGTATTTTGCATAACTAGCAACATCAAGAAAACGCTACAGTATGATCCCTGTCAGACGGGAGTCAACACAATCTTACACTCAATTCGTGCAATATTATTCGTGTGAATATTATGTACAAAAAGTATTTCATCAGATTGTGTGTCGATTATTTCAAAATAGCCAAAATGTTGTGCTACTTAATTCGTAGGATTTTTTTTTTTTTTTTTGTGAGACTTAATTCATAGGAAAATATTTTTAGGGGGGTGGCAACTTCGGAACAATATTTCAAAGTTATTGGAGCAAGGCATTTTGGGCAATGGGGTTCTATACTTCCTTTTTTTGATTCCCACATTTATTTATATAAAAAACAAGCATGTTAACATCCCAATACTGTTAATCAACCAGGCTGTCATCGAAATAGGTGATCAACAGTGACACGTAGCCTAGTGGTTAGAGCGTTGGTAACGAAAGGTTGCTAGATCGAATCCCCGAGCTGACAAGGTAAACATCTCTCACTGCCCCTGAACAAGGCAGTTAACCCACTGTTCCTAGGCCGTCATTGTAAATAAGAATTTGTCCTTAACTGACTTGCCTAGTTAAATAAAAAAATATATACTTATAGTATAATTGTAGTTTTCGCCTTAATACTTTGGGATGCTGGTGCTATGACTGATTTTATAAGGGTTGCCAGATTGGTATAAAATCTGTTGTTTCAGATTTTTTGTTTTATCCATGAAGGTATTTGATTGGGGAATGGGAATACATTTTCATGATGGGAAATTAATTAATCAATACATGTGTGGAAACAGAAATGTGTTTGGTTTAAATTCCCCTGGTGCAACTGCATGGCGTTTGCAACTATAACAAGTGTGTGTTGATGATAAGCTGAGCTTCACTGTTCATGTAGAGAACTTGATAAGGAAGCTCAAGCTGACAATAGGTTTTTATTACCGGCATAAGGCTTGTTTTTCTTTTGAGGCCAGGAAGGAGCTGGTACGATGTACATTACTGGCGGTTTTAGATTGTAGTGATGTTATATATATGCAGGCCTCAGCCACTACCCTGAGAGCACTTGATTCAGTGTATCATGCAGCCCTCAGATTCATTACCAATCAAAAACGTCTAACACATCATTGTGATCTCTACAGCGCTGTTGGCTGGTCGTCATTGACCTTGCGTAGGCTTAAACACTGGTATACACTGATTTATAAGGCCATATTGGGTAAAATGCCATTTTCTCTCTGTTTTTTTTAGTCAGGTCGGTAAATGAATATAAATTACGGTCCCATTCTCATTTGCTTCTAACAGTACCAAAAATTAGAACAAGTGATGGTAGTTCCTTATCTCCGTGGTCCTGGAATTCTCTCCTGAACATTTTAAAATTTGATGATCTAGTTTCGTTGGTGGAGTTTAAACACTGGATCGATGTATATATCATAGAAGAGTGTAATTGTCTTTAGGACAGCTGTTTTTAGTCAAGACTTTCGTGTTTTTAACGTAAAATGTTTTTATTGTACTGAATGTGTGTTTATAGTTTTGTTTAATGTTGTGTTAGTGTATGTAAGTTGTTTTGTCTGAAACGTTGTTCCCCCCTGCTGCTATTGGACCAGGTCTCTCTTGGAAAAGAGATGTTATCTCAATGAGAAAAACCTGTATAAATAAAAGTAAAAAAAAAAATACAAAAATGGATTATGATCAATTAAGCCATATCAATGCAGTTAAACAGGTTCATGTAAAATAATGAATTATGTTGGCTTACATTTATGGCACTTCCAAGGCCATTTCATGATGATTATTATGGTCATATCAATCATGTTATATACTTAGGCTGTTGTAACAAGGCATATGCCAGCATTGTAGGTCTACTGCCTCTACCCAGAGGCCTACTAGGCTTTCATGTCAACAGCCGTTAGAACTCACTTTGCCATATATGAGCCCTGGTTAGAGTCCCTGCTGCAGCTTTCACTTTCTTCCACTACATTGGTGGCAGCGTTGGGATCACGTCCAGCTCATGTCTAGTTATGTGATCTAGTGGTGGGAAGCATTCTGTTTTTCATCATTGTGTTGGGTGTAATTACATTGATATATCTGGTGAACAATGGATAAGCAACAATGGGCATGACGGATAGAAGTAGTCACTACAGGTGTGATCAAGCCTTACATCGAAGTTGCCTGAAGCTGAATGGAAAGTGCTATGCCCTGACCAGTTATTCAGAAGAAAATCCTCTGTGATTGTCTAATTTACATAGTTAACATACCAGCGTGGACCCAAAACAAACACATCCTACACATTTACAAACTAGCTGTTTAAAGTGTTATTACAACCATGGTGTTCTTTTGTTACTGAAGCTTATACATCTAAATACCTGACAATGATCCACATCATATGGGTAGACAGATAATGTAAGTGTGTTATGCAGAAAAACACAAATAGCCTTTTTTTAGGATGCAAACCAGTATTATGTTGATCCATCCTGTTCAGATCCAATTAGATGGATGTAGGATTTCCTATGGCCTAGAATCCAGACCTTTCATAAAGGATGAAGCTAGGCCCCTCTTGGATCTCATTGGCGAAGACTGAACTCAAGTTAGGGGTTATATTTCAGACTCTCCTATACCACTTTGCCCAACATGTTATACCCCATACACAATTTTTAAGGTGATTTTTAAGATAACTTGTATCATTATTATAGGGCTGTGAAACCCATAGTCGAATGGCTTCAGACTGAGCATTTCTCACCATTCATTTACGAAGAGCAATTTCCGTTTTATAATAAGTAGTGTTCATTTATTTACAGTAGTGTGTTGGTTAATTATTGCTTTCTTCAGTGGAAAAACAGAAAATGTATAAAAATGTCAAATATACCAAAAGCCAAATCAAGCAGAGCTTTATGACTATTTAACCATATTAATCATTACTGAAACATGCAAACTACAAACATTTAACCCATTAAAGATAATGAATACATGACAACTAGATACAAATATTTTATAAAAAATAATTCATACAAAAGTCAAGAGTTGGCTATATCATGAGTATAAAACAAAGTGGGTGTGTGTATATGTGTGTAAGTGTTTGTGTACGTGTGTGTGCATTATGGTGTGTATTATAATTTCCCATCATAAAAATGTAGCTCCATTTCCCAATCAAATACCTTCATTGATACCGCAAAAAAAAAGATCTGTATTGTTTTCTCCATCTGGCAACCCTCATAAAATTCGACATAGCCTTATAGGATAATGCATTATGAAAGAAATTGTGTAATGTACATGAAAAGGTGGAGCCTTGTATTAATGCATTATAAAGAAAATTGTTTAATGTAGGCTCCACGAAATATGAAATACTTTATGAAGAAAATTGTGTTGGCCTACTGTTGCCTAGACGAAAAAGGGCCTTCCTGACTACAAGTGCACTAGTATCCAAAAGTATTAAATTAAACAAGCATAGAAAACAGTATTGGCGTTAATAAAAAAACAACAATGTAAGGTTACTATTATAATTATTTCTGTGACAACCTGGTTGATTAACAATATTGGGTTATTAACATGTTTTTTTATATATATAAATAAATGTGGCAATGTAGAACACCATTGCCCATCATGCATTGCTCTAATAACTTTCAAACGATTGTTTCTGAAGTTTGCCCCTAAAAAATGTATTTTCCTATGAATGAAGTCGCACAAATATTTGTGTCTTTTCCTACGAATTAAGTTGCACAAAAAATTGTGTATTTTCACACTAATTAAGACGCACAAAAACGCTCAAAAATATGCTAAAATACTTTTTGTACATATTTGCATGAGATTGTGCTGGACAGTTAAAAGACAGAAAGATCCCAAGAAACCACTATTTTCTGGGTGTGTGAAGCAGGGTAAGTTTTATGACTGACTTGTATTTCCATAGCAGTGATGAGGTAAAGGCCTCTGAAACAGCTTGTCTCTCTATTTGAACAGCTGTACTAATGGAACCATGCATAGTCTAATGTATTACCAGGCAATTACTAGAGTAGTAGTTTAAGAGAGCACTGTCTAAGAGCCAGTTGAAACAAGACAAATGTCATTTCAAAATCTGTAGTACTCCATACTGTAGTACTCCTGTAGTGTTCCATACAAGCTCAGTGTAATAATAATAAATGTGCTCTGTTACCACTCTTGTAATGTTTACAAATGACTGTGAGAAGGTGAAAATGGTTCACTGGCACCTCTATTTCTGTACACACGATGAGCACAAGAATGTACTGAGTTATGACTTCAGTTGTTTTTGCCAGGAGTTAGATTTCAACAGATTTCATCTCTTTCATAATTGTTTACACTCCCACAATCAACCACAGGAAGCTTGTTGCTGTTCACAGATTACACGTCTCATTATACACTTGCTTGATTTGATTTTGTATTGCATCATTAAGCGTTAGTAATGTATTAATCACAGCCTTAGCCCAGGGGGGATAAAGTCACTGTCCTCCACCCCTGAGCTTTTCCCCTGGGATTCAGTCTGCTTTGTCACTCACCCACTTGCCCTCCTAGGCAGAGGAACAGACTAGTGGCTGTAACCTTTGCTCAACCAGTGATTTAGCCCGCCTGCCTGCACTGATAACACGCTCCTCCATCAGAGAGTCATCCCTGACACTGACTGGCCGCCTGGGGCCCGGGGTACAAGAGATCAGGGCTGCTCTGCTCCCAGGTAGGGCCCTCTGTCACTGTAGCATTCCCCTGTGTTAGCCAGCATCCTCCTGTACCTTCACCTCGCTCCCCTCTATTCCATACAGCCACTGAACCCTAACAATCATCTATTCTACTGGTCCATAAAACCACCACCAGGAACCTTAAAGCTCACCTCCGTCAGCTCAGTACAGAGGCAGCCCCCACATTTATCAAATCAACTACAGATATAGGATCTTAATTTGAGCCAGTTTGCTACAGCAGGAGAATAATCCTGCAGTAACAAGACATTTGAATTATTACGTGGATTATAATTAATGGCCATTTTTGTAGGCCTTGATACATTTTTCTTAATGGAAAATTAAGTCTGAAATTAAAATGTGAAAATTCCAAACTTCAGAAGCCTTTTTAAACCTCAAATACACAAGTTTTACATTTCCTGCATCAAATTAAGATCCTAAATCTGTAACCTTTCTCTCACCCTCCAGCTCAATCAAAGTTAGGTAGCTCACTTATTAGTAGCACCTCTCTAAGCCTTAATGCCATTTTCTGGTCTGACCTTAAATTAGCTTTCTCAGAATTTTGAGTTAGCAGATAATAAGCACTTAACTAGAGGGTGCAACATAATTTAAATATTAGAACTGTTAGCTTCAACTGTTACAATTACGTACAACCATAGAAGGCCTGCTTTCACTGTGGGTGGTACAGCCAAGTAAACGCAGAAATGCACTGTATTTTGATGATCTTGAAGAAATGTTACTGCAGGTATGAAGGTGATGGGATAACTTACTTGACATAAGGTCTTTATGTGCCCTACACTCTCTTCACGTATCATCAGGCGTACATATTGATGTCACCTTCAATCCATATGGTATCAGTATGTTAACTTCAATGCAAATTAATTTGTTACAGACATGACACATGAAACAACTGTTCATCAATGTTAACAAATGCTAATGTTGTTTCCTGTCAAAATCTTTATGGAGGTTGACTTTTAGTAAGCGTGTGTTTCCACTGAAGAAGTCATCAACTGATAATATTCAGCGGAGGGTTGTGTACTACTGACTTGTGTAAAAGGTGTTTAAATTAACCGTGGGTGTGTGTGATATTTGTTCAGCCGGCTCTGTGCTGACAGACGGCCTCTGGATCTCAATGTTGTGTGTGATTATTTTTGTCAAGACAGCATTCTGTTTGCCAAGCACTGAGCAGTGAGATTGGATGGGTAAGAGAATGGCTGCCCAAGATAGACAGCAGGACCGTTATGCTGATTGCCACTTCCCCCCAATGCGATGTGAAATTGAGTTTCTCAAAAAGCACTGCCTGGTCCCGCCCATTCACAGTAGCATGTGCAGGTTTTCATGCTGCAGCAATGCCAATCACATCTCAGTATCCACCTTCCATCACTACGCTAACGCTTCAGTTGCTGTCTCAGGGTACTTGATGCAACAGAAACCTGAACTGAGTACTTAATCTAAGGGAAATCAAGATGCTGCAGACTTCGTTGACAGAGGGACTATTGTGATAGGATAAAAGGATAAGACATCAGTGTTTTTGCTAGTCCAGATAAGAACTATGGCAAAATACTTATGCATGAAATTAGGCTCTGTTGCTGTTTCAATTGGAGTAACAAATTGTCTCCCTTGTCATCAGCATCTCCTTCCCTGCTGCTCTCATCAAAATTCTTTTGACTGCCGTTGCCATGGTACTCTGAAAAATGTAGTGCTGAGATTTTTCCCTCAGATAGTGATCTTGACTTCTTCTTTCTGTCTGCCTACTTCAGAAACAGACCTTTAGCTTCACTTGGGAGGCAGAATTAAAACACAATATGTGAGGAAAGGTAATTAGAAACAAAGTCATTGATGAACCACACCATTAACCGAATACACCTTCTGTTGCTGTTTTCTTATTTAAAATTAATGAGGTATATATATATGCATCAATGTTGTTTGAGCGATGCATAAAATCAATATAAATCAACACTTGATTAGGCTTATGGTTTGTTCAAATCAGCACATGGTGTCACTGTGAGGCAGCGCTTATTTAATGTAATTGAGCCATACTCACTAAATCACACAATTAGTAACACAATAGAAGCAATCAATTAACAATAATAAAATACAAATCTATCAAAACAAGAGAATAGTTCAGACAGTGCTTAAAATGTGGTCCTCTGTAGCTCAGTTGGTAGAGCTTGCTTGCAACAATAGGATAGTGGGTTTGATTCCCGGGACCACCAAATGTAAAAAATGGAAGTTGCTTTGGATAAAAGTGTCTGCTAAATGGCATATGTAATCTAAATGGATGCAAAATGTGTTATGTATCTGTTGTGGGTAATTTGTGTTGCAGTAGCTATAGTTTTAATTGGTGTGTCTGAGTCATTATCACTATGTCACATGGTTAGCCCCAGCAACAAAAGCCAAGAAACCCTGTTGACTGCCCATACACATCAAGCATAAAATGGATAATTCATATTTTAATGATCCTATTGAAAAACACAATTGAGCTTTTTATTTATCCATCAGGGTTTTGAGGCATGTGCTAACCCACAGACGAAAATCATCAGAACACAATGGACTACATCCGGTAAGGCTGACCTTGGAGGATACACACTGTTCTGTTCTCTCTGAGGATGTATTTCTTCTGGGTGTGAACATCGCTGCTGACAAGCCAATTACAGGCTGTTATAATGAAAAACACAGGGAGGCTGAATGCTCTCATCATTAGGATAGGTGGATGTTGCATTAAGACGAACATCTAACATCTCGCACAATGGGACTCTATTTTGTAGGAGTGATTAAATAATGTGCTCACTGAGATACAGAAATAGACATGACAATCACCACCATCTAACGTACTGTAATGGCGTTTCTGTTCCTGCAGCTCCTAAACGATGGCTCATCACAGTGTTATTTAATAGCCTATATACCTGAATAAAATAATACTGATCATCATTCGTTTAGGAGAGCATGGGCACAGGAACTGATGGAGAATCCGATTAGGGCTCCTTGTGGCTCACTCACCAGGAAGGAGTTGGGGACTACAGTGTTCTTAATAGAAATTGATCGATGGCCACTATGTTGTGTCAAAAAAATTATTTTGAGCTGGACCCATATCCATAGACATTAAAACCATATAGTGACAGAGCTGATGCCCTCCACCTACTCCTATGGAAAACTCCCAATGGCGCATGAAGCCGTAAATATTTTAATTTGAAACACGCCATTTTGCTGAATGAGGCTGAATGGCATCAAAAAATCGCTAAAGCTCATGGTGAAAGTGGCCGTAACTAGCAAAGGATCATGGTCGATGTAGTCGTTTTCATCCTGCCTGAGAGAGTCAACCCAACACTCCTAGATGATGTCGGAGTCAATAACGGAAGCCATGGATATAAACAGTCGTGGTTGTCCTGTGTTTCATACGGATTTATCACATGGTATGCGGTATGAGTTACAGTGAGGAAAAAAAGTATTTGATCCCCTGCTGATTTTGTACATTTGCCCACTGACAAAAAAATGATCAGTCTATAATTTTAATGGTAGGTTTATTTGAACAGTGAGATTCAGAATAACAACAACAAAATCCAGAAAAACGCATGTGAAAAATGTTATAAATTGATTTGCATTTTAATGAGGGAAATAAGTATTTGACCCCTCTGCAAAACCCTTGTTGGAAATCACAGAGGTCAGACGTTTCTTGTAGTTGGCAACCAGGTTTGCACACATCTCAGGAGGGATTTTGTCCCACTCCTCTTTGCAGATCTTATCCAAGTCATTAAGGTTTCGAGGCTGATGTTTGGCAGCTCGAACCTTCAGCTCCCTCCACAGATGTTCTATGGGATTAAGGTCTGGATACTGGCTAGGCCACTCCAGGACCTTAATGTGCTTCTTCTTGAGCCACTCCTTTGTTGCCTTGGACGTGTGTTTTGGGTCATTGCCATGCTGGAATACCCATCCACGACCCATTTTCAATGCCCTGGCTGAGGAAAGGAGGTTCTCACCCAAGATTTGACGGTACATGGCCCCGTCCATCGTCCCTTTGATGCGGTGAAGTTGTCCTGTCCCCTTAGCAGAAAAACACCCCCAAAGCATAATGTTTCCACCTCCATGTTTGACGGTGGGGATGGTGTTCTTGGGGTCATAGGCAGCATTCCTCCTCCTCCAAACACGGCGAGTTGAGTTGATGCCAAAGAACTCCATTTTGGTCTCATCTGACCACAACACTTTCCCCCAGTTGTCCTCTGAATCATTCAGATGTTCTTTGGCAAACTTCAGACGGGCATGTATATGTGCTTTCTTGAGCAGGGGGACCTTGCGGGCGCTGCAGGATTTCAGTCCTTCACGGCGTAGTGTGTTATCATTGTTTCCCAGCTGCCTTGAGATCATTGACAAGATCCTCCCGTGTAGTTCTGGGCTGATTCCTCACCGTTCTCATGATCATTGGAACTCCACGAGGTGAGATCTTGCATGGAGCCCCAGGCCGAGGGAGATTGACAGTTCTTTTGTGTTTCCTCCATTTGCGAATAATCGCAACAACTGTTGTCACCTTCTCACCAAGCTGCTTGGCGATGGTCTTGTAGCCCATTCCAGCCTTGTGTAGGTCTACAATCTTGTCCCTGACATCCTTGGAGAGCTCTTTGGTCTTGGCCATGGTGGAGAGTTTGGAATCTGATTGATTGATTGCTTCTGTGGACAGGCGTCTTTTATACAGGTAACAAGTTGAGATTAGGAGCACTCCCTTTAAGAGTGTGCTCCTAATCTCTGCTCGTTACCTGTATAAAAGATACTTGGGAGCCAGAAATCCTTCTGATTGAGAGGGGGTCAAATACTTATTTCCCTCATTAAAATGGAAATACATTTATAACATTTTTCACATGCGTTTTTCTTGATTTTTTGTTGTTGTTATTCTGTCTCTCACTGTTCAAATAAACCTACCATTAAAATTATAGAGTGATCATTTCTTTGTCAGTGGGCAAACGTACAAAATCAGCAGGGGATCAAATTATTTTTTCCCTCACTGTACATTGTTCAACAGATGTTACCTGAATTAATATTAATAAAAACATCTAGCTATATCCTATATTGTCTCCTGAGTAGAGTGGTGAGTGGCACAAGGTTCCTTGTAGCCTGCCGGCACATGATTGGTCTGTGTCCGCAAGTGGTCCTGTGTAGTCAAGCATAGTAGTCAGAATGGATCACTATTTCATAATATTTCTCAATTTGTAGCGAACTTTAAAATAATTAATAGTGGGGAGGTAACTTGATAATAATAAGCACATTTTAGAGTCCAAAACGGCCATCTAAAAAACTTTGTTTGGCCTTCCTGGCAATCATAATTTACATAGGCTTTCTAGCGCAGACAAGTGCCCAGTTTTACAAAAAACTTCTTGTGCAGAAACTTAGAACTTCATAAGATAGTTCGTAAGTGCAATTCCTCAACAATATCTTAAGATTGAATGATTTTCTTACAAGCTTCTCAAATATGTTCTTAGAATGTTATTAAATGTGTGTTGCAAGGCAACCGTTTTAGATAGCAATGGCAATCATGTCAGCATATTTCCTACTGTTCTAAAACATGTTCTTTGGTCTAAAATAATCAATACTGAAAGTCCAATTTCTCATAAGAAACATAAGAAACAGCGCAGTAAATTTTCCAATAATCTTTTTGAGGAATAGCAACTTTGCTTAACTTTCTTCTTAAGTCTATAGTTAAGGAAAAAATTGCAGTTAAGAAGACATTTCTTCTTTAGAAGGTTTTGTGAATCTGGGCCTGGGGATTTTGGCACTTCTAGGTTGCTGCGCAGTTGCCAACCAGCAGAGATTGCCCATATCAGGCACATGTGCACCTGTACCCGGGCCAGGAAACATCAACTTCTAATATGTTCCAGAACATTAAGCACAGCCTCTAAGGATATTAGTGTCTTGGTGGTAAGTTCTGGATCTGTGCGTGTGTATTCGCCTCTTGTATGATCTGCACTTTAGGAAATGGCAAGTTTCCGCATTAGAATAGATGGATAGCACTGACCTAATCTGCAATTACACTTTCAAAGATCAGTGCACAGTGATTTCATCACGTTGGTGAGTGAAGGCTGTTCAGATGGACAATCTCTCAATATCATACCAATCAATCACTTTTACAGTGCATTACTGGGAGAGGGAGCCTGGCCTTATAGGTTGCAGCCTGACAAACGGTGGATTGACTTTCCTTCTTTTTATTTCTATCAGCATGCAGTACATGAGCCCTATGAGTTAATCTACACCATGAACACACAGATATTCATGGACTCTAAATTCTGCAGGCCATACAGACTCTGAGTATGCAGATGATCAAAGGATCAGTCTGTTGGTAAAGGTACATGCATGTTAAATCATGGTGGGTTTGCTCTCATTTACAACATTTCATTATGAACAATTAACAAGGAAACTAAAACGGTGAAAAATAACCCAGTATTCAATTGCGTAAATGACTGTTGTTGATGGATATTAGGTTGTTATGGTCAAATCATTGTGTGAGTATGAGCAACACACCCCAAGTGGTCTTTCTTGGATTGCTAACATTGGATCTTCATTTTGAAGTCAATTACTGAAAGGTTATTGTAATAATATTTTAGATAAACACCCTTTATATGTAAACATAATGACCACAACGTGTCGAGGTGATACTGTATGTAAATGCAGTGAAGTACTGTTAGAAAATGTCTTAGAAGCTTGCCATATATGCATGACCTGATGTTTGTCATAATATTTCATGGCAGTTACAGTGAAAGCAGCAAGCCTTTTCGATGAATCCAGCTGGCAACAGTGGCAGAGGTTTTATGTTGCCATAATCTTCTTAGGCTTGGGACTTGGGTGTCAAGTTCTATGGTAAATTACTTTAAAAACTGTATACATATAAAAGACTTGAATAACCACCACAGGAAACATTACCTCAGTCAGCACTTTCCCCTGTCCCATACAGTTTGTTACATTTAACTGCTTTACAGGTGAACAATAGGGGTAGGGTTGTAGAGAATCATGAATGGACCATGAATGTAATAAGAAATCTTAGGTGCTGGCTTAAGGCCGGTAGCAACTAGCACAGAATGTACGGTCAGAACAAGAATGAGGAGGCGGATGTCCAGGTTAAGGGGAGTGTGGAAGAAGATGTCCACATTCACACATCACACACATATCTGACCACTCATGGTTCACAGACATTAACTATATGTTCATTTAGATGCACACACAATTAAACATCAGACATACAGGGATTCAGTCCACAGGAGGAAAAGTTCAGCAGGAGGGAAAATTGTGGAAATGCTCATCAGGATGGGGAAAGCACGTTTCTGACCACACAGCGTGCTGAAGTCATTGACCAACTGAAACTGAAGTCCCCAGAATCAAGGTTGCTGATAGGCTGAACGAGATGTGGTGATAAGTATGTGGAGTGACCTTGACCAATAAGACACTAACAAAAGTGGGGGTCTTCTGAATAGGAGACTAAGCTGCCCGACTAGAATTAACCATAAAGGATGGCTAGAATCAGCTGACTGAAGCTGGCCGTTTTAACAACAGGCATCAATAGCTTTTCCAGATGCAGTACTTTAAGTTGGACAGAATACTGTTCCTCCTTTTACAAAGAGAGTGTAGAGAGCACACAACTATACATGCTCCCAATTAATTTCACCATGAGATGATGTGGCTCGCGGTATCTCACTCTGCGGCCCTGAGTGGATTACCCATTGCTTTTCTGGTGGGTGGATATTCACGAGGTTGTCTCTTCATGCACTGTTTGGCCAGTTTCATTGATCCAGCACAGGACTGAGTGTGTCAGGAACTATGAGGTGTCTTAGGGTGTTTTCACACTTGGTCCCTTTGAGCCAATTTTTGTGAACTCAGTGCGGTTCGCTTAAGGAACTCGGACGCCTCAAAAGAGCCCCCCTCCCCACCCATCTCGAGAGGTGGTCTGAGTTTGGTTTGCTTGAACTCTGAGGTACAGTTCCCTTTTTTAGGGCAATGTGAACACAAATCTCCCCAGGTTCGCTTGTCATTATTCCCACACCACACACTAGACTACTGCAACACTGTTTCACCATAAACTGTCATATTGGTGCCACAAAAGAGAGAAGATAATGATCTGCAGGTTTACGGGAAAAGAATGTGTGCTGTTTTTGGATATTGATTAGCGATTGTCAAGGACGCACAGAAATTCCAAAATGTGTGGAGGTTTTAGTTCAGATTATTTGTTTACAATGTGTGATCTATAAGGCTAAGAGATCTTCATAAGCTGTTTATTGACTGTGGATTTTGAATAGTGTGAGGAGACAACCTATTTGGTGAGAATCCCAACATAAGGTATAAAATCTATTCTAGCTCTTAAAGGGGCGGTAGCCTACATTGGGTGTACAATTTTCAATTACAGCATTATTTATTCTGCAGTTGTTCTGTTGCTATTTATTCTGTTAGCAATTAAATGTACACTACTGTTCAAAAGTTTGGGGTCACTTAGAAATGTCCTTGTTTTTGAAAGAAAAGCTAATATGTTGCCCATTAAAATAAGAAATAAGAAATACAGTGTAGACATTGTTAATGTTGTAAATGACTATTGTAGCTGGAAATGGCAGATGTTGTTATGGAATATCTACATAGGCGTACAGAGGCCCATTATCAGCAACCATCACTCCTGTGTTCCAATGGCACATTGTGTTAGCTAATCCAAGTTAATCATTTTAAAAGGCTAATTGATCATTAGAAAACCCTTTTGAAATTATGTTAGCACAGCTGAAAACTGTTGTTCTAATTAAAGAAGCAAGAAAACTGGAGCATCAGCATTTGTGGGTTCGATTACAGGCTCAACATGGCTAGAAACAAAGTCCTTTCTTCTGAAACTCGTCAGTCTATTCTTGTTCTGAAAAAATGAAGTCTATTCCATGCGAGAAATTGCCAAGAAACTGAAGATCTCGTACAACGCTGTGTACTACTCCCTTCACAGAATAGCGCAAACTGGTTCTAACCATAATAGAAGAGGAGTGGGAGGCCCCGGTGCACAACTGAGCAAGAGGACAAGTACATTAGAGTGTCTAGTTTGAGAAACAGATGCCTCACAAGCCCTCAACTGGCAGATTCATTAAATAGTACCCGCAAAACACCAGTCTCAACGTTAACAGTGAAGAGGCAACTCTGGGATGCTGGCCTTCTAGACAGAGTTGCAAAGAAAAAAACATATCTCAGACTGGCCAATAAAAAGAAAAGATTAAGATGGGCAAAAGAACACAGACTCTGGACAGAGGAACTCTGCCTAGAAGGCCAGCATCCCGGAGTCGTCTCTTCACTGTTAACGTTGAGACTGGTGTTTTTTGCGGGTACTATTTAATGAATCTGCCAGTTGAGGGCTTGTGAGGCGTCTGTTTCTCAAACTAGACACTCTAATGTACTTGTCCTCTTGCTCAGTTGTGCACCGGGGCCTCCCACTCCTCTTTCTATTCTGGTTAGAACCAGTTTGCGCTGTTCTGTGAAGGGAGTTAATAGCGTTGTACGAGATAGTCAGTTTCTTGGCAATTTCTCACATTTCTCAGAACAAGAACAGACTGACGAGTTTCAGAAGAAAGTCTTTGTTTCTGGCCCTTTTGAGCCTGTAATCGAACCCATGAATGCCAATGCTCCAGATACTCAACTAGTCTAAAGAAGGCCAGGTTTATTGCTTCTCTAATCAGAACAACAGTGTTCAGCTGTGCTAACATAATTGCAAAAGGGTTTTCTAATTATCAATTAGCCTTTTAAAATGATAAACTTGGATTAGCTAACACAACGTGCCATTGGAACACAGGAGTGATGGTTGCTGATAATGGGCCTCTGTACGCCTATGTAGATCTTCCATAAAAAATCTGCCGTTTCCAGCTACAAAAGTAATTTACAACATTAACAATGTCTACACTGTATTTCTGATCAATTGTATGTTATTTTAATGGACAAAAAAAGGTTTTTCTTTCAAAAACAAGGACATTTCTAAGTGACCCCAAACTTTTGAGCTGTAGCGTACATGTTAATAGTATCTTCTGATTACAACTATTATGTCTCATATTTTAATGAAATGCAATCTATTAGCTTCCAAAATGTAAGAAGGTATATCTAGCTGTCTGATAACACATTCTGATTGAAAGGCTTGTCCTGCACTTTGTAAAAACTAAGAGTGCATGTTGGAAAATGATCTTGGTTTCTTCCTAAACATAGCAATGTGAATGCAAAGAGGACTCGGTCTACAAAATAGGTGAAGTGAACTGGCAAAATAGTTGAGTCCTCATTCAAAGGCAAGGGTAGTGTGAATGCAAAGAGAACTGAGTTCTTTCGCTTTTTTTCTTCTTTTCCCCCCCTGTTCACTTTAAAGAGGACTGAGATCGGTTATTTTAAAGAATACTATATGTGAAAACACCCTTAAGAGAGCATTATGGGGGTGTTACTGTAATCCTGATCCTGACCAATATACTTTTCATAACCACATTTTCCTTACAGGGGGAGGTTTAAAACTCTAAAATAAAGATTGTGTTCCATCAACATTCCATCAGATATGGATTAGGTGGAGAGTGACGAAGAAAGGGAGGATCATATGAAAACGAATACTTTTACAAAGTGCAGCTCAACTGGCATTCAGACAACCCCCCACGCAGTATCTCATTATGTGCTGGTCACAACAGACAGCCCATCCTGAAGTCCCATCCCATGTCACTCTGGCATCCCACCAATACGGATAAACTCTACAGAAATCAGAGACCCTAATCAGCATCCCATCCGAGACCAGAATACGCAATGTCTGGTGTATTACCTTAAATTAAATGACATCACATTGCTGCAATGCTGTGCTTGTCATAGAGACTATGTCGCAAAGTAATGTTTTCCGTATAACATTAATTCGTCAATGGGCCACTTTGTAAAGATTTTCTCTGTTCTGCATCTGTTCAAGACATCATGGTGAGGAAATATCTATTCATTTGTAAGCCTATCAGTCGTGATCCTCCTATTACGCAAGTGTTATGCTGTTGAGAAGAGACGCATTGCAAAATCTTCCTGCTCGCTCTATGGAATGAAGCAGGATTAATTCTGCTACTACCCTGCCCGGAAAAATCGACCGCATTGTTTTTGCAGAACGAGTGGACAAAGAAGCAAGCCATGTATGAAAACTAATTGCTCGCGTGGGTAAGCATATGTTTGCTATCAAGGAAAAATACACGCTTTAAACTATGCGTGGGTGGTATTCCTTCAAACGACAAGGGAAGTTAACGGCCAACATTATCAAGGAGAGCAGTATGTTTGGCAACCTTGATTTGATTATCATAAAATAAAATAAATAGTGCTTATCTATTCTAGGCTGTCATTGTAGTCGTAGACCTTCACAACCATCTCAGACTTTTAGATAAGCAGAATATCAGAAACGGCGTGGCTGAATGTAATACCAATCCCAATGCGTCTGTTGCAATCGCGTGTCCGTTCAAAAACACTAGCCAGACAACCCATTGCTTCAAAGGATCCTTAACTGCATGGCTTTCTACCTTCATCATTCATAATGCCAATATTGGTACATGCATATTGCACTATATGAATATACCTCTAATGCAGCCCAACGTGTCTTATTCAAAGCGGCAAGGCTCACTTGACAGGCTACACTTTCCTGGGACGATAACTGGATTTCGGATTTGGTTTTTCGTTTGCATATCTTTTTCAGTCTCACTTGGATTGTATTGGGATTAAGGTTGGGTTTTAACCCAATGCAGTTATCAGGGATATATCTTTCCCATGACATCTGCCTCGGTCACTGGATTTTTGATAATGATGGTTTAAGAAAGGACTTCGCCTAACAATTTGTCGACCAATTTCTGAAGTTAAAGTCAACCCGTTGTTGGTTACTACCTCTCTCGTCAATTTCACTCCTCTTCGATAAAAAATGCTTCAGTAAGACAATGTTTGAACAGTGGAAATAACGCCCATGTGTCTACCCATGAACATCTGCGGCGTATCCTATTAATGACACCAGTAAAGGTAAGTCAGTCATGTATTTTATCTTTGATCATAAAAGGCAAATTTGTGTTGTACTGTACACTTTTTTCGGCCTCACACGTTGGTGGATGATTTGATATTGTGTGCAGTGTTTACAGATATCTTGATAGGTATATAATGCTATTTTGTGATGCTATTTTGAATAACAGAAACTACTCTGCCATTTGTCAGTATAGACTATAGGCTATAAATGCGTTCATGCCGCATAGGCTATTCAATCTAAAGTATTGTCTGACTAATTGCATTATGATATAAATAGCTGGACCAGTTTTGTTGAATGATTTTGCTGATTTAAGTCACGAAGCCTGTAGCCTACATCTGTATAGGTGCGGAAGCGCCCTATCAATATGATAAATAGGGATGATAAATAGTAGGCTGTAGCCTACAACTAGTGCTGTGAGACAACGCGCAGCCTGGGTAAAGCAGCTAAAATAATACGATTTTTGTATGTTGATAGACGACTCATATTAATTTGAGATGGTTGACATTGTAGCCTAATAACACACAAAGGTTTCATTTGACCTTTCGCAGTATTGGGTTATTCACCTGGTTTGGAATTTAATCTGTGTGGTGGAGAGTCATGCAGCTTCAAATAAGGATATATTCATAAGGAATACTTACCCTTGTATGGATTCGTTGTAATGGACCCTAATTAGGCTATTGCTACGTGATGTGTGTAGTCAAATTACCAGAGGGAACGAAGTCAGAGAATAGATTGGTTCAAGGCCGGTCTGTGTCTGTAGAAGCAGCATGCATTCTGCATTCATTATCATAGGTTTGTGTTGCTTGGCTACAACCACTGAAGCCGTGTGGGCATTCAAATCAAAAGGTGATTGAATACAGAACACATGGGCCACACATAACTACGTCAGTTGAATCCTCCATTGAAGTTGCCAATGTTGGTTGAGAGCACAGACCAGCCTGCTTGGAGCGCAAGTGGCACGGGCGTGTCTATATCAGCACAACGTCGACTTTCTCAAGTTAGCAGCAGCACTGGAGAATGTGTATCACTGTAGAAAGCCCAACGGCCGCTTGGGGACACTGACTGCTAAGCTACAGCTGTCTATTATTCGGTTCAGTACCGACCAATCGAACGCATAAGGAACGAATGTGAATGTTCCGATTTTTATCCATGGGTTGCAAGTCAAGGCACGCTTTTCTCATAGACTTAACGTGACCCATAGGCGCGACATTGAGAAGGAAGCGTAGCCCAATGTAACGGCAAATTTTTCTACATATATTACATATTATTCATGATCATGAGTAGACTAGAATGCTACAGTGCGGCAGCAGAGCTGACCCTGTGTATTACGGTCGCTGTCCACTGGCCTGTGGTGCTGTACTTCATATTTCGACATTCCGAGCTCATAGCTGACCATGGTGCTGAATCTGGTTGTTAGTTTACATTAGCGCCACATACACTTTCCCACGTAACAAAATCGCCATAGAAAACTACAGGTTGTATTAGGTAAACTCCTGAAAGGGACGTTATTATACAGGACAATATGCAAATGAGTTAGTTAGCTCACTAATTAATGTGCTCATTAATGAGTTATAAGTGATTCAGTCTTAGAAATGTTAATGAAGACTATTTTATTCAAAAGAGAACATAGGACATCAAAAAGTAAGTATTTTTTTTTATTTTGTATTTTTTTATTTCACCTTTATTTAACCAGGTAGTCTAGTTGAGAACAAGTTCTCATTTACAACTGCGACCTGGCCAAGATAAAGCAAAGCAGTGCGACAAAAACAACAACACAGAGTTAGCATAAACAAACGTTAAATAACAATATTATCTCTAGCAGCTAGCGAAGGTATTATTCGCTGTCCAACCACTCTGATGGACCTCAGTTTGAATGTAGTCTTATGGTCAAAAAGGTAGCCATTTTCTAGGGTTATTTTCTGCTTTCTCTTTTTCAGACATTCAATATTTATGTTGTTCGTTTCTGGAATAACAGGCTATGCCTCTGTAGGCAGTCTCCGTCAGACTCAGTAGAGGGCTCAAAGAGGTCAGCATGTGGGTTTCATAGGATTATATATTTTGTTCACTCAGGCAATGTAGATGGGAGAAATAAGGTGCTCTTTCAGATGTAAACAGGGTAGTAGTGAAGGTTTTAAATCCATTAAAGAGAGGTGGAGGCAAAATATCAAAACGCTTACCGTTAAATGAAGCATACATCCCCTCATTTCACTACCATTTTAATTCGTCCCACTCTCCTATGACATACCAAGGGGAAACTGTATACATCGACTCTCTGAGTTGCTACATCAGTAGTACAGTATGTCGCATGCATTTTACATAGCAGCTTGCAGTGCCACTCCACCACTGGTTAGTACCGTTCACCAGGTGCAGCTGCGGTATCTGCTCCTCCATCTCAATCAGGAATGGGACTCCATGTTCTGGCACATCAGGGGCACCACCTCTCCACAGCTGCCCAGCCTGCCCAGTGCAATGAAGCGCTGAGATGGAGAGGAGCTGTCACATGGTTTATGTGTTGCAATGGCCACACCCTGTTGGACGGATGCCTTCAAAGGTGAAGATAAGAGACACACATTCAACACACAGATAAAACAACCTAGCCATGTGTGGAGCAAAGTACTGGGTCCTTTATGGGTATGAAGACTACAACAATAGGAATCAATAGCCCCAGGTTTATAGAGTTTATGAGATCTATTGCTTTGGGTGTGCAATTTGAATATTTGAATGAGCTGTTGAAGCATTCGTTTCAGTCAGAACCATTGACATTTGAAGCTGCAGCACCAGGTTATGTATTTTAAATACTTGCTCCATGTCTGTCTGTCCATAATAAGGGCCTGCTATAAGTGGCTTGTAAAGATATCTGAACACAGAGGTTAATGAGGTCTATTCTTAGGAGGGTTAATACGCTTGAGCCCTATTGGATTAGTAATTTGAATGAATTAACAACAAGTGCAACAGGCCTTCCCACTGGGCAAAGACATAAATTCAACGTCTATTCCACGTTGGTTCAACGTCATTTCATTGAAATGACTTGGAAACAACTTTGAGTCAACCAGTGTGTACCCAGTGGGTTGTTGTGTATTTAGATTTGGACTATCTATGCAGCAGTTGGGGTGAGATAGGTTATCACCCCTTCTCTTGCTTGTCAGCGCATTGGACCATGTTACAGTAGATACCCAGGGTTCTGGTGCCATGCCTTTGCCTAATGAAATCAGCCATCATGAGAGCCTCATTATCATACACATTATCATACATACTGTTGAAGTAATATGGCTACAGGTTCTTCTGTCTCACCTAAAGCCCATTCTTGTGGGAAGCTGCTATAGACCAAATGCTTGATAATGTATGTGATATCAATAGAGAATAATATTTTCTGGGTTATTTAAATATTGACTGGCTTTCATCAACTTGCCCACTCAAGAAAAAGCATCAAACTGTGACCAGTGCCTGCAACCTGGTTCAGGTTATCAGTCAACCTACCAGTGTATTAATAAACAGCACAGGAATAAAATCATCAATATGTATTGATCACATTGAACTTACAATGGCTAGCCCCAAGTCGTTGTGTTTGGTTTTTTGATTGTACATTTTGCTATTTTGCTATTTGCCTCATGACTCCTGCATACTTTGTGACTACAATCTTTCTTTACCCAACCGTGGAACAGACTATGTTTGTTCCCACACTCGGGACTCTGACTCTCTATTGGTTACACAGACTTTCGGGCTCCAATATAGTAGCCATATCTAGGAAAACCAAAGTTCCAAAGGCTGGGGCCTTTATAGTGTATAAGAGGTCATACAATACGTTTTGTAGTGATTCCTTTGTTGTTGATGTAAATACTATTTGTTGGTCCATGGTGTGTAATGAGGAGCAAACAGATGTTGCACTTGACACATTTATGAAATTGCTTATCTCAGTTACTAATAAGCATGCACCCATAAAGAAAATAACGGTAAAAACTGTTAAATCCCTGTGGATTGATGAGGAATTGAAAAATTGTATGGTTGAGAGGGATAAGGCAAAAGTCTGGCTGCATAACCGATTGGCAAACGTACTGCAAATTGATAAATCATGTGACTAAACTGAATAAAAAGAAGAAAAAATTACACTATGAAACAAAGGTAAAATTGCATAAAGAGTGAGAGTAAAAAGCTTTGGAGCACCTTCAATTACATTTTGTAGAAAAAGGCAAACTCAGCTCCATCATTCATTGAATCAGATGGCTCATTTGTCACAAAACCCACTGATATTGCCAACTACTTTAATTATTTTTTCATTGGCAAGATTAGCAAACTTAGGTATGACATGCCAGCAACAAACACTGACACTACACATCTAAGTATATCTGACCAAATTATGATAGACAAGAATTGTAATTTTGAAATCTGTAAAGTGAGTGTGGAAGAGGGGAACAAATGATTGTTGTCTATCAACAATTACAAGCCCCTGGGGCCTGACAACTTGGATGGAAAATTACTGAGGATAATAGCGGACTAAGTCATTCTGCTACCTAAGAATAGTAAAGCCCCCTTTACTGGCTCAAATAGCCGACCAATCAGCCTGTTTGCAAACTTAGTAAAGTTTGGGAAAGAATTGTGTTTAAATAGATACAATGCCATTTAACAGTAAACAAATTTACAACAGACTGTCAGCATGCTTATAGGGAAGGACATTCAACAAGCACAGCACTTACACAAAAGACTGATGATTGGCTGAAAGAAATTGATGATAAAAAGATTGTGCGACCTGTTTTGTTAGACTTCAGTGTGGCTTTTGACATTATCAATCATAGTCTGCTGCTGGAAAAACGTATGTGTTATGGCTTTACACCCGCTGCTATATTGTGGATAAAGAGTTACCTGTCTAACAGAACACAGAGGGTGTTCTTTAATGGAAGCCTCTCCAACATAATCCAGGTAGAATCAGGAATTCTCCAGGGCAGCTTTCTAGGACCCTTACTTTTTTCAATCTTTACTAACAACACGCCACTGGCTTTGAGTAAAGCCAGAGTGTCTATGTATGCGGATGACTCAACACTACACGTCAGTTACTACAGCGACTGAAATGTTTGCAACACTCAACAAAGAGCTGCAGTTAATTTCAGAATGGGTGGCAAGGAATAAGTTAGTCCTAAATATTTAAAAAACTAAAAGCATTGTATTTGGGATAAATCATTCACTATACCTCAACTAAATATTGTGTTAAACAATGTGGAAATTGAGCAAGTTGAGGTGACTAAACTGCTTGGAGTAACCCTGGATTGTAAACTGTCATGGTCAAAACATATTGATACAACAGTAGCTAAGATGGGGAGAGGTCTTTCCATAATAAAGTGCTGCTCTACCTTCTAAACAGAACTATCAAAAAGGCAGGTCCTACAGCCTCTAGTTTTGTCGCACCTGGACTACCGTTCAGTTGTGTGATCAGGTGCCACAAACAGGGACTTCGGAAAATTGCAATTGGCTCAGAACAGGGCAGCACGGCTGGCCCTTGGATGCACACAGAGAGCAAACATTAATAATATGCATGCCAATCTCTCCTGGCTCAAAGTGGAGGAGAGCTTGACTTCATCACTACTTGTATATGTGAGAGGTATTGACATGTTGAAAGCACCGAGCTGTCTGTTTAAATGACTAGCACACAGCTCAGACACCTATGCATACCCCACAAGACATGCCACCAGAGGTCTCTTCACAGTTCCCAAGTCCAGAACAGACTATGGGAGGCACATTGTACTACATAGAGCCATAACTACATGGAACTCTATTCCACATCAGGTAACTGATGCAAGCAGGAGAATCAGATTTAATAAACAGAATAACATACACCTTATGGAACAGCGGAGACTGTGAAGCAACACAAACATAGGCACAGACAGATGCATCCACACACATGATAACATATGCACTATACACACAAATACACATGGATTTTGTGTTGTAGATATGTGATAGTGGAGTAGGGGCCTGAGGGCACACACTTAGTGTGTTGTGAAATCTGAATGTATTGTAATGTTTTTAAAATTGTATAACTGCCTTCATTTTGCCGGTCCCCAGGAAGAGTAGCTGGATCCATAATAAATACAAATACTGACTACATGGATGTGAATATTGATGCATAAATACACACAATATCAATAAATATGTGAGAATAATTTCAAATTACAATAGGTAATAGTTAAACAGATCCACAAGCAGATAGGTGGGAAGGCTGCTGCTGCTTTCTAGGTTGGCAGTATAGGCAGTAGGGTGAGATTAATGTAGCCTCTCTGGCTTGCCAGTCTGTTGCATTGTGTTACAGCAGCTGCTCTGGTTGCTGCTATCATGTGTTAGCATGAAATCAGGGCTGATATGGGTTTATCAGTCACTGCAGAAACGAGAGGAAAGAGACATGCCAAAACCACCAGATCTGTGTGGGAAAATCTGAATTTGAAAATTATTATGCATAGCCTACCAACTGTAGAGCTGCACTCAATGAGGTCTGGATGTCAAACAGCTGTATAAAACAATAACATTTTTTTTGTTATGTGTAAGATAACTTCACAGGAAGCAATATAGCCAAATTCATTCACTATTGGACTACTGCTCATAATAGAGTAGCCACAGTAGATTCAGTACACAGTTCATGAAAAAGTACCCATTGCCGGCAATTTCTGTTAGAAAAGTGTTAACATGGGCCTCCTGGTGGCGCAGTGGTACTAGAGGCTTCACAATAGACCCGGGTCCGATCCCGGGCTGCATCACAACCGGCCGTGATCAGGAGTCCAATAGGGCGGCGCACAATTGGCCCAGTGTCGTCTGGGTTAGGGGAGGGTTTGGCTGGTGGGGCTTTCCTTGGCTCATCGTGCTCTAGGGACTCTTTGTGGCAGGCCAGTAGCCTGCAGGCTGACCTTGATCGTCAGTTGAATGGTGTTTTCATCCGACACATTGGTGTGGTTGACTTCCAGGTTAAGCGGGCGGGAGTTAAGAAGCACGGTTTGCCGGGTCATGTTTCGGAGGACGCACGACTCGACCTTCGCCTCCTGAGTGTTAGTGTTAACATACTGTAAATGTGCATACTGTCATACTAAAGATGAGTTATGAAACATTGAAACTAGATGATGGTGCTGGTTGACTTGCTCATCTAAAATATGGTATTCTAACTAAGCAAACAACTTTTTGAATGATCGGTGGGTTGATACATGTTGTACCTAAGGGCTTTCCTTTAGCCGCCCCCAAAGTTGAGCTTAAAATCTGAATAAGGGGAAATTGCTTTTAGTACCCCCAGGGGACCTGGGTGATGAGCATAGGCCTGGAGCGTGCATCTCATCCTGGGGCAGACCAGGGCCTCTCTTGGCATTAGCAGATAAACCAGGCTGGGTCCTGGGGCTGGGGAGCCAAAAGGTTGACCTGGTACATGTGGCATGCAGAGCATTAGATGTAGGATGGGGCTCAAGGGCAGCAGAGAACACAGCTGGTCACCACAGTCAGCAGGGAGGGAGAACACTGTAACAGAGAAACGACAGTCCATCATTACTTTAAGATATGAAGGTCAGTAAATCTGGAAAATGTCAAGAACTTTGAAAGTTTCTTCAAGTGCAGTCGCAAAAACCATCAAGCGCTATGATGAAACTGTCTCTTATGAGGACCGCAACAGGAAAGGAAGTGTCATGCACACAGTAGATGTCCTAACCGACTTGCCAAAACACTAGTTTGTTAACAAGAAATGTGTGGAGTGGTTGAAAAAACAAGTTTTAATTCCGACTTCAACTGTATGTCCCAAATGGCACCCTATTTCTATATAGTGCACTACTTTTGATCTGCCAAGATGAATAAATACCTTCTCTCCACTCCACCACAATCAAACTACAAATAAAGGACACCAATAAGAAGAAGAAGAGACTTGCTTTGGCCAATAAACACGAGCAATGGACATTAGACCGGTGGAAATCTGTCCTTTGGTCTGATGAGTCCAAACTTGAGATTTTTGGTTCCAACCGCCGTGTCTTTGTGAGACGCAGAGTAGGTGAATGGATGAACTCCGCATGTGTGGTTCCCACCGTGAACATGGAGGAAGTGTGATGGTGTGGGGGTGCTTGGCTGGTGACACTGTCTGTGATATATTTAGAATTCAAAACACACTTAACCAGCATGGCTACGACAGCATTCTGCAGCGATACGCCATCCCATCTGGTTTGCGTTTAGCAGGACTATCATTTGTTTTTCAACAGGACAATGACCCAAAAACACACCTCCAGGCTGTGTAAGGACTATTTGACCAAGAAGAGAGTGATGGAGTGCTGCATCAGATGACCTGGCCTCCACAATCACCCAACCTCAACCCAATTGAGTAGGACTGCAGAGTGAAGGAAAAGCAGCCAACAAGTGCTCAGCATATGTGGGAACTCCTTCAAGACTGTTGGAAAATCATTCCTCAGGAAGCTGGTTGAGAGAATGCCATTTTTTTATTTAACCTTTATTTAACTAGTGTACAAAGCTGTCATCAAGGTAAAGGGTGGATACTTTGAATAATCTAAAATCTAAAATATATTTTTATTTGTTTAACTCTTTTTTGGTTAATACATGTCTTCACTATTATTCTACAGTGTAGAAAATAGTAAAAATAAAGAAAATCAGCCTCCCAGCCTCTCTGTTGACTCTATGGAGCACAGATAACAAGATTACAGGTGGCACCTGTCTCCTCCAAGAACCGCTCCTCTACAGTATGGCCGTTCCTCCATTGGTACAGCCTTAGACTACTGCTACAGGACATAGACGTCACTGTCTTTATGAGGGAATTCAAATGAAGAGATATGATATTATTATCCACACATGAACTAGTGTTTGCTGTACTGTAGTAACCAGCCAAGCCAACCAGTCAAGCTCTTAGACCATAGCTACTTTTTGAATCAAGGAAGGTGACATTGATCTGGATATACTTTCAGTACTTGCATCAGATGATATTGATTAGCCTGATATCCCAGACTAGCACTTCTCTAAACTCTTTTAGGCTCGTTCACTAAGGCAGGGGTAGGCAATTAGATTCATCTGTGGGCCGTTTCTTTGCTGGTGCTCATGGTCGGGGGGCCAGAACATTATTACAATAATTTGTACACTATAAATTGACCACAACTAAGCCCAAAAAGAGATAACAATAATTTATTGAACTGGGTAAGTCAGTTAAGAACAAATCCTTATTTACAATGACGGCCTAGGAACAGTGGGTTAACTGCCTTGTTCAGGGGCAGAACGACAGAGTTTTACCTTATCAGCTCAGGGATTCGATCTAGCAACCTTTCCGGTTACTGGCCCAATACTCTAACCACTCAGCTACCTGCCGCCTCATACCTTGATTACCATGATCACATATGTTTCCTTTTTTACTTGTGGGAATATTTGAACAGATTTTGTAAATTAAACACATTTTTAGCTGAATTCCTTGTGATTTTAGTATATATATTTTTTTACCAAATACTAAAATCCCAAAACACTTTGGGGGGTCAACAAAATCACTTACGGGTCAGTTTTGGCACACGAGCTGCCTATTGCCGACCCCTGCACTAAGGAGTCTGTAGTTACTATGGGCCATAGCGCTAGGGAGCGCGCAGGGCCCACTAACCTTGATGTCCATGATGCATAAATGGCTGTTGTGGAAATCATCATTTGCAAACACTCACTCAATAAGGTGAGTTTTTACACTTGCTCTGCATGTTTTATGCTCTCTAATATGTTTGGTCAGCTAGGACTCCTTCGGCCCTATGAGTGAAGCATTGATTGTTTGCGCCAATAGAATTTCATACTACAGTATTGCCTTGAGCACAAAGTAGTGTTGTAGTAAATTCTGTAGCAGACTTTGTAGCAGACATCTCTGCTGACCCTTCCCTGCAGTCAAACCAGAAAAAGCATGAACTATTCTGGGTCAACCAGCTCAGCAGCAACTGGACAGCACAACCACATAATTTCCTCTGTTTGGATCAGATGGCTGTCTGATGTTAAAACAGTAGCCAGTCCAATCTGCCTGTAGACTTCTTCAGCAGGACAGAAACGACCTGAATAATCTATGCCACTTGCCATACTTTTGTTAACCAATCGTCTCAAATGTGCCAGGTAGTTGTACTTCCTCATCTAATGCAGCTTTGCACACTGAATGTGTTCATACCAACAATAAGAGTTTTTTTTGCTGGTTGAAGGACAAGTATAAAGAGATACTAATAAGCTTTTCTTTCATAGTCCTGCCATGTTCTCCATGATTATTTCTTCATTTTTAATCTTCAATGAAACAGCACAAGCACATTAGAGTTTGAAGTAGAGGTTGTCAGACTGACCTTGCATCTTACTGGATAATTATAAAGATTGTTCTAAAATACTCTCTGTAGAGCAAAAAGTATACTTGTGTATATTATGAGTTTACAAGTGCTGTTGCATTTCAGCTATGGACATGCTGTCCTCTGTGGTACCCCATTGAAGAATGATGCCAATAGGCAATTAGTGGATTTTACAATTATAGAGAGAATGTATGATGTAAGGGAATTGATAAATGGCTCAAAGGAACAGTACTGGAGTGGAGACACTTTTAGTGTTGTAACTGAACATTTTCAACAGACCCAAATCCATGTAATGGGTTGTACTTAGTGTGATGTGTTGATGCCTGTATTACTTGGTATGTGTCTCAAATGCACTTAAGATCCTCCAGCTGATCATGTATTGCTTGTAGGCGTGTATAAACAACAAGCTTGCTAGTTCAACAGTTCCTAGTTGAAGGTCATGTTTCCAATAAAAGCCTAGAGCTGAAGATCATTGATCTCTAGACTCATTAAAATGTAGACTGAGCTCATAGATAATAGCAGTTCATTTTGTTGCATGACTAACATTCCAAATATGAATATACAGTATTTTTAGATACCTACCGTATAAGTGTCAGAAACAAAGTGGTAAAACTTGAAATAAATGCGAGATCTTGGGAGAATTTTAAACCTGTAAATATGTACTCAGTGAGTGACATACTTGTATTTGATGTATCAGTCTATAGGGAAAGAGTGAGTGGTTTTGAGAGACTATCCTCTCCATATACAGGGTGCCAAGGGGCTCGAACACAACAGGGCTGACATTGACTTGCATGAGATGTGAAATGACAAAACAAAAGCACCAACCACCAACTCAGAAGGAATACGTGTTGGAATGCAAAACAACAGTGACATAACAGGCCTTGTCTGCCCACAGCAAACCTGTCTCTCAAAATGCATTGAGACATGGCAAGCTACCAGTCGTACCTGTCAGGAGGAAATGTGTGGCTGGAATACTGACAAGTAGAGGGTCAGCCATCATATTGTAGTGATTCTGGGTGAATGATACATGCACTTAGTCAGTGTTGATGGGCTTTTTATTCACTCACCAGTCCAGTCATCAGACCATATTTCTACCCCTGGCTGGGAATATGGACCTCATTAAGGGGATATATATATATAGTTGAAGTCGGAGGTTTACATACACTTAGGTTGGAGTCATTAAAACTCGTTTTTCAACCACTCCACAAATTTCTTGTTAACAAACTATAGTTTTGGCAAGTCAGTTAGGACGTCTACTTTGTGCATGACACAAGTAATTTTTCCAACAATTGTTTACAGACAGATTATTTCACTTATAATTCACTGTATCACAATTCCAGTGGGTCAGAAGTTTACATACACTAAGTTGACTGTGCCTTTAAACAGCTTGGAAAATTCTAGAAAATGATGTCATGGCTTTAGAAGCTTCTGATAGGCTTATTGACATAATTTGAGTCAATTGGAGGTGTACCTGTGGATATATTTCAAGGCCTACCTTCAAACTCAGTGCCTCTTTGCTTGACATCATGGGAAAATCAAAAGAAATCAGCCAAAATTTCCAAATGCCTGAAGGTACCACGGTCATCTGTACAAACAATAGTACGCAAGTATAAACACCATGAGACCACGCAGCCGTCATACCGCTCAGGAAGAAGACGCGTTCTGTCTCCTAGAGATGAACGTACTTTGGTGCGAAAAGTGCAAATCAATCCCAGAACAACAGCAAAGGACCTTGTGAAGATGCTGGAGGAAACAGGTACAAAAGTATCTATATCAACAGTAAAACGAGTCCTATATCGACATAACCTGAAAGGCCGCTCAGCAAGGATGAAGCCACTGCTCCAAAACCGCCATAAAAAAGCCGGACTACGGTTTGCAACTGCACATGGGGACAAAGATCGTACTTTTTGGAGAAATGTCCTCTGGTCTGATGAAACAAAAATAGAACTGTTTGGCCATAATGGCAATCGTTATGTTTGGAGGAAAAAGGGGGGAGGCTTGCAAGCCGAAGAACACCATCCTAACCGTGAAGCACAGGGGTGGCAGCATCATGCTCTGAGGTGCTTTGCCGCAGGAGGGACTGGTGCACTTCAAAAAATAGATGGCATCACGAGGAAGGAAGTCGGAAGTTAACATACACCTTAGCCAAATACATTTAAACTCAGTTTTTCACAATTCCTGACATTTAATCCTAGTAACAATTCCCTGTTATAGGTCAGTTAAGATCACCACTGTATTTTAAGAATGTGAAATGTCAGAATAATAGTAGAGAGAATTATTTATTTAAGCTTTTATTTCTTTCATCACATTCCCAATGGGTCAGAAGTTTACATACACTCAATTGCCTTTAAATTGTTTAACTTGGGTCAAACGTTTCGGGTAGCCTTCCACAAACTTCCCACAATAAGTTGGGTGAATTTTGGCCCATTCCTCAGTGTATGTAATCTTCTGACCCACTGGAATTGTGATACAGTGAATTATAAAATAAACAATTGTCTGTAAACAATTGTTGGAAAAATTACTTGTGTCATGCACACAGTAGATGTCCTAACCGACTTGCCAAAACTCTAGTTTGTTAACAAGAAATGTGTGGAGTGGTTGAAAAAACAAGTTTTAATGACTCCAACCTCTGTATGTAAACTTCCGACTTCAACTGTATGTCCCAAATTTGCACCCTATTTCTATATAGTGCACTACTTTTGATCTGCCAAGATGAATAAATACCTTCTCTCCACTCCACCACAATCAAACCTACTATTCATGATTAACGACAGGCTCATTTAGTTATTTTATGTTACAAAAAATCGATTTAGCATGTTTATATATATTTTTTTAACAGATAATAGATGCATTCTATTTGGCTGAACAAAAGGGTTCATAAATTGTCAACAAACTGTTAATGAACTAAACATCTTGCCAACAAATAGCAATCAATAACAGCAGTTATTCTGTAAACGTTCTGTTTCCCCAGGGCAATACAATGTTACCTTTTGTTGTAAATGTGACCTCTCCCTGTACATTTCCTCCCTGTATAATTTAATTGCATTGCATTTGCACATAGCTGACATATTACCATACACATGATGATTCAATGGTTCACAATACTGTATGGTGTTTAAGAGAGTCACTGTGAAAATCTATACGTCCTTGAGAAGATGAATGTTCCCAAACAGAAATGTCTAGCTTATCCAGTTAATGTTCTCTCTTCTTATACAGCAGCTGCTCTGTGTTTAGTTTGCTGGATGATTGGATGCCAGGCTGCAGTAAGCTTCTTTATGATGAGAAAAAAGGCTTTCCTACAGGATAAAAAGGAGCTAATGGCAGAGAAATCCTCTAATGGGACTGAGCACGTGGCATTAACACAGTAATAGCACATGGATACCCCTTTGATGCATGGTAGGGGTGGAGAAGTTGATTAAGTGACTGTGATAGACATGCAACTGCAGAGCCCCGTCCCTTTATTTGTGGGACAGGCTGGCATGCTGATAGCATTGTTTCATTATCTTTTATACAGGTAATGTACAAACTTTGAAATCAATCAATCCACCATTATTAACACAATGGAAAAATCTAATTATGTATTTTTTTTAATATTTTGGTACAATTTAAGGCCAAGTAGCAACAATGACGCAGGCACTAGGGATGGGGGTGTGAGCATAACACTTTTTTGGTTACTACATGATTCCATATGTGTTATTTCATAGTGTTGATGCCTTCACTATTATTCTACAATGTAGAAAATAGTAAAAATAAAGAAAACCCTTGAATGAGTAGGTGTGTCCAAACGTTTGACTGGTACTGTAGGTTGACAAGCAATGAAAACATCAAATCTCTAATGATGGTCTAATAAATAAACAATTATGCGCTGTTAACTAAAATCGTTTTCATGGTGGTCAAGCTTTGTTTCTGCTCAAGCTAGCTAGCTATGTGATTGTAATGCACAGAATAATCACATCATGAAGCTCTGAGGCCTCTAGTCTGTAAGTGTCTGTAAAGCATGTTGACAGTTCTGCAGAACTTTGAACTTTGACATGACAGTTATCCTCAGATCAGCCAACTGAAGGAGGAAGACACTTGGCAGTTGGCTGTCAGCCCAATAGTTTTAGGGGGGGAGAGTCTTCTGCCGATGAGACAGTGAGATCTGCTGTGCATTTTACGGTCTTTATAGATGCCGTTTATGTGGAAATCAGTGTGAAGAGAAGACTGCTGCTTAGCCATCCAACATTTATATTTCAATATCTCAGGTTTGAGGCGTCTGCCTGGGACAAAAACACTTGAACAATGCATATCCCCTGTAGCCCTTTGAAATCTACATAGAACTCAGGTGCAATATCAAATTATTCACAGAATAGCAGCCGGTGAAAAGGAGTGGCCACATCTGTGACAAGCTGCACATTATGTTGTGACTGCTGCTCTATAAAAGGTCTGAAGAGAATGAATGTAATTTTGCCTTGATGGATTTATAAAAAGTTGACAGATTAAATAATTAATCCAGACTCTTTGATTTTGGTCAGAAGCCATTGTTGAGTAGCCTCGTATACCGCGCTGAGCTCGCGAGTTTACATAAATTATACGCTATAAAGATCCGTGTAGCGAATCATTTATGTAAGCTCGCAAGATCAGTGTGGTAGTACGAGGCTAAATGTTGGGTGGTCTACCCATTAATTAAGATCATTAGCTTTAAGAGCTATAATTTCTATTTAGTTGCTCTATTATGTTGTATTTTAAGGTATAGAATCTGTAGATATATAAATCATGCAATATGATTTGTGATGCTGCAGGCTTTTAAATGGACTGTTTTAGCTACGTACCATTAACTTTTGGATTATAAAAGCCTTTTTTTCTCAAATTATAACCTACTAAAAGTGTTGATGTTTGTTGTGCTGAGGCTGTAGTAGGGCCAATGGAAGAATCATTAAAACTTGGTGTTTTCAGGTTTACAGCATAACATCAAACCAAATCTGCCTAGGCATTCAATCAATCATAGACTCTCACTGTGCTGCAGGAGAGTGAGTTATGAGTAGAGGACTTTGGAGCTCTCAGATGGTGTAGCCAGGCTTGCAGGTAGATGACCCCTTTTAAAGGACAAGTGAAGCGCGCTTTTAACAAGATATTGGGGATGTGCATCAGGAGAGATTGTTGGGGTATTTGAGCATGCATAGAAGCACAACTATGAATAATACATAAATACAAGGTACTACCTTTTCTTAAAGTATCTTTTTAAATATTCCAGAAGTTTGTTGGTACAGTATAACCGAAAAGGAAACCATTCCTGCAAAAACCCTTTGGGCTGTATTTCGTTAAAATCAGCCATTGTATTACATGATTGGCATTGTGGTCTCATTGGAATTTAACATGACTAATTTCTGAATGGATGCTTTGTTTTAAATCAATTATCACGCTAATGTTGCCAGTTGTGACTAAGCTGATGCCTTTTGAGAGGAGGGTACCTGTTGGTTAGTCAAGTGGACGCTTGAATTAATTGTCCCCTTGAATCAGATAAGGACGTTGGAAAGATGTGAAACAAACCAAACAAAAACAGATGGACCTCCATATTTTACTTAGGGGATGGTGTTCTTCTCAGCAAGGCTAAGCCCTAATCAGTGCTCTCACCATATGGCTGATGAGCCCAAAGCTACATAATTTTTTGCCTGAGCACAGATACGGACACAGCACAGCACTTTTTGGCTTAAATGAAAATGTAGCTTGGTCATACTGCCCTGGTTTGTAATGGGCTCTCGAAAATAGCTTCTCTTGACACTCGGATAACAATAGCTTCCAGTCTCAAGTCAGTCTGATCTCCAGCTTTAGTGTTTGACATTTAAATGGTATTTTTTGAGACATTGTTCAGTGACAAGGCAAGGCTGGCATTGGGCTCCTAGACTTTTAGCCTTGGGCTAGATTCAGCACTTCAAACCAACTTTTCAGACACATTGAACATTAAATGATGGATACCATACCCTGTGAAAAGTGGTATTGGAGTCATATTGTAGAGATCATCAAGAAACAGCTCTATTCCACGTGGATGATCAAGAAACAGCTCTATTCCACCGTGGATAATCAAGAAACAGCTATATTCCACCATGGATGATCAAGAAACAGCTCTATTCCACCGTGGATGATCAAGAAACAGCTCTATTCCACCGTGGATGCCAGTTGACATATTTCCTTCTGACATGACCTTTTTCTGCATCCCACAGAAAATTGTATTTTGCTTTCAGTTCTCTGATGATGAATAGCTTTCTAAATATATCTACAGTAGATCCCAATTTGTATAAATACTGTTATCATGTTATTCATTCAATTTAGTGGATAAGAAATTAGGCTGTACCTTTCAGAGATACTTGCAAATAAGCACATTTTCAAATTATTTGAGAAAAAATATTTCACAGTCAAATTTGTTTCATAGGAATCGTGTTACTGTAAAAACAAATTCACAAGGTTATGAAATATTTATTTTCCCCCTTTATTTTACCAGGTAAGTTGACTGAGAACACATTCTCATTTACATGGGGAATAGTTACAGGGGAGAGGAGAGGAATGAGCCAATTGGAAGCTGGGGATGATTAGATGGCCATCATGGTATGAGGGCCAGATTGGTAATTTAGCCAGGACACCACTGTTAACACCCCTACTCTTACAATAAGTGTCTAAATATGGGTATTTTGGGGTCCACAGAGAGTCAGGACACCCGTTTAACATCCCATTCGAATGACAGCACCCTACACAGGGCAATGTCCCCAATCACTGCCCTAGGGCATTGGGATATTTTCTTTAGACCAGTTGAAAGAGTGCCTCCTACTGGTCCTCCAACACCACTTCCAGCAGCATCTAGTCTCCCATCCGGTCTCACAAATATACTAAACAAAAATATAAATGCAAGATTCAACAATTTAATTGATTTTACTGAGTTACAGTTCATATGAGGCAATCACTCAATTGAAATGAATTCATTTGGCACTAATCGATGGATTTCACATGACTGGGAATACAGATATGCATCTGTTTCAAGCAGTCCAGCAGACCATCATAGTTCCTGTGCCCAGAACACCAAGGTAACCTGCCTAAATAACTACCGACCCATAGCACTCACGTTTTAGCCATGAAGAGCTTTGAAAGACTGGTCATGGCTCACATCAACACCATCATCCCAGAAACTTAAGACCCACTCCAATTTCCATACTGCCCCAACAGATCCACAGATGACGCAATCTCTTTTGCACTCAACACTGCCCTTTCCCAACTGGACGAAAGGAACACCTATGTGAGAATGCTGTTCATTGACTACAGCTCAGCGTTCAAAACCATAGTGCCCTCAAAGCTCACTAAGCTCAGGACCCTGGGACTAAACACCTCCCTCTGCAACTGGATCCTGGACTTCCTGATGGGCCACCCCCAGGTGGTAAGGGTAGGCAACAACACATCTGCCACGCTGATCCTCAACACGCGGGCCCCTCGGGGGTGCGTGCTTAGTCTCCTCCTGTTCACCCATGACTGCATGGCCAAACCCGACTCCAACGACCATCATTAAGTTTTCCAAAGACACAACGGTGGTAGGCCTGATCACCAACAACGATGATACAGCCTATAGGAGGTCAGATACCAGGAAGTGTGGTGCCAGTACAACAACCTCTCCCTCAACGTGAGGAGATGATCGTGGACTATAGGAAAAGGAGGGCTGAGCACGCCCCCATTCTCAGGGCTGTAGTGGAGCAGGTTGAGAACTTCAAGTTCCTTGGAGTCCACATCACTAACAAACTAGAATGGTCCAAACACACCAAGACAGTCGTGAAGATGGCACAACAATGCTTATTTCCCCTCAGGAGACTGAAAAAATATGGCATTGGTCCTCAGATCCTTGAAAGGTTCTACAGCTGCACCATCGAGAGCCTCCTGACTGGCTGCATCACCACCTGGTATGGCAATTGCTCGGCCTCCGACCGCAAGACACTACAGAGGGCAGTGTGCACGGCTCAGTACATCACGCTTCTTGTCATCCAGGGCTTCTATACCAGTCGGTGTCAGAGGAAGGCCCTAAAAATTGCCAAAGACTCCAACCACCCTAGTCGCTGACTGTTCTCTCTGCTGCCGCACGGCAAGCGATACAGGAGCGCCAAGTCTAGGTCCAAAAGGCTTCCTATCAGCTTCTACCCTCAAGCCATAAGACTGCTGAACAGCTAATAAAATGGCTACCCGGACTATTTGCATTGACCCCACCTGTTTATTATCTCACTGTTTATTATCTATTAAGTATGTATTGTCACTGTACCCCTATCTACATGTACCTATTAGCTCAATTACCTCGACTAACCTGAACCCACGTACATTGACTCGGTACTGGTACCCAACTGTATATAGCCTCGTTATTGTTATTTTATTGTTGCTCTTCTATTTTTTACTTTTGTTTATTTAGTAAATATTTTTCTTAACTCTTATTTTTCTTAAAACTGCATTGTTGGTTAAGAGCTTCTAGGTAAGCATTTCAAGGTAAGGTACTGACAAATTCTCAAAAACGACGTTGGAGGCGACTTATGGTATAGAAATGAACATTCACTTCTCTGGCAACTGCTCTGGTGGACATTCCTCTTGTCAGCATGCCAATTGCACGCTCTGTTTAAACTTGAGACATCTGTGGGATTGTGACAAAACTGCACATTATATAGTGGCCTTTTATTGTCCCCAGCATAAGGTGCACCTGTGTAATGATCATGCTGTTTAATCAGCTTCTTGATATGCCACACCTGTCAGGTGGATGGATTATCTTGGCAAAGGAGAAATTCTCACCAACATGGATGTAAACAAATTTGTGCACAACATTTGAGAGTAATAAGCTTTTTGTGAGTATGGAACATTACTGGTATCATTTATTTCAGCTCATGAAACATGGGACCAACACTTTACATGCTGCGTTTATATTTTTGTTCAGTGTAGATGGCTCTGTAACTCTTGATTACAATGATACTAACCATGAAAGAATCACTGTGATCCACTTGCTTTAGCTTGACTGATTAATCAAAAACACTCACAATTAATAGTAGGCTAACACTAATCAAATTGTCATACCAAAAAAAGCCATATTACAACCTATGTGTTGTGGTAATTGCGTTGTTTTCTCTATAACCTGTTAATTAATATGCCTTGCGACCATGATATACAGCATAGGCCTAAAGGCTGAGACAATAAGAAGACACAGTGGCAGAATAAATTCAACCATACCTTTGTCTTATCACGAAACCTGATAACAACCTCTGTCCAGTGAATTCCACAAAGCATATTGCATGTACAGTAACATACAGTTACATGACCTACAGCATGGTCAAGCAAGTTAATTTTTCAGACAGTTTTGGACTACTAAACAACTATTGATTTAGAACTACAGAGAGTTACCGCAAGTCGCAAAGAAAACAGAAGCTGCCTCCGCTATTCCAGCACCATTTCAACTTCAACATTGAAATATCATCAAATCACCTGTGCTTAGTCTAATATAGTGACAACTAAAACACAAAAAACGATTTTGAAAAATGATGTGACTGTTCATGGTTCTGATTTCTGTGTTTGTGTGCGTTCGTGCAAATAGAAAAACATTTAGACTCACCCCACTTGTAGAGAAATGCCAATGCCATCCTCCTCTCTTTCATGTTGGCGAAACGGTCTATCACTCTGTCAAAGAGTAATACAGTACACGCATGTATTTTTGGTTGTTGTGGGCTACCTGGCTAAATTGCTTTTTCATTAGCCTAACTTCCATTAATGGGCAACGTTAGCTAGTTAACATTAGCCTTCTACATCTAACTACATGTTGAACTTCCATCCTCTCAGGCCAGGGGCACAAAAATGTATGAATTAATGGTTGGATCAGAATCGCCGTTATCATCATTGGCCAGTACTGAGAATTAAGTCAAATCTAGGTCCAAATCCCTATCTCCATCCATGGCTAATTTAGGAAAAAAGCACATTTTAGCTAGCTGGCTAGCTATCCACCGGAGGACAAAAACAAAACGAGATGCAACACCCAATTCAAACTGGGACTGACACCCAATTCAAACTGGGACTGACACCCAATTCAAACTGGCTTCCCTTGACACTTTTTTTTGGTGCGTCAGAACCATTCACAGTTGAGCTCACTTTTGCTAAAGGCTGATTGGCACATTTTTTATACTTTTTTGTCAAGGGAGGCCAGATGCTCGTTGGCTTCCCTTGCCTTCAACACTATGGGCGGCAACAATGTCATACTCATTTGGACCAGACAGCATCAGATAGATGGCCTAAACGTAGAGAGACAGAGGGGCGCTGTTTTGGTCACTCGGATGCTTTCTCCTGTGAGATACTTTCAGGCTCTTACAAGTTGAAGGAAGAATTTGAAACACAGAGAGATGAAAGATACATTATTTTATGGTAAATGTTTTTGGGAAGCCTGTCTTCCCTTGGCATCCATGAACACACACCACTGTATAAATGTGTCATTCTCATTGAAAGCAAGTCTAAGAAGTGGTAGATTTTTTCTATGTGCGCTATTTCTGTGCTTCACATTCTTAAGTTTTATGCGTCTTTTACTTTCGGTTTTGTACACCAGCTTCAAATTGCTGGTTTTTGGTATTTCACAGTGGTTTAGATGGTACAATGATTCTCTACACTATACTTGCCTGTTTTGTCACATAAACTTAAATTAGGCAAACTATTAGAATTTTAGCAAAAAGGAAATGGCGGAGCGATTTCTGCTCAGTGCACCTTTAATTTGCCTGATTGACTGCAGCAATGTTCAGTCCAAGCTGCACGCGTGCGCACAGTAGCCTGAGACTGCCTCGCAGAATAAAGCAGAATAAATACTGTATGAGCCCCTTGAGAGAAGCACTTGATTGAATGTCACTCAACTTTTTAGAGTTCTCCCTGTTACAGTGTTACAGACCCCTTGACTTTTCCACATTTTATTACGTTACAGCCTTATTCTAAAATGGATTAAATAAAAAGAATCCTCAGAAATCTACACACCATACCCAATAATGACAATGTGAAATCAGGCTTCTAGAAATGTTAGCAAATTTATTACAAATAAAAAACAGAAATACCTTATTTGCATAAGTATTCAGACCCTCAAAACTGAGCTCAGGTGTATCCTGTTTCCATTGATCATCCTTGGGATGTTTCTACAACTTGATTGGAGTCCATCTATGGTAAATTCAATTGATTGGACATTATTTGGAAAGGCACACACCTGTCTATATACAAAGAGGGAAAAAAGTATTTGATCACCTGCTGATTTTGTACGTTTGCCCACTGACAAAGAAATGATCAGTCTATAATGTTAATGGTAGGTTTATTTGAACAGTGAGAGACAGAATAACAACAAAAAAATCCAGAAAAACGTATGTAAAAAATGTTATAAATTGATTTGCATTTTAATTAGGGAAATAAGTATTTGACCCCCTCTCAATCAGAAAGATTTCTGGCTCCCAGGTGTCTTTTATACAGGTAACGAGCTGAGATTAGGAGAACACTCTTAAACGGAGTGCTCCTAATCTCAGTTTGTTACCTGTATAAAAGACACCTGTCCACAGAAGCAATCAATCAATCAGATTCCAAACTCTCCACCATGGCCAAGACCAAAGAGCTCTCCAAGGATGTCAGGGACAAGATTGTAGACCTACACAAGGCTGGAATGGGCTACAAGACCATTGCCAAGCAGCTTGGTGAGAAGGTGACAACAGTTGGTGCGATTATTCGCAAATGGAAGAAACACAAAAAACATCTCACCTCGTGGATTTGCAAAGATCATGATAACGGTGAGGAATCAGCCTAGAACTACACGGGAGGATCTTGTCAATGATCTCAAGGCAGCTGGGACCATAGTCACCAAGAAAACAATTGGTAACACAAGAAAGCACAGATACATGCCCGTCTGAAGTTTGCCAATGAACATTTGAATGATTCAGAGGACAACTGGGTGAAAGTGTTGTGGTCAGATGAGACCAAAATGGAGCTCTTTGGCATCAACTCAACTCGCTGTGTTTGGAGGAGGAGGAATGCTGCCTATGACCCCAAGAACACCATCCCCACATGGAGGTGGAAACATTATGCATTGAGGGTGTTTTTCTGCTAAGGGGACAGGACAACTTCACCGCATCAAAGGGACGATGGAAGGGGCCATGTACCGTCAAATCTTGGGTGAGAACCTCTTTCCCTCAGCCAGGGCATTGAAAATGGGTCATGGATGGGTATTCCAGCATGACACTGACCCAAAACACACGGCCAAGGCAACAAAGGAGTGGCTCAAGAAGAAGCACATTAAGGTCCTGGAGTGGCCTAGCCAGTCTCCAGACCTTAATCCCATAGAAAATCTGTGGAGGGAGCTGAAGGTTCGAGTTGCCAAACGTCAGCCTCGAAACCTTAATGACTTGGAGAAGATCTGCAGAGGAGTGGGACAAAATCCCTCCTGAGATGTGTGCAAACCTGGTGGCCAACTACAAGAAACGTCTGACCTCTGTGATTGCCAACAAGGGTTTTGCCACCAAGTACTAAGTCATGTTTTGCAGAGGGGTCAAATACTTATTTCCCTGATTTTTCTGGATTTTTTTATGTAATTCTGTCTCTCACTGTTCAAATAAACCTACCATTAAAATTATAGACTGATCATTTCTTTGTCAGTGGGCAAACATACAAAATCAGCTGGGGATCAAATACTTTTTTCCCTCACTGTAAGGTCCCACAGTTGACAGTGCATGTCAGAGCAAAAAACAATCAATGAGGTGGAAGGAATTGTCCGTAGAGCTCCTATACAAGATTGTGTCGAGTCACAGATCTGGAGAAGGGTGACAAAACATTTCTGCAGCATTGAAGGCCAAGAACACAGTGGCCTCCATCATTCTTTAATTGAAGAAGTTTGGAACCACCAAGACTCTTCCTAGAGCTGGCAGCCTGGCCAAACTGAGCAATCGGGGGGAAAGGCCTTGGTCAGGGATGTGACCAAGAACCCGATGGTCACTCTGACAGAGCTCTAGAGTTCCTCTGTGGAGATGGGAGAATCTTTCAGAGGACAACCAACTATGCAGCACTCCACCAATCAGGTATTTACGGTATTGTGGCCAGACGGAAGCCACTCCTCAGTAAAAGGCACATGACAGCCCGTTTGGAGTTTGCCAAAAGGCACCAAAAGACTCTCAGACCATGAGAAACAAGATTCTCTGGTCTGATTAAATCAAGATTGAACGCTTTGGCCTGAATGCCAAGCGTCACGTCTGGAGAAAACCTGGCACCATCCCTACGGTGAAACATGGTGGTGGCAGTATCATGCTGTGGGGATGTTTTCAGCGGCATGGACTTGGAGACTAGTCAGGATCGAGGAAAAGATGAACGAGCGAAGTACAGAGAGATCCTTGTTGAAAACCTGCTCCAGAGTGCTCTGGACCTCAGACTGGGGCCAAGGTTCATCTTCCAACAGGACAACGACCCTAAGCACATAGTCAAGACAACACAGGAGTGGCTTCGGGACAAGTCTCTGAATATCCTTGAGTGGCCCAGCCAGAGCCCGGACTTGAACCCGATCGAACATCTCTGGAGAGACCTGAAATTAGCTGTGCAGCAACGCTCCCCATCCAACCTGACAGAGCTTGAGAGGATCTGCAGGGAGGAATGGGAGAAAGTCCACAAATACTGGTGTGCCAAGCTTGTAGCGTCATACCCAAGAAGACTCAAGGCTCTAATCGCTACCAAAGGTGCTTCAAGAAAGTACTGAGTAAAGGGTTTGAAAATGTATGTCAATGTGATATTTCAGTTTTTTATTTGTAACTAATTTACAAACATTTCTAAAAACCTGTTTTTAATTTGTCATTATGGGGTATTGTGCGTATATTGATGAGGGAAATAGAACAACAACAAAAAGTTGAGAGGTCTGAATACTTTCCGAATGCACTGTAATTAACACTATCAAATTTTCACTTTACTGTGGAAATTGGGATCGAATCAATGCAATATTAGCCACTTTCAATGCAATATTCCCGAAACAAAATTAACTATATAAGATTTTGTTGTAGGCAGAACGCATCGGAGTAGGAATCAATTGCATTGACATGCGTGACTCAGCCCATACTCTACACAGACCGGTGCGGCTTAACCAATCAGAGCTGCAGTAGGCCTATATGCAAACAGACCATTGCCATATATATGGAACTGTGCCATTTGCTTTGATCTGGACTGTCTTTACAGCTGTGGTCGTGAGTAGATGTGCTTGTTTTGAGACATTGAACACCACACATTGGCTGCTACTGTAGGCTGAATGATAGAACAGCTATGTCCATGTTATAATGTTATGGGATGCATTTTCTCCATTGTATTTGATGGTAGGCCACCCTGGTAGGTCTACATTATGCTCAAATAGCCACAGTAGCCTACTTAGCCACTGTTAAAACTGTGACATAAAGCGGGTACAGCCTCAGTGTTCACAGTAAACGAGCACTGGAAGTTGCACAGAAGTTTCACAACGTTCAAGTTTGAGCTCAGCAGACCTGATATTTGCTCAGTGCCAAGAAAAATTTAAGGGAACATTGCATGGCAGTATATATTACATACAACTCCACCTCCATGTGTTTCTTCTCCAGTGATTTTATGCAGAAAATGTAATCAACCTCTTAAAATGCAAAATCATTATCATGGTTTTCACATTTTTTCTAAACCTCCTCATAATTATCACAAATGTATGCTTACGTTCCCTGAATAGGTCCGAGGCATACAGTCTCTGTAGGGGAGACATTGTATGTCAGTCCATCCAACACAGTCCACTCATCCTGAAGTGCAGACACATCACATCAGCACGCAAATGACACATTTATTTTGAGATCACATCACATGTAACTGTGAGTAGGTTTTCATTTTAAACTCTTCATTCAAGTGAAATTAGTTTAACCTGGAGTTTTTGACAATTGCATTCACTTGGCTGGCTAGTGAGGTTCACGATGAATCCTAATGTTCATATGGGAGTTTATTAAATAATCAGGTGATGACCACATTGAGCTGTAAATGTGGCAGCATGACAACTGATAAACCACCTAAGCAGGTAATTCAGTGAGAAGAGGGAGCCTGATATTTTCATTGTTGTATGGGCAACGTGACCTGACTGTAAATCTATTCGCAGCAACAATGGTGATTTGAATTTTGACTAAAGCTCCAAACAGGGCGCTGAGTCTCATTTCCTGTTGCTTTGGTCCCTTACATGTATTTTCCTAATTTGTGACATGCACGCAAAGTTGTGTCTACCTCCCATCTTTACTCAGAGGCAAATCAGTAGAAAATCTGAGTAATTATGAAAGACTAAATGTAGATGTTCAGCTTCATCATTTTTAATGTGTGTTGACTGGATGAAAAACAGTGATTGGTGGTGGTTTAATTTGATTTGATCTATCTATCACGCACGTTCCTGCGGTATATTTATTCTCTGAAAATACCTACGACTTTCATCCCAGACTTCTGTGTTTACAGTATTGACTGGGGGGACAAATTGACTGTAGCACATAAGGATAACCATAAGGTAACCATGAGATTCCACAAGGTCATGCAAGGTTGCCCGTTTAAGGTCACCCTGGGAAGTTCTTCCATCCATTTAACAGTATTTAAATGTCTGGAGCTTATTATGGCAACACATTTAACCAGCAGTCATATTTATGCATCTGATAGTGGGTTGCCATCAGCTCAAATTAGAAAGGAAATATATTATTGATGCAATGTACCAGTGAAGATCAAAAGCAATTCACTTTAAAAAAAAATATTTCTCGAAATAATAAAATTAAATAAAAAGCAAACAGCAGGCTAGTGCAATTTCCCAGACTCAGTATTCGGAGTCTATTTGATTTGTATTGTCCTACCAGATCATTGTGATGAGATGGGAATATGTTGAAATGCAAAATCTTATGGCCGAGCTAGAAACCCAGTAAGGATACAACAGATTAACCGATGCCAATGTTCATTTTAGCAAAAGTCATTTTGTCCCTTTGAAACAATTGAGATGAAAGTAACAGACTAACGTATTCAACTTTAACTCCTTAAAAGGTCCAATGCTGCTGTTTTTATCTCAAGACTAAATCATTTCTGGGTAACAATTAAGTACCTTACTGTGAATGTTTAAAAAAAAAAAAATTGCTTCTTAGCAAAGAACAATTTCTCAAGCAACAATTTATCTAGGACTGTCTGGGAGTGTGGAGGGGAAAACTAGCTATTATTGGTTTGGAACTCTTTCTTATTGGTCTATTAACTAATTTAGACCTGATGATGTAACCAGGCAGGCCAAAACCATCCCACCAAAACACACTGACATTTCAGGCTGTCGTTTCAAACACCTCTTATACTAAAACAGAATTATCATAATTTTCACAATTTCACAGTATTGGCCTCATAGTGTGGAAATACAATCACGTTTTTGACTGCACTGGGCTTTTAAGGTGTGTCTCAGTACAGAAATGTTTTGCTGTGAGTGTGTGGAGTTTGCGATATACTGTAGATAATAAAAAATATATATGTTTCTGTTCTAAATCTAGAGGAGCTCGATGTTAGAGACTCACCATCATCAGCCAGAGATGAGGGCTGTCCTTGAATAATTAGCTCAGTTTTGAGCTTACATGTTAAGAAGCTTAGAAAGGCTATAAGCTACAGTATAAGCTGGCTAAGGGTGGTAAGTCTTGCAGACAAACTATTGACCACATGTTTTTTGTGGTTGTGAGGGTCTATCTATTTATTGGTGTCTGTATAATGATCATACATAAATCCATTCAATTTATTAAATATTTGTACTCCGAGTCATGTAACCATGCAAGTGACAGGGAAAGGTTAGATAGTATCCGAAGGTTAGTGAGTTAGTGACCCCTGCAGTCAGACAGGCTAGATTGAGTCGGAAAAGTAATCAGGGGGAGATTTGTTAAGTGACCCCATATGACTGCAACCCCCATTGCCTTTTAAAGACATCTAGATTATCCAAGCCATTACATTTGAGAGATGGACACCATTCGAAGGATAAAACATCCTGTTGAAACTGTGTTTCTGGCTTTCCCTCCAGCATTGACTGACACGGAAGGTGCCCTTGTTTTTGTCAGTAAATCAACATTGGCCTATGTTTCAGCTGTCTGCTCATGAAGGGGATCATTGGCACATCAGACCCTCAGGTTTCCCTTTGTCCTCGGTGTAGTTGACTGTGTTCAAATTGTGGCTCGGAGTGTCAATGACTTAGTGTGGAATATTTTCTATGTTACACAGACTTTTTTTGTCTGTGTAATAGGCTGTGCACTGTTCCATGGCGTATGCAATGACAGTTTAGCTATTGTGTTGTATAGTTATTGTATTGTAAATGTAACAGGATTGGTTGTTTCCACTTGACACTGCAGAAATATGTATTCAATGTTTATGTATTCGTACTGGTTGGTTTAATTTACATATCAATAAGGTTTTATGCCATTGGTCATGCTTGCAGATAGTAGAAGATCGTGAAAGTTAATTCTTTCCTGTCTGATATTGACATGAAAGCAGTAGGTCACTTTCTGAAGTACTGGATTCTATTTTCATATTTACAATGTGTACGAGTTCCCTATGTACATGTCCTGATGTGTATAATATGTGTACGGTACCTGTTAGATATTTTGGGCATCCTGGCATGTGCTTTTGGATGTTATTGCTGTAAGAGCGAGTTAGCTAGCATGCTCAATTTGTAATGGTCACATTATCTCCCTGCTAATTCATAGTTATTTCCATGACAACAACATACTGTTGTCCTGCACATCTAATGTGCTTCCTTGTGTCTATCGTCAGAATAAACACCAATCAACTGGGATTGCTGGCTGGACAGTCTTTGTTTTAAAAACACAAAGCAAGAGAGTTAACGCAGTACAATCACATCTGTTACACTGGTGCCGAGACCAGTCTTCTTGTCTTTGCTGGACAGCTGTTACATACAGACTACATTGAAGGGGACAGCACTAATATGACCACAATTGGAACTCATTCAACAGAGTTGCATATGTGCCTCTTTCAGAGTGTTTAACTAATGATGCTTGGATCATTTTATATACTGTCATATAATTGGGGCATTTGACATCCAAATAAGCGAAAGGAAAATGTATCTTTGAGTAATGTGATTCATGCAAGAGATTTTGAAATACCAAACCAATACCACTGCCATCACTGATTGGTCCATCAGTGATGGCAGTGGCAATGCTCCAGAGAGAGTAATGTTCAGAAGATCATTGCATAGATCTATTCTACGACATTTGGTGCAAGTTTAGTTACTAATTGTTTAATCAGTGATATGTGACTTGTGTTTGTTTTCCTTCTTAAAGTTTGTTAAGTGTTTGAGATTAGGAAAAATCCTCCAGGCTCCAGCTAATGTCTGTAGCTAGCTAATTTATTCTGGGTACTCATAGTGCACACAACATGCAGTATTTACATGTTAACTATTACCATTCCTCTCAGACTGTATCTTTTCCAATATCACACATAGGAATAAGTGATTTTCTTGCTTTCAGCATGGTGTCTTATCAGTCGACTGCACAGCCCACCAATGAAAATGCATCCAGGGTGGGAGTGACGCAGATGGTGCTGCTGACAGAAGACTTATTTCTGTGTGCATCTAAATTTGGAACAGGACCAAGTTGTCTCTGTTTATGAACATGCATTAAAGACATACAGGCTCATAGTAGAGGAAAGTATTTTAACTGCATTATTACAACCCAGCCCACCAATTTGTCTCTCCCTTCATTCGTATACAGTAGACTGACAATAATGTGAGGAATCTCTTTTGTACTCTCTGACAATGTCAGAATGTACTGAATGTACAGCATTTTATTCCATTGTTTGAAACCCCCTAAAGATTGGGGAAAATGTCAGCGGTTTAGAGAGGAAGGTTATTTCCGCCTGATCTTCATAACTGACTGAGTATGGATCCTCTGTCTTTCTTTCAGGATGGAAGTGGTTTTGGGAAGGCTGGCAGCAAACAGTTGGGATGCTGTGCAGCATCTATGGTATAAACTATTAATACATGATCACATTCCACTGATGTCCTGTATCCTGTTGCAGAGCCTCTGGGGAGGATAAATTTAACATGACAAAATGTGCTTTTCACAGGAAAGCTGAGCGACACCTAGCCTAAATCTTAGATGGAGGATAAAAATGTGTGTTTGAGCTTGCAAATCCAGTGGTATGATTCAGTGATTTACAGCTCTGCCGCTCACCCCAGCCATTGGCATATTGTGGCCCTGCATTCATTATTAACTGCACGGTTCTGAAGGACAAAGTCTGTAGGAATTAGCATGCAAAGGGTGCTAACATCACTCACAAGCAGTGGTTCTAATATTGCTGCATAAAGAACAGTATTTGACTTTCTCTGTCCATTGCTCATGGTGGGTATGGGCTAGGAGTGTTAATAAGGTTTGGTTGGTTAATCAAAGGATTTAATAATATCACTTGTACGTTTTAACATATTCTGGACCCATAAAGATAGAGACCATCATTGTCTGGCTGAGTAAAACTGACCAGGTGAATCCAGGTGAAAGATATGATCCCTTATTGATATCACCTGTTAAATCCACTTCAATCAATGTAGATAAATGGGAGGAGACTGGTTAAATACGCAATATTAGGAAGGTGTTCTTAATGTTTTGTACACTCAGTGTATATGATTATGCATTGTGAGTTGGGGTAATAGACTTAACTAGAAGAATCCACTATGATGAATGATTATAGAAGGAGCAATCTATTTCAAAATGAACTATAGGCTAAAAGCTGAGTTATTGCATGTGGACCAGTCAGCTGAAGTGATGTACGCTATTTCAAAAGGACAAGCCATCCATATAGATAGGCCTACTGGAGTCTTCTTAAGTGTGATTATGTGAATATTTTAAATTGTGAGAGGGCAAGAGGTTCACAGATAATTTTTTCAATAGAGTTCTCTATCAAAATACGGGAAGTTATTAAATTACAGTGTGGCTGACATGGGTCTAACTAAAGGTCTTCTTTCATGTAGAGAGCTTACGTTAAAAGTCAAGGCCCCGTCAGTACACACACTCAGCGGATGACATTCAACTAATGACTCGTCAGTCCGTAATATATTCATCACCCGGGTGTTGCTGAGAACATATTGGACGCACACACCAGGGGATTTAGCCATCTACACATACATTTCAGTGTGTATAGGTGGGCAAAAGGAACGACACCACCATTTTCAAACAGGAGTGGACACACAGCTAGGAGGAAAGTTTCAGGCTCCAGCCATGGTGCTGCAGTTTTAACAGCAGTGTGACATCACCATAGCCCCTCTCTGTGGAAATGGAGAGTCAATAGAACAGCAGGCAGCAGGGAGGGATCTGGGGGCTCCAGGAAATAGTGCTCTGAAATCCTCCCTCCAATAGAACTTGACCTAACCCTGAACCTGGTGTGGCTCTTAGAGCCGCTCTAGACCCACCCGGACAAAGAAGCACAACATCACATGATGAAAGTGTCCTTTACCCAGTTGAAGATGGTGTTGTCCCTGTCGCCTAGATAACGCCAGCCATCCCTTCCTCCACTGTGCATTTCCAAAAGAGGGGCCAAAAAAAACGTGAACCTTTCAGGGCTAATATACCCCTAGAATCAACAGCAGTATGTTAACCCAAAGCATGCACTGTATGTATATATTTCTCTGTAAGATATCCTTTAGCTGTCTAGCAGATAATACATTACATTAGTAAAAAGTACACAATGTACATGTACTTGAAATACATTATGAGGATTGGCAATAGATGATTAAAGACCATTAATAAATCATCATAGTTGTTGTTAAACAACATGCACAACAGCTAGTACATGTACAGTCGTGGCCAAAAGTTTTGAGAATGACACAAATATTAATTTCCACAAAGTTTACTGCTTCAGTGTCTTTAGATATTTTTGTCAGATGTTACTATGGGATACTGATGTATAATTACAAGCATTTCATAAGTGTCAAAGGTTTTTATTGACAATTACATGAAGTTGATGCAAAGAGTCAATATTTGCAGTGTTGACCCTTCTTTTTCAAGACCTCTGCAATCCGCCCTGGCATGCTGTCAATTAACTTCTGGGCCACATGCTGACTGATGGCAGCCCATTCTTGCATAATCAATGCTTGGAGTTTGTCAGAATTTGTGGGTTTTTGTTTGTCCACCCGCCTCTTGAAGATTGACCACAAGTTCTCAAAGGGGTTAAGATCTGGGGAGTTTCCTGGCCATGGACCCAAAATATCGATGTTTTGTTCCCCGAGCCACTTAGTTATCACTTTTGTCTTATGGCAAGGTGCTCCAACATGCTGGAAAAGGCATTGTTCGTCACCAAACTGTTCCTGGATGGTTGGGAGAAGTTGCTCTCAGAGGATGTGTTGGTACCATTCTTTATTAATGGCTGTGTTCTTAGGCAAAATTGTGAGTGAGCCCACTCCCTTGGCTGAGAAGCAACCCCACACATGAATGGTCTCAGAATGCTTTACTGTTGGTATGACACAGGACTGATGGTAGCGCTCACCTTGTCTTCTCCGGACAAGCTTTTTTCCGGATGCCCCAAACAATCGGAAAGGGGATTCATCAGAGAAAATGACTTTACCCCAGTCCTCAGCAGTCCAATCCCTGTACCTTATGCAGAATATCAGTCTGTCCCTGATGTTTTTCCTGGAGAGAAGTGGCTTCGTTGCTGCCCGTCTTGACACCAGGCCATCCTCCAAAAGTCTTCGCCTCACTGTGCGTGCAGATGCACTCACAACTGCCTGCTGCCATTCCTGAGCAAGCTCTGTACTGGTGGTTCCCCGATCCCGCAGCTGAATCAACATTAGGAGACGGTCCTGGGGCTTGCTGGACTTTCTTGGGCGCCCTGAAGCCTTCTTCACAACAATTGAACTGCTTTCCTTGAAGTTCTTGATGATCCGATAAATGGTTGATTTAGGTGCAATCCTACTGGCAGCAATATCCTTGCCAGTGAAGCCCTTTTTGTGCAAAGCAATGATGACGGCATGTGTTTCCTTGCAGGAAACCATGGTTGACAGAGGAAGAACAATGATTCCAAGCACCACCCTCCTTGAAGCTTCCAGTCTGTTATTCAAACTCAATCAGCATGACAGAGTGATCTCCAGCCTTGTCCTCGTCAACACTCACACCTGTGTTAACGAGAGAATCACTGACATGATGTCAGCTGGTCCTTTTGTGGCAGGGCTGAAATGCAGTGGAAATGTTTTTTGGGGGATTCTGTTCATTTGCATGGCAAAGAGGGACTTTGCAATTCATCTGATCACTCTTCATGACATTCTGGAGTATATGCAAATTGCCACCATACAAACTGAGGCAGCAGACTTTGTGAAAATGTTTATTTGTGTCATTCTCAAAACTTTTGCCCACGACTGTACAGTAAATAGACAGAGGCATTATGAAAACAACAACTGTTGTCAGTGATGTTGACACTCAGTGAGTGAGTCGATAGCCTAAAGACAGAGGGCAACAGAGAAGGTATCAAGGTGATAATGAAAGTAAATAGGGGTAAGGAGAGAGACATAGATATATAGATATGCCTGGAGTCTTACTATGTTTCCCTTGTATGTTCTGTTGTCCAGAGGAGAGTGTGGCACTGGGCTCTTCAACGTTCATCTGTAGGCCTGTGTTAGGTTAGAGACAGAGATGCGCTCCGCTCGTAGCTGGTCGACCTTTTGCCATTTCACAGAATGCAACTCTGGATTTTCCCTTCACAAAGAGACAGTGAGGTCAGCGGTGGTGCTGCGCTGTTGAATGAACCTGTTGTTTTGCCAAGGGGGTCATGGGGCCTATGGAGGCAGGCTCAACCAGTTATTTGTAGGAGGGAACATCTCCAGAGATACCCCATAAGCCACTGATAGGGCAGGCAGAGGCACAGGTTGCTTAGTAACACCCGTACCTGTGCCAACAGAGCATCCACTTGGCAGACAGAACGTTATTAGCTGAACATTGTAGCTTCATGAGCAAAGGTCATAATTAGAGATTGTTGGAAAGTCTCATATCACGTCAATCATGTCTCTTCTACCTTACGGCAAGCTTAATTAATCTAGTCTCATCTATTTAAGTTGAGAACATCAAGGTGTTCCTAATAAAAAATTGTAGATTTAATCTGCCATCTAGAATGCCAGCCAGCAGAAGGTACCTTTGATATGCAGTATCTCCCATGGGCGTGGCATGGGAGTAGGCCTGGAGAGAGCCAGGTGAGGAGGATAACTGCCAGTTAAATCCACTTCAATCAGTGTAGATAAAGGGGAGGAGACTGGTTAAATAAGCAATATTAGGAAGGTGTTCTTAATGTTTTGTACACTCAGTGTATATGATTATGCATTGTGAGTTGGGGTAATAGACTTAACTAGAAGAATCCACTATGATGAATGATTATAGAAGGAGAAATCTATTTCAAAATGAACTATAGGCTAAAAGCTGAGTTATTGCATGTGGACCAGTCAGCTGAAGTGATGTACGCTATTTCAAAAGGACAAGCCATCCATATAGATAGGCCTACTGGAGTCTTCCTTAAGTGTGATTATGTGAATATTTTAAATTGTGAGAGGGCAAGAGGTTCACAGATAATTTTTTTTTTAATAGAGTTCTCTATCACCTGGACCCACCCGGACAGAGAAGCACAACATCACATGATGAAAGTGTCCTTTACCCCGTTGAAGATGGTGTTGTCCCTGTCGCCTAGATAACGCCAGCTCCATCCACTGTGCATTTCCAAAAGAGGGGGCAAAAAAACTTTAACCTTTTCAGGGCTAAATGTACAGCACTTAGTGGTCTTTTTGTGGTTCAATATTTGCTTGGAGGTGGGACCTTGCTATAACTGCTTTTACAGGACAACCTCTGACCTGTGGCAATTGCAGCCACGGCAGCTATACAGAAATAATAATCTTGGCATGCACTCTGTAGTAAGGTTGCAAAGTTCCAGGAACTTTCAATAAATTCCCTAGTTTTCCTGGAATCACGGTTAGAGGCTTCCTGGAATCAGGAGGGAATACACAGGAGATCTGGAATACTCTAACCAAGATTTCTGAAAAACCAGGTAATTTATTGAACGTTTTTTGCAACCCTACTCTGTAGCCTGCAGTGTACAGTATGTGTAATGGACATCTCGATAGGGAGGGACATGAAGTGAAAGGCATCATGCCATGCAGTAAATCAATTGGATGTTTATTACTAGGCTGAACTTAACCTTCTGGATACTGTAGAGCAAACAGAACCAGAGGAAACTGCCATCTGTCACCAGAGCTGAGTGTTAAGTACCTCAGAGAAATAAGCCCCAGCCAGAAGAATCTGGATCTACACAGAGCTCAGCTGAGAAATCCCATGTTGACCCATTTAGATGACCATCAACCACTGATTGCAGTCTTTGAACTTGGGCTTCAAAATATACTTTTTTCTTTAAGTTGCTTTAATGGGCACGGTACTAACCCCCCCCCCTATTTCTATAATTATTTTTGAATCCGAGATTGGTTTGTTTTGATCCAGATGAAATGACTCACTGCTTCCCTCTGTTAGGCTGTTGTGACATTCTGCCCATTTCCTTGTATGATTGGCTCATACCTTCACAGTCTGCTATCGCCCACCGTGGAAGGACAGAGTTCTCTTCTGCTGCATGTCACCAGGACTGAAGTGGTCACCGGGGCTGGTTCTCTACTTCAGGGAATGGACTAGTTGCTACTCCAAAGGCCTGTTGGGTGTTGGACCGTTGCTCTCTGCCTGGTGGCACATACTGTCATTATGCCCTCCAGTGCAAGACACTTAACCTGGCAAGTTAATCATGCATGGTAGTGATGTCTGTAGAGAGCTCATATGCCATACATGAGAGAGGACAGGGATGAACAGCTTTCATCTCAGCACCACAGTCAAATCTACATTCATGTCATGGGCCAACTGTAGGCCAGGCATTCTCTCAACTGATGGGATGTGGGTTGACTATGAAGAGGGATGGTTCTTCTGGCAGCACATTTTATTATTCCATGATGTGGAATGTTAAATTCATAAACATGGCACGCCAAGCATTTGTACTTGTATTTTTTGGTTTTTGGTCAAATCTTTAGTGTCTTGTATTTGTACTTTTGCCAAAACTGAATTTGAAGAGTTTATTTACAAAACGCTATATCCACAAATTTTTCTAATTTGTGTTTTTTCATCAGAAATTACTTATGCGTACCTTCATGTGTGTGTAAAATATTACTGTTATCGGATTTTTAATGAATAGATTTTAGATGTGTAGGAAAATGTTTGTTTTGCAAAACGATATACTGTATATCCATTGTTTAGCTGGAATGGAATGTTTGTATCCTGTATATTTGACTGTGATATGTGGTTGTTTCACCTAGCAACCTTAAGATTAATTCACTTACTGTAAGTCTCTCTGGATAAGAGAATCTGCAAAATGACTAAAATGTCAAATTTAAATGCTTTACATACAGATCTCATATTACTGTTTTGAAATATTTTTGGGGAGCATGTTTAAAATATTGTTGTCACAAATGTATAATTTGTACCGTTTTTTTTATTACAAATGTAGTTATTTCTTACAGTTGATTGTGTAAAGCCTAGCAGTAGTACTTATTTATATATAGCATAGTGTCACACCCTGATCTGTTTCACCTGTCTTTGTGCTTGTCTCCACCCCCCTCCAGGTGTCGCCCATCTTCCCCATTATTCCATGTGTATTTATACCTGTGTTCTCTGTTTGTCTGTTGCCAGTTCGTTTTGTTCGTGAAACCAATCAGCGTTTGTTCCCCTGCTCCTGTCTGTTCCTTGCTCCTGTTTTCTAGTCCTTCCCGGTTTTGACCCTTCTGCCTGCCCTGACCCTGAACCTGCCTGCCATTCTATACCTTGCCCCACCTCACTGGATTATTGACCCCTGGCTGCCCCTGAGACTGCATGCCGTTCTGGACCCTTTGCACCCTCTCTGGATTACTGACCCCTGCCTGCCTTCGACCTGACCATTGCCTGCCCCTGTATTAGAAATACATGTTTATTTCTTCGACACTGTCTGCATCAGGGTCATACCCGAAACGTGATACATAGGATATATAGCATTTAGCAAAAGAAAAAACATGATTATTTGTCTCTCTGAAATTAAACCATCAAGTGATAGATTTCAAACAAATACTGTGCCTGTTATTATTGGAACAGTGAATCATTTTTATTTTCTTTTGTCTCTTTACTTTATACTTAGTCCCCCCCCATTTTAGGGCAGCAAAAGTATTGGGACAAATTCAATTGTATATTAAAGTAGTAAAAAGTTAAGTATTTGGTCCCAGATTCATAGCACGCAATGACAACATCAAGATTTTATTGTAAATAAGAATAGAATATGTTTCTAAACACTTCTACATGAATGTGGATGCTACCATGATTACAGATAATCCTGAATTAATTGTGAATAATGATGAGTGAGAAAGTTACAGACGTGCACATTTCATACCACCGCAAAATGCTAACCTCCCCTGTTATTGAAATGGTTAGCATATCTTGGGGGGTATGATATTTGTGCGTCTGTAACTTTATTACTCATCATTATTCACGATTCATTCAGGATGATCCGTAATCATAGTAGCATCCACATTCATGTAGAAATGTTTAAATAATAATTTACAATAATAAATAAGAAAGGAAGAGGAAAGGAAGAGGAAGAATATGTCAAGAGGAAGAATATGCATTAACTGGTTTCGTTAAAGGCTATACAATACATTATTTACCATAATTTCTACTGGGCACAAAATAATCTGTAACACAACCAAAACAAAGAGCAAATACATCCCAAAAATGTGTAGAGTCCCAAGCTTGATGTAGTCATTGCGTGCCATGAGTATGGGACCAAATACTTCATTTTTTACTACTTTAATACATAAGTAAATTTGTCCCAATACTTTGGTTCCCTAAAATGGGGTTGACTATGTACAAAAAGTGCTGTAATTTCTAAACGGTTCACCTGATATGGATTGAAATACCCTGAAATTAAAACTGACAGTCTGCACATAGTCCTTTTTTGATTCCAAATCCAAACTAATATAGAGTATAGATTCTTCACTGTCCCAATAATTACTGAGGGCACTGTAATGTCTGTCATTGAAGACCCTTATGCCGTGATTAGATTTTGATAAAACACACTAATCTCTTTCATAATTTATTTTAAACAATAAAAGCTAATTTACCAACATTTCTGAAAATGTATATATAGTGTTTTGCCAAAGGCACACACACCTCAATTGAAAGGTATTTTGAATGTAAAACCATGCAAGTGTAGCTTGAAATGCCAATTTCCAAAATAACCTGTTTGGAAAGGATACAGGTTTCCATGATTCATTATGCAACAGAATGCTCAATGCTTTATCACTGCAGCAGAGAAAGGGCTTGTAGTGACTCAGATTAGAGCCAAGTTGCTGTGCATCCAAATGATAAGGTTCTGCTTTTCTCCATTTAAAAAACACATTCATCTCTTTTCGGTGACTTACATGTATTATTTTCCAAAAGGTTTTTAGCAGTATGTCTCACTGAAAACATTAACATTTTATATTATCCTGCTTGACGTTAGTGAGTCTAGGCTATTCCGTCTCATTTTCTGTTTCCTTTGATTGACTGATCCGGTCATACAAAACCCATGTACAATATCTCCTCTCACAGGGCTGTCATTACATTAGCTAAAGTTACAGGGGTTACAACTTTGAATCTCATAGAATTTCTACAATCGAAGGCCTAAAGGAAGAGGTGAGGATGACATAAAAGAAAGAATATGTGCTGTCAGGCTTTTGCTAATTTACAAGTTACATAAAGCTTTATGATAGGACATCAAAAGTTCGAATTGGTGGTGCTTTTTCACTGCATGTACAAGCAGGTAACGGGCACAAGTGTGAGGTGTGAAATATATATTTTTTGCATAGCCCAGCTCCCCCAGAGACACCCTCAGAGAGTGGGGTCACGGCCAGGGATCAGTAATTATTGACAGCAACCCTGGAGCAATTAGGGTTAAGTGCTTTACTCAAGGGCAGATTGACTGATATTTCACCTTGTCGGCTCAGAGATTAAAACTAGCAACCTTTCGGTTACTGGCCCAACACTCTAACCGCTAGGCTACCTTCCGTCTGTACATTGTACAATAGATGATACAATCTTGTTTCACTGGGTGTTTTCGTTTACTCTCGTCCCTCTTTATGTAATGAAAGGTTGTCTGGGCCTTTTGGCCATGTTTATTGTAATTTATCCATGCCGTTATATGAGAACAGGCATTTCAATTCAGTTGTCAAGCAATTTTCCAAGTCATTGCTTTGTTTTTTTCTTGAGGTAATTTCATAATGTGTGATTGTTATAGTGCAGGCCAATTCAGTGGGTATAGATTGCCACTAGGGTCGCCACTAGATTTTCTGCGCATCAGGCTGGTGAAGGCTGATGATTTTTTCAAGTTGTTTGTGGAAATTCCTCTCTAGTGCCAATGTTATCACACAAAGATTTTGGGGGTTTTTGCTATCAATCCTGCTATTGCACTCAGATATGGTATCTTCCTCTAATATGTGCGTGATTCCTCTCAGAAGAATACCATTCTAACATTCTAAGATTCCTCCCAAGTAACATGGCCATGATGCTCTCCTGTGTTCATCGTTGACTCACCCTGATCCCTGCGTCCCTTATTCAAGGCTGTACTGCAACAACACAAGGTTGTAATTGGTTTTGCAGGAACTTCACACAACGTACAGTCAAGTAACACAGAGTGACTATGTGAAGTAAGCTACTTATCCACTCAGATTCCTTTTAATCCCAGAGCTTTTCGGTGCTATGATTCTCACACTCGATGTTAAGTTGACCGAATTACAAATAGTTATATGAGATTCTAGGTCTTGGGTAACCATGATGTAATTACTTGCAATGAAACAGTAATTATAGTACTGTATGTGCACCAAGTTCCTACCTTCATTCACTCGTCTGGGTAATTGCACCCTTGTTATAGAGAATGCAACGCAACCGCCAAAGATATGATGGCACCGAATAAGTTATACAGAACACTTATAGGCAATATCATAAAGGCAGCGGCAGCACTAAACCATACTTTACCTCAGGCTCCGTGGACTATGCACTGTTTGATGCCGCGCCCAAATAGACTATGGAAATTTGAATTGAAGTAATGCCTTACTAATCATAATTTTGTACTACAGGGTTTCAGTCTAGAATCCCATAGTGAAGATTTGGGTGTCCAGTTTGACATCAATCATATCTCCAGGCACAGGAAAATACTGAGGTCAAGACTTATAGTACAGTAGCCGTATACTATATATCTATTGTAATCATGTGCTGTCCAGTCCTGCAGTGCACTGACAACATACACTGTTACTTGGTTATGTTGTCACCGCAAATTCATTGGGCCATGAAGCATATTTGGCACCCGTCCTCACCAGTATAACCCCAACCTCTGCCTCCTCACTCCCCTTTGTCTCTGCAGGCAGCAGTGTGTTTTCCTCGTTCCTCTTCCACCATGCCATATCACATCCTCTCCTCTTCCTGACTCTCATATCACCTAACTAACTCCCGAGGTTTTGACTGGGAAGTAAAAAAGTTCCACCTCCCCATGTTCTTTTTGTTGTTTTTGGGGTGGGTCAAGTGCAAAATAAAATATAGTAGAGTCGGGGAGGATATGCCAACCCGAGCTGGTTTCTATGGTAACTGTAATCCTGAATTTAGTGCAGTTTTTCGTGGGCCCTGGCTCTCTGTTTTCCAGCAGCAGCAGCAATGAAGAGTGAGGACAATCCCCAAGGGGCTACGCAACATATCCCATCACTGTGCATCAAACAAAATCTCCAGGCTGGGAAAGGGATCATTTTATGAATTTCCTGCCATGTTTGAATAGATTCAGACAACAGACACACATAGGACAACAGGGTTGTACAGGCAGACATGATCAAATATGTAACAGACATCTTGTCACAAGGCTGCAGACACAAACACTTAACGATGTGACCCCAGCACATAACGGTGCCATTACTGACACCTGCATAGTGCTGTACTCTGAGTCTTCTAACAGCATTGTAGAATGCTGCAGCAGATCAGAAATGCAACATTAATAGGCTTTTTCTATTTAGTTGTTTCTGTTGAAATGCCATGGTGTTCTGCATTTTACTCAATGGCTGTCGCTGTTGTTAAACCAACGTGTACGCATGAATACTCTGCAACTCGGCCCAGGATAATTCCTTGAGATAATGTCTTCCGTTTGATTTATAATGAGTGAATTTATAGGGGGAGTAATATAGTTTTGAAGAGCTCTGGGCTAAGGGCAGGGCTGTATGACTGTGAATAAACCACCCCCAGACTGCAGTGCTGCCATTAATCAACAGGCCAGGCTGACAGGGCTCTGCCTCTCTATGCTGCTCTCCCCTCAGACACTGAATATTTATGTTGATTGTGTGCAGCTCCTCTCCTCATCCCCCCAACCCACCTCGTTTCTCTCAGTCATTAATTAAAAGTATGTAGACGGGAGTCTTAGCTGCCCTAAAACATTCATGCTAATTCCCCCATAGGGCTGTTTTCAGCAGGCATGCTTTGGCGACTATCACTCTCATTTTGTGACAAGACTGAACATGCCACGAAATACACAATCCAAATCTCTTACAATGAGACGCTGGATGACCCGAGCACTGCTGCTGAGAAATTGTTCAATATCTCTTTCGTATCGTCTGAGATCCCCAAAGATTGGAAAGCCGCCGCGGTCATCCCCCTTTTCAAAGGGGGAGACACTCTAGACCCAAACTGGTACAGACCTATATCTATCCTACCCTGCCTTTCTAAGGTCTTCGAAAGCCAAGTTAACAAACAGATCATCGACCATTTCGAATCCTACAATACATTCTCCGCTATGCAATCTGGTTTTCGAGCTGGTCACGGGTGCACCTCAGCCACGCTCAAGGTCCTAAATGATATCATAACCGCCATCGATAAGAGACAATACTGTGCAGCTGTATTCATCGACCTGGCCAAGGCTTTCGACTCTGTCAATCACCACATTCTTATCGGCAGACTCAACAGCCTTGCTTTCTCAAAGGACTGCCTCGCCTGGTTCACCAACTACTTCTCATACAGAGTTCAGTGTGTCAAATCGGAGGGCCTGTTGTCCGGACCTCTGGCAGTCTCTATGGGGGTGACACAGGGTTCAATTCTCTGGCCGGCTCTCTTCTCTGTATACATCAATGATGCCGCTCTTGCTGCTGGTGATTCTCTTATCCACCTCTATGCAGACGACACCATTCTGTATACTTCTGGCCCTTCTTTGGACACTGTGGAAACTAACCTCCAGACTAGCTTCAATGCCATACAACTCTCCTTCCGTGGCCTCCAACTGCTCTTAAATGCAAGTAAAACTAAATGTATGTTCTTCAACCGATCGCTGCCTGCCCATCCAGCATCACTACTCTGGACGGTTCTGACTTAGAATATGTGGACAACAACAAATACCTAGGTGTCTGGTTAGACTGTAAACTCTCCTTCCAATAAAATTGGCTTCCTATTTCGCAAACAAAGCATCCTTCAATCATGCTGCCAAACATACCCTCGTAAAACTGACTATCCTACCAATCCTTGACTTCGGCGATGTAATTTCCAAAATAGCCTTCAACACTCTACTCAGCAAAATGGATGCAGTCTATCACAGTGCCATCCGTTTTGTCACCAAAGCCCCATACACTACCCACCACTGCGACCTGTAATCTCTCGTTGGCTGGCCCTCGCTTCATACTTGTCACCAAACCCACTGGATCCAGGTCATCTATAAGTCTTTGCTAGGTAAAGCCCCGCCTTATCTCAGCTCACTGGTCACCATAGCAGCACCCACCCGTAGCACACGCTCCAGCAGGTATATTTTACTGGTCACCCCCCAAAGCCAATTCCTCATTTGGCCGCCTTTCATTCCAGTTCTCTGCTGCCAATGACAGGAACGAACTGCAAAAATCACTGAAGCTGGAGACTCATATCTCCCTCACTAACTTTAAGCACCATGTCACGATCGTCGTAATAAATGGACCAAGGCGCAGCGTGCATGGAATTCCACATATTTATTCTTCAGTGGAATATACAAAAAAACAATAAAGAGAACAACTGATCGGCCCAAACGTCGCGCTCACAGTGCACTAAGAAAAACATAATATCCCACAAACACTGGTGGGAAAAGGACTACCTAAGTAGGATTCCCAATTACAGGTAACGATAATCAGCTGCCTCTAATTGTGAACCATACACAAAACCAACATAGAAATTCCAACATAGAAAAGAAACCCTAGTCACGTCCTGACCTAAAACACCAATGGGGTTCCCTCTGGGCTCTCTATGGCTAGGACGTGACACACCAGCTGTCAGAGCAGCTCACAGATCACTGCACCTGCACATAGCCCATCTGTAAATAGCCCATCCAACTACCTCATCCCCATACTGTTATTTATTTATTTTGCTGCTTTGCACCCCAGTATCTCTACTTGCACACTCATCTTCTGCACATCTATCACTCCAGTGTTTAATTGCTATATTGTAATTACTTCGCCACTGTGCACTATTTATTGCCTTACCTCCCTTATCTTACCTCATTTGCACACACTGTATATATACTTTTTCTATTGTATTATTGACTGTATGTTTGTTTATTCCATGTGTAACTCTGTGTTGTTGTTTGTGTCGCACTGCTTTGCATTATCTGGCCAGGTCGCAGTTGTAAATGAGAACTTGGTTAAATAAAGGTGAAATATTTTTTTTTTTTAAATGCTGGATTCAACACACATTGTCTTCATCAAGGGATTGTAGTAGCCATTCAGCTTATGGGAGGTGTGTTGCAGTGTGCTGAAATGAACCACACTGGCCTGTGTTCAGGGTTAGAAGGAGTGGGAAGACTTGTTAAATAAGACAAAATGTCTAAAGGAGATGTGTATGAAATGGATAGCTGCCGTGAATAGCTTGAATGGATAGCTTCCATTTTACGGACTCCTGACCAAAAACATGCTATTTTGTGTGTTTTTTGCGCTGATTGTACGTTTTTTGTACATAAAGTTTCTGCCATAGTTTCCTATGACCGAAAATAGCTCTTGGAAATCAGAACAATGATCCCTAACCTCGATTTGGATGAACATTTCTACTTCAATGTGTCGGCGGTGCAGGACATACTGCTCACCGCAGAACAGTCCCTAATACCAGAGACTCGGAAGAGAATTTAACTAGGCAAGTCAGTTAAGAACAAATTCTTATTTACAATAACGGCCTACCCCGGCCAAACCCTAACCTGGACGACGCTGGGCCAATTGGGATGCCTCTCTGAGATGCAGTGTCATAGACCGCTGTACCACTCGGGATCCCCAAGGGGCGTAGTGGCTAGATGGGTAAGAAACAAAATCAATTTAATCATTTTTGAATTCAGGCTGTAACACAACAAAATGTGGAATAAATCAAGGGGTATGAATAATAGTGAAGGCACTGTACATGTTTCAAGCAGACCACCGTAGTCCCTATGCCCAAGAATGCCAAGGTAACTTGTCTAAAGGACTGTCGCCCCGTAGCACTCATATTTGTAGCCATTAAATGTTTTGAAAGGCTGGTCATGGCATCAATACCATCATCCGAGACACCCTGGGCCAACTCCAAATCCCATACCGCCCCAACAGATCCACAGATGACGCAATCTCTATTGCACACCACACTGCCCTCTCCGACCTGGACAAGAGGAACACCTATGTGTTCATTGACTACAGCTCAGCGTTCAACACCATAGCGCCCTCCAAGTTCACCACTAAGCTAAGGACTGAACACCACCACTTACCTACCCTGGGACTGAACACCACCATCTGCAACTTGATCCTGGACTTCCTGATGGGCCACCCCAAGTGGTAAGAATAGGTAAGAACACATCTTCCACGCTGACCCTCAACATGGGGGTCCCTCATGGGTGCGTGCTTAGGCCCCTCTTGTACTCCCTGTTCACCCATGACTGTGTGGCGGTGCACGACTTCAACACCATGGCAACGATGAGACAACCTATAGGGAGGAGGTCAGAGACCTAGCAGTGTGGTGCCAGGACAACAACCTGTCCCTCAACGTCAACATGACAAAAGAGCTGATCATGGACTACAGGAACCGGAGGGCTGAGCATGCCCCCATTCACATCGACAGGGCTGTAGTGGAACGGGTCGAGAGCTTCAAGTTCCTTGGTGTTCACATCACTAACATGATAGCGCGTGCGTCCGCCGTTGTGTGTATGTTGATTTTGTCTTTCCCCACCAGACGCGCTCATGACAAGCAGGTTAAAATACCAAAACCAACTGTGAACCAACTATATTAATTTGGGGAGTGGTCGGAACACATACAGTGCATTTGGAAAGTATTCAGACCCCTTAACTTTTTACACATTTTGTTATAATACAGCCTTAATCTAAAATCTATTAAATGAAAACATTTCCCCATCAATCTACACACAATACCCCATAATGGCAAAGAGAAAAGTGGTTTTTAGACATGTTTGCAAATATTAAAAAAAAAACTGAAATACCTTATTTACATAGGTATTCAGACCCTTTGCTACGAGATTCGAAATTGAGCTCAGGTGCATCCTGTTTCCATTGATCATCCTTGAGATGTTAAACAACTTGATTGGAGTCCACCTGTGGTAAATTCAATTGATTGGACATGATTTGGAAAGGCACACATCTGTCTATATAAGGTCCCACAGTTGACAGTGCATGTCAGAGCAAAAACCAAGTCATGAGGTTGAAGGAATTGTCAGTAGAGCTCAGAGACAGGATTGTGTTGAGGCACAGATCTGGAGAAGGGTACCAAAATATTTATGCAGCATTGAATGTCCCCAAGAACACAGTGGCCTCCATCATTCTTAAATGGAAGAAGTTAGGAACCACCAAGACTCCTAGAGCTGGCCACCCTACCAAACTGAACAATCGTGGGAGAAGGGCCTTGGTCAGGGAGGTGATCAAGAACTCGATGGTCACTCTGACAGAGCTTCAGACTTCCTCTGTGGAGATGGGAGAACCTTCCAGAAGGACAATAATCTCTGCAGCACTCCACCAATAAGGCCTTTATGGTAGAGTGGCCAGGCGGAACCCACTCCTCAGTAAAAGGCATGCCAGTCCAGTTTGCCAAAAGGCACCTAAAGGACAACGACCATAAGCACACAGCCAAGACAACACAGGAGTGGCATCGGTACAAGTCTCTGAATGTCATTGAGGGGCCCAGCCAGAGCCCGGACTTGAACCCGATCAAACATCTCTGGGGAGACCTGAAAATAGCTGTGGAGAGACGCTCCCCATCCAACCTGACAGAGCTTGACAATATCTGCAGAGAAGAACTCCCCAAATACAGGTTTGCCAAGCTTGTTGCGTCATATCCAAGAAGACTCGCTGCCAAAAGTGCTTCAGAAAAGTACTGAGTAAGAAATTAGAAACATTTAATAAAAAATGTTTTGCTTGTGTGTAGATTGATGAGGGAAAAAAATAAAATGTAACAAAATGTGGAAAAAGTCAAGGGGTCTGAATACTTTCCGAATGCACTGTATGAAACATTTGTGGACATTTAGCTAGTTTGCTGTTGCTAGCTAATTTGTCTTGGTAAATCAACATTGGCTTATTTTACCTTAAATGGATATGGTACTTTTTTTGCTGGATCTTTGTAGAATTTTGACCCACTTTGAGTCACAAAAATTGTGTGTTCTCTACTCTGACAATTAATTCACAGATAAAGGGGGAAACCTAGTTAGTGTTCAGTTATTTTTCTTTGATTAATCTCTCCTTATTAATTTTTCTTCTTCTTCTATGGATTTTTTTTATTGCGGTTGGCAACCAACTTTAAGGTATATTCCCGCCACCAATTGGGCTGGAGTGTGGACCTCATTCATCTTTCAATCGCCCACGTGGGTATATGCTCGTAAAAACCAATGAGTAGATAGGAGAATTGGGACTTGCAGTGGGTCAAGCGTCTAAAATAGAACCAAGTTCTATTTTAGCGCCTGGCTACGCATACACCCATTGACATGTGCGAGCAGATTGAATGAAATGATTGAAGAACATGTACAGTATATGTCCATTTATTTTGCAGCGCTGGAGGTCTGACCAATATGTTAGGATCTAAAAAGTAACACAATAAAATAACAATAACGAGGCTATGTACAGGGGGTACCGGTACCGAGGTAATGTGCGGGGGTACAGGTTAGTCGAGGTAAATTTTACATGTAGGTAGTGGTCAAGTGACTATGCATAGATAATAAACAGCGAGTAATGTAAATATCGGGTGGCCATTTGATTAATTGTTCAGCAGTCTTGAGGCTTGGCACTCCGGTAATGCTTGCCGTGCGTTAGCAGAGAGAACCGTCTATGACTTGGGTAATTAGAGTCTTTGACAATTTTTTGGGGCTTTCCTCGGACACCGCCTGTATATAGGTCCTGGATGACAGGAAGCTTGACCCCAGTGATGTACTGGGCCGTACGCACTACCCTCTGTAGCACCTTACGGTCAGATGCAGTTGCCATACCAGGCAGTGATGCAACCGGTCAGGATGCTCTCGATGGTGCAGCTGTAGAACTTTTTGAGGATCTGGGGACTGTCATGTCTTTACCGTGGATTAAGTGATATATGACATGCTATTATATAAAATCAATTCTCTGTCATTAATATTAACTGATTAAACTTATCATGTAAATGTAATTAACTAGGAAGTCGGGGCACCACAGAATAATGTTTATAGAGCTGTTGTCTTCCGAATAAACTCTTAAAGACCTGGGAATCTTTTATATCAATTGCAGTCAATTATTAATCATCACCTTTTTCAGTCTCATCTGAACATCGCAAAATTCTTGGTTATCTTCACGAACCCTGGCTAACAAGTTGAATCAGCAATACAAAATGTGGTTTAATTATTTATTTACTAAATAATCACACAGAATTATATATACACAGGATGGATCATATATTGATTATTAATTATGTCATAAAAGAAACCGATATGACGGCTGGCTGCACAAAGAAAGGGGGTTGGGTTTGAATGAAAGCGCGGGAAGACTGAGGAACAAAATGATTGGGTCTCTATTGGACCTTATGAAGCTATTTAGAATCTTATGCATTCTAAATAACCGCCCATTCGGAAAAGGAAAATGCAATAAAAATATTTACTCTGAGCTGCGCTTCGATAGATTGGTCGAAGATGGAAGGCTGGGTTGCCCAGCAGAGATCTCCCTTGTTATTTGAAGAATATTTCTGGGCGGATACGTTGTAGTACCCTGTCGTCTTGTGGTAGAACGGCTACGTTGTAGTACCGTCGTCGTGTGGTAGAACCGATACGTTGTAGTACCCTGTTGTTCTGAAGAGATTGTTCGTCCTTTCCTAGGCCACACATGTTTACAGCTGCTGCTGATAACTCGACATCTAGGATGTATCACTTCTTTAGTGAATAAAAGTTCAAACCAATGGCAATCACCTCCACATTGAAATTCGCCCTTCTAAACGTATGGACATCAGTCCTCACGTCGTCAGGAACACAATGTTAATTTGGTTAGGTTGTAGTCTTTCAACCATTCGCAACCAGAGCTCATGCTGAGGTTGGCTTAGTTCGCCGTGAATTGGGTCACAGGGGCTCTTATAGAAATGTAGAAAAGGGGTTGGTTCATCATTTCCAACCAATGCCTATTCACATGGGTGTGGCCACTGATTGAGCATATTTTACTTATAAAAACAATTCCCTCATATAAATTCTTTTAATTATATAATTAATCTTTTCACCAACAGTTAAACATTTAAATTGCACAACAATTCCATGTGAATCTGATAACTAGAATGTGTAGACTTTCCAAGATACAGTTTGTCATCCTATCATCAGTAATAATGTCTCAGACGACAACTGATCTGACATCATTTTACCACCGGACACTTTCAACTGGTTGGATTACATCTTTTCCCCAACCTGTTGATGTTACAATACTCTCTCCATGTTAACAAATGGCTTCCCAAGAGTCCATTCTGTAGAGTGGAGAGAAAAAGGGGGAAAGGTATTTATGGGGGGTCATGAACCTCCCCCAACAGGGCAACGTCATGACGGGACCCATGCCAAATCTTTTCAGTCTCCTGAGGGGGAAAATGTGTTGTCATGCCCTCTTTGTGACTGTCTTGGTGTGTTTGGACCATGATACTTTGTTGGTGATGTGGAAACTCTCGACCCGCTCCACTACAGCCCCGTCGATGTTAATGGGGGCCTTTTTCTGTATTTCTGTAGGCCACGATCAGCTACTTTGGCATGCTCACATTGAAGGTGAGGTTGTTGTCCTGGCTCCACACTGCCAGCTCTCTGACCTCCTCCCTATAGGCTGTCTCATCGTTGTAGGTAATCAGGCCTACCACTGTTGTGTCATCAGCAAACTTAATGGTGGTGTTGGAGTCGTGCTTGGCCACGCAGTCGTGGATAAACAGGGAGTACAGGAGGGGACCAAGCATGCACACCTGAGGAGCCCCAGGGTTGAGAATCAGCGTGGCAGACGTGTTGTTGCCTACCCTTACAACCTGGGGGCGGCCCGTCAGGAAGTCCAGGATCCAGTTGCAGAGGCAGGTGTTTAGTCCCAGGGTCCTTTGCTTAGTGATGAGCTTTGTGGGCACTATGGTGTTGAACGCTGAGCTGTAGTCAAAAAACAGCATTCTCACATAGTTGTTTCTTTTGTCCAGGTTGGAAAGGGCAGTGTTGAGAGAAATTGAGATTGTGTCATCTGTGGATCTGTTGGGGCGGTATGTGAATTGGAGTGGGTCTAGGGTATCTGGGATGATGGTGCTGATGTGAGCCATGACCAGCCTTTCAAAGCACTTCATGGCTACCGACCTGAGTGCTACAGGGCGGTAATCATTTAGGCAGGTTAATTAAAAATGAAGTCAATAAGTATTCAATCCATTTGTTATGCAAGCCTAAATGTGATTAACAAGTCACATAATACGTTGCATAGACTCACTCTGTGTGCAATAATAGTGTTTAACATGATTTTTTAATGACCTCATCTCTGTACCCCACACACACAATTATCTGTAAGGTCCCTCAGTCAAAGACAGATTCAACCACAAAGACCAGGGAGGTTTTCCAATGCCTCGCAAAGAAGGGCACCTATTGGTATGTAGGTAAAAAAAGCAAGACATTGAATATCCCTTTGAGCATGGTGAAATTATTAATTACACTTTGGATGGTGTATCAATACACCCAGTCACTACACAGAGACAGGCGGCCTTCCTAACTCAGTTGCCGGAGAAGAAGGAAACCGCTCAGGGATTTCACCATGAGGCCAATGTTGACTTTAAAACAGTTACACATTTTAATGGCTGTGATAGGAAAAAACTGAGGATGGATCAACAACATTGTAGTTATTCCACAATACTAACCCAAATGACAGTGTGAAAAGAAAAAAGCCTGTACAGAATAAAAATATAATAAGGCACTAAAGTAAAACTCCAAAAGAAATGTGGCAAAGAAATGAACTTGACTTAAAGTGTTATCTACTTAGGGAGCAGTGGGGTGCTAGCATTTCACTACCCGGTGAAATGCAAGGCGCCAAATTCAAAATACAAAAGTTGAATTATTAAACATTCATCAATATACAAGTGTTGCATAGTCATCAAAAGCTCTGCTTCTTGGCAATATCACAGCATTGTCAGATTTCAAAAAGGCTTTATGGCAAAATCACAACATTTGATTGTTTGAGGGTAGCACCTCCAATATTTTTTACCATTAGCATAAATTCATAAACCATCACAGTTCACACAAAACACATTTCACAGCGAAAACAAATCCCTTACCTTTTCAAGAACTTCTGCTGAGGGCTTCCCAAGTGTCCAACGAAGACAATCCATGGTTCTTTTGTTAGAAAAAGTAATTTATTATATCCATAAATCTCTGTTTGGTTGGTGCGTTATGTTCAGAAAATCCAACGTCGAATCGCCCACGTGAAACGTGAAGAGAGCGCGTTCAAATATACCTATAAACTTTTCCTAAACAAATCAAATACCAGTTAAAATGCATCCTTAGCTATCCTTTTATGTATATGAGCGATAATATTTCACTCGGATGGTCACCTAAACGTTATATAAGTAAAATAAAGTGAGGCGCACAGCCAGCCTTGCGCACAAGAAAACTTGTTGACATCTGAGGTACCTTGGCCATTTCCTGTACCTATTCTTCCTGCTTCCTCCAATCTCTCTGAGGCTTTATATATAGACTGTTGACATCTAGTGGAAGCAATAGGTACTGCAATCTCAGAGCTGCTTGCCATAGAACTCAATAGAGAGACTGTCAAACAGAGCCAATGTGACAAAAAACAGTAATTCCGGATAGATTTTTCTCGGGATTTCACCTGCTATTTCTGTTCTCTTACACTCACAGACATAATGTTAACACTTTTAGAAACTTCAGAGTGTTTCCCATCCAATAGTACTAATTATGTGCATATCCTATTTTCTGGGCCTGAGTGGGAGACATTTTACTTTGGGCATGCCAGACTCTCCAAAACCGTCACCTCGGGAACCGCTCCCAAGAAGATATGTTTGGGGCAACACATCCCTGAGTACCACGCTTTATATTTTCAAGCATGGTGGTGGCTGCATTATGTTGTGGGTATGCTTGTCTTTCAGAAAGGACTAGGGAGTTTTTTGGGGGATAAAAATAAATGGAATATAGCTAAGAACCGGAACAATCCTAGAGGAAAACTTGGTTTAATCAGCTTACAAACAGATACCTTTCAGCAGGACAATAACCTAAAACACAAGGCCAAATATACACTGTTGCTTACTAATGTTGAATGTTCCTGACTGGCCTAGTTACAGTTTTATCTTAAATTGACGTGAAAATCTAATCCAGGTGTGCAAAGCTCTTTGAGACTTGCCCAGAAAGACTCACTGCTGACAAAAGTGATTCTAATATGTATTGACTCAGGGGGTTGAATACTTATGTAATCAAGATATATTAGTGTTTATTTTTACAAATGTTGCAATATTTCCTCCACTTTGACATTACAGAGTATGTCGTGTAGATCATTGACAAAAAAATGACAACTAAATACATTTTAATCCCACCTTGTAACATTTAAAAATGTGAAAAAAGTCAAGGGGTGGGAATACTTTCTGAAGTCATTGTAGTACCCCTGCACTGCAACTCTGTACTTGTACTCTGTGTATATATCCAAGTTATCGTAATTTACGAAGTATGTGACAAATACAATTTGATTTGATTTGTAGGCTGGAGGCCATCTGGTTATCATAGTACTCAAATAAATCAATTAAAAAGTTCACACAACAGCCAAGCTCTAGATGATCAGAAAGAACAGACCTAGTTCAATAAATTGCTCAAACCCTTCTCCGTCTAACAAGAAGAGATACCAAACAGAATACCAAACAATCAGAAAATTGTTATCAAAAAGAAAGGCCTGTAATCGTGTCGTATTGTAGTTCATGCAATTCACAAACCTCTTCTTCTTTTTCCAAAGAGAGTGTGAGGTCAAAATGCAACAGAATAACTATTTGTGGCTTACTCCTATCCACCAAAACACACTTGGAAGACATTTCTTTAGTGAGTGCTTCCTTTGTGTGCAGGTTGTATTAAAATGTCAAAAAGTATCTCTCTTTGTAAAGCTTGAGTGCAGTGATGAATTCGGCATAGAATCTCAAATGGAACTCAGACAGTCAGAGACTGGGGTAGTCTCATTCAGAGGCTCCATGTAGTCCCAACCGTTTTGACACCCTTGTGTGGCATAGAATGTGGATTCTGTGGCAAACAGATGCCAAGCTACATCCCTTTTATATTCACAGAGAGACAAAGTAGGCTTAAGATGAATTCAAAGTGAGACTGCCTAGCCATCTCTTGGGATATCAGCATAGAGGGTATTGATGCTACAGTCACAGGCTGCACAGCCCAGTGCGTTCCAGTGCGGCCATGCCCCCTCTTCCCACAGAAGTGGTGTAAATAGATGTCCCACCCCCCAAAAAAGATAAACAGCTAAAACTTAGGACTTTTATTTCCAACACAATACTGTATGTTCTAATTCGATCAAGGCAAACATATTGTTAAATAAATATAGTACAAAGTCATTGTTTATACACCTATTTCTATTGAGAGGTGGCTGTTCCAAATGTTTCCTATTGTGTTGCCTTACAACCTGGAATTAAAATAGATTTTTGGGGGGTTTGTATCATTTGATTCACACAACATGCCTACCACTTTGAAGATGCAAAATATTTTTATATAAAAATATATAAAATATTTTTTTATTTTTTTTATTGTAAAACAAAGAAGAAATAAGACAAAAAAACTGAAAAATTGAGCGCGCATAACTATTCACCCCCCCAAAGTCAATACTTTGTAGAGACACCTTTTGCAGCAATTACAGCTGCAAGTCTCTTGAGGTATGTCTCTATAAGCTTGGCACATTTAGCCACTGGGATTTTTACCCATTCTTCAAGGCAATACTGCTCCAGCTCCTTCAAGTTGGATGGGTTCCACTGGTGTACAGCAATCTTTAAGTCATACCACATACTCTCAATTGGATTGAGTTCTGGGCTTTGACTAGGCCATTCCAAAACATTTATGCTTAGGCAGTATGCTTAGGGCCATTGTCCAGCTGGAAGGTGAACCTCTGTCCCAGTCTTAAATCTCTGGAAGACTGAAACAGGTTTCCCTCAAGAATTTCCCTGTATTATGCGCCATCCATCATTGCTTCAATTCTGAAGTCCCTGACGATGTTTCACAGTCCCTGCCGCTGAAAAACATCCCCACAGCATGATGCTGCCACCACCATACTTCACTGTGGGGATGATGTTCTTGGGGTGATGAGAGGCGTTGGGTTTGCGCCAGACATAGCATTTTTCTTGATGGCCAAAAAGCTCAATTTTAGTCTGACCAGAGTACCTTCTTCCATATGTTTGGGGAGTCTCCCACATGCCTTTTGGCGAACACCAAACGCTTTTGCTTATTTTTTTTCTTTAAGCAATGGCTTTTTTTGGCCACTCTTCCGTAAAGCCCATCTCTGTGGAGTGTATGGCTTAAAGTGGTCCTATGGAGAGAAACTCCAATCTCCGTAGTGGAGCTTTGCAGCTTCTTCAGGATTATCTTTGGTCCCTTTGTTGCCTCTCTGATTAATGCCCTCCTTGCCTGTGAGTTTTGGTGGGTGGCTGTCTCTTGGCAGGTTTGTTGTGGTGCCTTATTCTTTCAAATTTTTAATAATGGATTTATGGTGCTCCGTGGGATGTTCAAAGTTTCAGATATTGTTATATATCCCAACCCTGATCTGTACTCCTCCACAACTGTCCATGACCTGTTTAGAGAGCTCCTTGGGCTTCATGGTTCCGCTTGCTTAGTGGTGTTGCAGACTCTGGGGCCTTTCAGAACAGGTGTATATATACTGAGATCATGTGACAGATCGGTGGACGTTATTTAACTAATTATGTGACTTCTGAAGGTAATTGGTTGCACCAGATCTTATTTAGGGGCTTCATAGCAAAGGGGGTGAATAAATATGCACGCACCACTTGTCATTTTTATTTTTCATTTCAATTTGGACTATTTTGTGTATGTCCATTACATGAAATCCAAATAAAAATCCATTTAAATTACAGGTTGTAATGCAACAAAATAGGAAAAATGCCAAGGGGGATGAATACTTTTGCAAGGAACTGTATTTTTGACGTAAATTGAGTATGCTTATTGGTCATAGTATGGATATAGCTAGTGTGCCAAATGTTCCTGAATGTCATACTAAATTCGCCAAAATACAAACTATACAAGCAGTGGACACTGTTTCCGTGCATTTAGGGCCCATAATGCAATTCTTCAGAAAATGGGTGGCTTCACAACGTTTTCAGATTTGAAGAAAATGGAGGACAATATGCAGCCGAAGTCCGACAGTGGATACAAATTTAACTAATTATGACAAATGTAAAGAAAATATTGAGCAATGTAATAAAGTAATGACTTTTCAAATAAGTTATGTTACACATTATGTTGGTTGACAATTTGTTAGCTATGCTATCCTTATGAACTGCATAACGTTAGTTGGCTACTAATACATCGAACTTGCCAGGCAGTATATTAACTATATGCTATCTAACTAACTACCCAACGTTTATTGACTTGATTATTCACGTAATTCTTAGCTAAGTGGTATATATCTCAATGAACATTGTTAATTCAACTTAGATTTCAGAGCACTCTCGTCTGAGTGTGCAAGAGCGCGCATAATAACTTGAATTTACAAACGCTCAACACCCGTTGAATATGGCCGGTGTCAGTAAACGTCAGCAAAAAAAGCTTATATTGTAACGATGTGCGCTGGGAGAGTCGGCAGCAAGTCCAGGGGAGTGCATAATTTAATAAACAAATGAACAAAACAAGAAACCCGAACAATGCACAGACAGGAAACTGAAACAGAAACAATGACGCCTGGGGAAGGAGTCAAAAAGGAGTGACATATATAGGGCAGGTAATCAAGGAGGTGATGGAGTCCAGGTAAATGTCATTATGCACTGATGCGTGTAACGATGGTGACAGGTGTGCGCCATAACGAGCAGCCTGGTGACCTAGAGGCTGGAGAGGGAGCACACGTGACATAATTAAATGGTTGCCAGCAGCACAGTTAGTCACCAACGCTCTGGATAACATGAAAACAGCCTAACCAGCTCCGCTTGGGCAAGTAAAATGGTCAGAGAGGTGTTCTCTCATTTGTGTCTGGGAGTAGCTAGCAAGCGAGCCAACATTAGCCAGTTAGCTTGGGTGCTTGACTGCCGTTGTGAAGTCAGAACCCTACTCCTCAGGCCAGAGCGTCCAGTGTGTGCTCTGAATGCTCCGAGAGCGAAGCACTCTGAATTTGCAAACAGAAAATCTAACAACGCTCTGGATTTAACAACGCTCTGGATTTAACAACGCTCTGGATTGACGAATGCCCAAAGCGCACTCTGACCCCACTCCAGCACTCCAGATTGAATTTACAAACACCCAAAATCGTAAAATGTCTAGCTAGTCATTTGTTATGCTAACAAGCTAGCAAGAGGTTGCATAGCAACAGCATACACTTCCGGTAGACAGGTGAAGCGCTAGTACGATCAACTGAAACGATACCGTTCATTTCCAGTATACTGAAATGAAATAATAGTATATAGTATGTAGTAAATAGTCATTAAATATGTAGTATACAGTATGTTAGTATGGGTATTCAAACACAGCTTTGGTCTTGAGACCACTCAAGACCACATAAATTCGTTCTTTAACTTGTCGTGGTCTCAACTCACTGGGTCTGTATCTTGGGACCAATGTCTTCGTATAAATATTGGTCTTGACTCCTGGATATTACCATAGTCTTTGGTTTACAAACCATAGGCAATGCAAGTTGAAGAAGACAATGTTCTCTGATCATTGGCTGATCACTCCCAACCCAGTTGACTACTTTTAAATGGTGGAAGCCATCAATGGCAATGTCTATACCAAAACAAATTATTTCCATCTTAAGTCTTCTATTTATCTCTATGATTGACACCTGACTCAGAAACGCCTGTTATTTTGCCAAAATAAAGATTTAAATGATCACTTTACCTGATGACATAATTAATGGACACATAAGTAATTCAATCAACAAGTGGGCTCCCGAGTGGCGAAGTCGTCTAAGACACTACATCTCAGTGCTAAGAGGTGTCACTGCAGTACCTGGTTTGAATCCAGGCTGCATCACATCCGGCTGTGATTGGGAGTCCCATAGGGTGGTGCCCAATTGGCCCAGCGTTGTCAGGATCTGGCTGGAGAAGGCCGTCATTGTAAATAAGAATTTGTTCTTAACCTACTTGCCTAGTTAAATAAAGGTAAAATTGTCAACGTTTTTTTTTATTCATACAGTCAACATTAAAAAGAGAACAGAGAACAATATACATTAGGTTTCTTTAAATTAAATTGAAAGATTTTGAAAATCAGTTAAAAAAAATCATGTTTTTACCAGCATTTTTAAATTTGGTATGCAAATAACATTTCTAAAATGAATTAGTAATAGAAGGTTAATAAAAATTATCACGACTGTGCATGGTTCTCCCTTTATTGCAACTTGTATAGTTGTAGTAGTAGTAGTGACAAATGTATTGGGGTGGTAAGGAATTCATGTAAATATTTAAAATATGCAATACATACAACCCACTAGGCACACCACACATGTCACCGTGGAAACTAGGGTAATATTTGGTTGAGACATGATTTATATACCCACTCAAAAAGAACAGACAGAAGTTTGTTGAATTCCCAATGTGTTATCACTGCTTTCAACCATCTAAAAGCACAACCCAATACCAATGGAAAAACAATGTCTGATTTTTGGTTTAGTTGTCACCAGGTTGCAGAAGTAAATAGTGCAAGTGGTCAATGCTGTTCAAGATTCTGTGCAGATTATTATAGTAATTGTGACGATTTCCACAGACCTGCGACCTTTGCATTCTATGCTGAACATGCACGCTTTCTATGACTAAATAAGAAGACATTTATAGTTACAGTAATCTCAAAATCTGGCAATGGATGTGTTATTAATTTTAAGGTTGAATAAATACTGTTACATTAGTTTGTAAGATAGCCTTAACTTTTTGCTATTCACTGAATTGTGTTTGGTTGACAACGCAAGGATATGTATCTTTTGTGCCACTGACTTAGTCTTGCTTTAATTCCAGTTTGTTTAAATTAGTAATTGATATGTTGGATTCGCGTCTCCATCTCAACCAAAAATCTAAGTTAAGGAATAGGACTAAATCAAATCAAACTTTATTTAAGTGCATTTAAAGTTTGATTTGATTTAGTCTTATTATTTTATTCATATTCATTATTAACTTGATGATTAAATTAGAATTCAACCAAAGCTTGAAACCCTAGGCTGTATGTATTGTCTATTTTTAGTTGAACCCTAGGCTGAATTAAAACAATGGCTGTTGATGACTTGATGACACAAATGCTATATAGGCCTGAATAGCATCAGTGATGCAATATGACATAAAGTACTGTATGGTTACATGTCATTTGCTCTGTTAAACCTACACTTTGGAATGACTTTGATAGCAACTGTGAATCTATTTAGTTTTTAATTAAGAAATCTCTTACTTATAGTTCTCACGATAGCACGTTGGTAGTAATTTACAAATATCAAAACTAAGCAGGGCTTGGCTTGGTTAAAACCCTGGTTGGGAGACCAATTGGATAGCTGTAGATTTACTCTCCAGTAGGAGCTGCTGCCCAGCCTATTTTATTTGCTGATAGGAAAATAACGTTGAAGATCTGATATTGTTTCAAAGGTACTTAGGTTTGACTATGCTGAAAATTGGTTACCATGATGACATAATCCTGTGGTTGAAATTTCACCCTCTAAACAAAAGTTTATGTTGATGTATTTTTTCAAATCCAGTGTATTTTCCATGTAGATTCCATGTCACAATACGTTGACAAATTAAGTTGAAACTACATTAATAGAACCAGTTTGTGTACAGTGAAAAAGTGTGTGAGGGGTACATATGTCTAGAAATACGATACAAATTTGACATTTTTCCAACCCGCAATTTACAGAAATGTATTTTTACTTCTGTAGAACAGTATATGGTTGAGTTCACCCACAGCTCTGTCAGGATGGACACTGTTGTCAGCGAGATGTGACAAGCTTCATGTTGTTTGCCTAGACAGCCTGCCATCTCCTTAATGAGGCCCCTAGCTCCCTTATGTAAGGTAAAAATATGTCAGAAAATAGCCTGTAAATACCTTAACCCATAACAGTCTAAGCTATTTGATTTAGAATTTTAACTATGTTAAGAAATACTGCTATTAGCCCATACAAACGCATTAAATGACAGATTCACTACATGGAACAGATAGTCCCCCCAAAAAATCTAAAGGAAGTTTGTTCTGAAATGTCTCTCCTATATCTGAGATATATAGGAAGAAAAAATGTCTCATGTATTTAAGCCCTTATTTTTGGTGTCGATATACTGTATACTTCCATTCATTTTTTCAATTGGTACCGGGGGACCTTCAGACAAGTATTTTAAGGCCTGTGGGCGTCTTAGAGCAAAACAACCGACATGTACGTATTCGTGAGTGTCTCACCTTATTATACTAGTGTGTAGCCTAAACTGTTGGAACACTACAGACAGAAGTTATACCAACTTCAGACGAGTCCCAAGACACTTGTGGGGGTCGTAGAGTGAAATGGGGGACACCATCATGTTTCTTCAGAGTCTAATAGTTTATAGACTAAACCATTTGGATGTTACATTCGATTTTGTGAAAACACCGATTTTCGGGATGTCTCATGGTCTGACGCTCTAGCTCTGTCACCTTTCATCGCAGATGCAGAGGTGCGACATAGGTGGATGCAGTGGATTGAAACTGACCGATTTTTATGGGAATTTTTGTATTATGCAGGGGCGTGGCAGGGGCGTAGCCAGCTTTTTTGGGGGATAGGCCTAGAAAAATTTGGTTAGGCATTTGTTCTACTTATTTATTACATTTATTTTGCGATGTGCACCGTATATTATTTTGTTACAATCGTTTTATACTAGTGCATAGTACTTGGAGCAACCTCGTTACATATACAAATAATTATCTATCATAGCATATTAAAATAAGACATTAACTTTAGACCAGTTGCCAACAACATAAAACTAATCTTCAGGCGCACTTTAATCTCGATGGGCAAACAAGCCTATATTTGATGTTACAATTTACACCACGGCGGACAGTAGTACTATAAAATGGTACCTTACATTTAGTAGACATATCATACGGCGTGACCTACATCACAAGGCGCAGACGGTGAAGCTTTGAGTTGAATATGGTGATGATTTCATCATAATCCAATGTATCTGTCAGTTCAAAAGACAGCAATTTGAAGGGGTTCAGCCGGGCGCTTGTCATTGATGTGCCAAGATTATTTTTTATCCAAGTTGTTGTTGAGAAAAGTCTCTCCACACTGCATGATGCCATTGGAAGTGTGACAATGATCCTTAACAGAGAGTTTATATTAGGGAAAATATCATCAGGGCAGCTGTCAAGTACACTCATTATGGAGGAAAAGTAACTCTTTCCCATGTTCGTTTTGCGACTCAACTGCTGAATAAAAACAGTGAATTCAGCATCATAATGATCGCATGTGGTCTTCAGCTGCTCTTTAAGGCCGCAAGGTTTGGGATTCTTTGGAAAAGGAGGCTGCCGCTTGCATGATCCCATACGTGTCTTCTTGAAATCTTGAGTTCAACTCAGGAATCTGTCTGTCTAGAATATTGTTCCAAAGTTGCCTCAGGTCACTGTCACTCATGATGCTGGATGTTTTCCCTAATGAAGTTGTGACTACACTGTCTGCCAATTTTACAGGCAGTTTTCACTGCCGTGATGCGCTCACATCCCAATTACTAATATCATGCTTAATCATCATCTCTTCAGTTAGCTTCAGAACTTTATCAAAGTCTCCCCCTGAGTTATTTCTGAACATAGAAAAGCTGCTTTTGAGGATTTCAATTAAACCAATACAGTCCGTCATAGATAATGTAGAGCTTTGTAATCCCTTTGTAGCAAAATCACTAGTGTCAAACAATTTACTAAACGTGACTAACAGGAATAAAAACGTATTGTTCTGGATTTGTTGTAAGAGGGCATCGGCTTCTAATTTGGTTTGTCCACAAACCTATGAAAAATCAGCAAGAACCTCTAAAATGACATTAGCAGTAACAGCACTTTACTCACAGACCCTGATTTAGAACTCCACCGTACTGCCGTGGATCTTTCTAGCTCGATACATGGTCTATCGGGATGCAACTCTTTCTGTACTTTATGAATCGAGCATGTCTGTGGGATCCACTCATAAATGTGTGTAGCTGGTTTACTGTGTCAAAAAAAGTACTGACACTTTTGCCACAGTGCACAGAACCAAATTCAAACGTTGGGAGTTGCAATGCACATATACCCCTTAAATGTTTGCTTTAGTAGGACATGTACCCCTCCTCTGTTCCCTGACATGACTGAAGCTCCATCTAAACAAAAACCAACACACCGAGTGGGATCCAACTCCAGGGGGTGCAACACTTCAAGTATTTTCCGAGAAATTCCTTGTGCAGACAAATCAGCTCTTTTTTTTATCATTCCAGCATGAATGTATCGGATGCACACAGCAATAAGTTCTCATTTAGATTGATCTTTATATTCATCTGCTAGTACGGCAAAATACGTGGAAGACGCGGAATGAACTTCATCTTCTTTGCCATTTATCATACTTGAAGGGAACTTTTCTAGCTTTGGTTGACAGGCTGGTTCATCAACAACAGACAAATCTGTCGGTGGACCTACTGCAGGTTCACCCCCGCCTGCAGCATCAAGAACGAGAGGAGACGGTGGTGTAGGCAAGCATGCCTGGCTCAACATTGCATTGGCGATTGTGATGGCGATTGCGGTTGTTTCTATCCTGGTGCCACCTGTTACTGTCTCATTCTGGAAGCTATCGGTAGATTGATCCAAATCATTTTCTGGCACACAGAAAACGTTTTATTTTTTTAAAAACCTAGTGATCGACATTTGGTTTGCCATTGCCAGAACTACTAAATGACCTTAGCTGGTGAGTCAATTCAAGTAAGCTAGCGTGGTAGAGCTTGCTAGATTATGCGCTACAAAGTTCAGCCACGTGACGTTGCCAGCTTGTTCAGGTAAACCACCATATGATTTATTTTTAAATGTAACCAATAGTCGGAAACCAACTTGATTGTCGCGGACTATTTCTTTGTTACATTATATTAAAATTACTCATAGAAAATAAATCTCACATGCGTTTCTTTTAAAATTTTTATAAAATAAATACAAATAAAAATGTATATTGAATAATTTATGGAACTTTTTTGGGGTAGGCCTGAGATCAAACCGTGGCCTACCCAGGCCTACCCATGGCTATGCCGATGGGGTGCGACATTGACCTTAGGGGGGTTAATATATAAATCAATATGTTAAATGTAAGAGCAAAATAAAGTAAGGGATTTATTTGTATGCGGTTTGTATTGAGAATGTAGGAGAAAACAACCTACGGACAAGAATGTAGAAATAAGGATGTTGAGAGAAATGTCAAACAGGAATCTATCTACCTTTGATGAAAAATAGATTCCTGCCAATGCTCGTGTCTCAGATCCCAGTCTACATGTGAGATGTCATGTAAAGAGGGCCTCATTGAACTGTGTATCAGGTCTGGCCTGGTGACAGGCCAGGGGCCTGGTTAGATGCTACACCTTTCCTGCTGTCTGGTTTATCAATCTCTGACAGCCCACAGCTCTCTGATGGCTCCTGCCGTCACAGGAGCATGCATCATACACTTGTCAAACCACCTCTCCCTTCCCTCCACCCCCGTTCCTCTGTACCAGCCAGCCAGCAACACAGTCTCACCACACCGTTTTCATTATGGTGACAAATCCTGCTTGATCTGGCATCCATCTGTGAGGCACGGGGCGTCGTGTTGAGTGACTCAAGTCCCTCATCATCTGCGTTTCACAGATGGATCCATGCATACAGGGTCTCCAGGGGGCTGTCTGGTGGCATGGATCCTGGCCTGGGCAGGGTGGAGGACAAAGCCACATGGCCTGAGCCCCAAGGCCAGAAAGGCCATCTCCTCCAGAATAGAGTGAGGTTAATGAGCGGGGCTCGCCACTCAGCTTAGTCCATTGACCTGGGAGCTTACCCCACACAGCTCCATTTCTGCATGGCTAGCTGAATTTCCATTACTGATCCATTCTCTGTGTATGCATATCCTCCTTTCTTATTCCCTTTCCCACCATGGTTCTTCCCTGTTCATATGATGGGATTAACTAGAATGACTCCAATCCGAGACCCAGCTTTGAACTCAATGTGGTCAAGTTTCACTGTATTTTCCCATAAGGGATAAAGCTGGCGTGGTTACAGTACGTAGTTAGCGCAGTCTCTCATCCAAATGGATATGATGACAAAGTAATGACAAATAACGCTATAGCCCTTTAATTAGTTTTCTATCCCACCCTAATTAAGCTGCCTCAGTTAATGCTCCCGAGTGGCGCAGCGGTCTAAGGCACTGCATCTCAGTGCAAGAGGTGTCACTACAGACACCCTGGTTCAAATCCAGGCTGTAACACAATCATCTGAGATTGGGGGTCCCATAGGGCGGTGCACAATTGGCCCAGCGTCGTCTGGGTTTGGTTAGTGTATGCCACCATTGTAAATAAGAATTTGTTCTTAACTGACTTGGCTACCAAGTCAGGTTAAATAAAAAAATGCCTTAGGATACTGATAGAGCATGCAATATATATGCTGGGCTGAAAAGTGTACATTGCGCCCAGTATGGAGGATAGCTCAAATTAGGGACCTCACACATATTAACCTGACAGTACAGCTGTGCCAAGGATTCTGGGCAAGGGTATTTACTTCAACGACACGGCTCACCATTTTTGTAATAAATATAGCGTAATCCATTTTCTACACTCAGCTACTGTAGATACCAGTTAGTCTTCCAGATAGAAGTACTATCCCACAATAATATTTGATGCAAAGCTATTAAGATGGCGTATTGTCAAGCTTGTTTTCCCCCTCATAATCAAATCAACCTGGAACAATTGACCTTGACAGACCAGAAATCCTTTCACAGCTCTCTCTGCTTCATTCCCATGGTGCAACAGGACATTACAAAGCTGTTTCATTATTGGCTTTCTCATTGCTCACAGGGCCATTAACAATCAACAATCCCTTTTTCTCTCAATATTGTTGCTGATCTGCTCTCTATGGTCAAAAACAGGATAATTGAAGGCCGTATAGCACAGATGTCTCACTGTAATAAAATACATAACACAACATATGGGTGTTGGTGGTAATCACAAATGGGAATGCAATGGGCTTTATCTAACCACGCTTGACCTCATTTATTTAAAAATGCCGAAAGGTTCATCACTTCAACAGACGAAAATAGATTTTTTTCAGACTCAGGGCACAAGATCCAGTCCTTAAGACATCGATAGATACATTGACAGTCTCATGTTATGGCTGTGAAAGAGAGAGGAGAAAATGCAGGTAGAGTGCTGCTGCAGAAATTGCAGAGAGAGGTGGTTCCAAGGACGGATAACAACTCTCCTGTGTACCTAATCATCTGCAATGCTTCATTGGACAACAGCTGTATCGCATAGAAATAAGACTATAAGTAATATGTTGACCTGCGTTATTAAGCTGAGTCATGGGTCTTCATTCTTGGAACTGTAGGCAGGAGTGTCTCTTGGCCATACGACGAGCATAAAACCCCTCAAGTAGGTCAAATTATGATTCACCATAATGTCTTTATCTTGTTTCCATGGAAATGTGTGAAGGATGTCAGCTTTGCCTGGTATGTATAGTATTAATTGAAGAGGGATGTCGTCAACGCGACCGGTTTAATAACTCTGCGCACTGTACCCAGATTATCTCTGTAGTGTTTCTGTCCTTCAAAAATACCAAAACATCTTCATGGATAGAACATAGATCTTTGTGAGTAGGCAACAAAATATGAAGTTCTTTCTAAGTGCAGTATGAAAGAGAAACTCTCTCTATCTTAATGGAATTATGCCCTTTCTTTACTGGAAGACAGCTGTGGGAAGGCATTGGGTCGCATTAAATGTTGAAGCCATCACGTGGGCTGAATCCCAAAGAGGACTTAAGGATTCCGGAACACTACTGAAAGTATTAAATGTAAAACCACCTGAAGCCCTCCCATAACTCACGGCTACTGTTGATGACAACATGCTTACACACATCCCCTTCGATGACTTCCAGCTCAGCTCTTACCGGTCATAGTTTTTTCTCCCCCAGTCACCTTAAATCTCATCCATGTGGAAACATTCCCCAGTGACATAAAAGTGCTGGGGCATCCACGACCGCGTAATTCTGATTCCCAGGAATAGAGAGAGCTGTTTTAAGGATGTTAAGCATTAAATAGTTGTCTTTTTTTCATGGGATTATCTGAGAGGGAGGAAGAGAGCATTCAGACAGAGCTAACTGGCACAGTGAGATCTGTTCCTATCCAAGTGGAACACTTCTCTAGGCATGCAAAACATGCAGGCTTAAGTCACATCATCCCTTTCAATATCAGTTAGAATGTCAATACAGTGACATGAGTGGACAGGATGTCTGAGCAGGCTTACTGTTAAAGGACTGGCACTACATAATATCATTGTATTGTCGTTATTTGTACAGGTTACTATTGCTAGATAGTGCAGTGATGTAAATGCTCTGGTGACTGTACACTGAGTCATTGTGACAACAACCCACATTTAAACCCAAGCTGAATGCAGTTGCTCACCGATGGCATTTTGTAAAGAGAATGTTCATGCCCTTTTCTTATATTTTCCCCGTACACACAGACATTGTTTGTGCAAGGCTTGCAGATATCGAGGCAAATAATTGGATATACAACTCTCAGACCCAAGTGCATCAGAGGCTAAACAAACAATTGTGCTCTTTCCACATCTGGGTCTTGCTTCAAATGAGGCCATCACTGGAGAATCCTGTGGTATTTCTATCACAGAGTTTTGGGTGGCATAGCACTATCAACATGCCTGAGCAAGGCTGTCTGAGCCCAGCTAACTATGACAGTTCTGGACTGCTGAGGGAAGTATTGCTCTCCGAAATAAATGGGTTTACCCAAGCGTTCAGTTTACACTTTAGTGTATGAATTAGCTATTACATACCAAATGTTTTCTATTCTATTTTCTTCATGCAAAAGATCCAAACGTATATCAAATCATACAAAGGAAAATAAGCAAAAGTTGAGATTGACAGAATAATTTATACTGTAAAGAGAGAAATTAAACCCATGTACATGATTTGTTTCTGTGTTGTTTACCCAACAACATCAGTGTGTCAGACGGTGGGTAACACGTTCACTCGCTGGGGATTTTTTTAACTGAGCATTTCTCTAAAGCTTTTGGCCTGACTGCAATCTGTAAAATACCCTGCACCTTCAGGTTAATCCTGAGAGTTGTGAGGCTTGAGATCATAGAACCAACATTGTGATGATGAGTATGACCCAGACCCTGATATGAGGTCCTTCATGCCTTCAAAGTCCTCACCCAGGCACTTTAACACAATCAATACAGCCCTCCCAGGGTTGGCTGGCAGCACCAGACCAGAATCCATTAATGCTCTCACGCAATTGTTAACCTTTGCATTAAGGAGTAACATTAACTTTGTTATGACATGGATATCATCTGGTACATTACAGTAAGGAGGGAAAGACAGAGAGGGAGAGTAATACAGAGAGAGAGAGAGAGAGAGAGAGAGAGAGAGAGAGAGAGAGAGAGAGAGAGAGAGAGAGATGAAGGGATGAAGAGAGAGAGAGATGAACAAAGATAGAGATGAGAGAGAGAGAGAGAGAGAGAGAGAGAGAGAGAGAGAGAGAGAGAGAAGGAGAGGGCTGAAGAGAGTGAGAGTGAGAGAGTGAGAGAGAGAGAGAGAGAGAGAGAGAGAGAGAGAGAGAGAGAGAGAGAGAGAGAGAGAGAGAGAGAGGGATGAAGAGAGAGAGAGGTGAAGGGATGAAGAGAGAGAGATGAACAAAGAGAGAGATGAGAGAGTGAGTTAGAGAGAAGAGAGAGAGAGAGAGAGAGAGAGAGAGAGAGAGTTACTATCATGCTGGGAGTAGGCCTACAGAAGTGGATAGTAGCCAGAAGTGCTGTGTTAAAAGAATCCATCCTTCCTACATGGACACCCTCCTCTCATACCTACTGATTATTTATGTGGAGCCTGTTAAAGTGCTGAGCATGGCTGAGCGTATAAATAGGACCGTGATCATCATCAGAAATACAGGCTCACATGGGAAGCAAATGGGAGGGAGAGGAAGGGAGAGAGCCTATTACCAGAGTGTCAGATCATCAGCTCCAGACTTGATCTACTCTGACTCATCAACAACTGCGGAAAACTCTGATCTCCCTCTCTCACACATATGTGGTCTATTTGTAGGCCTAGGATCTAGCCCCAGCAACCTCTGTGTCTACTGGTGCACAACGTTGTGAAATAATTATCTTTCATATGAGCTGACTGAGTGCCTCATCTAATTCCATATTTGACTTGGTTCACTGACTGATGTATATGTGGGAGATGATTTGGGTCAAGTCTGACTTTCAAATACATTTAATTTGTTAGGCAACTTTTTCTAAATTGCCGCATAATCTCAGAAATTATTGGAGCTTGCCTGATTTGATCATATTCTTCAAGGCAATATTTGTTATTGCTTAGTAGTACTAACTAGGATCATCATTCTCTTAACAATGCCTTGACTCTCTAATAACGCTCTGATGAGGAATCAAAAGGGATAATTTAATCTAATTCCATGGTAGAGGGCAACTCTACTTTCTAACTTTCTAACTCTGAAGAGTCTGAACTCATGCATATTTGAATTGTTCTCTCTGGTGGCCGATCTCAGTGGATGCTCTACGTTGCTGTCTTTCTCTGGAGGTCATATTGGCCACCCTGAAGGTATGGACCTGGTCAGAGTGCCAACTGTGGAGCAGCCTGCTAGGAGAGCCATATGTTATCAGTTAAATCACAGTCAATGGAGGCTGTTACTGCCACAGTCCTGACTGGTATCTAATAAAAACCATGTCATGCTCTGCTGCCTCTCTTTTTAAACCAGTGATGTGAAGGAAATAGGAAACGACAGAGGTAATACTGCAGTCAAACCTCAGTTTAGCGTGCAGCGCATTAAATCGAAATTGGGCAGTATAGGGCCGTCTCTCCATTTTCAGTTTATGAAAATGAATAGTTCACAGTCTGTAACGATCCACATCTAGGGAGAGAGGAGGTGTATACAATCAGTAGTTTCTGTATTATTATCAATAGGCTGGTCTAGACTCGTCCCATCCTTCCCTATCTTACTGGTTCAGGCCAGGGCATCACAGGCCAAGATCAAATATGTTATTTTCATTACAGAAGGCTTTAAGTTGGAGGCGTGGGCACTGGCCTCTTAATGTTTGTGCTAGCATTGTTGCAAGTGAGGTTGACTGACTCATAGAGGAGATACTGTATATGCTGTTTGCCCAGGTTTTCACACAGGGGTTTGAGACGGATGGCAGAGAAATGTACTGTATACTGTAACATGTTCTCTCTCTTCAGTAAACATTCTCAAAGATGTTTGAACAAGGACGTGATCACTACAGTTTTTATAACATGGGGAAAGGGGACCTCAAAATGGAGGAAGAAAGGAACTTGAAATATCTTTATTGGGATACAGTCAGTTTAATTGAATATTCTAATACAGTACCTGCAATTACCAAAGAGGAATGTCCTCTGCAACGTCCATTTCCTTAAATAATTGGACAAAGAGAAAAGCTTTTACAAAGCATCCGATTTAATAGCACTATAGTCTGAGTCCTTGGCGCGGCACCAAACAAAGCTACATATCTGTCTGCCTGAGGGACTGCATTAGCTGCATGTGATGGCAGAGGACCCAGACTGGGCACATCTGTAGGAGGAGAGGGAAACAGAACACCATCCTGACACAGCTATGATTTACTTATCTAATGAATCAACACCCTTTTACGCCAGCACCTGAAATGACATCGTTTTGAAGCGCTGCATGAGTTTGAACACATCTGATGTTTTCAACCATACCATTTATACTCTTAAAGATGCAAAGAAAATCAATAGATTCCTTAACTGTTGGATGGCTCAGGGTGTTTGACATTTCTGTGAAGTGTGGCATGCATCCATGAAATTGTACTTCTCACACCCCTGTCTTAGGTCAGGGTAATGCTAGCCAATCGGCATCTATAACATGTTCCTTTTCCAACAAAGGAATTGCCAAGTCATGCTGTATTTGGACAAATCCCCCAAATGTTAGCTTACATGCTGATTTTATGTAATAGAATCACACACACATACTGTCAAGAACGGAATCGATATGAAATGGAAATTAATGTCATCCCAAAATAAAAACCAAAGCCCTAATATTGAGTGATTGACCCAGTATGCTTAGAGTTTGTCAGTCAGTGGTTTGCTGTGTAAGCCTGTCTGCATTGGACACAGAAGATGTATTATTATGGCAGGTACCAATAAGGGACCACGGTGAAGATCATAATCAAGATGGCTGCTCCGGCAATTACATTTGACAGAGGAGAATTGGAGCAATGCCTTTGTTATCCCTATCTCTGTAAAAGCGGGTATGCAAAATAGTCTTCCTTTCTTCATCTCACGAACCTTCAATGAACGATCTTTGAGAGCTGCCTTGATCGCTCTCAGCCAGCTTGGTGGGGAGGGAGAAAGGAGAGGAGTGAAATTTGATTCCTCGTCCTCTATTGATAGAGTGACTGTGCAAATCTAAAAAGGTTAAACATAGGTGTTTACAGAGACTAAATTGATATTTTAAGAGCAGTCTGAGGTGTTCAACAACATAAATGCTTGGTATTTCTCTTCACTACATTCTGTAGATCTATCACTTTGGTTATTCACCAGTTATTCTTATGTATTGTCATGTTGTAGTTCCTCAGAGATTCACAGTACAGACTGTTCTGTACAGATGGTCAATTATCGAATTGGAAAGAGAGACACCAAGGCTAGCTCTTGGTGGCCATGTAATATGATTCAGAAGCACTTCTTTGTATCGCTGAAAGTTGGTAAATAACATCACTCAAGTGGAATAACATTTTTAAAACAAGAACAAATAGGCTTGTGAAAATATATTGTTTTTGTTTCTGCAGATTTATACTATTTGATTTGAAAAAGAACGCTGTATACCTGTTTTACAGAAACAAGAATGTCAAATAATTTTGTGCTGAGCCCTGTTTGATGGCATTAAAGATTGAACTATAAATTGAACCCTGTTTATGATTGTGACAGAAATACAAGTGGTGGGTTATTCTCCAAATGTTATTTGTGCCAGCACATTAAAGTGTGACTGTTTGTTTTCTCTGCAGCCTGCTTTGAAGTCATCATTGAGAGAGGCATTTGAGAAGACTACAAATACTGGTGAGTGCCACCTTTTTGAAATTGAAGCCAATTTATTTACATGCTGTATGCTGTTCAGGCTGGCCTGGGGGTATACTAAAGAAAACAGGATAATGATAACTAAAGAAAACAGGATAATGGCCTGTCCTTATTCCCACTAACAGTTTCTAAAAACTATTCAAATAATATATTTCTTAAACAGACACACCAGCACACACGCACACGCACACACACACAGGAGGAGAGAGCTACACAACTCTGTTCCATACAGCAACGTTCCCTTCCCGTTCCAGTGCAGCTATTTCACCACGACTGGGTTTGTTATCCTCTCACATAGGCAGGGTTGGGCTGGCGCCACGGTCGTTGCCTCCCAGCCTGCGCAATGGGAGTCGGCTCCATTATCAGAACTGCTGCCTCGCCACCCTGCAGCAAACCCAGCATCCTCTGCTCCTGCAGATTTAATTTCTTATCTCAATAGGGAAAACAGACCCTCTGATGAACAGCACAACCGCCCTGAGCTGCTGTGAACATGGCTCCAGAATACATACAATAGATGGTTCTGATGAACTTATGAACAGAGGAAAGCACTGATATTCCTCTCAGGAATGTGCAGTTGGTAATAGATATTCAGGGGGATTTGCTATATAATACTTATAACTGGGATAGGGCAAGGGGAACCTCTCTCCATCATTAATCCAGTCCCGGAGCAGCTGAGAGTAATGTTTTATAAGGGTCTTCCATGCATGACATATCAGTAATATGTTGCTCTTGTGTACTCTGTGTTCTAAGACAGCCAGGCTTTAGGTTATTGATTGCAGGTAGTTGAAGAAGAGGATTAGTGATGAGCTCCTCACCCACAATGCTCTCTGAGTCACATTTCCTGCTTCTTTAAAGTGTGCCATGTGTGCCATGTCACCCAGTGGTGATTTTAGCATTTCAATCTTGGTGGGGCAAACTCAAAAAATATGTTTAGATGCATGCCAGCAAAGCCACTACACAACACAACACTAAACAATACATTATGACGGTGACAAATGGTGCCCACAAACTGTTAATAAAAAGCCTTCTTGGATGGGCACTTCTAATGTAACTCTATGGCAGCACCCAAAGGGCTTGAATTTTCTAGCTCTACCCGTAGATTTTGCGGTGATGTAGTGTTCCCATGAGTGACAGTACACTGAGCCAAACACGGCGCAACTAGAAAATCTTACCAACCCCTATGCTCCGTATTTTCCGCTGGTTGCCCCACCACCACAGAAGGCACTGAGCTAGGCTGAAACACTTGTATTTTGGAGCTGCCTTACTCAAGAAAGGAAAAAAGAGACCACGTTTGTTTGCGGCTTTATTAACTCAATGATTTATTTATTTATTTTGTTTGCAAACTGAAATGTGACACGTATTAATTCCAAAATAACATGAAAAGCATGAAAAAACTAAACAGCTAAACAGGTGGATTTGCCCCACCTGCCCTGAATGACGGGTTGCCACTGATATCACCTTAAAAATAAAATCTGAAAGGGAAGACTGTTTTACTACTTACAAGACAAATGTCTTTAAAAATGCTTTGGTGGGACAAAATATGCAAGCTTCGTACTGAGACTAGATTTGTGAAATTGTTTCTATGTTTGCAAGGTGTTGTACACTTTTGTCCACAGAGAGGCCTGAGTCTTTTAGCTGAGCCTAAGCGTTCAACTTTTCCTCTGTTTTTTTGTTGCTTTTGCTCAGTTTCATCAATGTCATGCAGAGCCATGGGAAAAGTAATTGTGTGTCAACACTTCTAGGCCTTAAAACAAAAGTCATTATGAGAGCGGAAAGTATTATGCCCTGATATGCCTTCGGTAAATGAGTTTACCAATGTGGCCTACTGTATGGGCACCAGTTATAGTCTCTTTCATTTTATAATGCGAAAGCTTAGAGTAGCTTCATATCAGTGTCAATTTCATCATAATTCTTAAGCATGTGGCCTAACCTCCTCAAGAATAATTTATAGAAATAATTTAAATTAAAGGGGCAATCAGCAGTCGCTAAATCCATTTCTGGACTTAATATAACTTTATAGGAATATAACTTATAAATGGCTCATGAGCTTTGTTTAATTGTAATGACAAGGTTAGGGCTTGGAATTCTGCTCATGGACTAACAAATACCTTCCGTGTTGGCAGAAGTTGCACTTTACATATAATTACATCAAATCCCGAAGTGAAACTATGATATCAAGTTGTTACAAAACACTCAGTTGTATTACAGAAGACATTATTTTACATAAAAAAATGCATACCTCAGATGGTGCATTTGCTTAGTGGTGTTGAGGTAAGTTTGTCAGTTCCTAACGATTACACTAATTAGGCACAGAGGACAATTGCTTTCCCTGCTGATACCTTCAGAGATTGACAGAACAATTAACAGACTGACAGTGAAACCAACCATAACATGCTGTGGGTGATACAAAGGACAGTGACATTATGTTGTTGACAAGATAAGGAACTTGGGAAACAATTCAGACACAAAACAAATGTCTTTCATTTAAAAGTTTTTATGGTAATGTTTATGCACTTGACCAGTCAAGACTGGAAGGTCCCAGTTTTAAATTAAGCTGAAATGACATATAAAATACTTTGAGAAACTGCACAAGCTGGTTTACCAGTAAGTGAAATTACATAATTTCTCCCTATGAAATAGCCATAGCCTCTTCTATTCATGGAAAAATAGCCTAGAAATAAATTTTGTTGAAGATTTGTGAGTTTTGCACCTTATTAAAGAGGGAAATATCGACCCCAGTCTTCTCAGAAATTGGTATTTTGGCTGCAGTTGACATCAACTTCATCATCTGAAAACTCATACTTAGAATGTGACTTAGCCCCCAGAAACTGGTTATTTAAAGCCTGCAAAGTTGATTTCAATATTCCATAGGAACAGAGAAAGTGAATGTCAGCTCATTTTAGAGTATGCTTATTTAAGTAGAAAATGAATACCTCACTCCATCCCATAATACTCTCACAGAACCTGCACAACAAAGAGTAATGAAACAAACAGTGTACCAGACCTGATCTATATTAAAATAATATGTAGAAACCGTTGGTGGTTTTTCAATGAGTAGCAAATTGACAAATCAATGGGTGAAAATGGTACCATATGCCAGCTAGTAACGCTCTTTGAAGCAGGGGTGAACTCGTGGGTATTTTTTCATTGAATTAGCTTTTAGAAAGTGACAACCTGGAGCTTCTGGTGTGCGATTTTATTAAGATAAGCAGGAAAGTAGATAAGCCGGTCATTTAAAAAGAGATTACCTTATCCTCACTTTTTTTGAGAAAGTGATTATGTTTTCTTTTGGTGATGAATTGAGTGTAGGAAATGAGACTGACACCTATGGTACCCAATTATTAGGTTTTACAGATGACTGTGATGCTATTCTCATTTGCCGCCACACTAATAGCAGTCTTGTTTAAGCACCAACAACCTAGCAGAGGCTGCTAGGCAAAGCTAATAGAATTTGATTTTTCTTCTGTAGTCTCGTCGTCATTATTGTTTTGCTCATACATCTCTGCCACTGTGAATCTAGCAGCGTTATGGTGTGCTGTGGGGAATAAGCAATAGCAGCACAGGATACAGACAGGTTGGCTCCAGTTATCATGTTGAATTGTGCATATACCTTGTAGATAGACAACTGTCGGCAGATAGCTCTCATTACGGACTTTCTCTGAGCTGCATCCAGAGACAGACCTTAGCCTACTCTTGCATACTGCATGCAGTTTATTGATAGCAGATTATATTGTCTTAAATGTAAGGCATGCATTTATATTGATTGCTATCTAAGGGTCGCTATTGTGCAAAGACAAAAATGTCGACCATACAACCAAGGCATTAACATTTGCTAATAACTTATCAACCTCAGGCAACATAATGTAAACATTTGAATCAGTGCCTTCAGAAATTATTCATACCTCTTGGCTTGTTTCCACATTTTGTTGTGGTACAGCCTGAATTCAAAATGGTTTAAACACACACACACACACACAATATATATATAGATGGGGGGTGTATGTGTATATATATATATACACACACACACATACACCCACCCATCTACACATAATACCCCATAATGACAAAGTGAAAACATGTTTTTAGAAATGTTTTCAAATGTATAAATATCGCATTTACAGAACTATTCACACCCCGGAGTAAATACATGTTAGAATCTTTCTGGGTAAATCTCTAAAAGCTTTGCACACCTGGATTTTTTATTTTGTTTAACTTTTATTTAACTTGGCAAGTCAGTTAAGAACAAATTCTTATTTACAATGACGGCCTAGGAACAGTGGCTTAACTGTCTTGTTCAGGGGCAGAACGACAGATTTTTACCTTGTCAGCTCTGGGGAATCGATCTAGAAACCTTTCGGGTCATTTATAGACAGCCATTTTCAAGTCTTGCCATAGATTTTAAGTTAAAACTGTAACTAGGCCACTCAGGAACATTCAATGTCATCTTGGTAAGCAACTCCAGTGTATATTTGGCCTTGTGTTTTATTGTCCTGCTGAAAGGTGAATTTGTCTCTGTTGGAAAGCAGACTGAAGTTTTCCTCTAGGATTTTTCCTGTGCATAGCTCTATTCCGTTTGTTTTTATCAACAACAAAAAACTCCCTAGTCCTTGCGGGTGACCAGCATACCCATAACATGATGCAACCACCACCATACTTGAAAATATGAAGAGTTGTACTCAGTGATATGTTGTGTTGAACTTGCCACAAACATAACACTTTGTACTTAGGAAATCAAGTTAATTTCTTTGCCACATTTTTTGCAGTTTTACTTTAGTGCCTTATTGCAAAAAGGATGCATGTTTTGGAATAGTTTATTCAGTACAGGCTTCCTTCTTTTCACTCTGTCATTTAGTTTAGTATTGTGGAGTAACTACAAAGTTGTTGATCAATTCCCAGTTTTCTCTTATCACAGTCATTATACTCTGTAACTGTTTTAAAGTCACCATTGGCCTCATGGTGAAATCCCTGAGCGGTTTCCTTCCTCTCTGGCAACTGAGTTAGGAAGGACGCCTGTATCTTTGTAGTGTCTGGGTGTATTACTGCACCATCCAAAGTGTAACTAATAACTTCACCATGCTCAATGTCTGCTTTTACATTTTTTATCCATCTACCAATATGTGCCCTTCTATGCGAAACATTGGAAAACCTCCATGGTCTTTGTGGTTGAATCTTTGTTTGAAATTCACTGCTTGACTGAGGGACCCTACAGATAATTGTTTTTGTGAAGTACAGATGAGGTAGTCATTTAAAAATCATGTTAAACACTATTATTGCACACAGAGTCCATGCAACTTATTATGTCACTTGTTAAACAAATTTAGACTTGCCATCACAAATCGGTTGAATACTTTTACATGTATACAGTACATACATTTCAGCTTTTCATTTGTTATTAATTAGTAAACAACTCTAAAAACATAATTACACTTTGAAATTATGGGGTGTTGTGTGTAGGCCAGTGACACAAACTTGAAATGTAATCAATTTCAAATTTAGGCTGCAATGAAACAAAATGTGGAAAAAGTCAAAGGGTGTACATACTTTCTGATGGCACTGTAAATGGGTCGTTCCACCAATTAGGTGCCTTTTGAGAAGTGTAACTTGGTCAACAAAAACTTTGAATTTTATCAAAATGTTAACATTCGGTCATAAAGATGCTCAACTACATCAAAAAACGTTTTCCCATTTAAAAAAAAGACTATGGTAAATGCATATTAAGTGCCAAATAAAGTAACAGGGTTGGCCATAACACGGTTGACAATTTCTTCTTAAATCAGCCATAAATCCCCTTGTGACAAGAGGAGTGGAAGCTTGTTGTTTGCAACAGGAAGTGGCAATTGAATGCAAGCTTCACAAAAAAAAAAGTTTAAACATTTCTAGCCTGTCTATCTATTGTTAACAGGGTTGACCTGTTATGCTCGAACCGCTCAGTTTTCCACCGCAAAACACCAGAAAATTAACAAGAAGAGTAGAATCAGCTCACCTGCTTTTACTCTATGATTTGACTATTAGATGTTCAATGTTTCTTTTGAAAGAAATATTTAAAAAGGAAGAGTTTCACCATATTAAAACAAGTTCAGTTCACGTAACAGGATTGAACTTAAAATGAGGTGTGCAGACGTAAATGAATCACTAATCACATAAAATAAATAATAATCTACAGAAATGACTTTGTCAAAGCAACAAAATAACTAGAGCTTTACAATGATGGTGAAACTTTTTAATTAAGTGGGTTATAATATTCCTAGAAGTGATACAGGGTTGACAGAGGGACATGTCAAAAGGCAGAATTTGGGCACTTTAGCAGGCCTTTATTCATTTCTCCATGTGGTCTATATTAAAGGGCACTTCATTTGATATAACACACTTTTAAAAATCAATATTGGTGGACAATTTCTATTTAAAATATCAAAGGGACGAAAAAGGCACTCATTTCGTTGAACGACCCAAATACTTATAACGTCTTTGTAATCCCTTAGTAAATCTGTGTAAAATATGGAGATGGAAGCATAACACGAATACCAGAGTTTCATTTCCTGTGTTAGATTGGGTTGCGGTGTGACGGAAGTGACACAATTTGTCCCTGTAGTGCCTGTCTGCCTGAGATCGATGGAGGGTTAGAGAGAATTGACAGGTGTAGCACTTATAGTTAGGAATGATGTTGCTTTTCGTATAGGGGCATCATTACATAAAAAGTTAATAGCTTTTATCCATGTAAATGGCTGTTTTCACATCTTTTGATGACAACAGTTCAGTTGTCACCAGTTGAAGGCTTCAAAGATTCTCTTACTTTCTTACACTGTAATTAAACAAGGGTGTGTAGGCTCTAACCAATAGATGTCAAACAACACCCCGATTACTCACACAATGGAGGCCATTTTTGGGAATGTGTAGGCCCCTACCTAACTATGGGTTCATGAATTAGTCCTCATTATCTCAATGGCATGCATGTCTCAAACACACTAGGGAAGCAGTAGGCAGAGCAGTTTGCAAAGAAGAGTCGTAATAACAGACAATTTTCATTCACAGGGATATCCTATTAAATGTGTTCATTTGTAGAAATTGTTTGGACATACAGTTGCATGTCCTAACAATTTCTACCAACTAAACACATAATAGAAAACCATAATAGAATATCCCTGTTTTTCTACAAGTCTTTGGCTGAGCCATACCTCTTTATACTGTGACTGTACCAGGGAAGTGTTTTCAATAGAATCATTTCCAAACACATAGACCGGACACAGTGAAAGTTAATAGTCAGTGTTAAGGTCAATTTAGCAAAGTGAATCAATGTTTGCTTATCTGAAAGGGGTATTCCATCACAATAACCATAATTTAGTAAACACTGATGTTACAGAGTACTTGTTTGACTCATTTTTCATGTGTCAGTGCCTTAGTCCATGCCTACAACACAACTCCTGAGTTGACAACCTCCTGCAGTGATAAACCTTGTTTGTCATCATTAATGTGAATGGGATTAGGCACAGTACAATTTAAATACAGCACATTCCAAGAAGTCATAAAGAGCAAGAGAATCAAACAACAAACAACAAACCTATTTGTCAGTTATTGGTTAGTTCACTGTACTAAGTCTAGGCTTATGCTTTTACATCATAGGGAGAATGACTGCAGCTGGTGTATTGCATGTGTACTTGATTGACCCTACAGATTTATGCACCATTATGGTGCATTAGTGTGGTGATTACATTCTAATGTATGGTAAATACTGTTTCTACGCCTTGCATTCTGTAATGGACCCAGGATTCCACCGTACATTAATTTGTCAGTGAAACTACCCTGTAATTTTAAGCTTTGTTTTGGAGCCATGTGTTTCCGTAGACGATGATATGGACATAAACAAGGATGTGTCCAATTTATTGAGGTTTGTAAGGCTCAATGGCTGCTTGCACTAAATTACTGTAATGTGTGTCTAATATGCAGTTGCGTTGGTTGAAAAATGAGATGTATGAACACCAGAGATGTTTATAATTATGCGTAACATAAAATAAGCCACCTTCCTCTTGGATTTGATATCTGTACACCTTGAACAGGGCCACCAATGCCATAGTAGATTGCCTGGTGAAAAGACAATACTAATTAAATAAATTGCCTAATTTAATCCACAAGGGACAAGGAAGGAAATAATGAAAAGATGACACAATATTAAAAGCTGCACAGTGGTGGACTTTTCTATCCCTGTCATGGGGTCCTGTATCATCACAGTTTGTTGCTCAATGCTCTCCCTGGATTTGGGTGCAGTGCAGGTGAGCAGCTGGGTAATGTGCTTGGTAGGTGGTGTAGCTACTGTCAATGTTCCAGAGCTCGGGGTTAGACACACCAGATCAGTGGTAGCTAAACAAGCATGGTGCTGCTGACAGATACAAAATAAAAGAAAGGAAATGGCTGCCTCCACAGAAGAAGCATACCCTAGTGATTATGCTAAACTAAAATGTTCCCCATCTCATTTATCTGTTGTTTTTAAAACATGTATCGCTAAAATGTGTTAACCTTGGCAGAGCATATTTCAGCAGAAAGACTTAGAATACTGTGTTGTTGGATCTCCTAAGACAGAGCGGTTGGCTCTCCTAAGACAGAGCGGTTGGCTCTCCTAAGACAGAGCGGTTGGCTCTCCTAAGACAGAGCATTTGGCTCTCCTAAGACAAAGCGGTTGGCTCTCCTAAGACAGAGCGGTCGGCTCTCCTTAGACAGAGCATTTAGTTCTCCGAAGACACAGCGTTTGGCTCTCCTAAGACAGAGCGGTTGGCTCTCCTAAGACAGAGCGGTTGGCTCTCCTAAGACAGAGCGGTTGGCTCTCCTGAGACAGAGCGGTTGGCTCTCCTGAGACAGAGCGGTTGGCTCTCCTGAGACACCCCTGTGTGAAGAGTTTCCAGACATATGTGGTGGATTCTGACACCTGCCATGTTGATACTGTAATTACTCAGGAACCAGTAACAGATGCATTAATTATAAACTCATGCCAGAAAAATTCATAAATCAAATAAAGTAAATGTAATACATATGCAAATGAGGAGTATAAACATGACACGCTGAAACAGCATAATAGACACCCTGGTCTCTGTGTAGAACATAAAGCCTCCTCATTGTGCTGCAAAACAAGAGGAACTATCAATTATTCAGGACCTCTCTGATGGCTGCCCATTTATAGTCGCTTGCTTTAGTCTGGCTGTACACATTCCTTCTGCTTTATTCCTCTATGTTCTGACTGACTTAAAATGGCAGCAAAATGCATGTGGCCACTGAGTAGGACTCTGTCTTTGCTGCCCTAATGTTTAATTTATACTTTACACTACTCTGCCTATATCAGGTTTGCTGCATGTAGCCCTAAAAGCAAATGGAATATGAAAACAAATCTGAATCCGGTAAAGAATATTGAGGATTATTACTGCAATATGTAAATAACAAAGTGAAGTGTTGCCTCAGATGGTGCGAGCATAAGAATGAGGATGCAAGGGGCATAGGATGGAGCGTTCATATATCATAATATTGTAAGTTACTCAGTCTACCCCATGAAGGAAACATATTCTTCAGACTGCACAGAAGTCTGCCTGTGATCATGAAAGCGTTTTGCTGCTAGCTAGCCAGGGTCAGACCAGAGATGATGTAACCATCCCCAGGGTTTATCTTTTTGGGGAAAGGACACACACCTCCTTGTCTAGCTGAATAAAACTGTTAGGGGAATTCAAACAACCCCTGCATGTGGATGTTTATTGACATTGTAAAACTTTAACGTAGCCTTCCAAGACATTTAATAAAGCACCGCGGGAGAACTTGTGAAGAGACAAGGCTTGACATATGTTTGTGTATTTGTTAGCAATCTGGTAGCCTCCTCCATTTAATGTTCAAATGTAATCACCCACAGCCTTTACACTTACTACAATTACTGTACCTGCCTATGATAGTCTATCAGATTTACACAGTGCATTCAGTCTATGATGTGATACTAACTACTGATTGTGTTGCACAAATATTTCAAGTAACTCTTTTTTTATGTAGCAAACGATTGCTTTTGTGAAATGCCTTCCTCTCCATCTGGCAAGGCCTGTATTTTGAAATCACTCAAGGCTGTCAGATTGCCACAAGCACTAGATCACTTTCAGAAAATATGATCGTATGATTACAGGCGTAATACATTTGTGCCCGAGTCATATGTAGGAAAATAAGTTCCTTGATGTTGACAGCCAGTACCCCATTCTATGCTCGACTGACGGCCGCTGAGCAGTTTTTAAATCCTGTTTGTCGTTGAATAGCTTTAGGAAAATATCCAGTCATCAGGAGAGCTAAAGATACAAATTGAGGCGTAGTCCATTCACTTTGAACAGAGAAGATACCCAAAGACATGGATCAATAATGGCTCTAATCACTTTGCTACTGTGACTCTGACTGCTTAAAACCTTTCCAAAAGACCAAGGTGAGGAAGGAGCCCAGTGTTTCACACACATTTCCCCACTGGGAAAGCATTCAGCGGCATTATTGGTAATTGCTGCTACATCATTGAAATACATTTAATGAGAAATCTGTCAAAAAAAATACATCAGAATCTGGAATGCAAATTGTGTTTAACAGAGAGCATCCAATATGAAAATGTGTCCGATCCCTCCTCATATGAAATACCTACAGATGTAGGATCATAATTTGAGCCAGTTTGCTACAGCAGGAAAATAATCCTGCAGCAACAGGAAATGTGAAGTATTATGTGGAGACTGACATTTTATATTGGAAATTACAAATGTTAGGAGCCTTTTTAAACCTGGAATACACTACACGTTTGTATTTCCTGCTCTGCAGGAAATTCTCAGCAACAAAAGAGTGATCAAATTAAGATCCTACATATGTGGGCACCAATAATGTACAGTGACTTCAGAAAGTATTCACACCCCTTGACTTTTTCCACATTTAGTTGTGTTACAGCCTGAATTTAAAATGGATTAAATTGAGATGTTGTGTCACTGGCCTACCCCATAATGTGAAAGTGGAATTTACTTACCAAGACGACATTGATTAGCTTACTTAAAGTTTTGACTTAAATCGGCTTGAAAATCTATGGCAAGACTTACGAGAAAGACTCACAGCTGTAATCGCTGCCAAAGGTGATTCTAACATGAATTTACTCAGGGGTGTGAATACTCAATTAGTTATTTCTGTATTTCATTTTTAGTACAATCTCATTATGGGGTATCATGTGTAGAAGGGTGAGAAAAAAATCAATTTAATCCATTTTGAATTCAGGCTGTAACAACAAAATGTGGCATGAAAGGGGTATGACTACTTTCTGAGGGCACTGTATATAAACTCTGGATTGCTGATGCTATGTATTGAGAGGCTTTGAACCCACCGGTCGGCCATATTGGCACTCCCCAGTAGGAACATTCCTCCATAGGAATGAATGGAATTCTACAGTCCTTCAATTAAATGTTTCAAGGACAAAATTACATGTACAGCATTTAAGTATTTGTTGGTTGTAGTGGGGACAGTAACATTAGTGAACTATAAATTTAAAAAATATATATTTTTATGTTTAGCTCACATGATATCATTTAAAAGTATGCATTAAGGTGTCTGTAATATAATACATGTGTGGCAAAACCAATGTAGACATGCATTTTCGCATAGCTTCCCAAAAATGTTTTAAAATGGTGGAGGAGTGCCAAGACTGGGGCACGGTGGCTTCAACACAGAGCCCCCTATAAGTCATCTAGTGTATACTGACAACAAAAACAGTTTTCTGCCAAAAGTTGTCATGGTAATATGCGCAGGATTCCTTTATTGGTCATTAGCCATGCACCCGTGGCCACGTTCAGATGTGCATCTCACTCTGAAACAGTCTGCTTGTAGAGCACAACCAGACTAAAGCGTCTGGATAGCAGGTTGATTAAATTCCCTCTGTACTGATGTTACCTCGTGTCCTCCCCTTTCAACAAATACATTGGAGTGTACAGACCTTTGGTCAGATATATGTATGGCAGGCTTCGAGTGTTAAGGCTTCAGGAACCAAGCATGTTGATTTCAATTAATCATCTTAAAGCTGTTACTGTAAGTGACATCCTCTCTGTGGTTTACTGCACCATCCCCAGCTGTTGCTCAGTGTCCTCCACAGTACCCATGTTTAGATGTGTGGTAAACAACACTAGCCTCTGAACTACAGCCAAACTCATTTAGATTGCTTCATAATAGGAAGGTCCAACAGGGGACTTCTGTTGACTTTTGTTGCACTCAAAAGTAGAACGAGAATGCCTACAACTTCTGAGTGGAATGGAGTACTTGTGTCAGACTGTGAGGAAGAATCAAATTTGTGAGGTACCGGTATTGAGGGAAAACGCTGGGGAATAAGCTCAGCTCACCATCATATAAGCCCTGTAGCCTACTCTCCAGGAAGCCAGTGAAGTGTAAGGAACTCAGGACTAATATGCTTATATTTCTGGTTGCAGTCAGGCTATTCCTGTGTACACGCACTAGTTCATTGAGACTCTTTGTGAATGCATTGTAGCAGCTTGATGGTGTGGGACTCGCGGTTCTCCAATATCGATGTTAAGCATGCCAAGAGAATTCAGCTTGGATACTGTCAAATGTGCTTACTAATTTTAACCCATTGATCTTGGTTATTGTTGTGTTGTGTTCATCACTGATTGTCTAGTATAGCATTCATGATTCTTATTATCGATTGGATAGTCTATTTTGTTTAACAGTTTTTTTGGGAAATGACTAGGTGATTTGGTGGTCCTATTTCCATTGTATTTTTGAGATGCTACTCGTTGAGATAACCGTGTGTTTTTTTTACACAACATTTGGCGAACAAGGATAACTGAAAGTATTTCTACAATATCTCAATTTCTTCACACGGGCGAACCAACAATCCTATGGGACAGATTGAAGTTGTCATTTTAGACATACATGCTAGCTACTGGACTGGATGTGGTCAGCCCTGAGAGGAAAAGGGCCATTCTTCTCTACTGTCTCAGCGCCAAGGGCCTGACAACTTCCAAACGCTCGGGGAAGCGCACACATATGATGCAACTGGTAAACTTTTGGATGGACATTTCGCAAAGAAACAGAGTGTGCTTCTCAAGAGGCTGCATTTTTGGCAGCGCGCACAGCATGTGGGTGAGTCAGTGACACAGTATATCAGTGATCTTAAAGGGCTGGTGCAGTCATGTCAGTTTGGTTATCTTAGCGATGAAATGATCAGAGACCAGTTAATTGAAATAATCTCAAGCTCACTCGTGTGGAAGAGGCTTCTTCTTGAAGATGATGATCTGACTTCAGTAAAAGCTGTAGCCATAGCTTCCCAAGTTGAATCAGCAGCTCACTGTGCAACTAAGATCTCTGAGGCATAGACACATGCTTCCAGTGCTGTTCAAGCTGTGCAGCAGTCTCAGTGCTCAGACTGTAGCTATCACTCAGACAGTGACATGAGTGCCTCAGTGCAGTTGACGAGAACCCAGCTGCCAACTGTGGTTCCTATAGACACAATTCACGTGTCCCTGACTGCCTCGCTCATGGACAGACATGTAAGACGATGTCAGAAACCAAACCAGGTCCCCGTGCATCAACGCTCACGCCCTATGGACACACCCCCTGCTGTCATTCATGTTGGCTCAAACCCGTCTGGGTTTTCCATCTGTGCTGTATACCCGGGTGACTCCTGAATTCCTCTCGTGCTAGACACAGGAGCGAAGGTGTAGCTCCTCAACATGGCTACCTCGAGGAGTTCTTGTCCCAACTGCTCCTCCAGCCTGTTTGGATATGGGTGCTCAGTGATTGATGTCGTCGGCTTTATACACTCACCTGTGCAGTATGGCAACAAGTCCCTCACTCAGTTCCTCTACCACATCACACGGCTGGGCACTAATATCTTAGGTCTAGACCTGTTCACCAGCCTGGGGTTCGCTCTGTTGGACAACAGTGGCTCAATAATCCTGCACGTCGCCTACCCATGGCAAGAGCAATGGCCAACCTTCAACGGCAACGGTGCCCTGATAGCATTCGCACATAACCTCCTCCTCAACCCTACGTGACTCCAGTCATTCAACCTCTACGCCATATTCCACTGGCTTTACGCAAGGAAGTCACTAAGGATCTACAGAAGCAGCTGGAGGATGGATTCATCGATCCGGGGGATGCTTCCCCATGGGTGTCCAACTTGGTCATCGCTAAATGGAGGATTGTTGAGTCTGGAGAGCTGCGGGTCTGCTTGGATCTGAGAGCGGCCAACAAGGCCGTCATACTTGATCGGTAACCACTTCCGACCATGGAGGGACTGACCACTCACTTCTACAGGTCGACGGTCTTCACAAAGCTGGACCTTCGCAAGGGCTACCTCCAAGATCCTGTACACCCAGAGAGTAGGAACCTGACAACCTTCGTCACTCATATCGGGGTGTTCCACTACACAAGGATGCCTTTTGGTCTCAGTTCGGCCCCCAGCTGTTTCCAGAAGATAATGTCCACCATCCTTGCTAGGGTCTCTGAAGTGGCTGTCTGACAAACGGCTGCAAGCAGCCTTCGCAGCGCTCAGTCAACACAACCTCACACTTAACACTGATAAGTGCCTGTTCTCCGTACTAGAGATAGACTTTGTCGGGTGTCAGCCCGGGGGCTCTCGCCACTGCAGTCAAATGTGAAAGCCATCCATCGTGTCCTAGAACCTACAATTCCTCTCTGTGTCAGCTGTTGATGAAGGAAGTGTACTGGGCCTGGACACCCGACTGTGGACACTGCTGACCACTTCACCTGTCTTGGCCCACTTTAACCTCACCAGCCCAACTCTGGTTACCTGTGACGCATCAGCTATAGCAATGGGAGCGGTCCTCTCTCAGCTTTAGGACAGTGTTGAGAAGCCAGTGGCTTTCGTGTCTCACGCATTGAGCCCCACCGAACAAAAGTACTCAGTTGGAGAGAGGGAGGCACTAGCATGTGTCTGGGCTTGCGAGTGGTGGCACATTTACCTCTACGGACGTTCTTTCACCCTGCGCACCGACCACCAGGCCCTCACAGGCTTGATGTCTACCTTCGGGTCGGGTCACAAGTCCCTCCGCATGTACCGCTGGTCAGACCGCCTCCAGCAGTATAATTTTAAGCTGCAGTTTACACCGGGCAGGGGCAATGTGGTGGCTGACCTTCTTTCGCGCTCAGTTCCCACAGCCTCCACCTATGCCTGGGTTGACTCTAAGGAGGACATCATCCAGCTCCTACCCTCATCTCTCCAAGACACAGTGTCGATCAAGGAGCTGACCCAAGAATCAGCCAATGACCCCATCTTCATGACCTTGCGGGAATATGTAGCCAATGTCTGGCTGGAACAGCTCCCATCGGAACTCCAACCATATGCCAGGTTTGAACATGAGCTGTCATGTTGCAATGGCACATAACTGGCTCACGGAAACTGCACCGTCATACCAAGCAGCCAAAGAGGATGAGTGTTGGCCATGGCTCATGAGGGCCACCTTGGCATTGTGAAGCTGAAGCAGCGCTGCCGGGACCTGGTGTGGTGGTCGGTCATCGATCATGATATCGAAGGGCTAGCACGTGACTGTGCTCCATGTCTTGTCAGTGGAAAGACAGGCCCACCTCCGCCACCACCACTGCAGCCCCTAGCCTGGCCCTCCAGTCCATGGGAACATATCGGTGAACATTTGCAGTGAACTCTACAATGTGCCACATCACCAACGCTTCTTGGTGGTTGCGTACAACCAAACCTGAAAAATTGACTGAGAGCTCACCTAGCTCAGGATCGCTCCTTCACTGAGTCCTTATTGCAAACTCTGCTACACTTCAGAGCTGCTCTCCAGTCAGTGGCAGTTCTGAGGGCAAAAATAGCTTGTTGATGAGAGAGGTTGAAGGAGAATGGTAAGAATTGTGCACGCTAACAGGCAGGCCACAAACAGGCAAATAAATGCGCAGTACAACAGTGGTTTGCAGAACAACATGTTGGAAAGCGCAACTCATCGGTCCTTGTCATGGGGGGGCTTTCGCAGCCAACGACCAAACTGGGTTCACCTTCTATCAGCTAAAAACAAGAAGAAGCGGCTCGTGGGCACGCATTCACCAACAATAGACAGTGGAGGAGTGGAAAAACATTGCCTGTCAGGATCTGGCGTAAGTAGCATGATCTGGCGTAGTCCATGGCCCCATCCTGCCTGGTGTCAACGGTACATGCTGGTGGCGGGGGTGTAATGGTTTCTGGAATGTTTTCCTGGCACACGTTAGATCCCTTCATACCAATTGAGCAACGTTTGAATGCCACATCTTGTAGAATCCATGCCCCAAAGAATTCAGGTTGTTGTGGAGGCAAAGGGGGGTACGACCCTGTACTAGATGGGTGTACCTAATAAAGTGGGTTTATACTTCCTCACTATCTAAATCACATAGGGATAACAACTATTACAATATGAGGAAATATTCATGCCAAGTCAAATACAGTACGAGAATGAAACAGCTTGTCAAGTCTTTTGCTTTCCATCAAGCGCAGTCGCAGGTGCAAACACATTATATTGTAGCCCCACAGAGTAGATTATAACCCCCAAAGCTCTCACATCCAAATCTGTTCTGGATACTTAACATAACCCATTTCATTCTGATGAAACAACTATTTTTCCATCACTGTTTGAGGGAATCTCTGAAGGCTTGATAAAGAGTAAAATAATTGTTCTATAGCTGCACTCCTGTATAACACGATCACAAAAAACAATGAGCATATTCAAAGAGGCCCACGTTAACATTTCATAACGACCCACTGTACCCTCCTGGAGGTGACTTGTTCCACCTCACACTCCTCCAAATCCATTATAGATAACTGGCTTGACTGTGGCTCTGTTACATATGTTTACCGCTGTTGAAGTGTACCTGGAGGACTTAGACTGAGGAGCCCTACTGAGATGCTGCATCCTTTCTGAGCAGGATGGATCAGATAAGTTTGCTGGAGTGCATAGCATCAGGAGGATGATACTACTGGATGAATTCTTACAAAGGGGATGCTCACCTGTAGTCTACTTTGCCCAAAAAACAGGATAATACGGTGTACTGTAGAGTGCCTCAGCTGCATCTATGGAACATATACAAACTACAGTACGGTGGTAGTAAGACTTTAAGCTCTGTATAAAGGGTTGAAAACTGGGGCAATCAGATCTATGATAGAAAAGTAGGTGATTGCTTTTTTCCGTCTCTTAAACCGACACCTCTGTTTCAATAACATCTTAGGGAATATTGTGGTGGATTGAAGTGAAATGGCATTTGAAATGACTTGTCAAGTACATGAAAGCTACTCCCAATTAAACTCAGAGAACCGCAGCATCCTCAAAGTTACAGTTTTCACTGTAAGATTTAAGCAGTGATTTTAATTTTACTGAGACAAATTAGACCACATGGGCACTTAAGGGACTCATTCTAGTTTCCAAAGCGTCTTGTCCTGTATTATTAATTCTCAATGGTTGGGAGTTAGCACTGAGGCTGCTGGGGATGTTTTTTTGGGGGGGAGGGAGGCACTTGCATTATATATGAGCCACATAAACCATGATGCGCCAATAATTAAAGTAATGCTGAATTTTCATGTGATGTATACTACTATCGCATATTCCTGTCACACGTTGTGTAGCTAGCTATGTCAAATGGTAAGCTAGAGGAGTTTAACTGAGATCGATTAAATTGTGAGCTGGGAAAAAAATAAACAATACTAGTTTGGATTGCAAACCTGAAGGCAAAGGTAATACGGCTGCTAAAGAACCTACCTGATCCTGTGCTGGTGTTGTGAGCAGGTGTGTGGGAGGAGAATAAGTAGATAAGGGGGAAATCAGATTGTCGCTAGCTGTACTTTCTACTTCAAGATTAGCTGCCTTTATTCCTGCTTGGTGTATTGCTAATTATCGGATCAGAGTGAGCAGTGAGCAGATTCTCTGTGTTCCTCCTTCTTTTTGTCTTGAAAGACACAAAGCCCATGTGTTTTGACAAAAATGCAATAAAAATAGTAGTGGAGGACTCAAAATTACCAAAACCATGAATATTGTAGAGCAGCAAGATGTTTTTTTGCCTTTTCAAGTGGACAGGAAATGAGAAGCTGTTGTTTTTTTCCCAGCAGCATCACCCAGCTTGTCTTAGGTTGGTTAGTGTTGTGCATATGATTTAGTATTGAGCAGTAGCACAGGCTGTCAGTGTGACAGGTCTGACAAAGCACAGGAGCAGCTCTGACATTGCTTACACACAGAAACTCGGAGAGCAGAGCAGGGAGAAATATCTGGCTTCATCAGCAAGGAGGATTAGTTGATACTCTCGGCCCTTGTTTACATAAATTGTCACATTCATTTGGCAATGCTGGGGCTATGCTGGAGGCTCTGTGTTAGAATACAGTGTTCAGTAAAGGAGTACTACTGTATGAAGGATAACTGACTGTGGAGGGGGACATCTTGATATAGCATGTCGTTCTGTTGAAACAGTGAAAGTCATTTATTTCCCACTCAACCAGTCTGGTCGTCTGTGAGCTGCTTGGGACTCAACATTCTGTTTAATTCATCCCAGGATTACCCAGGGACACCATCCACCATCCCCAGGGACACCATCCCCCAGGATTACCCAGGGATGGTGTCAACTGGAGCTGTTTTCAATTATTCTATTAATTGAACAGAATTACAACCAGTCCCTGCTCAAAAGATTGTATGTAACAGGATATGTCTGACACTTTTTCAATGCTAATACTTGTCACACTAAGCCCTGGTAATCTCTATATATGAATTTGTGAACGCAGGGCAATGTCTTTTTGCTACTAAAGACTGATAGCACAATAGCTTTTTATGAAGAAAACCATAATTTAAATGTTAATAGGAAATCCATCCCTATGTCAGTGTGTAAAATAAATCCCAAGTTATTGGGTACATGTACACCATAGTCTGTAGTGTAAGACCAAAAACAAGATGGAGTTGAAAGTATAGGCTGCTATACAATAGAGACTGTATAATATTACACTTGATAAAATTATTTGAAAATGAATGAACGCAGGTTAAATTATGTTGTATGTATTGGCCCTCCGTAACAAATACATTTTCCTGGAAATAGAAGCACCACACCATATGATTCTAAGGATTCACTGAACCGCAAAATCACTTAAGTATCATGGAGCAGAGCTGCATCCTCAGGTTAAAGCTCAATGGGCCGACGTAAAAGCTTCCCCTACCGTACAGGAACTGTCCCGACTTATTATATCAGCGTTGAATATGAAAGTGTGATATAATTACTTTGATCAGAAAGCATACTGATGCAACCGACCACATATTCAGACAACAGTCCAGATAATAAAGCCTCGGAGGACATCACAGAAGACTGTTCTTTATGAGCAAAAGTTCCCTCTTTCTGGCTGATCTCATCTGATTCTTCTCATCGATCCACGCATTCATCCATGCATTCAATAAATCAAATTTCATACCACTCTTCGTCCTGACCTATTTTGCATTCATTCACTTCTGCTGAGTTGGTGGAATGTGACAGAAATATTAATATCTAACCAGGAGGCCTTTATATTTCTTTGTGAGAGTGAACAGAGTAGGGGACAATAAACCTCCATTCTGATCAATTAAGTAGCTTTATTAGTTAGTGTTCATGTGGTGGTTGTGGTGGTGCAGTGGTATTTACTGGGAACGACTAAGTAGCCTACCTTGTGGTACTATTGCAGAAGCATAACAGTCATATTTGGAGCATGTTTTATCTGACTTCTGTGCATGTAATCACAAGCACATGTACCACTGGTGGTTTAACAATCCCCTGTAATGTATTTCCACGAATGATCCAGGAAAACCAATTAAGGGCCCTTGATATTGTTTGAAATGTCAAGATACCCCAGATGCATTTTTGGCCTATTGATTGCAAATCACACTATGCCAGGTATCACTGTGACACGAGTAGAACTAACCACAGTTTGCGTTTAACATTCAAAGACCGGCCTGTGGAAAGATTACACACATAATCTGTAGAGAATTACCAAAGCATCTTCTGGGAATTAGGCAAATGTAAAATATAATCCTCTCAAGCAATTTGTTCTTACATGAAAATGTAGCTTGGTTTATATACGTAAGGACAGAGTGTTGTAGAATTTGAAACTTACCCAGGGGATAACCATACTGTAAACTGGGAGAAAGAGTAATTTTATAGACATACTCAATTGCATGCCAAGTTCTGAGGCCAAAACAGTACTCCCCAGAGACATCTCTTTAATATTTAAAAAAACTATTTGGCCCTTAATTTTAACTTATACGCTAAATTGATCATTTTCCATATCGCACAGAATAAACTGGTGAATATAATTTATAAATTGCACATAAATTAGTTGATATTATGTTAATTTATTGTATCGATTCATTAGATGCTTTGGATTGTTACCATGCTGGGGTGTTTGAAGTAAGCTATGACCTACTGGCAGAGGTTTACAAGATTTTGCCTGAAATATCGCTGATGCCTGCTTGAATCATTCTCTAGAGTCTTCCAAGGGCACCAGGGCCAGAAAAATGTTAAACCTACTCCTCAAGTTAAGAGGAGAAGACAGTATTCTCTGTATGTGCCAAATCTGACACACGCATTCACACAAGTATAGCACAATACGGATTTATACTCAATCTAACCATATAACTAAGAATCCAAATTGTCCATGAGATGCAATTTGTAAAATCCCTTCTACCCCTTTATGTAGAGACCTCTACAGGGCACTTAACCCTGCCCCCTGGCCCTGCATTAGATTGATGGCTATTGATTGGCTAGCAATTTAGCTGTTAGCTTTAACTTGACCTTTAATGCCAAAGGTTGGTCAAAGCTAATAAAAAAATCTATTAACCAATCAAACTGCACCTACAAGCAATTTCAGGGGAAAACATATCCTAGTTCCACCTCAAATAAAAATAGGTCTGACAACCACCATGCCCCTCTGAGATACCTATTGGGACTCATTAGAGGGGAACTATAGTGGATTATCAGCACAATCTACCCAAAATGGCTGCTTGGCCTCAGTAATCATTACTGGTCGGAGGTTGTTTGTCTTCCAGCTTACACCAATCATTCCGTATGACATAAAACACTTAGCACTTTGTAAGTCATCAGGAAGACATGATATTTTCTGCTATGTAATAATGAAATGATCTTCAAATAAGAGGGACCACTTTGAAACAGATTTCAAGTATCTAAACAGAGTAATTTCAGTGGCATCCTTTAAAAAAGTAGTACTTTAAAGTACACCACTGCATTAATCCAAAGTCCTGACATGTACAGTAAAAAAGCCTGAACAAGTAATAGATGCCCCTTGGAAAATGGTGTTGTTGTTACATTGTGGTTAAGCTTGACTTTACCTTTGCTACAACTACAGTACATACCAAAAGTATGTGGACACCTGCTTGTCAAACATCTCATTCCAAAATCATGGGAATTAATATGGAGTTTGTCCCCCTTTGCTGCTATAACAGCCTCCACTCTTCTGGGGAGGCTTTTTACTAGATGTTGGAACATTACTTTGGGGACTTGCATCCATTCAGCCACAAGAGCATTAGTGAGGTCGGGCACTGATGTTTGGCGATTAGGCCTGGCTCGCAGTCGGTGTTCCAATTCATCCACAAGGTGTTTGATGGGGTTGAGGTCAGGGCTCTGTGCAGGCCAGTCAAGTTCGTTCACACCGATCTCGACAAACAATTTCTGTATGGACCTCGCTTTGTGCACGGGGGCATTGTTATACTGAAACAGGAAAGGGGCTTCCCCAAACTGTTACCACAAAGCACAGACTCATTTAGAATGTCATTGTATGCTGTAGCATTAAGATTTCCCTTCACTGGTACTAAGGGGCTGGGCCCGAAACATGAAAAACAGCCCCAGATCATTATTCCTCTTCCACCAAACTTTACAGTTGCCACTATGCATTGGGGCAAATAGCATTCTCTTGGCATCCGCCAAACCCAGATTAGTCCGTCGGACTGCCAGATGGTGAAGCGTGATTCATCACTCTAGAGAATGCGTTTCCACTGCTCCAGAGTCCAATGTCGGGGAGCTTTACACCACTCAAGCCGACGCTTGGCATTGTGCGTGGTGATCTTAGACTTGGGTGCGGCTGCTCGGCCATGGAAACCCATTTCACGATGCTCCCCACGAACAGTTAATGTGCTAGCACGGCTTCCAGAGGCAGTTTTGAACTTAGTAGTGAGTGTTGCTACATGTTTCAGCACTCGGCAGTCCCATTCTGTGACCTTGTGTGAACTACCACTTCAAGGCTGAACCGTTGTTGCTCCTAGACGTTTCCACTTCACAATAACAGCACTTACAGTTGACCGGGGCAGAAATTTGACGAACTGACTTGTTGAAAAGATGTCATCCTATGACGGTGCCATGTTGAAAGTCACTGAGCTCTTCAGTAAGGCCATGCTACTGCCAATGCTTGTCTATGGAGATTGCATGGCGGTGTGCTCGATTTTATACACCTGCTAGCAATGGGTGTGGCTGAAATAGCCGAATCCACTCATTTGAAGGGGTGTCCACATACACTATATATACAAAAGAATCTGTCACTCTGTACCATAATACCCCCACCAGCATCACTGTTCCCTGATAAAATGGCTCATTGTGTCCAGTGCTGACTCATCCTGACTTTGAGTGTCCTTTCAGGAGCTTGTTACAGCTGGAGCTGCTGCTTTATTGCTTGTCTTCATTTCAGTCATCACTGCAGTTAGCGAGAGGTGAGGAGGAAGACATCTGCTAAAATGTGACATTCTCACCAAGACCTTTTACTAGACCAATTGAAAAATAGTTACATTCCGTGATGAATATACAGAATGTGCCTCACTTGGTTATTTTGATTTCCCATTTAGTGAGAGACTACGAGGCCAGGGTCCTACTTTTTGAACGGGTTAGTTCAGAGAGGTGGAGAGTATAGGCTCCCTACAGTGTGTAGGCTATGTACAGTATGTATTTGGTAAAAATATCTCCAATTGATTTGGGCTTGAAGGCATTTTTTTGTGTCCTTAAATGAGGTCAGCAGGATCTGACAGACTATTACCTGAGGCCTTTAAGTATTTCCTTCTTTAGGAAGAGCCAATATCCCAGTAAATGAAAATCCACTGTCCTCACAGCAGTTTGTCTGTTTTCTCTCTGACAGAAACGGAAGCAGGAGCTACTGCGAGGCAGAATAACTATGCCTTTATTGAATATGTAAATTTCCCAATTGTAGGTATAGATGCCTTTGTTCTTATCCGCAGGGTTTGTTTGGATGAAGCATAACCATTTTTATGCAAATAAATGTATCATTATTATACACCATATTTCACATTTACATTGTTCACAGTAAGCTTTAAGCCTTTTTAAAGATTTTAACGTTGGTTTAACGATTTCCTGATCAGGATAATCGACATCTGGTTACAAACAGTGCCTATCTATCTACCTGAGACAAAGTGTGTCAGCGAAGTGAGGTTTCATCTGTTAAGCGTGATTGATGGTCAGAATGTAACAGCGTGAGAGAAGAAGAAAGAAGTCACACTATGGCCTGTTGTCGTACCGCAGCCCTCTTAGTAGGAGGGTTGGCAGACCAGGAGAAAAAAAGGGAAAGGACTGCCTTTCTAACATCTGGCTGTCTCAGTCCAAGCCGAAGAAGCACAGTGATGGATAATTACTTGACAGAATCTGTCCTTTGGCCAAACGTTGCCCAGCATTGAAGGATTATTTATCTTTTTACTTCATAGGAGGGACTTGTGGGTGGAAAGAAGGTGAAAATCTGTAGGATGGAAAAGGGAAAATGAAAAAGGAGTTGCTTTGATACAGTGAAGGACACTAGGAGACTTGAATTGGAGATAAAGTCAGACAGGAAGAATTGTCCTTAGCTGACCCTACAGGACTTATCAGTGTGAGCCAGGGGATGGGGTGGCTGAGAGACAGCGATAAAACAGGAGATCTGTTGTTAAGCCCATTGTGGAAAATCCAAGGCCGTGATGTTAGAGAACAAAATGACAACTTCATGCACCAGTCAAGGACTGCACTTGTCACACCACTGTACTGTTACACAGGATAACTAAAGCTGTAGATTAGAAGACAGACTTGAAGAAATGGCTGCCAGATGCAGATAATTAGAATAGATAACATGCATGAGGGTATGATTATGAATTATCACCCTCCAAGTGTTTACTGTTCTAATTGCTTTCTGAATAATGACAGACAAGGTCATTTGAGGGCACCCACAGTCAGTCTTCCATTGTTTCCTTATAACCTTCTCTCCTACGTGATGCAAAGTCTCTAAGTGGAATTGGATTACAGAAGGTGGGACTGAAAGTAACACTCAGAAAAAGCTTCCATCATAAATACAGTACTTAATTGGATGGATGAATAGCTGGAGGTGACAACCCTGGAACCCATTCTAAATACAAATAGATGGAAAACCTGAGTAGAGAATTCTGTTTTCATAAATGAGGGTCTCTGTGCAGACAAATGAGAGCAATATGATAACCCAGGTAGCACTGCATGGAACCTCTTCTGCTGCCGGACTTGTAACATGTTATGTAGTTTGTTACATTTTTGTTGAGTCAAGTGAGAAGACTTTGGCAATACCAAGTTTTTTACTTGTTTCTAGCGGTAAAAATGGTTTCCTTAGCTAGTCTTTAACACGGGTGTACATTCTCATGGAGTCTGGTGACTTATCACTAGGGGTGATTCGCTACAGTTTATGGGTATAAAGCCACCAAAGTGAATCAGCGCTGTTCTCTTTTAAAAGGAAAGAAGAAGAATCAGGGATAATAGATTTCAAGCTCGTCAAAATATAATACATTTTTTCATAATGCTCCTCTTTACACTTTGTTCTTCTTCAGCTACAATAATGCAATGAAATATTCATGATGGGATACACAGCCATAGTCACCTCTAACTCACTTTTTCCCCCTGCTGTTTGTGTTTCTTTCTTCAGTTGTGTCTCATAATCAGATCTGTGTTCACATCTCACCAAAGCTGCCAGGTGGAAAAGGAGTAGATATGTCAATTAAATTATGAATGTCTCACTGCTTGTCTTTGGGCGTACTTCTTTTCTAAGAATTTTGAGTGTCCAGATGACCAACCTCAAGCAATGTGTTCAATCAGCCAGGGAAAGTTCCCATGGCTCTGAGCATCAACTTAGTTTAGCCTCGGTTACACTGTTTTAACCAGAGATGTTATCTTGTGTTTTCCCAGGCCTCTAGGTGTTTCTCTCTAATGCCAGTGGGCATCGTCCTTCTCCCAGAGCTGTGACTGACTGACTGCCAGAAGGACGGGATGCCTATACCCATGTGATATCTGCCATGGAGACCAGAGCTTGATATCTGGTGAGTAGCCAAGGCTGTTTTCAACCCTCCCCACGCCTTGTTTATCGAGCCACTGCAAACTGACTTAAGCAGTTGCAGTCTGTTGTTCCCCTACCCGGGGCAACTTTTCATCATGCGGAAGCGATCTCTCTCGTTAGGGAGGGAGTGCATCATCACATTCCTTCAGAGGCAGGATTATGTAAATAACTGGTAGTTGGGAACCAGCTGTTCCAGCTACAAAAAAACACAACAACAAAAACAACAACAAACTGTTCCATCATCAAGGCCACCGGTGCATGACCAATTATTCAAATGACCTGTTCTGCTAGTTTGACGAAGCCCAAAACAGACCAGGGCTTTCTTTTCGCTAATAAACCCCACATAAAGGAGAGATGTCAAGACAGTTAATCACTGTCTAAATAATATGTAATGTGAGTCTATTAATTATAGCCGTAGTACACCAGAGGATCCAGTTTAATCATCTCTGCTGTGTCTTCAGAGTGCAACCAGCCAGAGATCAGAGTGTGCTTCAAAGAGCTGTGCAATACGTACCTGTTTCTCCCATAACATCGGTTTTCTGACTGGAGTTGGGACAAGCAGACATGTAGCCTGAAAATATCCCTTCACAGTAACTATTGCTTAAAGTAAATGATGATCCAGTAGGTCTATGTGATGCCAGTAGTGTTGTCTGAGTTGATTTTGTAAGGGAAGGGAGAGCTAGCTGGTGGCCATTCCCACGGGGGGCTGGTGGGGATGGTGGATTATGCTGTCTACTCTGTGCCCCTTGTGGTCAGAACTCCTGTGGTGTCTGTGGCCAGAGGGGATGCACAATGCTTCTAACAAAGAAATATGATGTCTCCCACTTGTCCTCCTCTGCTCAAAGGGAATGAGAGGGCAATGCTAATTAGCCAGCTTGTGTTACTGAGCTGAGCTTAGCTAGTGCACACACCCCGCCCTGCACCCCACCCCTTCTGATAACAAGCAATGTCTCCAATAGTCATGCTTTATGGTTGCCTCTGCATATTTCCTTGCACCATAAGAATTTCTGATGGGTTGGTGTAATAAATAATAATGCTTCCATGTTCAATTAGGCACTGTCAAGATATGTATATTTTACTGAAATACCCTTCAATCTAAAAAAATATATATATATATATATATATATATATATATATATATATATATATATATATATATATATATTGAATGTCTGTATGAAGCCATTCTGGTGTATTCATATTGGTTTAACATCTTTGATCCAGATGTTCTTTTGTCTGCAGTTTAATAGTTGTCAGGGATGATGCAGGTGATACCAACATGCATAACGAGTAGAGGACTACTCCCAGTTCATCTCTATTCACATTCATCTGAGCCTACAAAGTGCTCTGTAAGCAGATAGTAAATATGAGTGTTTACTCAAGAATCCGAGCAAAGCAGGACTAAGACGGAGGTTAAGTTGAGGTATCAACCCTCAAACACTCCCAATCCAAATGAAGAAGAAAGGATAAGACTCAGCGACATTACATTACCCAGCGCTCTCCTCCTCTCCTCTTCCTCCACCCATCTCATGTGTGGTCAGATCTCTCCCCTTCACAGTAATCTGAGCCTTTCCCTCTCTGGTTCCTGGAATACCAAGTATGGGAGGCTGAGCGAGGCAGAGAGGCAGAGTAATAAGCTGTAGAGGGGAGGCTCAAGGCATACTCAGGGGGGTTCAGTTCTGCCATGATGCCAAGACACTCTCTGAATCACAAATTGCACCATAATCCCTTTACAGTGCACTTCTTTTGACCTGGGTCAAAGGTATGCACTATATAGGGAATGTGCTGCCATTTGGGACGCATCCACATTCTCTGCTAGGGTCAATCCCTGTTATTTGTCCACTAATCATCCACCAAATTAAACCATATGACCAGCCGTATCACACTGAATCTCAGGAATCAGAGTCATTTGGTGTGTAGTGAAGTAGTGAAGTGATGAAATACATTATTTTTTTTTATTGGATAAAATATCCATATATCTTAGTCTAGCTTTCAGATAACCTCAAATCACATGAAAAACATAACACCAAACCAGACACAATGGCTGTGTGACTGTGACACGGGGAGCTCAGTGGGTTATATGTTTGACCTCTTGCTGTTTCCTCTTACTCAGTCACAACTGCTTAATATCTGGTCATGTGCACAGATGCACCCACCGCTGGTGAACACATGCAGAACGTAACGGACTCACTGAAGCAGCCTTATCTGATCCACCACTCACTCATTTAGATGTCCGTTGGCTTTTTCAGATTCTTTGGGGACTGTTTGTTTATTGTGTGGTTGTTTCTGTAACTCATTCTTCCCATCAGACATCAACAGGAACAGAGACCGTTCTCCAAACTCTTCTGAAGTCCCTGATCGAAGATATGGAAACATGTAGTAGTCAGTTCTGATAGATATCTCGGTGACCTTGTTGTTCTACCGAACATAAACTACAGTAATAGAACTCCACCACTCTGTGGGACAGATTTAAAATATTTACTTTCAAAGTTTCATCATACTACATGTATGAATATCATGAATTATTATGAATAGTGTTTTTAGATCTAATGGATATCGTTTCAGTAGTATAAAGAGTCAACTGGCTATGAGAACCAGAATGTTGCACTACTATCAAGGAACTGTGGTGAAAAATTGCCTTATTGTATTGATGTATTAGATGAAAAAGACCAAAATGCATTTATGCATCATTTCACTTTCAGTTTCAGTGTATCCATCAACAGAGGTTGCTTTCCCAACAAGATTTGTTATGTGTTCCTCAGTCAAGTTAATGGCACCTGTTGTATGCCAGCTGTGCATAAGAATGTATTTCACTATCCTCACTCTCACTGTTGAAAAGCAGCTATTGCTTCTAAAAAATGTTGAATGGCCTGTTCAGTGTATTGGTGCTATGATCAGTGAGAGGGCCAATATCTCATCCAGGCAGTATTGGTGTCCATCTGTGCAACGGAGTAAACAAGACCATGGAAGGAGGAGCCCAGCCTACTGCTCTCATTTTATGAAGCACTTAGCAGGAGTGGGAGAGCACCATGAGACTGCAGGCAGATGAGCAACAGGTTGTGAGCCTCCTCTCCTTCCATTGTCTGCTCTAGCATATGGGAGACAGACAGTGTCCTCAAAGACGCCTGGCAGCACTCCTCCCAGCCTTCATCTGCCTTCATGCCTGGCCATGGAGCAGAGCTCGCACCACTTGAGATTACAGTCACGTCCAAGCTGTTACTGTCATTTGCATTGGCTCATGGGTAGGGGGGAGTAAGGAGGAGGAGCGGCACATGAAGCAGGCCTGATATAAGTGGCCCTGGCAGCACAATGAGCTCGCCTGGCTTTAGCTTTCTGGATGAGTTGCAGGAGCAGGGCTGTATTAAAGTGTAATAATGGCACCGAGCAGGTTGCTTTGCTATTAAAGATTAAGCCTGGTGCAGGGTGGTAAATTGCATAAACACAGGGTGGGAGATTTGAAACCAAAGAAATGAGGGTTTAATTCAGGGTTTATTAGACTGAGTCTGTAAATCTGTCCCATGCAAAATAATGAATGTGCAGTCTGATTGTTGTGAACATAAAACAGTGCTGCAGCAACTACTTTGGCCAGAACTCAAGTTAACGGCTTACATTTGTATTGACTTGTTTTTCACTGATTATAAACTTTAGGTGCATCAGAAGCAATATGTTCTGTTACTCTAAATGTGGTTGTCTTACTTAAAGGAATGCACTTATTGCAGGCATATGACCCAAGAAGCCATTTAAAATATAAATATTAGACATTAAGCATAACCATTTCTTTAATATTGTCACAGTCTCCTGTAGTGACGGACCAAGGCGCAGCAAGGTATCCAGTATACATACTTTATTTACATAACGTAACTGGGGAAAAAAACAACAATAAACGAACAAAGATCGAAACAACGGCACATAACATAGACTAAACACTTAAGCCATGAACCAAACAATAACCCACAAAAACCCTAGTGAAAACCACAAACATATATATGGTTCCCAATTAGAGGTAACGACACTCAGCTGCCTCTAATTGGGAACCATTAACCCAACATAGAAAATCACACCTAGAACCAAAAAACTCTACACCAAAAACTAAACTAAACACGCCAGCCTGTAAAATTCAGGCCTGGACGTAACAAATATGCCATAGCGTAGCTGTCTCAGACCATACATCATAACCAAGTGTCACTGTTCATGACGCTGAAATTACTGAAACTTTATAGTCACACTATTAAATCAGCACCAATATTAGCTTGTGGACCATAATCCTTTAAATCTTGATTTCATGTCTCCAAATTATTAATTAGCCAGTAACAGAAAATGAGAAGTAATTTCAGATACCCCACACCCCCTCCAGAGAGTAAAAGCTATTTGTATCAGCAGAGCCAAAGGCCCCTGTCGCTCCCTCAGGCATCTCTTTTACTCATCCCCCCTTTTCCTCATATATGGGACATATACTGTGTTTACCTAAGGTCGTATGTTCCCTGCATCAAACTCATGCCCCTTACATTTACCCTCTACTCTCCAATCCAACCCCACCCCCACCACCTACACCACCCTCCAACCTCACTGTCCTCTGGCGGTTTTATTTTGTCAGTCCAATTTGTGGATTTGTTACATTCAAATAATAGTGCTATTAGAAGTGGGCTAGAAAGGTCAGATGTCTGAGCAATTTAAGTTGTGTTTACCACCCTAAGGCATTGCTTTAAGACTGCAAGCAGCTAATTTCCACGGTAGCTAAAGAAAAATGGTCATGCAGTCAGTGACCGACTGTTTCCTGGTGGTTCACAGCCGAAGGGATGATTCATTAATACAACAACAACCAGTGGACACATGGAACATTGACTGAATACTACTCAGCACAAACTAGACAGCTCCACTGGCCTCTGGGATTGATATCCACCTCCCAACCTCTACTATCTCCTTCTTTGTCTCTGGCTGGAGCAGACTACTACTTTTAATCATCATGAATCAATCAATCCTCTATTATCTTCAACAAACAGAGTAGGTTACTATCAGTATTCTTTTTTCTACAGTCCCTTTTTTTTATCTGACTATTTACATTGATAGAATAAACCGTGCACAAGAGTGTTTTATTACATCAGGGATCTTCAGAATTCAAGTGGAGTAGAATTTGTTTATCTACTTGCAGTCTAAATATCTCCACTTGATCATTTGGATGTCAATGGTATTTCAGGTGGAAAATGCTTTCAGAATAAACAAAGTGGTAATAGTCTTGAAATTACATAGTTTTTAGCCCTTTTCCAAGTGACTATAAAAAAATAACTATTTCACAATAGAAATGCATCCTTTGCTGATCAATCTCAATGGGATAATTAAGCAGCATCAATTAAATGTGCCATTATATCTATCATCGCCTGGTGACTTTGTGAACTTTAAAAACTGTCTAGACAATCAAATAATCATCCACACTCTTACTTCTGGGAAAGTTAAGGACAGTCAGGAAAATAGTATTATTTTTGGTGGATTTCTTCAAACAATCATGACAACTCCTATAGCTGATCTATTCAGCTTGGAAAATGTTAGCAATTTGAAAGCATAGATTAACGTTTCAGTTTGTATTCATACTGTTCCCTTGTCCCTGACATACCTGTGAACAATTTTGTTAGCATATACCAGGCAGACAAAAGCAGTAGAGAACACAATACTGTCCTTGTTTTTGTACAGCTGCCCACTGTCCAAAAGCTGTATGATAAGATTACGGATAACAGCAACTAGCCTAGAGGACACGTGAATTGATCTGGTATCAGGCTATACAATAACATACAGTAATTTACTTGCTTACTGGGTGGTTCGAGCCTTGAATGCTGATTGGCTGACAGCCGTGGTATGGCAAAACATTTATTTTTACTGCTCTGATTCTGTTGGTAACCCGTTTTTAATAGTAATAAGGCACCTCAGGAGTTTGTGGAATATAGCAAATATACCACGGCTAAGGGCTGTATCCAGGCACTCTGCGTTGCGCCGTGTGTAAGAACAGCCCTTTACCACACCCCCCAGTGCCTTATTGCTTAAATATACTGCTCTTATGGCTGACCCCTATGCCTTAATTTAACAAGAAACATAAAAAAAATGAAGTTTAGGTTAATTGCTCTCCCAGTTCTCAGCTTAGTGTTAACTGTGAAATGTTAAAATGCCTTTATTTCTTATTCTCAGCACAGAGCTACGCACAACTTTTCACAGCATACTTAAAATATCTCAAATAAGAGGATTGTCCTGATTATTATACTAATTAAGGGAACTGACAGGGGGAGGCTTTTTGGCTCGGTGGTTAAAATTGACGCTTAATTCAGTTTGGCTTGAAAAACACCACATCCAGTAATTCCATTATGCATAGTTTGTCGTTCTCGTTTTCCAAACCATCCTAATGAAGAATTTCATGGACCTAATCCGGGCTTTGTGGAGAAGGATGTATCAGGGTACAATTTGTTTGGTATTACTTCAGAGCAGGGATTCTGTACAGAGCACTTACTGTATTCAGTGATTGTTGGCACTTACTGTATTCGGTGATTGTTGGCAGCCAAGTGGCATTATTTGTTTGTTGAGCATGGGAACACTTGTGTTCCTTAAACAATAGAAAACTAATTATTCAATATAAATCAAACACATAATTTGTCTCAAGGCTCAATCAAGGCTCACACACATTTACTCTTCAAATTCACAGCCTGTTCAAATTCACTGTGGAGCAAAACCATTTTGATTTCCTTGGATCTCAGGAAAAAGAACGTTAATGTAGGTGTAGAATAAACCTCTGACAATTACTTTTTGTTCAAATAACCATGTAATCCTTCCTACAGTTTAGTTGGATGGCAAAGTATTCCTTCTCAGGAATTTGCTATGATTAAAGGCTGTGAGTCTAGTTAGTACTTTTCAATATTTCTTTTATTTTTTTTATTTCACCAGGTAGGCTAGTTGAGAACAAGTTCTCATTTACAACTGCGACCTGGCCAAGATAAAGCAAAGCAGTGCGACACAAACAACAACACAGAGTTACACACATGGAATAAACAAAATAAAGTAAATAATACAATAGAAAAAAAAGTCTATATACAGTGTGTGCAAATGAGGTAAGGCAATAAATAGGCCATAGTGGCGAAATAATTACATATAGCAATTAAACACAGATAGATGTGCAGAAGATGAGTGTGCGAGTAGAGATACTGGGGTGCAAAGGAGCAAAAAAAAAAATTAAATAACAGTATGGGGATAAGGTAGTTGGATGGGCTATTTACAGATGGGCTATGTACAGGTGCAATGATCTGTGAGCTGCTCTGACAGCTGGTGCTTAAAGCTAGTGAGGGAGATATGAGTCTCCAGCTTCAGTGATTTTTGCAGTTCGTTCCAGTCATTGGCAGCAGAGAACTGGAATGAAAGGCGGCCGAAGGAGGAATTGGCTTTGGGGGTGACCAGTGAAATATACCTGCTGGAGCGCGTGCTACGGGTGCTGCTATGGTGACCAGTGAGCTGAGATAAGGCGGGGTTTTACCTAGCAAAGACTTATAGATGACCTGGAGCCAGTGGGTTTGGCGACGAATATGAAGCGAGGGCCAGCCAACGAGAGCATACAGGTCGCAGTGGTGGGTAGTATATGGGGTTTGGTGACAAAACGGATGGCACTGTGATAGACTGCATCCAATTTGCTGAGTAGAGTGTTGGAGGCTATTTTGTAAATGACATCTCCGAAGTCAAGGATCGGTAGGATAGTCAGTTTTACGAGGGTGTTTGGCAGCATGAGTGAAGGATGCTTTGTTGCGAAATAGGAAGCCGATTCTAGATTTAATTTTGGATTGGAGATGCTTCATGTGAGTCTGGAAGGAGAGTTTACAGTCTAACCAGACACCTAGGTATTTGTAGTTGTCCACATATTCTAAGTCAGAACCGTCCAGAGTAGTGATGCTGGATGGGCGGGCAGATGTGGGCAGCGATCGGTTGAAGAGCATGCATTTAGTTTTACTTGCATTTAAAAGCAGTTGGAGGCCACAGAAGGAGAGTTGTATGGCATTGAAGCTCGTCTGGAGGTTAGTTAACACAGTGTCCAAAGAAGGGCCAGAAGTATACAGAATGGTGTCGTCTGCATAGAGGTGGATCAGAGAATCACCAGCAGCAAGAGCGACATCATTGATGTATGAAATGGTCGGTGATCTGTTTGTTAACTTGGCTTTCGAAAACCTTAGAAAGGCAGGGTAGGATAGATATACGTCTGAGGCAGTTTGGGTCTAGAGTGCATCCCCGATTGAAGAGGGGGATGACCGCGGCAGCTTTTCAATCTTTGGGGATCTCAGACGATATGAAAGAGAGGTTGAACAGGCTAGTAATAGGGGTTGCAACAATTTTGGCAGATAATTTTAGAAAGAGAGGGTCCAGAGTGTCTAGCCCAGCTGATTTGTAGGGGTCCAGATTTTGCAGGTCTCTCAGAACATCAGCTATCTGGATTTGGGTGAAGGAGGAATGGGGAGGCTTGTGCAAGTTGCTGTGGGGGGTGCAGGGCTGTTGACCGGGGTAGAGGGAGCCAGGTGGAAAGCATGGCCAGCCGTATAAAAATGCTTATTGAAATTCTCAATTATCTCAGATTTATCGGTGGTGACAGGGTTTCTTAGCCTCAGTACAGTGGACAGCTGGGAGGAGCTGCTCTTATTCTCTATTGACTTTACAGTGTCCCAGAACTTTTTGGAGTTCGTGCTACAGAATGCACATTTCTGTTTGAAAAGCTGCATATCGCAGGGGCTATTCGATGCTAATGCAGTACGCAGGATGTTTTTGTGCTGGTCATGGGCAGTCAGGTCTGGAGTGAACCAAGGGCTATATCTGTTCCTGGTTCAACATTTTTTGAATGGGGCATGCTTATTTAAGATGGTGAGGAAAGCTTTTTTAGAGAATAATAAAGAATAAAGAATATTGTAGTTTTCCTGACAAGTATTTGGGCGAGGTTCGTAATTGAAAAGACAAGGCACATCACTCTGCATCATTTTCGCCATTTGCATGTGGCTATAATTATAAAATGCAAATGTCCTCTATTTATCAAGGTATTCTCTCTCTGAGACGATGTGACCAGAACTCCCTAGGGTTATGTAGCACCAAACAGAGCTTGGCTTAGTGGCGGAGATGGAATTGACTCCAATGAACTCAGCCTGTCAATAATTATGCCGGTTTCCTGACGAGAGTCACTGTGGGCAGCTAAAAGTTCACTGCCTACATTGTCTAATTGGAATTTACTCTCGCCTGACAGTCACATAGGAAGAAAATAAGCATTACTTGACCACGTTGTGGGTGTGTATACAATGAGGTGGCCTTTTCTGAACTATGGATAGGACATTGTTTTCCTCGTGGTGAGTTATAATTGACCATTTACAATGTTGCATTCAAATTCGCATTAATTAGATTTTAATTGATATAAATGTGTTGATAGCAGAGAATGTTTCAAATCATTTACTGTCCTGACATTAAAAAAATGAAAAACTGAGGCGCTCTTTTAGCATTGATGAAAATACACTATGTTGTTTGCTTGCATTGATAATTTTAATAAGAAGATCCCAAAGACAATGGGGAATTGACATTCTTGATATTCTGTGTGGATTGGTCAGATGCTGTGATAATACATTTCAAAGAATAACCTTGAGGAGTTCCCTCTTGATAGGGACTAATTTGTTAATTAGATATCAGACACTAGTTATGGAGGTTATTTAACTAAGAAATGTTATGTCGTAATTAGACTTTTAATTGATACTGAATAGGCGTATATTGGAATATTTAATAGATTAAAATGCAAAATCATGGTTTTAAACTCATTATGTAGATTTCATATAACATAAGTGGACGACAAGCGGATATGAGGCAATCCGTAATTTCGATTAAGATATTAATGAGCGAGCTAGGACGGACGTAGTCAATATAACTATTTGTTCAGCACTTTTGAAATGTACAACGACAGAATTCAGAACATGGGCCGTTCTTAGTGTTCTCCCTGTACCAGTCAGAACCGTAGGATAAATAATAGAGGCATATAAACAGACAATGAAAGCTCTTACAATATTCTATGATTACATTTAATTAAAACAGGTTATAGGTTATTTGTGCACCACCAGGTTAGAACAGTAGGTGAAATTAAGAGGTGAAAATATACCACATTATTAGGGTGAGGCACATTGAACGCCATTTGTGTCTTTGCGTGTCAAAAAATATACCCGTCATATAACACTGTTTGACACGTTAAATAAGCTTTTAATTTGACACGTCAAATAACACAATTCCATTATAGAATGTTGTGTGTGCTGAATTTGCAAATGCAAGCCAAGCACCACAACTACTAACGTTATGTGTTTACAATACCGCGTTGGTGAAAATTATTAAGGTGAGGCACATGGGCTACTAACAGCTTACTTCACAACATACACATTGGGCCGGTTTCACAGACAGGGCTTAGATTAAGCCAGGAGTAGGCCTTAATGTGTACTAGTTAAACTAAGACATTTAAGTAGTTTTCATGAGCGTGGCTTAAATTTGGCTTAGTTAGTCGGAGACTATGGAGTCATGGAGTAAGGTAAGTAAGCCTAAATGAGAACACCTGGGTTAAGCCTGATTAGGTTAAGTATGAGCACATGCTGTTGGTCTAATGGTGCTCATAAAAACCCGGAATTAAATAGAAAACACCATTACTGGTGTGAATCTTGAGACAAAACAATTGTTCAAAAAACTTTAGTGAGTATGAAAAAAACGCTACTGAAACACATTTTGTCAAACCATCCAGTTATTGATAGTAAAAACCATACTACTATTACTGAGCAAAAGAAAAAGAGTGGTTGGGCTGTAATCTGCAGTGAACTCAATGCAAATTCAATTGTAACCACAGGAAGAGTACAACAACTTCAGGTGAGACGTCTTCATTATTATCAGTATTTCACATTTCTCATATTAATATTTTTTCACATATTGCATGATGTATGCCTTTTCCACATGTTTAATAATAAGTGGAACGTACAAATATGCTTAGAACAAAATAAAGGAAACACAACGATCGATAACTGAGTCGACAACCACATACACAGTAGAACTGACATTCACATACATTCAATAACCCACAACCCCAGTGTAGAAAAGAACAAACACACACATATATATATATATATATATATAGTTCCCAATTAGAGGTAACGACAATCAGCTGCCTCTAATTGGGAACCATCAAACCCAAACATAGAAATACACCACCTAAAACCAAAAACCCCTCCTAACCAAAACACAAATGATAAGCCAGCCTGCTATCCCAGGCCAGAACGTGACACCTCTGGATGGTTTACCGGACAGTTCAGATGAAGAACTGAGCACAAATGGTACATATACCAAAGAAAGTAAATTGGTGACTTCCTTTGGTAAATATATTCCACTGTCTGTGTCATTCTTTATTATTCTTTCATTCTAAGGACCATATGAGTTTATTTGTGCTTCTAACGGTGTTCTTTTTCCAGAGGAAAGGAATCTGAACAGGAAGAGCCAGTGCACAGTGAGTGTGTACCCTCCACATCTGCTATAGCATCCCTGAGACAAGATGATGCCACCACCTTTCAGCAAAGAACAAAAAAAAATGACCATGAATGAAAAGACAGAGAATTTCATGAGCATAAAATGAAATATCTGAAGGAAGAACATGAAATGAAAATGAGAATTCTACAGGTTGAATTGGATATGTAGTTGGATGAGAGAGGTATGATCCAAAAAATATACAGTAATGAGACAATTGTGATTTACCAGCCGTGGTGGACAATATGATATGTAAAAAATACATGTTTTGTCATTTGGATATTAATGAGTGAAAGTATTTTATTCACCACAAACTACATTTTAAACCAGCCTTGGTTTAGTCACTCATTTAATTTTGCTGCACACCATTTTAATTTTGTACAAAACAAACATTATCAAAGCAAAAATAAGCCATAATGAATACATTCCATATTTAAATGCATCTCATCTATTTGAAGTGCTGCAATGTGAAAGCAACTCTCTGTGCAAGTCCTTGTTGGTCATTGCCTGCCTCAGCCTTGGGCACATCTGCTTGATCCTGATCTTCCATTGGAGGATCAGGACAGCAATGCTGCTTCAGGTAGTTGTGCAGCACAGCTGTAGCAATGATCCCCTTGCAGAATCTTCTTGACTTAAAAGTAAGTGTATTGCGTAAACACTGGAATAGATTTTTCCGTACTCCAAACACGCCTGACCGTCCCTCTCGTGCGGATATGAGCTCGGTTGGATCTTTGCTGCTCAGCTGTTGTGGGATTTATGTATGGAGTGAATAAAAAGTTACTCTGACCATATCCACTGTCACCAAGTAGTAGTCCACTATGTCCTCTCTGAAACTGAGCACACAATGAAAGGTTGAGAAAAATCCTTGAATCGTGAGTTGCACCTTTCCAACGGGCAACAATGTTTGAAAACCAGTTCTTACAGTTCCTGTACTCCTCAGCATCAGGAGTTGAAGGACACTTGATGGGAACATGACATCCATCTATACAGCCAATCACTCCTGGGAAGTGCCCATGTTCATAGAATTGCTCTTCATAGTTGGCTTGGCCAGCAGCATCAGGAAACTTGATGTAATGACTCCTCAGTTCACAAATGGCCCTGCAAACTATTCTACACACAGTTGCTTCACAGGCACCACACAAATCACCAGTTTCCCACCACACAAATCACCAGATTCCAGATGCCAACAACCTCAAAGTAATCAGAACTTGGAGAGAATTGGTAAAGGCCTTCCTCTTTGAGACCGAGAGGAAAGGCTCAATCAAAGATATTATCTCCAATGCATTTTCTTTGTACATATGAAAGCAGCTTCGAAAAGCTATTTCATCAAAGTAATTTAATGGATTACTCCTATCCACAAGTACTTGTCTTGCTGGCCTCTGTAGTGCATGTTGGTCTTCATTTAGATATTCCAAATAGTCCATGCTCCATCACAAACAGTACTAAGCAGAAGTTAAACGTGCCTCTGAAGGATTTTTTATATATTTAAGGGGGTGGATCAGCTTTAATATTGTGAAAAGATTGTTTCTTCCATCAATGTAATTGTCTGCATCCTTTCCAATCCCCCATATATTGGGGTAAATAAATAAATATAAATACATATATATATACACACACACATACAATTTTTTTTTTTATATACCTTTATTATTCCCCGCAAACCCTACCACCCTTCCCCCCAATTGGAGCAAACTAACAGACAATAACACAAGGATTCTACCTTCAGTTTATACATATTATACACGTTTTACAGACACAATCTATTTTACAATAGTTATATTTTGTTTGTTTTTAGTCCTTCCTCTATTTCTGATGTCCATCCAGTTTGATTTCTATTTGTAACTGTGCTATTTAACAAAATTTCTGAACCTACATACATTTTACAGACCCCGTATGTTTTACATTGGTTATCTTGTTGTTATTAGTCCCACCCTTCAGCTCCATTCAACCCCTCCCATCTATCTCTTAACACCATCCATTTTGGATTTCTATTTGCCATATATTTTTCAACTGTGCTGTGATGCTTCACAAAAAGTACTGAACCTTTCTATTCTCATAGCTTCCACAGATCGTAAATTAAATAAAAAAAATTGCTAAAATAATTATTATATTATTGATTGACTATGAATTTTCAAATCACCCAGTATTGCTATCTACAGCGTTAGTTGTAGGTAAATGTTGCAATTCTTCAGCCATTCCTGGACCTGTGACCAAAAACGAGCTACATACAGTGAGGGTAAAAAAAGTATTTGATCCCCTGCTGATTTTGTACGTTTGCCCACTGACAAAGAAATGATCAGTCTATAATTTTAATGGAAGGTTTATTTGAACAGTGAGAGACAGAATAACAACAAAAAAATCCAGAAAAACGCATATGAAAAATGTTATAAATTGATTTGCATTTTAATGAGGGAAATAAGTATTTGACCCCTCTGCAAAACATGACTTAGTACTTGGTGGCAAAACCCTTGTTGGCAATCACAGAGGTCAGACGTTTCTTGTAGTTGGCCACCAGGTTTGTACACATCTCAGGAGGGATTTTGTCCCACTCCTCTTTGCAGATCTTCTCCAAATCATTAAGGTTTCGAGGCTGACGTTTGGCAACTCGAACCTTCAGCTCCCTCCACAGATTTTCTATGGGATTAAGGCCTGGAGACTGGCTAGGCCACTCCAGGACCTTAATGTGCTTCTTCTTGAGCCACTCCGTTGTTGCCTTGGCTGTGTGTTTTGGGTCATTGTCATGCTGGAATACCCATCCACAAACCATTTTTAATACCCTGGCTGAGGGAAGGAGGTTCTCACCCAAGATTTGACGGTAGATGGCCCCCGTCCATCGTCCCTTTGATGCGGTGAAGTTGTCCTGTCCCCTTAGCAGAAAAACACCCCCCAAAGCATAATGTTTCCACCTCCATGTTTGACGGTGGGGATGGTGTTCTTGGGGTCATAGGCAGCATTCCTCCTCCTCCAAACACGGCGAGTTGAGTTGATGCCAAAGAGCTCCATTTTGGTCTCATCTGACCACAACACTTTCACCCAGTTGTCCTCTGAATCATTCAGATGTTCATTGGCAAACTTCAGACGGGCATGTATATGTGCTTTCTTGAGCAGGGGGACCTTGCGGGCGCTGCAGGATTTCAGTCCTTCACGGCGTAGTGTGTTACCAATTGTTTTCTTGGTGACTATGGTCCCAGCTGCCTTGAGATCATTGACAAGATCCTCCCGTGTAGTTCTGGGCTGATTCCTCACCGTTCTCATGATCATTGCAACTCCACGAGGTGAGATCTTGCATGGAGCCCCAGGCCGATGGAGATTGACAGTTCTTTTGTGTTTCTTCCATTTGCGAATAATCACACCAACTGTTGTCACCTTCTCACCAAGCTGCTTGGCGATGGTCTTGTAGCCCATTCCAGTCTTGTGTAGGTCTACAATCTTGTCCCTGACATCCTTGGAGAGCTCTTTGGTCTTGGCCATGGTGGAGAGTTTGGAATCTGATTGATTGATTGCTTCTGTGGACAGGTGTCTTTTATACAGGTAACAAACTGAGATTAGGAGCACTCCCTTTAAGAGTGTGCTCCTAATCTCAGCTCGTTACCTGTATAAAAGACACCTGGGAGCCAGAAATCTTTCTGATTGAGAGGGGGTCAAATGCTTATTTCCCTCATTAAAATGCAAATTAATATATAACATTTTTCACATGCGTTTTTCTGGATTTTTTGGTTGTTATTCTGTCTCTCACTGTTCGAATAAACCTACCATTAAAATTATAGACTGATCATTTCTTTGTCAGTGGGAAAACGTACAAAATCAGCAGGGGATCAAATACTTTTTTCCCTCACTGTATGGACAGTACCAAAATAAATGATTTAATGACTCTGCCTCCTCACAGCAAAATCTGCAGAGCTGGGAAGATTGTATCCCCCATGTATATAACATTCTATTGGTAGCAAGAATTTTGTATAATAATTTAAATAGAAAAATGTGAAGTTTTGAATCCGGCGTTGTTTTGCGTGTTAATTCATAAACCATGTGCCATGGAATAGGTACATAGAACATCTCTTCCCAACTATTTTGCAATTTATATGGCACAGCTGTCAATTTTTTGGTCCTTAAACGAAATTGGTATATGTTTTTACTTATCACAGTTTTCTTTAACCATGTATGGTCTTTAATTCAGGGCTGACAGACAAGTTCCTTACTTTTTCCCCCTTTTACTTGCTTCTTCCCTTTTTGTGGTAATGCTGCAATTAGATGGTTGTAATTTTGGGTAGAGGAGACATTTCCATATGTCTGTGTTAGCTGCATGTGTGACATATCTCCACCAGTCCTATTTATATAATTTACAAAAATTATACTTAAAAAAAAACAAAAAAAATTGAAATATATATTTTTTAATCAGTTAGTATATTAGAGTTTAACCACAATATTTGTTGTATTATTTGTTCTGTCTTTTCAGGTGGATTAAACTGAAATTGCAACCAACTTTCTAAGGCTTCTTTAAAAAATAATTATATTTTGGAGATGATTTAGTTTTCAAACAACTGAAAGTGAGCAGTTGTAATCTGAATAAAGGGAAAAAGGCCATTCTTGAACATGGGGTGAGACATTCCTACCAATTTACTAGAGACCCATTTTGGATTTAAGTATAACTTTTGTATGCCTTTAGTGAGAGGTCTAATGCTTTAATATTTAATCATTTATTCCCTCAAAATTCATATTCGTTATATAAATAGGACCTTTTCATTTTGTCTGGCTTGCCATTCCAAAGAAAATTGAATATTATTTGTTCATCTAATTTAAAAAGCAGGTCACTGTGTAGGCAAAACCATAAGCAAATACAGTGGGGCAAAAAAGTATTTAGTCAGCCACCAATTGTGCAAGTTCTCCAACTTAAAAAGATGAGAGAGGCCTGTAATTTTCATCATAGGTACACTTCAACTATGACAGACAAAATGAGGAAGAAAAATCCAGAAAATCACATTGTAGGATTTTTTATGAATTTATTTGCAAATTATGGTGGAAAATAAGTATTTGGTCAATAACAAAAGTTTATCTCAATACTTTGTTATATACTCTTTGTTGGCAATGACAGAGGTCAAACGTTTTCTGTAAGTCTTCACAAGGTTTTCACACACTGTTGCTGGTATTTTGGCCCATTCCTCCATGCAGATCTCCTCTAGAGCAGTGATGTTTTGGGGCTGTCGCTGGGCAACACAGACTTTCAAAGATTTTCTATGGGGTTGAGATCTGGAGACTGGCTAGGCCACTCCAGGACCTTGAAATGCTTCTTACGAAGCCACTCTTTCGTTGCCCGGGCGGTGTGTTTGGGATCATTGTCATGCTGAAAGACCCAGCCACGTTTCATCTTCAATGCCCTTGCTGATGGAAGGAGGTTTTCACTCAAAATCTCACGATACATGGCCCCATTCATTCTTTCCTTTACACGGATCAGTCGTCCTGGTCCCTTTGCAGAAAAACAGCCCCAAAGCATGATGTTTCCACCCCATGCTTCACAGTAGGTATGGTGTTCTTTGGATGCAACTCAGCATTCTTTGTCCTCCAAACACGATGAGTTGAGTTTTTACCAAAAAGTTATATTTTGGTTTCATCTGACCATATGACATTCTCCCAATCCTCATCTGGATCATCCAAATGCTCTCTAGCAAACTTCAGACGGGCCTGAACATGTACTGGCTTAAGCAGGGGGACACGTCTGGCACTGCAGGATTTGAGTCCCTGGCGGCGTAGTGTGTTACTGATGGTAGGCTTTGTTACTTTGGTCCCAGCTCTCTGCAGGTCATTCACTAGGTCCCCGTGTGGTTCTGGGATTTTTGCTCACCGTTCTTGTGATCATTTTGACCCCACGGGTGAGATCTTGCGTGGAGCCCCAGATCGAGGAAGATTATCAGTGGTCTTGTATGTCTTCCATTTCCTAATAATTGCTTCTACAGTTGATTTCTTCAAACCAAGCTGCTTACCTATTGCAGATTCAGTCTTCCCAACCTGGTGCAGGTCTACAATTTTGTTTCTGGTGTCCTTTGACAGCTCTTTGGTCTTGGCCATAGTGGAGTTTGGAGTGTGACTGTTTGAGGTTGTGGACAGGTGTCTTTTATACTGATAACAAGTTCAAACAGGTGCCATTAATACAGGTAACGAGTGGAGGACAGAGGAGCCTCTTAAAGAAGTTACAGGTCTGTGAGAGCCAGAAATCTTGCTTGTTTGTATGTGACCAAATACTTATTTTCCACCATAATTTGCAAATAAATTCATTAAAAATCCTACAATGTGATTTTCTGGATTTTCTTTCCTCCTTTTGTCTGTCATAGTTGAAGTGTACCTATGATGAAAATTACAGGCCTCTCATCTTTTTAAGTGAGAGAACTTGCACAATTGGTGGCTGACTAAATACTTTTTTGCCCCACTGTAGGTCAACTGTGATATGACTAAAGAGTTAATCAGGGTGATTTCTCCATGAATAGACAGGTATTTTCCTTTCCATGGTAGCAACATCTTATCTATTTTTGCAAACTTTCTATAAAAATATATTGGAGTGAGAATTTCTTTCTTTCGGGATTTGTATACAGAGTATGTCCACATCCCCGTCAGACCATTTTATTGGTAAACTACACGGTAATGTAAAATTTGATTTTTTTTGTGATCCATTATGTAATATAGTACACTTATCATAATTTGGTTTAATCCAGAGAGGTTAGCAAAAGTATCTAGATCCTCTTTGAGGCTGTGGAGGGATTCTAATTGTGGTTTTAAAAGAAAAAATGAATCATCAGCGTACAATGACACCTTTGTTTTTAAGCCACGGATTTCTAATAATAAAATTGTTGGATCTAATTTTAACAGCTAACATTTCGTTGGCAATAATAAATAGATTTGCCGATGGTAGACAACCTTGTTTTACTCCTCTTGACAGTTTAACATTTTCTGAGATGTAGCCATTATTTACTATTTTACACCTAGGGTTACTATACATAACTTTAACCAATTTTATAAGAGATTCTCCAAAAATGAAATATTATATGTATTCATATATAAACTCCAGTCATACTTTATTAAAAGCCTTTTCAAAATCAGCTATGAAAACCAGGCCTCGTGTCCCCGATATTTCATAGTATTCTATTGTTTCTAGTACTTGTCTTATATTATCTCTAATGTATCGTCCATCTAAAAAAAACTGTCTGATTAGGATGAATAATATCTGACAATACCTTTTTAATTATATGCGCAAAGCATTTTTTTATGGACTGGATCTTTATATATACACCACTTGGATCCTATTTCAGTAATAATGAAATCAGACCTTCTTGTTGCATGTCCGATAATCTACCATTTATATAGGAGTGGTTAAAACATGCTAATAATGGTCCTCTGAGTATATCAAAACAGTTTTGTATACTTCCACTGGTATGCCATCTAGCCCTGGAGTTGTCCAGCCTTAAAGGCTTTAATTGCATCAAGAAGTTCCTCATCTGTAATTTGGCCTTCACATGAGTCTTTCTGTACAGATGTTAATTTTACATTATTAATAAGAAAAAAAATCCATACAATTAGCTTTGGTTAGTGGAGATGGAGGAGACTGAAATGAAAGCATATTCATTTGTAACAACAAGTTTCAATTAAAAAATGTTGGTAGCATTTCTATGTTGAAGATTGAAAAAGAATTTGGTGCCTTTTCCCCCATATTCCATCCAGTTTGCTTTATTTTTATAATATATTACACTGGATCTTTCTTGAATAAGTTCCTCCATTTCTTTTTGTTTTTCCTCTAACTTATTCTGTGCCTCTATGGTACAGTTTTTATTGCTATCTAACTGTACTGTTAGTCCTTCAATTTCCTTTGTTAACATGGACTCTTGATCTAAATTGCTTTTGTTTTATAGACTAGTATTGAATTGCATGGCCTCTAATAGCACATTTAAAAGTGTCCCATACAATAAGGGGATCTACTGGACCTATGTTATGTCGGAAAAAGTCAGTTATAAATTATTCTGTCCTAGTTATAAGCAAGATCATCCAGTAGGCTTTGATTAAATTTCCAATATCCTCGCCCACGTGGAAAATCTGTAAGAGCATATATGCCAATTATGTGATGATCCGACCGCATTCTGTCCCCTATCAACACTTTAACTTTTGGTGCCAGAGAGAATGGCATAAGAAAGTAGTCAAGACGACTAGCTTGATTAAGCTTCCGCCGTGTATATCTCACTAGGTCAGGGTATTTAAGCCTCCATATATCCACTAATTCCAATATATCCATGACATTCATGATCTCCTTAAGTGCCTGAGGGTGATAGTTTGTAGTGTGATTTCCTTTACTTTCCCTAGAGGTATTTAAACCGTATTAAAATCCCCCACCATAATAATAGAGTCTAGTGTTGCTTGTAGAGTTGATAAATTGTTATATATATTTTCAAAGAAGCTTGGCTCATCATTATTTGGACCATATAGGTTAATAAGCCATATCTGTTTATTGTCCAATAACATATTTAAAATAATCCATCTACCTTGATGATCTGCACATTTGGATCTGTTAATTAATATCATCACCCCTTTTGAATGTATTTGCCCATGGGAGAAATGTATTTCACCCCCAGTCCTTTTTCCACAAAACTTCATCTAAAATTGTTGAATGAGTTTCCTGTAAACAATAGATATTATATTCCTTCTCTTTTAGCCAGGTAAATACTGATCGTCTTTTCTTATTATCTGCTAAGCCATTACAATTGTAACTGGCTATACTTATTTCACCACTTACCATAATGAGACACAACTTTCAATTCTATTTATCAAAACATACGTTTGTAAACGTACTATTAAAAAGTAACATGATGATTGAGTGTCTGTATACAGTTGAAGTCAGAAGTCATTAAAACTCGTTTTCAACCACTCCACAAATTTCTTGTTAACAAACTATAGTTTTGGCAAGTCGGGTTGGGACATCTATTTTGTGCATGACAAGTAATTTTTCCAACAATTGTTTACAGATTACTTCACTTATAATTCACTGTATCACAATTCCAGTGGGTCAGAAGTTTACATACACTAAGTTGACCGTGCCTTTAAACAGTTTGGAAAATTCCAGAAAATGATGTCATGACTTTAGAAGCTTCTGATAGGCTAATTGACATCATTTGAGTCAATTGGAGGTGTACCTGTGGATGTGATGTATTTCAAGGCCTACCATCACACTCAGTGCCTCTATGCTTGACATCATGGGAGAATGAAAAGAAATCAGCCAAGACCTCAGAAAAAAATGGTTGACCTCCACTAGTACACAAGTATTGTAACACCATGGGACCACGCAGCCGTCATACCGCTCAGGAAGGAGACGCGTTCTGTCTCCTAGAGATGAACGTACTTCGGTGCGAAAAGTGCAAATCAATCCCAGAACAACAGCAAAGGACCTTGTGAAGATGTTGGAGGAAACGGGTACAAAAGTATCTATATCCACAGTAAAACGAGTCCTATATCAACATAACCTGAAAGGTTACGCTCAGCAAGGATGAAGCCACTGCTCCAAAACCACCATAAAAAAAGCCAGACTACGGTTTTCAACTGCACATGGGGACAAAGATAGTACTTTTTGAAGAAATGTCCTTATGTTTGGAGAAAAAAGGGGGAAGCTTGCAAGCCAAGGGACACCATCCCAACCATGAAGCATGGGGGTGGCAGCATCATGTTGTGGGGGTGCTTTGCTGCAGGAGGGCCTGGTGCACTTCACAAAATAGATGGCATTGTGAGGAGCGAAAATAATGTGGATATATTGAAGCAACATCTCAAGACATCAGTCAGGAAGTTAAAGCTTGGTCGCAAATGGGTCTTCCAAATGTACAATGACCCCAAGCATACTTCCAAAGTTGTGGCAAAATGGCTTAAGGACAACAAAGTCAAGGCCATCACAAAGCCCTGACCTTAATCCTATAGAAAATTTGTGGGCAGAACTGAAAAAGCATGTGCGAGCAAAGGAGACCTACAAACCTGACTCAGTTACACCAGCTCTGTCAGGAGGAATGGGCCAAAATTCACCCAACTTATTGTGGGAAGCTTGTGGAAGGCTACCCAAAACGTTTGACCCAAGTTAAACAATTTAAAGGCAATGCTACCAAATACTAATTGAGTGCATGTAAACTTCTGACCTACTGGGAATGTGATGAATGAAATAAAAGCTGAAATAAATCATTCTCTCTACTATTATTCTGACATTTCACATTCTTAAAATAAAGTGGTGATCCTAACTGACCTAAAACAGGGAATTATTACTAGGATTAAATGTCAGGAATTGTGAAAAGTTTAAATGTATTTGGCTAAGGTGTATGCAAACTTCCGACTTTAAATGTGTGTGCATATATTAAAAATCCAGTTTCCATAATTAGCTATTAGTATTTGTAGTAATGTAGGCAATTTAAGCAAAGGATTTTTACCTCTCACCAGTCTCGCCATTACCAAAATTCCATTATGGCAAGCAATTATTATATTAGCAAACAATTATTGTGAATCATCCTATATTGTCCCTAACATCTTTTACTCCCTCGCAACAGTTGTGGGATACACACACACACCCACACACTCATACACACTCAACCCCTTTCCCCCACAACAACCATAGACTCAGATTCTCAATAGTTGCACCGTCCCAGAGCCCAACTCAAGAAAGGTCTTGATTTACGAATGCATATACAGTTGCAGCTGTATGAAAAGGCCTGCAAAACTATGCAAAAAATGGGCAGAAATGGGGAGATTTGATTAACCATTGTCAAGTCCTAGATGATGGAGGTCAGATATACCCCCTTCCCCTAAAACACCCATCCCCCGTAGTGACCCTATTCCCAAGCATCTCCATGCAGTCAGACCTTTGATTTTGTGCCACCAGGTCCACAATAATATGCCCCCTCTCTGAATGTCCGAGTGTGACCCCCTCCCCATGGGTTACTGCATCTAGTGTTGCCAGCACTGCCACTGCCTGGGTGGGGGCACCCCACCGGAATCCCCACCGGCTAGGTACAAGGTCGTCAAGGTTCTCATTAGCAGCTTTGATAATTTCCTTGTATATTATGCTCTCCCTTCAGGGGGCTTTGGCTTTGCAGGACCAACCCTGCCAAACAGGCTCAGAATCTTGAGGAGGCGGTGCTGCTCTAGGTCTCTGACCGCATTTTGGCTGCATACAGGCTGCTTAAAGCAGGCCCATAAAACAGCTAGGGACTTCTCCTTAGTATCTGGGTCATACAGGTGGGTGTCTAGGGTATAGGGTTGTGGACCGTTTCATCAATATAGGACCATAAATAAATAAATTAGATGTATAATTTATTTTGCAAATTTAGTTCCCCATGATAGGACAAAAAATTTATTATATGTATAATTTATTTTAAAACTCTGTTCCACCATGATAGGACAATAAATAAATAAGATGTATAATTAATTATAAAATGTATATCCCTCATCTGAACCACATTGAACGTTTTCTCACAATCCCTGCTCACAGCAATACATTGGTTCTGGAATATGCAACCATTTCCTTTCTCACTCAACACTTCACTTTCCCAAACACCAAACCATCCATACACACATACTGTGATTTCTGTTTACTGAGTTTTGATCTCCACCATGTTGAATTAGTGTTTTTATGTTCCAATTAGTTATATTTGAAGATAGAAAAGCCATATTTTTTGTTGTATTATTACAGTCCATAACCGGGCTAGAATTGTGTGTTTCCTTATTTGACAACTCTATGAGAACTTTGTAATGTTTATCGACAACGAGCTACGGGTTTCCCTTTCAATCTATTTTCCTTGAAAATTGGATACAGAACTTTACGTCGTTATTTTATATTTAAAGAAATACAATTTGGCAGCGATTGGGCGTTCGTACCTCTGTACAAACACGTTCAAATTATATTTTGTTGATAGCTTCGCGTGGAATTGGAAGCGCTGTAAGGAGGAACTCTCTAACTACAGATTCAGGAACTTCTTCTTTCTCTTGGATATCTGTAAGTACCAGATTCTCTCTCATGAATCTAATCTGTATGTCAAGTAAGGCTTCTCTCAGAACGATGTTCTCCTTTTTAAGTTCATTAACTTTACCTTGTTTGTGTCTTTCTCCAATCAGTGGCGGGTCTAGACCATTTCAACTGGAAGGGCCAAGCTGGGGCCAGTTGTACTGTTAGAGGGGCCAGTTACATTAGACGTTATTGTTGTCATATCGTTTTCTTCACTGCATTGGCAGGCAAAAGACCATGTCCCTCTAGTAAATGTGTGGGTTTAATTAGTGTTCCGCGTTGCCACTGTCTAATAACGGATGTAAAAAAGAACGATAGCAAAAATGTGTTATGCAAAAATTATTTCATACTCCACAAGGGGGTCCAAAATTGTTGTCACAGGGGCAATTGTTGTCACAGTTGTCACTGCCCCCCCAGAACCGCTAGTGTCTCCAATGTCGCAGCTTTTTCGTCACTCATCTCGAGGCTTTCCTTCAACTCTTTTATATCCTCACTGACTAGTTCAAGTATACCCAGTTTGTCATTTATTGGTTTTAACAGATTGGTTTTGACCTTTACCATTGCCAAGCAGGCAATGGTAAATCATCTGTGTCTGTAGAAGAGTCGCATTTTCGTTTGAAAATAGGTTCCCCTGTCTTACTCTCCGTCATGTTAGGGTGTTGCTTGTTTTCGTGATATTTGTCGATACATTTCTCTAGTCTTATGATTTGTTTTGTTATCCAGATTGAAGGTTATTACCCACCAGAATGTGTAGTGCTAATATTTAGTCTAATTTACCGATATTGAATATTATGTTCTATCTTGAGGTGGTCTACATAGCTATGTTCAGTCCGCCATCTTGCCACTTCCAGCTCTTTGAAGGATTAATTTAAACTTCAATTTAGTCCTAGAGTAGCTCTAATCCTCCCTCTTGCAATCGGATTTGTTTAATCCAGAAAAGGCTAAATCTACGACTATTAAGATAAGTCTGTGCAAGTCGTTTTGAGTTAAGACAGCTCAAACAGGCATTTTAGTCTGGGACTCACCTTGTGAAGGTGGCGCAGCGGTCATTTGTCATCAAAGTCTGGCATTCTCTGGATGTATAGCGGGAACTCTGGAAAAAAACAGCCACTCCATTGACTAGCAGGCTAACGTTAGTGGTTTCTTTGCAACGCTTCAGTGGCAGAAAAGCCACTGATTCCTTCCAAATGACTCATTGTTGAATTTGCGATTTCCAACTTGTTGTGTAATCTTTGTGTCCATGGCCGACAAGCACCGATACGTTTTATCTATAATTTCTATTCATTATTTATCTTCATATGACAAGGATTAAAAATGATTGTCGACTTGATGACAACTGATGATGACTGCTAGCTAAGACTTTGAAAGTAAGGTGTTGACATGATCAGTCCAATCAAAGCTACTTTAGATATAACGTGATTTGATGTCATTCTGTGGCCAATGACCTTGAGCCTTCTTGGATGGGCACTTCTAATATAACTCAATGGCAGAACCCAAGGGGTAAATTTTTTCGAGCTTTAACTTTAGAATTAGGCATGACGTACTGTCCCATGAGTGACAGAAACTGAACCAATCATGACAGAAAACTGAGCGAATCAGGTGCAATGCTCTGTATTTTCTGCTAGCTAGCCTCACCACCACAGAAAGCACTAGGCTGAGCTAGGCTGAAACACCTGCATTTTGGAGCCGCCTTACTCAAGAAAGCAAAAAAGAGACTGTTTGTATGCGGCTTTATTAACGCAATGACATAAAAAAAAAAAAAAAAGCAAAACAGGCAAGCCCCCCCTGCACCACACTTTTTTTTTAACCTAAAAGTGTGGTGCTCAAAACAGGTTCCCTGAATGACGGGACACCACTGATCAAATACAGACAGCATTGCTACCAGTGTATTACTATTTCATTCATTTCAGTTTGCACTTGAATTCCAATGCATAGTTTTATATGCTCCTCTCGTACTCCTCACCTATAGACACACTTAGTGTGGTTTTGAAGTGGGTGGCTGATACAAGGTCTTGTAAATGTCCTTATCTTCCCTATCTCCATTAGGATTGAAGCCTCGTTTTTCTGGCAGCTTAACATCTTAATGTGATTCAAAGACCTACATTCTACACCGGAGTTGCCTTGGCAACAAAGTTTTTTTCTCTTCACCGGAGATGCTGAGAGATCAATAGAGTATCCGCGACGGTGATGGCAGGAAACACTAGAGCACAGATGGTCCTCAGAGAAACCATGAGCTCTGTGGCCTAGTTACCATTTGAAGGCTTACACAATTATTGGAGAACAATATTCTACCTAAAAGTATATGAGACAAGTTTTTTTTGCAGTGATGAAACATATTTTCAGCCCAACCAAGAACACATTGTATAAGACTTTTGTTGTATGAAATAAGATTAGTTTAGCTATAACCTACTTCATTAATGTAACCTCCCCAGCTTCTAGAAAAGGGTCACATTGGGAGAATTAATTTACACAAGCCAGGCATAGTGTGCTGCCAGTAATAAAGGGGCTTTTCTAAATAAATGGATTCAGTCTGGAGTTTAGAAAGAAATTCTGTTTCATATGGCATGAATCACTTGATGTGTGATATACGATAAGGAAATGGAAAGAACTTCTGATCCACAGGAAAAGATGAAAGGCAAGCTAAAGACAAATCAAAAGCCTGGCAGTCTAGACAACTAGACAGTTGTTATTTTCAAAACACATAGCCAGGAATGATTGGTTACCTGTGGAGAACAGTCAGTTATCATCATATCCCTGAATGGGCTCCGTCTGTGATAAACATCAAGGGTTAAATGTATGAGCAACAAAGATTGATGCCGAAAATAGGAAAAACTACGGCTTGGCAATACGGCAGCCGAATGGGGTTCCATTGGGATTTGGTGGTTATTACACCCAAGGTTCTCTTTTTGCACCTGTCACTTATGCTCTCACAGAGCTGGAATCAATAGCACTAAATGGGGATCAGAGAATCTGAAGATCAGCCTCAACACCTAAGAACCATCTAATAATGCCTCCATCTGATGGATTTAGAACCAAGGTCTCTCATCTCACTTTTCACCTTCATGTTTTGTTGCTATGATTTACTTGACAAACTCATGTCTAATTCTGCAGCACATTTCTGAAGCATGAAGAGTGACAGGAGCATGAAAAGGTCATATAAATCCTTAAGCAGTGCTGACAAGCATCCTTTCTCCCCTTAATTCCCTACACTGTTGTGAAGTTCAGAGCTAGAAAAACACAAACCATACGGTATGACAGGGAAGTTTATGACATATTAGCTCTGTGTAAAAACGACACTGTAATTATTCAAATTTGGAAGGGATCGACATTGATGCTGCAGTCTGCTTGCATATTATCCAGTTTGTGTGTGTTTGCTGGCGATTCTGTGTTTTTCTACAGGAATAATGCCATGGCTGGGGTTCAGTATTCTATCATCTTACAACAACCTCTAACATGTCTCCCACGTCTCTCTGGTAATCGGTACCCTACTAGCAGTTTCCATCATCTTGGTTGATGACTCCATTTGTGTAACATCTGTTCATTATAAATGGTATGATTTTAAACCCCCCAAATAAATGTTTTAACGTATCTCTGACATTTCTATCTTTATCTGTTCCAGGATCTGGAAGTTGACAGACAGACAGACCATGGAGCGGCTGGTTGTGTGTATGCTGCTGTGTGTACTTCTGTGTGCGGTGCTGGTGAAGGGCTACAACTGCCCCGGCCGCTGCATCTGCCAGCACCTCTCCCCCACTCTGACTCTGCTCTGTGCTAAGACCGGTCTGCTGTTTGTGCCCCCAACCATCGACCGCAAGACCGTGGAGCTGCGCCTCACAGACAACTTCATCACCATCATCCGCAGGAAAGACTTTTTCAACATGACCAGCCTGGTCCACCTCACCCTGTCCCGTAACACCATCAGCCAGATCACGCCCCACGCCTTCCTGGGCCTGCGCTCCCTACGAGCCCTCCACATGGACGGCAACCGCCTCAGTGTCATCAAGAGCGACCACTTCAAAGGTCTGGTCAACCTCCGCCACCTCATACTGGGAAACAACCAGATCCACCACGTGGCCCCTACCTCCTTTGATGAGTTTGTGTCGACCATCGAGGACCTGGATCTGTCCAACAACAACCTGAGGACCCTGCCCTGGGAGGAGATAGGCAGGATGAGCCACATCAACACCCTCACCCTTGATCACAACCTGATCGATCACATCGGAGCTGGGACTTTCACACTCCTCACCAAGCTGGTTCGTCTGGATATGACCTCCAACCGGCTGCAGAAGCTACCTCCGGACAGCCTGTTTCAGCACGCCCAGGTGCTGTCAGACGCCAAGGGCTCCAACCCGTCCTCCCTCGCAGTGAGCTTCGGGGGGAACCCTCTCCACTGTAACTGTGAGCTGCTGTGGCTCCGCAGACTGACCCGGGAGGATGACCTGGAGACATGCGCCTCCCCGGAGCACCTCATGGACAAGTACTTCTGGTCTATCCAGGAGGAGGAGTTCATCTGTGAGCCCCCGCTCATCACCAAGAACCTATCCACCAAGTCCTACATCATGGAGGGCCAGGGGGTCACCCTCAAGTGCAAGGCCATGGGAGACCCAGACCCGGCCATCCACTGGCGCTTCCCCGACGGGAAGCTGGTGCACAACAACTCCCGCACCATCCTGTATGACAACGGTACCTTGGACATCCTCATCACCACCCTGAAGGACAGCGGTGCCTTCAACTGTGTGGCCTCCAATGCTGCAGGCATTGCCACAGCTGCTGTGGAGATCAACATGATCCCTCTGCCCCTGTTCGTCAACAACACATTGCACCACATGCGCGAGGCCGATCGGGGCCTCTCTGACATCACCACCTCCTCCAAGTCAGGCAATGACACCAAGGGCCATGACAAGCACCAGGACAGGAGGGTGGTGATGGCCGAGCTGACCTCATCCTCGGCTGTGATTCGCTGGCCCTCCGAGCGCCACATCCCAGGCATCAGGATGTACCAGATCCAGTACAACAGCACTGCAGACGACACACTGGTTTACAGGTAAGCCATGTGGGGGCTGGTGCTGGAGGAATGGGAGCACTGGGGCTGGAGGACTGGAGCTGGTGGAAAGGGGGTTTAGTGCAGCAGAAAGGGGGTGGGGCTGAACCAGCTCTGGAGACGTTCTGAGCCATCTGGAATGCCCATCTGCTGAATGGCATGACAGTCCATTATAATACATCCATAACTTCCAGAGCTGAATAGGTGCTGTATGATTAACTATGTCACTACATTTAAGTATGTGCAAAATGTATTATGGTTTTGGGATAAAAGAGCGTATGAACAGACCATATGTTGATGTTTAATTGATAAAAATGCATAGTATGATTTTACATTTCCAGTTTATTAGCTCTAGGCCTATGGGAAAACAAAGATTACACAATTAAGACATATGACTTGGCCTTTACAGTGTAATTATAAACTGGGTGGTATAAGCCCTGAATGCTGATTGGCTGACAGCAGTGGTATAGCAGACCATATTCCATGGGTATGACAAAACATTTATTTTTACTGCTCTAATTACGGTAACCAGTTTATAATAGCAATAAGGCACCTCTGGGGTAGGTGGTATATGGCCAACATACCACGGCTAAGGGCTGTATCCAGGCACTCCGCGTTGCGCCTTTTTTAAGAACAGCCCTTTACCACACCCCCTCAGGCCTTATTGCTTAAATATACCCTTTTGTCTCAATATTATCCAGGTTCAGCAGGCACTATCACGTCCCAGTCCTTAACCCAACAATAACCGCTCCCCTTAACATAATCCCAATAGGACATAATTGTGCCTAGGACACCTGTGAGTCAGATTCTGGGACAGGAGCTTGCTAACTTCTGCAGATGGAGGCTTCTCACATTTGAATTACTATCAGTGGAACATTAGGGGAACCCTGTTTAATATGATAGATATTACAACATGTAATTTATTCCACATTGATGAAAGACTCCTGTCTACTCCAATTAAATAATTAATTTCAGTCCATCTTAAAAGAGAAATTCAGTGTATTCGGAAAGTATTCAGACCCCTTGACTTTTTCCAAAAATCTTCCTAAAGCGGGCAGCTTTAGGAAGAGTCTTGGGTGGTTCCAAACTTCTTCCATTTAAGAATGATGGAGGCCACTGTGTTCTTGGGGACCTTCCCCAGTGTGCATCAACTCAATCCTTTCTCAGAGCTCCACGAGCAATTCCTTCACATTTGCAAACATTTCTAAAAACCTGTTTTCACTTTGTTATTATGGGGTATTGTGTGTAGATTGATGAGGATTTTATTTATTTAATCAATTTTAGAATAAGGCTGTAACCAAACAAAATGTTTGGTTCCGATTGCACTGTATGTGCTAACACTGCCATTTTTTCAAATACCCTTTATGAATTGAGAGTACTTAGATCTATTGGATGTGTGTCTATTTGACCCAGTGTGCACCACCACTAACGGGGCACAAATTAAAACAGTGTACTGGAAAGTTTTCTCAAGGCATCATAAGGTCAAGTTTAGAGCTGTTGTTGTTGGTTGACTATGCTATTTTTATCGCTTCTGATTTAATTAGCTATTCTCCTGCATAATGTTCCCCCCCCTGTGTTTAAACAGTGACCTGCGTGTTGTTTAGTCTTTAGGTGATATATTATTACCTACAAGTGACAACCATCAAAGTGTTCCTTGAGGGGAAAATTATCATGTTTCTAATTATATTAACACAGATGTCGGCCTAAAGACAATGTCTTTCTCCTTCATGTTCACAGACAATATGTTTATTTCACACAACATCAAACTTGGGCATTTGGCAAGAAGCCTGCATTGTCCTTCCCTGAAGATGTTGTGACATATACAGTATATATATAATGATGGCTTGTTTGTCATCTTGCTGTTTAACCTTTGCGATCATAGTATACATAAAATGCTGGGGGAGATATTTCTCACTGTCACCGTGTAACATTGCCTAGAAGTCAAGTGTCAGCACTGTTATCATTACTTGGGCCCCAAATATATGGGAGATATTTAAAGCCTCACTGGAGCTGAAGTAAGTTGGCATGGCTTTCTTTTTTCAGTGTTTTTTCAAACATCTTAGTGTCAGGTTAAATCTTCTTACGTGCATGCCGTTAATGGGAATGCAGTGTGACACTGTCTGACACACTTTTGTTCCATACAGCATATTGGTGGTAACTGAGGGGGGCAGTCAAAACTGCCCTGGCAAAGCTAACCTTCACCACTCGTGTATTCCTTCCTTTTTTCTGCAGAATGATCCCGTCCACCAGTAAGACCTTCCTGATCAACGACCTGGCGGCGGGCCGAGAGTATGACCTGTGTGTCCTGGCGGTGTACGACGACGGCATCACCTCTCTGACGGCCACGCGCGTGGTCGGCTGCGTCCAGTTCCACACGGCCAGCGAGGTCAGCCAGTGCCGCTTCATCCACAGCCAGTTTCTGGGCGGCACCATGATAATCATCATTGGCGGCATCATCGTGGCCTCAGTGCTGGTGTTTATCATCATTCTCATGATCCGCTACAAAGCCCACAGCAGCCCCGAGGACAGGAAGGTCAAGGTCAGCTCCAGCATGCAGTCCCAGACCAACGGCAGCCAGCACAGACTCCAGCGCTCCTCTTCCAAACAGCCTGCTGAGGACAGCCACCAGAGAGAAGCCCAACCGGTGGCAGCCAAGGAGTGCATGGCCCTGGTGCTGAAGGTCGACAGTGACAAGAGGGAGTGGGACACTCCTCTGGCCACCACAGCCATCCTGGAAGTGGAGCTGCCCCCCCTGCCCACGGACAAGGTGAGGAGGACCAGCCTGGATGCCCAGCGCTCTGGATCTGGTCCCCCGTCAGAGGACACACAGACAGAAAGCAGCCTGACGGGCTCCACCATATCCTTGTGTCTCCTAGGCCCCAACGCCGGCACCAAGGAGGCCCCCAGGCTCAAGGACAAGAAGAGCACCCTGGCCAACATGGGGTTTAATAATGAGCTGGCACGAACTAGGCACAGGTTCAGCTTTGACGGGGGAGACTACTCCATATTTCAGAGCCACAGTTACCCCCGCAGGGCGCGAACGAGGCGGCACAAGTCTACAAACCAGCTCAACGTGGAGTCCTCGCCGCTCGCCAACCGGAGAGTCACTTTCAGCAGCACTGAATGGATGCTGGAGAGCACAGTGTAAGAGATACAGCCTGGCCTCTCTGGCTCTCTCAAAGACACACACACACACACCAACAGTTTGACACACACCCTCACGCATACACATTTACACATCTAACAAATAAAGCTACATGCATACACACAGACTCTCAGAGAGTTGCTGGAGAAGAACACAGTCCCCTTTTATCCTGCCTCCCCTCATACTCCCAGAGCGACAGAGTTGTCGTCCATTTCATTAGTTTATGCAGCAGTGCCTTATTCTAAAATATGTACGAATGGAGGATGCTGCTCATTGAGGTCATAAACCTTCCTTTCTATCATGGCTTTCCCCCTGTTTCATGGGGAGTGATGCTTTGAGGTTTTTTTTTCTATGACATGCCAAGGGTTGGGGCATTTGTGACTTTTCCTTTTAATGTTAAAAAAACAAAGATCACAATGTAAAGTGAACAACCAGGTATCCTGTATGTTGATCATCCTTTGGGTTCTTTCAAAGACTTTTGCACACGAAGACACGACGATATGAGGACAAGTATCACACCAGTCTATACAATAATAAAAATATTATAGAACTATACACATGCCGATTTCAAATGTTAGCATAGAGAGGATGGACCTGATAAACCTGTGGACTCCTCCATGCTGGTTGGACTGTATGATATTACTAGGTATTGTTCCTGATGTGACTGTATGATATTAAATCGGTATTGTATCTGGCTGGTCTAGATAAAGACAACAAAAAATACATATAGAAGTATATTAAAAACATTGGTGTATGTGTACTATGTAAGTCATATGTCACAACTTTTTACTGAGCATTTGGGTGTTGGCCACAAGTTCTTACATTAAAAACCTGTGTCATCACACTTCCCCCTATTTAGTATGACAAGGTTTGGACCACTTATCCCATATGAGAGGGTATTAAATTTTTTGTGTGGGTTAACTGTACCGTTTGTGCCGTGTCCTTTTCTTATGGTCTTCCTGGATCCTTTCAAAGTCATGAAAGCTGCTTGCACATGGATCAGTGGGAAGGCCTATATGAATGAAGGCATGTGTCTTATTATATCTTAATGTTATGTTTAATATTTGATATCTTGTTCCTGTTGAGACAAACATGTGGGAGCCTTCAAGGGTCTCAAAGAAAGCTGTTGTCAAAGTTGACAAACATCAGGTCAGAAACAATATTGCTTTATTTGTCACAAATAAATTCTTTATTCTGATGTTGAAGTCAAAAGAAGCCATGAGTAAATCAATCCTCAGGGTGTACTACACTAACTGAGCCATCAGGTGGAGACAACGCACCATAGATAAAAGGGTATTATACACTGTAGGCCTCCTAGCCCTTTCACTAAATAATAAATGAACCTCGTACAGCGTGATGATCATTAAGGAGAAAGGAATAAACTTGAAAAGATACCTTATAGCAGTGGCCTGCTCTCTACGTAAGAATGAAACTATGAAGCTCAAACCTGTTTTAGACGATAGCACCTTTTTCAGCAGGTCTCTTAAAAGGAGTTTATATAGTAATGTAGAAATGATGTAGAAATGTTCATTCAGTGCTGACCTATTCCATGTTCTTGCACATTGCATCTACAGTACTGTAGAAGCTTAACACTAGACGGAAACCGTACACCATTTATACAATGTTATATTGTAAATGGTACCCAGTTCTGGACGTATTCAACCAAAGGGGCACATGGAAGCAATGTTTCATAGAATTGGATGCATGAAGAGTAAAATTCATGCTCAAGCTCATGAAAAAGAAAGGCTATAGGCCTACTGAGAAGAACAGTGAATGATAGTCATGTAGATATAAAATAAATTCTGAATAAAAAAAGCTGAAAAGATTGTCACAATTGGTTGGGAAATCTGCATAAAATATCATAATTTTCCATAGTATAACAGCTAAAGTCAAGCCAGGACTAACTATGAGACAAGGCTCTGCAGTCAATCAGCTTGTCATGAGGTGGAATTAGGTGGCTTTTGTTTAGTCCATATTTCTGCAGTGTCAGCTCACTATCTGAGCACTGCAGCACCAGTAACAGAAGAGGTGAGGTACTGCTGAATGCCCAAGAGGAGGAGAACACAGGTTTGTGCTCAGCAGTACACAGAAAGAGAAGTACAACACAGAAGAGTATTGCAGAGGAAAGTTGTTAAAAGAAGAGCGATATGCTTTCCCCTGCCAGTAGGTCTGTTCAAAAGTTGTATTTGTACTTTAGCCGATTCCTCAGTTGTCTTGTCGTTGGATAAATCACAAACATGTCTAGCAACTAGCTATGGGGATGCAGTGTTCACAACAAATCTAGTGGGAAACATTGGACACTAAAGTGAAAGTGGGGTGTAACTGTGAAAGCATCGCCTACTCAATTTCAGCAACTGAAAGGTGGTTGAGCAGTATGAGGGTACAGGTTACTGGCTGCCAATGGAAAAAGGTTCAATCCTCAGAACTGTCCTCAGATTTGTCCTCTCCTGCTTTCCAGTATTTCCTCCTCTTCTTGTGTGACTCTGGTCCTGAGTCTCTGTGGGAGTCCATCTGTCGTTTCCTCCTTCTCCCTCTCTTCTCCTCCTCATCATCCTCCTCCTCCTCTGAGCTGCTCTCCTCCTCTCCTCCTCTCTCCCTCTTTTTCCTCTTATGTTTGCTATTGCTGCTTTTCCTCCTCTGTTTCTGTTTGACACTGTCACTCTTGTCGCTGCTGGACTCACCGTCTGACTCACCTGTCCTTCGCTTTTCCTCTTTCTTCCTTTTCTTCTTCTTCTTGGAGGACTTCTTCAGATGTTTTGATTTGGCCGTTTTAAGTCTGTACTTTTTCTTTCTCCAATGCCCATTCTGATCATCATCTCTTTCCCTGAAAAGACAAATCAGCCATTATAACAATGCAACATTTATTGTATTGAAGCAAATAGTGAGATCCTTACTACAGCTACTACAGTTATGAGACATGGTATTTCATGTTAATTCAGTTCACTTCGTACCAGTCACTTTTAAACTCCTCTGGGTATAGCTCCTTAAAACCGCTGTGTCCCCATCTGTAGAGGAAACATGCACAGTACCAATGAGATCCACCTTTCATAGCATGTCGCCGTTGGTCAACTCAAACACAAACTTATGAACTCACGAGGCTATAATACTACAGAGTTGTAAACAGAAAAAAGATGCACCTGTCTGGATCATTGGCCTCGAAGTCATAGAGTTTCTTGGTCCAGTAGCGTGCCTCCCTCTCGTCCTGGCTGGAATCGCGTTCTCTTCTCCGCAGCCGGTCTCCCAGTCTGTCTACAGACCCATCCTCCACACGATCACAGTGCATGTAACTCCTGAAGAATAGACATGGGTCAACTAATTCTGATGTCTGTCAACCTGTTCCATATAACACGCTTCTAAGCTACTGTAAGGCTGCATTCCAATTCTCCGCCCTTCTCTCAAAATGTGCACTTGCACACTTCCCATCATGAATCTAAAAATGGTGGAAACTGCCTCCAACAAATGATTACATAAATACATTGCTTTTAAATCTATGATGGGAAGTAAGTGCACACTTTGGGAAAAGGGTGGTGAATCGGGACGCAATCTAAGATAGCTAGCTATCACCGGCTGATATATCAGGCTAACACTAACGCTATGTACCGTCTGAGACAACGCAATGTCATTATTTGGAAAGGCTCCTCTCAGGACCACTACAAGCCAGAATGTTGAATAAAATGACATTTTAACTTATTCTACCAGGTGTCTGGGTAGTTGGTCCTTATGCAGCTGAAATTTGAGACAATAGCCTATATCCACTGGAAAGCATTATTAAATCAACTTGTCAAAACACTAGTAGTGCATTCAGATTTCTATCACATGAAGTATATGCCATGCATTCTAGCTGAGCTCGTGCACGTGTTCACATGGTTTTACACAATCCAAATAATAACATTGCAGTTTCTCAGATGGTACATAGCCTTAGTGTTAGCTAGTCATCACCGGCTGATGTATCAGGCTACACTACTACTATGAACAGTGAGGGGACCTGGATGGATTTGAGGCTGGTGGCATCGGTCTGTGGCTGGTGGATGGCCCCTTCTCCATCCCCCTCAACTTCCACATCTCTGACTCCTCCTGGATCTGAAACAGACCACATCTATCATCAGGAGAGTACAAAGCTACAGACACACATTTAGCTAACTCTCCCACTCTCACCTTGTTGTGGGCATCTGTGTGACGAATAACATTTCGCAGCAGCACCTTGCCCACCGGCACCCTAGACATGATGATACCTGCAAGTTGTACACACAACACTGAATTACATTAGCAGCAACATACTGGGGCTGGAGTCACAATACAAACAGGTCAGGACAGGTGCATTGGAGAATATATTTTGTTTCAAATTCCCCCATCATTATGACCAACCATCCTGCCAACCAGCACAATATGTTGAAATGGAATAGTATTTAACTTCCCACAGGCTGTTTATGTGCTCCGAATACAATTGAAAGCAACTCTAATGTTAGCCCAATATTGGACTAATGTTGTTCCTTAGTCCAGTGACCTTACATGTTCTGTTAAATGGGGGAATTGCCACTGGAAGCCAAAAACTACATCTAAACATGAATCAACTGCGGTATAATTCTAGAAACATAAATCATTGTACTTTCATATCACATCAAAATAATTTTACAAACATAAAAATACCGCGATGGGAAACCTAAAAGGGTGAGAATCAATGTATCCTTGTTTAAAAATATATATATTTAATGACCGATATGAAAGGTCCTTATGCTTCCAAAACCGTTCAGCAAGCGATCGCGTGTTAACCGAAGGGACCGAAGGGAATGGTCAAGGGCTGCGCTAGTGTAGGTAATTCCCCCCCGTTGCTAAAAGCACCTACTAGCTAGCTTGCTATGAAGCTACAGCTGGTTCGCAACACGTTTAGCTGGCTAGCGTTAACGACTAGTTTTATCAACAAGAGCTTTGCTAGATGAGAAGTCAAATCCAGATATTAATCCTATGACGCTCATTCCAAACTTGATTAAATATGTATTAATCAGAATCACCGTTTGATCTTTAAGGTTTAAGAATAAAAATACACAACAGGCTGACTTCTCTGTCCGTGTCGTACAGTAGAAGAAGCACATGCGTAATATCCTTCTGCATAATCCCGCCTATGTGGGGGTTGTTGCGTCACAGGACGACTAGGACGCTGATTGGCCATGTGTCTGTCAATCGTTGCTATCCAAGTAAAACGTTGGTGGTTGATGTGGTGATTGAGGAATTGCACAAATTCACTCTTTGTGAACCAGTTGTTCTTACTTGGTAATTCTAGTCAAATGGCTATTGAAGGCCAAGCTACATGGCATCTCACTAGCCACATCACAGCTAGGTCTTTAGGGCCGATATCATCATAGGTCCAAAAGGCTTCTTAATAGCTTCTACCCCCAAGCCATAAGACTCCTGAACAGCTCATCAAATGGCTACCTGGACTATTTGCAAAAACCCACCCCATTTTTACGGTGCTGCTACTCTGTTTATTATCCATGCATAGTCACTTTACCTCTACCTACATGTACATTTTACCTCAATTACCTTGACTAACCTGTGCCCCCGCACATTGACTGTACCGGTAAAGTCAAAGTCACCATTATTAGTCAGTTGTACAACCAAATGCCTTCAACCGAAATGTGTCTTCCACATTTAACCCAACCCCTCTGAATCAGAGAGATGGGGGGGGCTGCCTTAATCGACTTCCACGTCTTCGGTGCCCGGGGAACAGTGGGTTAACTGCCTTGTTCAAGGGCAGAACGACAGATTTTTTTCCCTTGTCAGCTCGGGGATTAGAACTTGCAACCCTCCGGTTACAAGTCCAACGCTCTAACCACTAGGCTACCTGCCGCCCCTGTAGGCTACCGGTACCCCCTGTATATAACCTCGCTACTGTTATTTTATTGTTGCTCTTTAATTATTTGTTATTTTTCTATTTTCTACTTCAGTTTATTTTAGTAAATACTTTAACACTTATTTTTCTTAAAACTGCATTGTTGGTTAAGGCCTTTTAAGTAAGCATTTCACCTGCTGTATTCGGCTTCTGTGACAAATAACATTTTATTTGATCTGAATAAAATGCAATGATTACCTGTAGTAGTTATGCAGCCTATTATGATTGACTATATTTCTAACAATAACCTATTTCCTAATTAGCACAGAATGTTTGACACAACGATACAGAAGGCATATCAATAACTTTTCAGTGTAGGCTCTAGGCACCATTGAGAAAATGTCCTCAGTTTTCTGCATTATGAACTGTTGCACTACTCTTGTGTATAGAAGCGGGATACACTTTTCATATTGTTATTGACACAAAATAAAACAGATCGCAATGAGCTGTGTTAGAGAAACAAGTCATTGTTGACTGATGCAAGGTATGGGTTTTATAACAACAGACAGTTTGGTCAAGGGATGTGCCCTGTTCCCCCTCAGGGGGCTTAAAAGATTTGGCATGGATTTGGCCCACAGATCCTCAAAAAGGTCTACAGCTGCACCATTGAGAGCATCTTGACTGGCTGCATCACCGCTTGGTACGGCAACTGTAAGGCACCCGACCGTAAGCGCTACAGAGGGTTATGAGAACGGCCCAGTACATCACTGGGTCCGAGCTTACTGCCATCCAGGACCTCTATACCAGGCAGTGTCAGAGGAAGGCCCAAAAAGGGTCAAAGGCTCCAGCCACCCAAGCCATAGACTGTTCTGTCTGTTATCACATGGCAAGTGGTACCAGTGCACTAAGTCTGGAACCAACAGGACCCTGAACAGCTTCTAAACCCAAGCCATAAGACTTCTGAACAAGACTGCTAAATAGCTAATCAAATGGCTACCCACACACATTTATACTTACACTGACACCAACACACACTACATATGCCCACACAAATACTTACACTGACACCCCAACACACACACACATAACGTGCGCACAAATGCATACTGACGCCAAACACACTAGCTACCTCAATTACTTTGTACCCCTGCACATCGACTCGGTACTGGTACTACCTGTATGTAGCCATGCTATTGCCTGGTACTCCCTGTATGTAGCCATGCTATCACACACACACACACACACACACACACACACGTTATTACCTGGTACTTCCTGTATATAGCTATGTTATTACCTGGTACTTCCTGTATACAGCCATGTTATTTTTACTCGTCATTGTTATTAGCGGTGTATTTATTCCTTGTGTCACTATTTCTATTTTCTATTATAACTTTAACTCTGCATTGTTGGAAAGGGACCCGTAGGTAAGCATTTCACTGTTAATCTCACCTGTTGTTTACGAAGCGTGTGACAAATAAAAATGTGATTTGATTTAATGGGGCAAATATGATACTTGGTGTTAGTTACAAGAACAACTCAATCCTTTTCCCCTGCTGATGCTGCTTGGGCCCAAAAGAGTAAACACTTATCATTAGCATCCCATGTCAAACAAAGCCTTTTGTCTTCATTGCCTCCCTTATTCAAACCAAGATGATCCCAATTTCCCACAGTTTTGGTCAGGCTGATAATACTGTGTTGTGCAAGTGCTATATCTGTCTCCAATCAACAAAAAATTAATTTAAACTCAGGTTGTGAGTATTTGATTTAATAGAAAACGGATGCTCATTTATGCAAATCATATAGTTCATGTCACATGCTATGAGTATAGCTTTAAAATACTATTATTATCCGTGCTTAAGCATTATATGTCCCAGTGTCCTCGATCTGGTTGTTCGAGGTACTCACTCTAAGATAATATATCATTACCCACTCACACATGCTTCAACTTGTTTGACGTGGCTCTATGCAAACCTGGGATTTAAAATCAGCCCAAAACGGTTCAGCTGGAAACCACAGTGTTAGCCTAGAATATACTGTAGATTAACAGCCCAATGGAAAGGAGATAAATCCCATTTCAGCTACAGTGGCAACACATACAGACCCCCTCCTCTAGTGAGAGGGGAAGAGTGTGGGAGGGGGAGGGTTAACACTCCGATAGAGCTACGTCTGACAGCCTTGCTGCTCAGTGAAAGAACAAGGGACAGAGAAAAAAAAGAATTTGCGGCAGAGCACTAGAAAGACTGAGGCAGAGGAAGGAAGATATAGGGTGAGTGTGAGAGAAAGCAAGAGAGAAAATATATGTAGGAGGAGAGCTCAGCCACAGGGGGAGTGTGTTCTGAAAAACCAGGCAGAATTCAGCCGCTGGTGAGCCTGAACACCAATCCTCTCCCTTCTGCCACAGGCTGGGAGGGATTGAGCCAGGATTTCCATTGGGTTCTACCAGGGAGTGATTTAGAGAAAAGTCCAGGGCTGTTGATTAGGATTTGTAGCTTTATGTAGGGAATATGCTGGAGAGGATTTGAATACGTTGTTCGCTGTTATTGCACATTGCACACAGTAGTGTCTGCGACGTGGAGGCTCAGTCCGCTGGTTAGTGTTGGCAGTGCTGCTCCCACCCCTGCTGCTGGGGTTGTTTGGGGGCTATGTTTCTGACTGACTAGGGCAGCATCACCCACATGCAGGGCAGAGGCTGAATGAGAGGTAAAGAGTGCAACTAACCAGCATGGGAGCCAAACAGATGAAATGGTAAGAGTTGGATTTCACAAATGGTTTGCATTATCTCTTGATTTACATAACATAACAGTCTTTCTCCTCCTTGTTACAGTCAGTGGTTGTAATATAGAAATGCAGTTTTTGTTCATTGACCAGTGCCTCTACAGTATGGTGCTACCTTTACAGTGACGGGAGTGGTTATGACACCTCTATACAGTGCAAGCACTACGTCATTTAGAAGATGGAATTTATTTGTCTAATCAATATTATCCTATGTTCCTACAATATATATTTATGTTACACGTGTTAGAGAAACTAATCATAGTGTGATAGCTCGTAGAAATGGAGTAGTTCACATCATTTTAGGACTGGGTTTTCAGCTTTTGTCTGAATGTAGGTGTGGGTGTGCCTCTCTGGTATGGATACTGTGCGTCCGTGTACTTGTTTGTCTGGAAGAGAATCTATAGTCTATGTGAGATGAATGATTGATATTGCCTAGCAACGGCTAACTACCGTGTTTGGCATTGCTGTGATTTCCATTTGCAAATCGGCTTACATCTCAGATTTACTTTGATCAGACTGATTAGCATCACACTGTATATGGGCATGTCCAATCTCACATGGTGTTTTAGTGTTATACAGTATTTAGTTCCAGAGATTAGAATAATTTCTGTTTAATATTTGCCCACCATAGTGGAGGTTTTATTTCCAACCCAAAATATATTTACAGTAAATACACAAATGACATTGTACTGTAAAATAGGCCACAGGTGCATGTGATCCTCTTTCAGATATACAATTGAAAAGTTAAAGCAATGCTCATTCAGTTAAATTGAAGACAGATTTGAATTAAAAACATGTTATTTCAAGAGGATTTACTTTATTTGATATAAAGGGATTAAAAAAGACATTCAAAAGCTAATCTCTTGCTAATCTCAGTGGCTAATCTAAGTATCTCTACTGTATGTTGTTGTTTCAGTTGGTACAACAGATCAGCAGGGTACATCTTTTTAAGGGAAATCCACAGAAAGTACAATATGTAGCGATAAAAAACTACCCAGGACAAAGGAAGGCGGTGCCACGATGAGAGATTTACACAGAACATTGGTTGGCATGTACTTCATACTTCTTTGCCTGTAGTTCTTATTACAAGATTATTTGAAATGATTTGCAGTGTTTATCAATGGGGAGTACTTAGGCATAACCACTTCAGTAGAATCAGATAAGATGGCAACCAGACCACAGAGGCTCTGTTTATGTAACCTACTGTCCCGGTTTCTCAGCAGCACAGTAGAATCAACAGAAAACGTCCCTGAATATGAATATGACATCTAAATGGTATATAACCTAATTGTCACAACTCTATTCAAGTCATCATTCTGTATCTACCATACATCCCTACCAACTCAATTACATATCAATCCAAGCCATCATCGTATGGTACCGGCCTCCACATACATTGTTAATAATTTACAGCTGAGGCACAGTAAGAGAGCACATACAGACCCTCCTGTTGCCCAATTAACCCCCATTAATCTCCCTCTGTTCACAGTATTAGTGAATGGATAAAGGGTGGATGAAGGGCAATTCCATGGTAACAGAGTGATGCTGAGACTCAGATGTTTCACTTTAAAATGTATTTCAAACAAAAACCAGTGATTGCAAAGTTAACAAACCATATAACTATATGCACAATGACTACTTTTAACAATTTCCACTGAACATTTTACAAAAACACATTTACTTGAAGAACAGTGCTAATGCAAAGTTTGGGAACAGAATGACAGTACAAACATTAATTCTGTTCTTCAAGTAAATGTGTTTTTTTATATAGATTTTCAGTAGACATCTTTAAATGTAGTCCTTGTGCATAGAGTTGTATGGTTTGTTTAAAGACGGATGCCATCCTAACTACATTAAACCAGACATTAATCTCACACACAGACTGTAATGTGAGTCTAATTACTCATGTCAACATTACGCTTCACACTAATTAACATATGGTTACATAAATGCAACCCATCATAATCCACCCATCTTGCATTTTTCTTTAGAAAGATTTGAACATAGTCTCGCTCCCTTTTTCAACACGTAATGCCTAAAGGTTTTAGGTTTAATAGTGGCAGAAACTGGCAACAATTATAAAATACAAATACAAAATACCCTAAAAAAAACAATGTATCAAAATAACATACATAATACTTTTGCAAAGTATTGTATTGAATTAAACTACAAGTATCTTGTGTTTTCAAATACAAAATAAATTTGCAAGTACACCCTTTAATTTGCAAGTACACCCTTTAACATTTTCAGTAATGGTAACAAAAGCGATTTACTTGCTATGACTGTGATAATGTGTTTTTTTCTACTATGGTTGAATGCACTGACTTTAAGTTGCTATCGATGCTAAATGACCAAAATGCTAATGTAGATGTAAAAATGAACACTTTACCACGACTCAGGATATGACCCAGATGCAGACACAGGAGGCGGATAGTACTGTTCTCAGATGATTTATTGTACACACGGGGCAGGCAAAGGGCAGGTCGAGGACAGGCAGGGGTTCGTGATCAAGTCAGAGTCAGGCAGGTACAGGACGGCAGGCAGGCTCGGGGTCAGTGCAGGCAGAGCAGTCAGAACCCGGAAAACTAGGAAACAGAACTTGAGCAAAAGGAAGACGGGAAAGCACACTGGTAAGACCTGACAAGACGAACTGGCAACAGATGACAAGAGATCACGTGTATAAATACACAGGGGATAATGGGAAGATGGGCAACACCTGGAGGGGGGTGGAGACCAGCACAAAAACAGGTAAAACATATCAGGGTGTGACACTTGCAAAGCATGCTAGATATTATTATTCTAATGAGCTCCACCCCTGAACGAGACCAAATTTGAATAAAAAAGTGAATGACTGTAGAGATAGGCAAAGATACATTGAAATGTATCTTGTTATAAAATACCCTAAAAAATGTATGAAAATAAAATAATATTTGTCTGAAGTTGCCTGTAAAGTGCATTTTAATTTAAGTAAAACTTAATATTTTGGACAGTCACTTATGCTTATGTCAATTAAGTTAATTAATTAGTGAATGAACAAACAAATTCCATCTCTATGTTTACTTACACCCCCCTCTGTATTTGAAGGCCCATAAAATTGGCAAAAGCTCCAGCCACGCTAGTCATAGACTGTTCTCTCTGCTACCGCACGGACAACAGTACCGGAGAGCCAAGTCTAGGTCCAAAAGGCTTCTTAACAGCTTCTACCCCCAAGCCATAAGACTCCTGAACAGCTAATCAAATGGCTATTTGCATTGTCCCACCCCCATTTTTATGTTGCTGCTACTCTCTTTTTATTATTCATGCATTGTCACTTTACCTCTACCTACATTTAAATATGATCTCAATTACCTTGACTATCCGGTGCCCCCACACATTGACTCTGTACCGGTACCCCCTGTATATCGCCTCGTTGCTGTTATTTTATTTTAGCTCAATTATTTATTATTTTTCTTATTTACTTCAGTTTATTTGAGTAAATACTTTCTTAACACTTGTTTTTCTTAAAACTGCATTGTTGGTAAAGGGCTTGTAAGTAAGCATTTCAGTGTAAGGTCTACACCTGCTGTATTCGGCGATGTGACAAATAACATTTGATTTGATTTGATTGATTTGGACAGTGAAGCTAAAACGTTTAGTTTGGCTCTATATTCCAGAATTTTGGGCCACTATTCGGTCACTGTACAGAATGTCATCTCTTATTTGAGTGTATTTTAAAACATAATGTCGCATGTGAAACATTTGATCTCAAATCTAAAATGCTGGAGTATAGAACCATATTAAAAGTTTTAGCTTCACTGTCCAAATAAATACAGAGGGAGTGTGTGTTCACAGTGTATCATTCTGTTGAAATATTGCTCAGTCCAGATGGCATTTACAGTATGTACAGTATATGTAATTTCAAGAAGAATGTCTTCCATGAATATCTATTTATTAAATTTTATTTGGCTCAGCAGCAAATAAACTCATTCCTCATTCCTGTCTTTTCCCACCATCTGTTGCAGCCTCAGTTCAGCCAGCCCTGCACACTCCCCTAAAGAAGAGTACATCATCGCTCAGTCCACAGACACTCCTAAAGAAGTATTTATCTCAGCTCAATCTGAAGACCACGCCGAGCCTGGAGATGACAAGTCAGAGTTGACGGAAAGGAAATCTAATACAGGTTGGCGGCGCATTCATTTGCTCGTTCCTGAGATCTGTTTCCATTTGATTTATCTGCTACAAAAATTATGTTTTATCATGCCCGGTCTGTCTCTGTCTATCTGTCCATCCGTCCATCTGTCTGTCCATACCTCCATCTCTCCCTCTGTCTGTTTGTCCGTCTGTCCGTCTGTCTGTGCCCTCCAAAAGAGGTGTTGTCTCTCTGTGGCCTGTGTCCGACGCCGGGGCATGGTGGGCCAGAGGAGGAGAGATCATGGGAGGAGCAGCTGGAGTGTCACCAGGAGCAGCTGGAAAAGGAGATGCAGGAGGCCAGAAGGATGGTGTTCCGCCTGCAGGTAACTAAAGGCTCCTCACACACACACACATACGCACTCACACATGCATGCACCCGCACACACCCGCACACACACACACACACCAAGATTATTGTAGTGAACTAAAACTGAAACTAAAACAAAAACAATTTAGTAAACTGAAATAAAATAATTAACAAACCCATGTAAAAAACTAAAACTATACTGAAACTATTAAATTTGACTCCAAAACGAACTAAAATAAATGATAAATAAAAACCATCATGAATTACAGTGCATTCAGAAGTATTCAGACCTCTTGACCGTTTCCACATTTTGTTAAGTTACAGCCTTATTCAAAAATGGATTCAATAGTTTTTTTTTCCCCTCATCAATCTACACACAATACCCCATAATGACAAAGCAAAAACAGGTTTTTAGAATTGTTTGCAAATGTATTACAAATAAAGAAACTGAAATATCACATTTACATAAGTATTCAGACCCTTCACTCAGTATTTTGTTGAAATACCTTTGGCAGCGATTACTTCCTTGAGTCTTCTTGGGTATAAAGCTATAAGCTTGGCACAACTGTATTTGGGGAGTTTCTCCCATTCTGCAGATCCTCTCAAGCTCTGTCAGGTTGGATGTGGAGCGTCGCTGCACAGCTGTTTTCAGGTCTCTCCAGAGATGTTCAATCGGGTTCAAGTCCTGGCTCTGGCTGGGCCACTCAATGACATTCAGAGACTTGTCCCGAAGCCACTCCTGCGTTGTCTTGGCTGTGTGCTTAGGGTCGTTGTCCTCTTGGAAGGTGAACCTTCACTCCAGTCTGAGGTCCTGAGCGCTCTGGAGCAGGTTTTCATCAAGGATCTCTCTGTACTTTGCTCTGTTAATCTTTCCCTCGATCCTGACTTATCACCCAGTCCCTACAGCTGAAAAACATCCCCACAGCATGATGCTGCCACCACCATGCTTCACCGTAAGGATGGTGCCAGGTTTCCTCCAGATGTGATACGTGGCATTCAGGCCAAAGAGTTCAATCTTGGTTTCTATCAGACTAGAGAATCTTGTTTCTCATGGTCTGAGAGTCCTTTAGGTGCCTTTTGGCAAACTCCAAGCAGGCTGTCATGTGCCTTTTACTGAAGAGTGACTTCTCTCTGGTCACTTTACCATAAAGGCCTGATTGGTGGAGTGCTGCAGAGATGGTTGTCATTCTGAAAGGTTCTCCCATCTCCACAGAGGCACTCTGGAGCTCTGTCAGAGTGCCCATCAGGTACTTGGTCACCTCCCTGACAAAGGCCCTTCTCCCCCGATTGCTCAATTTCGGCAGGTGGCCAGCTCTAGGATAAGTCTTGGTGGTTCCAAACTTCTTCCATTTAAGAATGATGGAGGCCTCTGTCTTCTTGGGGACCTTCAATGCTGCAGACACTTTTTGGTACCCTTCCCCAGATCTGTGCATCGACTCAATCCTGTCTCTGAGCTCTACGTACAATTCCTTCGACCTCATGGCTTGGTTTTTGCTCTGACATGCACTGTCAACTGTGGGACCTTATATAGACAGGTGTGCACCTTTCCAAATCATGTCCAATCAATTGAATTTACCACAGGTGGACTCCAATGAAGTTGTAGAAACATCTCAAGGGTGATCAATGGAAACAGGATGCACCGGAGCTCAATTTTGAGTCTCATAGCAAAGAGCCTGAATACTTCTGCAAATAAGAATTCAAAAAACCTGTTTTCACTTTGTCATTATGTGGTATTGTGTGTAGATTGATGATTGATGAGGGAAAACATGTATTTAATAATTTTTTGAATAAGGCTGTAATGTAACAAAATGTGTCAAAAGTAAAGTGGTCTGAATACTTTCCGAATGCACTGTATGTTCAGTTTTAGTTTTTTGGGGACAAAAATCGAATGGGGTTTAGAAGCTTCTTTTTGTAATAGGGGTTTCAAGCTTCTGAATCTGGTGGGTTAGACAGTTACTTAATCATTTAAAAGTAGACTCAGTGAGATGACTTTGTTCTTCTAAGAAGCAGCTGAGAAGTTTAGTCTCGCGCTTCAGCGCTCCTGGTTGTTGTGGAAATTGACCCACTACTACTGTTACTTGGTGCATCTACCTCATCTCGCTGAGTCTACCTTTAAAGCTAACCTAACCTATGACCTGACCCATCATCTTATGCATTACTGCCCCACAGTGGCAAGACGTGACCTCCCAAAAAAAAAAAACACTTTGCAACACATAAATGGCTCCTAGCCTCCCACGCATAGGCTTCTTTCTGTCCCTAACGCATAGGCTTCTTTCTGTCCCTAAAACGAAATAATATAAAACTAAATATAAATGTTTTTATGTAACTTAAACTAATAATACATGAGTAAAATGGAACTGAAAACTAACTGAAACTAAACTGATTTCAAATGAAAATGTTTAAACTAATAGAAATAAAAACAAATATAAAAACACAAAACTATAATAACCTTGACACACACACACTACAGATACACATAGGTAGATACAGTGTCAGACATATAAACATAGCTTTATGTGAACATCTTTAGTATGTCTAAGATGTATCCCTCCAAGACTCCAGCTAAGGTAAGTATACAATGAGATTGTGATCATCCAAACATAATCTGGTATCAAGGAGCTGAGTGCTCTTAATCTAGCACAATCTAATTTATCCTGTCAGGTATAAAAATCACCCCCCACCTCTACCCCACCAAACTGAGGATGATCACATGAAAGTGTCCTGCACATGTCCAAGCCAAACATTTGCTCTATGTTCACTGTCCAGTTCAGGATGGCAGCCTTGTGGTGTATGTGAGGTCATTTGTCCATATCGGTGTGTGTGTGTCTGACATGTTTTTATGCATGCATGTGATGTATTCAACAGGCTTTCTTTCTCTCTGGTGTATGTTTATACGGTGAAATGTATTCTGGGTGTGTAGGCTTTATCTTATGTGTACAGTATGTGTCCATCCCTCTCTTCTCTCTCCAGGCTCTACTGCTGCACGGCTCTCTCCCTGAGGACGAGCAGGATGTCTCCATGGGCTTCGGGGATAGCAGAGCTAACTCTGAGCAGCAGCTGGTAGTGTCCGCCCCCATCTTCTCTCTACATTCACTTTAGATAGTATGGCATGTTCAGCCACTCACTGTGATGTAGCAGTGTCAGACCCTGGCACGCTATGATGTTTTTACTGTCACTCTAGAGTCCAGAAAAGTCGCAGATACTGTAGAAGTGTGAATGAGTCTATGTTATCTGCTTAGCCTGCTTTCATGCCAGGACACTGTCTCTTTACAAGCTCTGGCATTTCTCTTTTTTCTCATAATGCCGCTCATCCCCATACTTTGAAGGTTATAATCCGCAATCGTCTGGACCAAAGCATGGAGGAGGCTCTTGATCTGAAGGTACAGTAAGTAAAAGTAATTGGGCTTAATGTGGATGAGCTGCCAAAAGAGCACAGACCTTCCCCCAATGAAATGTCTCTGAGTCTGTCTGTCTTTCTGTCATCTCAGAGGGAGCTTCTGAGGCACAAGCAGGAGGCACGCCACCTTCAGGCCATTAAGGTAAGACCTGCCAGTCAAACACTTATACATAGATTAGTAGCTTTTATTCAGTTCTCATGCCAGCTCTGGGTAGAGAAACAGACCCTTTTAGCCTCCAGTGTTCCTTTACAGAAGAGTTGTGTGCTCTGTTTCAGGCTTCATAATGATCCATATGTGGGTCTTTACTCTTTGGTAGGCAAGCCGGCCTCTCTAGCGTTGTCTTTGATCTGCCTTTCCTCATTAGGATGCTCTTCAGCAGCGAATGTCTGTACAGGAGGCTGCGGTGCTGCAGCTGAAGCAGGAGCTACTGAGGTGCAGCATGGACAAAGAGCAACTGGAGGGGGAGAACGTGAGTCAGATGATATGATAATACATATGTTGACATTTAGAATGAATATTTGACCTTTATATTCAATGGCTCTATCTATTTATGTATTCAAATATTCACAAAATGTTTTGTTCATCCACATTACAAATATAAGTATATATTTGTATATTTGTAGGCAGAGCTCAAACGGAAGTTGAGCGATCGGAACAAACTGCTCAGTGAATATGAGGTAAGATCAGAAAAATTCGCATTTTCACCATTTCAACACACTTTAACATTTAGATATGATTATGTAGTTGAAATGTATCAAAGTATCACAGATATCACAGTGATATGTCTATAAAACCAGCAGCATCTTGGAAAAAAGGATAGACTACTTCAGCAACAGCAATTGAAACTGGACGATGCTCGGCACAACTCTAATGAAGGAAGCCACAGGGTATGGTACCATACTCAAACTGCTTCCACTGCATTTACAGTAAATTACATGTATTCGTTATAGCTTGTGAAGTTGGTAAGATATATTATGTCTGTTTTTCTTCAGTCATCTAGGAGTGAAAAGAGTGGGTACAGTAACCTTGTGGGCCCACCCCCTTGTCCCGCCTTCCAACACACAGTGGTGAGTCATGTACACCTATGTACATTTCCTACATGTGTTTACATGTTGGTTGGAGGGAGTGGGTGATTCATTAAATGTGTGTTTTAGATATGTTTCATGTCATCATTATAGCTGTTTCTAGAGCTAGAGACCTAATAGAGGTTAAAGGCCAAGGCCAAATGATCAATAACCTTCAAATATGCCTGGACACCAGTTCTAGTGGTTTATGTCATTACGTGTGTGTGTGTTAGCAGGGGGAGGAACTGCAGCTGGTAAGGGAGGCCCTGCGTAGTCTGAGGGATGGCTTCTCAGGTCACGACCCTCAGCATCACACCCTGGACACACTGGAGCAAGGGGTGGCCAGTCTCATGGACCGCCTATACACACTCGACACACGCCGCAGGCAGCAGGACAGAGGGTTACACACACACACACACACAGACACAGACACAGACACAGACACACACACACACACACACACACACACACACACACACACACACACACACACACACACACACACACACACACACACACACACACACACACACACACACACACACACACACACACACACACAGATGGGTGCTGTGTTTATGCTGTTAGTGTGATATTATGCACCTGATGTGATAATCGTGTTTATCGTCTGCACATCGTGACTGATGGAATTGGCATTTCTCTTAGTAACTGTGACTCTGTCTTCTTGTAGAGTCAGTACAAATCACCAGGACGAAGAGCCAACCCCACAGACAGGGACTCATGGCCACCCAGCTCAAGTAAGATGTACTGTTTGTTTTGCCGTTCTCAACAACCTTGCTAATTCTCTTCACGCAACTTTATATAATTGTGTAATTCAATTACATTGAGCACATGTTAGGAGGTATTGAGGATTAAATTACTAGGCTGGCTATCTGTAGAGAAAAGGGTCATATTAATACAACTTGGTCTGGTCCACATAATTATTAAAGACTCAGCCTCCTCTACCTATACAACACCAATAGACTCTGATATTGCCTGTTTTACATGTAAGAGTCTATCTGGTAAGAACACCTTTGTATATACTGATGCTGTTGAGTGGAACAAACTATCACAGCAACTCAAAGCCATGCCGACCATAGTTGAGGAGACTAAATTACTTGGTGTTAACTTAGATTGTAAACAGTCATGGTCAAAAAATATAGATTTGACACCACACTCCACAAAGCAAATCCTGTAGGCTCTAGTTTTATCTTATCTTGATTATTGTCCAGTCATATGGTCAAGTGCTGCAAAGAAAGACCTAGTTAAGCTGCAGATGGCACAGAACAGAGGGGCACGTCTTGCTCTTCTTGTAATCAGAGAGATAATATTAATACTATGCATGGCAGTCTCTCTTGGCTAAGAGTTCAGGAAAGACTGACTGCGTCACTTCTTGTTTTTATAAGAAATCTCTGTGTTGGAAATTCCAACTTGATTGCATAGTCAACTTACACACAGCTTGACACACACACTTACCCCATCAGACATGCCACCAGGGTTTTTTTCACAGTCCCCAGATCCAGAACAAATTCAAGGAAATGTACAGTATTATACAGAGCCATGAGTATATGGAACTCCCTTCCATCTCATATAGCACAAGTAAACAGCAAACCTGGTTTCAAAAAACAAATAAAGCAACACTTCACGGCACAACGCCTCTCCCCATGTGACCTACTTGTTGTGTGTATGTACTGACATGTATGTGTAACTAATATATGCACACACTACATGTTAATGTTTTTAACTGTATGCAAATTGTAAAATCTTTTGTCTGTAATGTCTTTTTGTTATGTGTCGGACCTCAGTAGGGCTAGTTGTCGCCATCATCGTCGGCTAATGGGGGATCCTAATAAATCAAATCAATCCACTACTTCATTTAAAACAGATCACTGCACCTGTACATAGCCCATCTGTAAATAGCCCAACCAACTACCTCATCCCCTACTGTATTCATTTATTTATCTTGCTCCTTTGCACCCAGTATTTCTACTTTGCACATTCATCTACTGCACATCTACCATTCCAGTGTTAAATTGATATATTGTAATTACTTTGCCATCATGGCCTATTAATTGCCTTACGTTCCTTATCTTACCTCATTTGCACACATTGTATATAGATTTGTTTTTCTACTGTATTATTGACTGTATGTTTGTTTTACTCCATGTGTAACTCTGTGTTGTTGTATGTGTCGAACTGCTTTGCTTCATCTTGGCCAGGTCGCAGTTGTAAATGAGAACTTGTTCTCAACTTGCCTACCTGGTTAAATAAAGGTGAAATAAAAAAAATTATAAAATAAAACGTGTCGTAAGCTGGCTAATGTTCGAGCAATAGACACATTTTTCAGTTCTGTATCTATGTCATGTGTCTGTATCTATGTAATGTAATGTTTTAGCACCATGGAAATAAGTCTGACTTTCTTGTGATGTCCCTGTCATTTACATTTTTTATTTTCATATATGTACTGTGTGTATGTATTTTAATTGTCAAATAAAATCAATCAATCCTGTCTTTAAGCTGTAAGCCAACCTATATGTTTTTATTTGTTTTCAGAAATAGCTCACTCTCACAGTAGCCCTGGCCTGGACTCCACAGTCTCCACTAAAGTGCTCTACTTCACTGATCGCTCACTCACTCCTTTCCTGGTCAACATCTCCAAAAGGTAAAATTTCAGAATCCCTCTTTGGGTCTAGAAGATGTCCATTGCATGTGTATCTTTGTGTTGTATGGTTGAGTGCTGCCTGGATGCAATGTATATGTTAGTACACGTGTATATTTTTAGGGTATTGAATGCATGTGTGTCATTGGTGTGTTCGTGTGTGTGTGTTGTGTGTCGATGTGCTGTAGCGTTGTGAGGGAATGTGCATGTCTGTGTCTCTGCACAGATCAATGTACCATGATGCCATCTGACAGTGAGACTGTGCTGTGCTGTTAGGCTGGGGGAGGTGACTCTGAGAGACTTCAAGGCAGCGGTGGACCGCCAGGGTAGCTTCAGGTACCACTTCAAAGCCCTTGACCCAGAGTTTGGGACTGTGAAGGAGGAGGTAGGCATGTTTTGGATTACAGCTTTGGGTTTACATTTAGATAGGGTCAAATGTTACCACTGAGGCAGAAATGACTGAATGACCAAAATGAAAAGATGAAACACTTGGAATTGGCAATAGTTCCGAAACCCAGTAACTATTTTAAGATCATAGAGACAAGGGATCTCTATAAAGGTTGATAAATTACAGTTGAAGTCGGAAGTTTACATACACCTTAGTCAAATACATTTAAACTGAGTTTTTCACGATTCCTGACATTTAATTCTAGTAAAACATCCCTGTCTTAGGTCAGTTAGGATCACCACTTTATTTTATGAATGTGAAATGTCAGATAGTAGAGAGAATTTTTTATTTCAGCTTTTATTTCTTTCATCACATTCCCAGTAGGTCAGAAGTTTACATGCACTCAATTAGTATTTGGTAGCATTGCCTTTAAATTGTTTAACTTGGGTCAAACGTTTTGGGTAGCCTTCCACAAGCTTCCCACAATAAGTTGGGTGAATTTTGGCCCATTCCTCCTGACAGAGCTGGTGTAACTGAGGATATAGATACTTTTGTACCTGTTTCATCCAGCATCTTCACAAGGTCCTTTGCTGTTGTTCTGGGATTGATTTGCACTTTTTGCACCGAAGTACGTTCATCTCTAGGAGACAGAACGCGTCTCCTTCCTGAGCGGTATGACGGCTGCGTGGTCCCATAGTGTTTATACTTGCGTACTATTGTTTGTACAGATGAACGTGGTACCTTCATGAGTTTGGAAATTGCTCCCAAGGATGAACCAGACTTGTGGAGGTCTACAATTTATTTTCTGAGGTCTTGGCTGATTTCTTTTGATTTTCCCATGATGTCGAGAAAAGAGGCACTGAGTTGGAAGGTAGGTCTTGAAATACATCCACAGGTACACCTCCAATTGACTCAAATGTCAGTTAGCCTATCAGAAGCTTTTAAAGCCATGACATCATTTTCTGGAATTTTTCAAGATGTTTAAAGGCACAATCAACTTAGTGTATGTAAACTTCTGACCCACTGGAATTGTGATACAGTGAATTATAAGTGTCTGTAAACAATTGTTGGAAAAATTACTTGTGTCATGCACAAAGTAGATGTCCTAACTGACTTGCCAAAACTATAGTTTGTTAACAAGTAATTTGTGTAGTGGTTGAAAAACGAGTTTTAATTACCTAATGACTCCAACCTAAGTGTATGTAAACTTCCGACTTCAACTGTATATATATAAAAGGGTGTGGACACCGCTTCAAATTAGTGGATTCGGCTATTTCAGCCACACCCGTTGCTGACAGGTGTATAAAATTGAGCACATAGCTATGCAATCTCCATAGACAAACATTGGCAGTAGAATGGCCTTACTGAAGAGCTCAGTGATTTTCAACATGACACTGTCATAGAATGCCACCTTTTCAACAGGTAAGTTGGTCAAATGTCTGCCCTGCTAGAGCTGCCCCAGTCAACTGTAAGTTCTGCTAATGTGAAGTGGAAACATCTAGGAGCAACAACGGCTCAGCAGCGAAGTGGTAGGCCACACAAGCTCACAGAATGGGGCCACCAAGTGCTGAAGCGTATAAAAATCATCTGTCCTCAGCTGCAACACTCACTACCGAGTTCCAAACTGTCTCTGTAAGCAACCTCAGCACAATAACTGTTTGTCGGGAGCTTCATGAAATGGGTTTCCATGGACGAGGAGCCACACACAATTCTAAGATCACCATGCGCAATGCCAAGCGTCGGCTGGAATGGTGTAAAGCTCACCGCCATTGGACTCTGGAGCAGTGGAAACGCGTTCTCTGGACGCCCTGACCTCAACCACATCGAACACCTTTGGGATGAATTAGAACACCGACTGCAAGCCAGGCCTAATCGCCCAACATCAGTGCCTGACCTCACTAATGCGCTTGTGGCGGAATGGCAGCAAGTCCCCGCAGTAATGTTTCAACATCTAGTTGAAAGCCTTCCCAGAAGAGTGGAGGCTGTTATAGGGGGGACCAACTCCATATTAATGCCCATGATTTTGGAATGAGATGTTCGACGAGCATGTGTGCACATACTTTTGGTCATGTAGTGTATGTGTTTAGAGTCTGTCCCTGTATATGTCATAGTTTATATTATAAGAGCATGCCTGTCTGGTTCTGGTTGGTGTTCTCAGGTGTTCCAGGATGGAGCCCTGGTGCCTGGCTGGGAGGGGAAGATAGTGGCCTGGGTGGAGGAGGACCATGGAGAGAGACGGTAGAAGTGGGAACCAACCAACCATAGAGGGAACCACTAGCCTCAAACTGTGACCACTGGACTATGATGCCATAGCACCCTCTCAGTATTCTCAGCAGCCCTGCAGAGGTAGCTATTATAACAATTGGGATCAATCTATTTATTACTGTTTCAAGATAAAACCATACTTAAAAAAAAAAAAAATTCTTATGGACATTTGACTTACAGTAACTGTTTGAAGTACAAGTTGTAGTTGCCAAATATGAATGAATACAATTTTTAAGTTTTAATAAACATGGATTACTGCATGAATATTGACTATTTGTGAATTATTTCCTAGACAAGCAGTTAATGTAACTCATGATCATGGAGGACTATAACTCCACTTGAGTCATTAATGTTGCTCTGAATGTCTTTACTGAGGTACTGTTTACTACTACAAAGGTTCAGACCCACAGCTTGTAGGATGCATAACAGAAATGACATTTATTTTTGTCCACTTGCTTTGAGGTAACTGAAGTTAATGCCTTCTCTAGTGCCATTCTTATATTTCCAAAGTCAGAGTCCCTTCAGAGAGACAAATCACCTACTAGGTGTAAGTGTGACTTGCTAGAGCAGACAGTGTTGTTGTTGTTTTACGTGTGTGCTTTTAGTGTCGGCAGTACCGGCACTAGAGTATAGACACTTGCAAAGTTAATATACGTTTCTTGTTGAACGTGGCAGAGGCCGACTCCTCCTTCAGTCTCAGGCAGCTCCAGGTCTAGATGGTACATATCCTCCACTTCTACTTGTATATCATATTATAGAGAAATACACACAGACTTTTAGACCAACAAGACCACAGAAAGGATAACTTATAATGTAACATAGGCTTTTATGTCAACATAGGAAGCGTTTAAGCAAGACCAACATCATTTTTGTTAATCTGTCACAGGGTCTTATTCATAGCACAAGGGAAAGGGGAAGCAGAGTGGTCCCTGACCTGGGAAATGCTGAGATGGCTGAACATTATGGTAGTTCCACAGTCAGCTCCAGGCTCCGAGAGGTCCTTGGGGTCAGAGTTAACAGTGAGCTGGTGCTGTGGCCGCTGAGGCTGGGCTGTCACTGAGCTGGAGATTATTATTAGTCTTGTTGCTTTGGTCCCCTGGCCCAGATGTTAGCTGGACAGATGTGATGAGCTGCACAGGTGTGCTCTCCTCAGTCTGCCCTTCACACAAAGAGGAGATCTGCTGGAGCAGGGAAGCTGGGGTCTGGGAGTCTGGGAAATGAATGTCAAAACATTAATCTTTAGCTACAGTACACCTTTAAAAAATATTCATACTATGTAGTTAGTAGGTATTGCTCAATACAATGGTGGTTAAATAATCTCGCCTTTATCTTGATGGTGTAACCTTAATATAAAACTGTTCCTTTGAAGCAGGGAATAATTCCGTAGAGGGCTTACCTGTGTTGGTGGTGGTGGTGGCTGGAGTGGTCCCTGACCTGGGAAATGCTGAGATGGCTGAACATTATGGTAGTTCCACAGTCAGCTCCAGGCTCCGAGAGAGTTAAAAGAACCCATCATGTTCTCTAGGCTGCCCTTTAGCTTACTGCTGCTGACGTTGTACTGCTGGGCCAGACGCAGGCCATGCTGCTGCTGGGTGAAGCTCAGAGCTAACAGGTGAACCTGGTCCTTCTCCCTCTTGTCCTTCTGAGCCTGCTGCTGCACCGCAGGGCTGAACGCCACATCCACCTCACTGTAGTCTTCTAAGTACAGGGAACCCAAGTTGTAGTTAGGGATGAAACGGTTACCGGTTTCACGATAAACCATGGTAAAATTCCCAATGGTTAATATTACTATTTCAAATGTTTATTATCATTAAAACACGGTTTGAAAAACTCACGGTAAATACTGTCCAGCATCAACCAAAGTTAGCAACAGTCTGACGCAGGCGCAGCATGCAACGTGGGTTTTGTTTTGTGTAAAAACATGGCGGAAGGCAGTGACAGGGCTTGGGAGATTTTTCAGCCTTCTAAGAGGACCAAATCTGAAGTGTGGTCGTATTTTGGGTTTTACAAGAGTGCTGAGGGAAACTTAATCGAAGATGGTCACCATGTCTGCAGAACATGCAACAACAAAAATCGCTGCGAAAGGGGGCAACACTTAAAATCTCTTGAGTCATCTTCGTGACCACCACCCACTACTTTATAGAGAATGCAAGGTAAGTTAACGTTTAGCTCAATGCATGATGTGGGGACTTCGGAATGGGGGAAAATGTCATGGTTTGTCTGTTTAACTTGCTAATAACTTGTCAATAATGTAAACTGAAGCTTTCAGTGTCACCTACTCTTGTAAAAACACTACACGTTGTTCTGCTGCTGTATGCGTCATGTATCTGCAGACTCTATTCCCCCATTGCACATGATAACACGTTATGTAGTTTAGTCACCCAACCAACATATTTTGTTCATTTAAAATCCGTCAGTCGTCGACTTGGTTGTAAAAGTGTTCCAACACTAACGTTATATACTCCTATACAAGACTCCTGTATTTATGTCAAGTGTTGGGCTCATTGCAATTACTATCACTGTCTTCTTAAGACTAATTTGTATTTATGTAAATTGTGCATGGGGTCATTGCATATACTCTAAAGCAACACAGAAGACAGACAGGGGCTGCGTTCCAAACCCTTATGACACACCCTCATCCACTTACCCTCGCCTTATGCCCTTGGGGGAATCCCCGTCGCCATCTTGGAGGACGGTCCAAATGATTAGCCAAGCAAGGGAAGTTTGCAACGTAAGCCACTCAGCCCTTGTTTTTAGTCGGCTTTGCGTGTGTACAATTATGTTCACTCCGGGGCCTGAACCTCCACATTATTCAATTCGCAACGATTGTGCATCCTCTAAGAAAAGTCAACGAAAACCTAAAAACAACATCAATGGAGAAGTCAAGATACAAGTGTAAGTAAAAACGAATGCAAATAAGTTAGAAATGGTGCTACTAATGCACATGATGGCACAAACACGTCTCGTAAAAAGTAAATATGTTTTTGTAGAAATATAAAATGTTCCTTCTTCAGACGTTAGTTAGCTAATTAATTTGCTAGCTATCATACAGTAGGCATATATTAATACTGATATATTTAATATAAGTAGGCATGCACTCATAGTTGACTGTAGCGCATATAAAGCACCCACAAGCTACAGGAGGCTGAAAATACAATCATTGCGGGATGATTTAATTCAAATAAAATTTTATTGGTCACATACACATGGTTAGCAGATGTTAATGCGAGTGTAGCAAAATGCTTGTGCTTCTAGTTCCGACTGTGGAGTAATATATAACAAGTAATCTAACAATTTCACAACAACTACCTAATACACACAAGTGTAGAGGAATGATTAAGAATATGTACATATAAATATATGGATGAGCGAAGGCCGAACGGCATAGGCAAGATGCAGTAGATGGTATAGAGTACAGTATATACATATGAGGATGAGTAATGTAGGGTATGTAAACATTATATAAAGTGGCATTGTTTAAATGACTTGTGATACATTTATTACATCCAATTATGAATTATTAAAGTGGCTAGAGATTGAGTCTGTATGTTGGCAGCAGCCACTCAATGTTAGTGATAGCTGTTTAACAGTCTGATGGCCTTGAGATAGAAGCTGTTTTTCAGTCTCTCGGTCCCAGCTTTGATGCACCTGTACTGACCTCGCCTTCTGGATAATAGCGGGGTGTGGCTCGGGTGGTTGTTGTCCTTGATGATCTTTTTGGCCTTCCTGTGACATCGGGTGGTGTAGGTGTCCTGGAGGGCAGGTAGTTTGCCCCCGGTGATGTGTTGTGCAGTCCTCACTACCCTCTGGAGAGCCTTACAGTTGTGGGCAGAGCAGTTGCCGTACCAGGCGGTGATACATCCCGACAGGATGCTCTTGATTGTGCATCTGTAAAAGTTTGTGAGTGTTTTTGGTGACAAGCCAAATTTCTTCAGCCTCCTGAGGTTGAAGAGGTGAGTCAGTGAGAACGCACCTTTGTGGGGCCCTAGTGTTGAGGATCAGTGGGGTGGAGATGTTGTTTCCTACCCTCACCACCTGGGGGCAGCCCGTCAGAAAGTCCAGGACTCAGTTGCACAGAGAGGGGTCAAGACCCACGAGTTTGGAGGGTACTTTGTGTTAAATGCTGAGTTGTAATCGATGAACAGCATTCTTAGGTACTTAGGTATTCCTCTTGTCCAGATGGGTTAGGGCAGTGTGGTTGCGATTGGGTCGTCTGTGGACATATTGGGGCGGTAAGCAAATCAGAGTGGGTCTAGGGTGTCAGGTAGGGTGGAGGTGATATGATCCTTGACTAGTCTCTCAAAGCACTTCATGATGACGGAAGTGAGTGCTACGGAGCGATAGTCGTTTAGATCAGTTACCTTAGCTTTCTTGGGAACAGGAACAATGGTGGCCCTCTTGAAGCATGTGGGAACAGCAGACTTGGGTAGGGATTGATTGAATATGTCCGTTAACACACCAGCCAGCTGGACTGCGCATGCTCTGAGGACGCGGCTAGGGATAACCCAGCCTTGCGAGGGTTAACATGTTTAAATGTTTTAGCACGCAGGTTTTGGTAGCGGGCTGTGTCAGTGGCACTGTATTGTCCTCAAAGCGAGCAAAGAAGTTGTTTAGTTTGTCTGGGAGCAAGACATCGGTGTCCGCGACGGGGCTGGTTTTCTCTTTGTAGTCCGTGATTGACTGTAGACCCTGCCACATACGTCTTGTGTCTGAGCCGTTGAATTGTGACTCTACTTTGTCTCTATACTGACGCTTAGCTTGTTTGATTGCCTTGCAGAGGGAATAGCTACACTGTTTGTATTGGGTCATGTTTCCAGTTGCCTTGCCATGATTAAAAGCAGTGGTTCGCGCTTTCAGTTTTGCGCGAATGCTGCCATCAATCCACGGTTTCTGGTTGGGGAAGGATTTAATAGTCACCGTGGGTACCACATTACCGATGCACTTGCTAATAAACTCGCTCACCGAATCAGCGTATACATCAATGTTATTGTCCGATGCTATCCGGAACATATCCCAGTCCATGTGATCGAAGCAATCTTGAAGCGTGGAATCAGATTGGTTGGACCAACATTGGACAGACCTGAGCATGGGCGTTCCTGTTTTAGTTTCTGTCTATAGTTTCTGTCCATTTAAGGGTGTCCATTTAAAATAATCTTTCGTCCCTCGCTCCTTGCCCTGCAAGTGTATACTCGTCAGACGTCATGATACGTCCTCAGAAGTGTCCCCTTAATTTGAGGGCTGAGGGGATAGGTGTGTCTTTTAAGTGTTTGGACCGCTGTGTGTGTGTGTGATAATTATAATGTAACAACACTAATAAAAATAATACATTTGCTATTCCCTTGTTTACAGAGTGGGCGTGCAGCAGGCAAACCTAGTGATACTACTGGTCCCTCCTCATCTACAGTTGTGACAGACACTCGAGTAAGCATTTAAAAGGCAGGCTGCTTATGCACCCACATCATAAAATGCTCAAGACCTCACTGCAGCCCTTTCATATTACATTGCAAAGGACATGATGCCATTTCAAATTGTTGAGAGGCCTGGCTTTCTGAGGCTGATGAAGGTTGCCGTACCTCACAACAAAGTGCCATCACGAACATTCTTCGCCAAGACTGAAATCCCAAACCTGTACAACCAGGTTAAAGCTGATGTTGGAAAAAGTTTGACTCAAGTCACATGGTTTGCTGCAAGTACTGACCTCTGGACCAGTGAAAGCGGGGGTGGTCAATCGTAAATCAGCTTCACTACCCATTACCTCACCCCAGACTGGCAACTGGAATCAAACTGCCTGGAAACACTGTTCTTCCCAGAAGATCACTCGGCTCACAACATCAGATAGTTTTTTGAGAATATGCTGGAAGAGTGGGGGATCAACAAGAAAGACATGGTCTGCATAACCACAGACAACGCAACAAACATGATCAAGGCTTTTGAAGAGTTCCCAGATCTGTGGCTTGGGTGCTTTGGCCATAATTTGAACCTGGCCATCTCAAAGGCTCTGAAAATTCAGAGAGGACATAGCAGTCAAGGCCTGCTGTCATCTGATTCAAGGCTTCTCACAGAGCTGGAAGAGAAGGAGAGAACTGAGAGAAAAGCAAGCTGCCCTCAACATGCCACAGAAGGCTCTGATCCATGATGTGGTGACTCGTGGGGATCTGAGCGTTTCCTCAGCCAACAGCAGCCAGTGTGTGCGACACTGGCTGGAGAAAGAGGAACATGGCATCTGTGCCCAAGGACGGCAACATAAGTGTCATGGAGCAACTGTGCCAGCTCCTTGAACCTCTGAGCAAATGTACAGATGCACTTGCCTCAGAGACACGAGTGACACTGTCAGCCATCAAGCCTGTCCTGGACCACATCACCCATGATGTTCTGGTGGAAAAGGAAATGGAGCCATCTCTGACCAAGGAAATGAAAAGGGTAATGAGAGAAGACCTTAACAACAGATACACAGAGAAGGCAAAGAGAGTCGTGCACATGGCTTGTTTCATTGACCCCCGCTTCAAAAGGAGCTTTTTAGATGAGCCTGAGGCTGTAAAGGTTGACACTGACAGCTGTGTCCAGGAGGCCTTGAAGCTGGCAGCTGCACAAGTCAGGGAAGCACCACAAAGCACCAGCAGCACCTCCACCACCAACACCCCCACAGCGGCATTGGAGGGGAAAGGCCATGCTGGGTTGCTGAGAAAGATTACCTCAACAAGGTAGCAGAGAGGTGAAGAGGGTCAGATTCCGACCACCCTAGAAGACAGAGTGAAAGAAGAGATCAAGGTCTACCTGTCTCTGCCACCCATTCCAGCAGAAGAGGATCCACTGGTGTGGTGGAGGGGGCATGCATCAGAGCTGCCTTGCCAGGGTTGCCAGGAAGCTTTTGTGCATCACAGCAACCAGCGTGCCATCAGAGAGTGTTCAGCGCCAGCGGGCACACTTCCAGCACATTTTAACAATACCGCGATAATACTGATAACCGTGATAATTTTGGTCACTATAATCGTGATATGAAATTTTCATACCATTTCAATGAAACACCTTTTTAGTTCAAACAGTGTTAGATAACATTGGTATCAAAACCACTAAAAAGTGATAAAGTCAGCTGTCGTATAAATATTTTTTGGGAACAATGTAAATGTTTTTCTTCCTGCACCTCTTATAAAACAGATTACAGTCCAGGTAATTATGCAGAAATACAGGTTTGTGTTCTGCAGGACAACAGTGACTCTTGGTACCTTCTCCTTCATCAGTGTCTGTCTCCAGTTTCCCTCCACACACAGGCACAGGGTTGTTTGTATCACCAGGGGCAGGGGCGTGCTTCCAGCCACATGCATTGATGTACAGCAACCCTTTCTTTGGCTCCTGATACAAACAATAAAGCAACTGTCCAGCCTCTTAATAGTTCACACCTCCATATTATTAGCCAGCACTGCACAGTCAAACACATGAACCAGTATTCTCTCATCAACACACTTAGTTATGTCATTTTTATGTAGGCCAGTGTTCTAAGGATGTGTGTTTTGAATCTATAAACTCTACAGTGTGGGCGTAGCTGCTCATAGAAAGCAGGTCATTTGTTGTTCCAGCGAGTAGGCAGGAGTCAGGCTGAGCTGGTGCATTATTACTAGCTCCCTGTTTTATTTGTTTCTCGATAAACATTGGTAGCTTTGGGGGTCATTCTGTGACAGCTCGTCTAACATGGACTAGAACTGGTTGTACTGCTGCAAAACGTCCTGCTTTGTACTTTGTACAACCTGGGAAGAAGACATGTTGAGGGATTTAGTTCAGTATACACACAGCTCATTGGAGTTTTGCATTTGATTATGGTATGGCAAGGCACGTTAGCTATAGATGAAGAAGCATGGAGAGAATTCCTTGCTAGGTTAAATAACGTTGATGTTAGCTAGCTAACGTTACAGTAGTGTAGCTAAATAGCTACCGCAATACATCAGCCAGAAATGCCTTGAGTACAATCAAACCATTTGGTACGAATGCTGTGAATAAGATGGAGAACGGTAGTTATCCATTTAACACAAAACACATGGAAATACTCACAGTAAACTTGCTTCAAGTTTTTGTGAACCTTGTTCTAACTTTACAGCTAAATGTTGACAAAATCAACTTTGTCGCTACTGTCCTCTGTTACTATGGAAACGAGATGAGAGGGGTGCATGCACGCCCTCTTCTGACAGGAGAGAGGTGCTACAACTTTGCGCTCAACGGTGGACAGTGTCTGCTCTGCATCCTTCAGACATGATGGCCCAGACACATAAAGCTCTTTCATCACACCAGAGTAAACAATGGACATGTTTAGATATGAAGCATCATTTATTTTCATTACAAGACAAATATATGGTATAAATATGTTCTCATTCAGGTGCTAAAAAGAAAATGTATGACAAACACATATAGTATAAAATGATTTCCTACTGTTAAATAAACATGGCCATTATAAGGAGGTAAAATGACAGTTATAGTACAGGCGGAAGAATGTCAGAAACATTTTTTGTTTGTTTACTCTAGGCCTGTTCTGGTCCTACATGAGTCTCACTGATCATCCATTGTCTTATTCATCTTCCTCCTCAGTAGCTCTGCGGATGGAAAAACAAATGTAACATATAGTATTATGCAATTTCAAGAGGAGAAACAGAACTGCATAGCAGATATGTCCCTGATATGTAAAAAATCAACACATAGGCCTACGCAACGGAATAATTAGTGTAAGGTTACCTCAATCATGTCGTAGATCCAGCCGAGGAACTCGGCCACCTTGGTGTAGACTCCGGGGTGGTTGGGCTCAGCGCAGCCTGTACCCCAGCTCACCACGCCCACCAGTCTCCACACATTGTCAATTTGACAGACCAGAGGACCCCCACTGTCCCCCTGGGGAGAGGACAGGAGCAGATACACACTGCTGTCAATCACACTGGTTACCAGACCACCACACTGATTATTAGGGGTTGAGATATTGTTAAGTCACAGTGATTGAGGGATTATGGGTTGGGATATTGTGAAATACTGAAACCTGAGCTCTACTGAATTTTATCGGTTGGACCTTGAATAAAGCTGGTGTGCCCGCATGCCTAATGAGCTTTGTCTTTGCTAATTCAGAACAGTAAAGGGGACCCTTGGGGGAAAATATTCTCATTATCAAGAACCAATTCTACTTTAGTAAGAAACATCTCTGACCTTTGGTAAATCTCTTCATAAAACAAGCCACAGGAGGAAGAAATCAGGTATGTTTTATGAACTAACCTGACATGTGTCCACTTTGCCCTCGGTGTATCCAGCACAGAGCATGCGGGGGGTGATCTCTCCATTGTACATGCAGGAACTGTTGCATTTCTTGGTGCTTATCAGTGGAACCAGAGCTTCTTTTAGTGTGGCAGGGATGAGAACTGTCAAAGAAAGTCAAACTAATGTAAATATACCTCTTATTTTTAGGACTTGAGTGACTTTGTGCTATGAAAAAAACATTGAACCATTGATAGAGAGACAAATTCTACTATTTAAGTTCTATTATTCATTTAACATAGTCATACCATCATCCGGTTGAGTGTAGCCCCAGCCAGAGATCCAGCACTGTGTTCCTCTTGGAAGATCATGCTCGTACTGTGGCAGACAAATAGGCCTGATGGTATCTAAAAAAAATACAATTTAAGAGAATATTAGAAAACAGTGTAGGTCATTTTGAAGTTAATTTCAGTAATATTGGAACATGGTTTGGAATTGATTGCTGTAATAATATAGTTGAGTGTTCCAGTCAGCCAAGGGACTATGTGGTGTATTCAAAACAGAAGCAATCAAGTTCCCTGTCACCTGAGAAATTCAGTGAGGTTCGCAGTTTCATCAGAGCAATGTCATTGTCGTGGCTCCTGGGATTGTAGTTCTTGTTGTAGAGGATCTTTTCCACTGCATATCCAGTGTACTGAGCCATTTTAGCTGAACTGCGTGTGACAATACCAGCGTAGACAACCCAACTGGACACCTGTGGTAGCCTATAGCTGGAATGTGGAAAAAAAGAGATGAAGAAATTTATATCAGATAGATGGCTCTCCAATTCTCAATTGCATAAAGTACAACTGACTTTGATCAAAATAAAGTGAGAGCTATTACTGTCCCTAGTCATCACTACACTGTCATGAGTCAGTGACCTCTGACCTCAAACATCTAACCTCTTACCCCCGAGGGGTCCTTGGGGGTCTTACTTGTGCACACAGTGGGCTGCGGTGACCACCCATTGGCTGGTGATGATGGTGCCTCCACAGGTGTGTCGGTTGCTGTAGTAGAGACTGACTTGCCAGGGCCACCTTCCCAAAGTAGCCTCCACTCCCCCAATTATCCTGGGCAGCTTAGCCCGCGTCCCACACTCTACACAGGCACAGGAAACAAATGTGAAGGCATTTATTAAATTGTATTCATTTATTTAACCTTTATTTAACTAGGCAAGTCAGTTAAGAACAAATTCTCATTTACAAGGACGGCCTACCAAAAGGCAAAAGGCCTCCTGCGGGGACGGTGTCTGAGATAAAAAAAAATAAAAATAAATTAAATAAAAATATAGGACAAAACACACATCACAACAAGAGAGACAACACGACACTACATAAAGAGAGACCTAAGACAACAACATAGCATGGCAGCAATACATGACAACACAGCATGGTAGCAACACAACATGACAACAACATGGTAGCAACACAATATGGCAGCAGCACAGGGTACAAACATTATTGGGCACAGACAACAGCACAAAGGGCAAGAAGGTAAATACAACAATACATCACACAAAGCATCCATAACTGTCAGTAAGAGTGTCCATGATTGAGTCTTTGAATGGAGAGATTGAGATAAAACTGCCCAGTTTGAGTGTTTGTTGCAGCTCGTTCCAGTTGCTAGCTGCAGCTAACTGAAAAGACGAGCAACCCAGGGATGTGTGTGCTTTAGGGACCTTTAACAGAATGTGATTGGCAGAACGGGTGTTGTATGTGGAGGATGAGGGCTGCAGTAGATATCTCAGATAGGGGGGAGTGAGGCCTAAGAGGGTTTTATAAATAAGCATCAACCTGTGGATCTTGCGACGAGTATACAGAGATGACCAGTTTACAGAAGAGTATAGAGTGCAGTGATGTGTCCTATAAGGAGCATTGGTGGCAAATCTGATGGCCGAATGGTAAATAACATTTTACCCAGATCACTTTACATACATTATATTGAGAGAACTCATCACCCTACAGTATATACTGAGTGTACAAAACAGAGCACCTTTTTAATACTGACTTGCACCCCCTTTTGCCCTCAAAACAGCCTCAATTCGTCAGGGCATGGACTTGAAAGTTTCGAAAGCGTTCCACAGGGTTGCTGGCCCATGTTGACTCCAATGCTTCCCTCAGTTGTGTCAAGTTGGCTGGATGTCCTTTGGGTGGTGGACCATTCTTGATACACACGGGAAACTGTTGAGAGTGAAAAACCCAGCAGTGTTGAAGTTCTTGACATGCTTAAACTGGTGCGAATGGCACCTACTACCATACTCTGTTCAAAAGCACTTAAATATTTTGTCTTGCCCATTCACCCACATACACAATCCATGTCTCAATTGTCTCAAGGCTTAAAAATCCTTCTTTAACCCTCCTCCCTTTAATCTACACTGATTTAACTGGATTTAACAAGTGACATTAATAAGGGATTATAGCTTTCACCTGGATTCACCTGATCAGTCTATGTCATGGAAAGACAAGGCATTCCTACCAATTTGTAGCACCATGAAGTCATGACTGAGAGGTCATATAAAGGTCATTGGGTCCTACAGGTGTGTGAGATGCACACATTTACAATGTAGTTAATCCACTATTATGTTAGTGTTGTTAGTACCCTGCAGAAACTTACCAAAACATTTCAAAGCTATAACCTTCCCTGTGACGCAACTCCCCCTAAATAAAAACAAATCGGTCCATTAGAAAAGCTTGATAACTTTGTTATAGCACATCCATTTTTTCTGCATCATTAGGTAATGTATTATCTCCTCAGACAGCTGCCGTACCTTAACTGCCATATATTTTCCAGGCTGCTCTTGTGTTCGGAGGTAATCTGTATAAAGCCATCTGTGTAGTTTGGTCCGATGTCGGTTAAGTTCACCCCTTTTTGCTTGGTCAGTCTGGAAAGAAAATGAATCAGTTATATCTTCTATAAAAGCAGGCAAGATGGGAGTGTCCCTTTTAAAAAGTAATGTCTGATCTATGGGGCATACGGCAAGCCTATAAACAAGGTACTAACAGAGCATTAAATAATCCATCATTAACTGGGAGCAATCAGCCTTATGGTTAGGTGAATTGCCTAGTATGTTCCCAAGATGCTGTGGGCTTTATAGTAAGAAAGTGGTTTTAGTAGACTAGCCTTAGATATCCCAGCTGGCGGCAGACCAGGGTCCCCAGGGAAGAATTCCATCTCTCATAGCACACAGGCAGCCAGGTGGGAACCTTCTCTAACTGGATCTCCAAGAGGGAGTTCTCCGGGCTGATTCTGTAAAACACTGAACCTGATTGATAGAAAATAATCCTTCCAAAGACCAACTAGATCAACAGTTATGAACTGTGGTCTCGTTTGAAAGGGAAATGTTAAGCAGCTTATATCCAATAAATAATGTAGTCAATATAAACAGATCAATATTTCATGTTTTGATGTCAGTCGATAAGACAGTCTCCACTCCTCTCCACTGACTGTGACTATGTAGAAGTTGTTAAATAATTTATTAATTAACATATGTACTGTTATAAAGACAATTATAGCTGTTATATAAACACGTATGGTTAATATTACACAGCTCCAATCCAGATGTGTTGGTCATTACTGACATGTTGACCACACCTCTCGCGTCGCGTGCCTGAGCGTTGCAAAATAAATTTAAACATACATAATATTCCTGTATTGCATCCACACTTCTCTCTGTGTTGCCAAGGGCTAACATGCTGACCACACTGCTTGTTTGGCGAGCGTTGCAAAATAAATGTAAACATACGTTATTCAATTATTGTACCCACATTGCCGCCCGCGCCAACGAACGTCTGCGTTGCCAAGGGCTAAAATAGAAGTCAATTTTATTTGTGACGCTAAACGTGGTGCAAGTCTTGCCTCTCCCATCTCCTCATTGGTTTATAGAAGCAGATACCCATGTGCCATCTTCTCATTGGTTATACCCATGTGGGTGATTGATATATGAACTGAGTTTGGTCGGTCGTCGTGGTAACTATGAAAGTTAGACGCCAATCGCCATATAAAGTCCAAAGAAGAAAAAGTCTGGAAGGAAGTGAGATGACTAGAAACGATTCTGTTGACCTTATTATGTGTGGATTAATTGTCAGAGTAGAGGATCTTGGGCATTTCAGGCAAAATAACAACTCAATGTTTATATCCCAGGACAACAGCAAGCTAGCTAAATAGGACAAATTAGCTAGCAACTGCAAGCTAGCTAGCTAAATTGCCTTAAATATTTAATGTTTTTCGAGCTGTCCCCAAAGTAATATAATTGGTTAAGAGATTGTTTTGATATTTTAACCTGCGTGTCGTGATTGCGTTTGGTGTGGGTGGACAAAATCAATTTGTGCACGATGGCGCATGATAGCGCACTTGCGCAGCCGGTTTGGGTACGGTGTGAGACGTGGTTATTAAGGAAGAGTGTTTTGAATACTGATGTTAACCTTTCTGGTTATAACCTTTTTCGGCAAGACAGATCTTCCTAAGGTGGGGGAGTGGCAATCTTTACCAAGGATCACCTTCAGTGCTCGGTTGTCTCCACCAAGTCTGTCCCCAAACAATTTGATTTGCTGGTTTTAAGCATTAAACTTTCAAATAGCTCTTTGTTGACTGTTGCAGGGTGCTATCGTCCTCCATCAGCACCGGCCTGTACCAGCTCTCTCCTGGCCCCTTACACTAAGTCTGAATTTGTCCTGCTAGGTTACCTAAACTGGGACATGCTTAAACCACCTGACCAAGTCCTAAAGCAATGGGACTCCCTACACCTTTCTCAGATTATTACCAATCCCACAAAGTATGACTCCAAAGGCTACTCTCCTCAATGTTATTCTCACAAGTAATCCTGATAGGTATCAGTCTGGTGTTTTCTGTAATGACCTTAGTGATCACTGTTTTACAGCCTGTGTTCGTAATGGCTGCTCAGTGAAACGACCTGTCCTGATTTGTCATATACGCTTGCTAAAACACTTTAATGAGCAAGCCTTCCATGAACTGGCCTTTGTAAAATTGTATAGAATCAGCTTGATCCCCTCTGTCGAAGACGCTTGGACCTTCTTTTTTGATATTTTCAGTGGTATTGTTAACGAACACGCCACCATGAAGAAAATGAGAATTAAAAACAGGTTCAGCCCCTGGTTCGACCGTGATCTTGCCGAGTTACTCTACCTCAAGAATTGCATTTGGCGAAAGGCTCGGCACACGCATACTCAGGCTGACTGGCTATTGTTCAGGCAAATGAGAAATAAGTGCACTCAGGCTATCCTGAAGGCCAAAGTTGGTTACTTTAACCCTTGTGTTGTCTTAAGGGTAAGAAATTACCCGCCACTATGTTTAACAGCAGAGAAAACCCTCTAAATTATATTTTTTCAACTTGAAATTTGATTACTTTTCCTAGAGTGACCCCAACATTGAAACATCGCCTTTGTTCATATTTCCATGAAAGCTGTACACCACCAGGGTACACAGATTGTCTTAGAGTCATTTTTGACCCTGCAGTTATAAAATCATTTACACACCACAAAAACCACAAAGACACACACACACACACACACACACACACACACACACACACACACACACACACACACACACACACACAATGAGAAATTGAGATTGTGTGCTACTGATTGAACTCAGACAAAACTAAAATGTTATTGTGCATGTGCAGCATCTCCCCTCCACGACCCCACACATGACCCAAGTTCAGACAAAATAAAAACGTCTTGAAAGCATTGTTTACTAATGGGGAATGCAGTCAGAGGCTATAAAGGTGCTGCAGATGACAATCCCCCCAGTTCTCTCTTTGTAGAAGCCATGAATGCACATTTCAGCACCCAACATGTCGTAGGTCAGATTTCTTCAGATGTCCATAAGAAAAAAGAGAACAATGATTTAGAAGAGGAGGAGGTATCCGAAAAAGAAGATGGGGAAGAAGAGCACGATGCATCATCTTCAGATGAAGAAGAAATCCCCCAAGCTGAAAGAGAGACATTTTTGTCAAAGAACAGCAAAATAACATGGTCCTTGTCACCGTATGTCAACCAGGACAGGATGGCAGCGCAAAATGTCATAATGATGACCTCAGGGCCCACAAGACATGCAGTTGCTCAATATGGAGACAACTGGAAAAGGATGGATGAGATTGACCTGCGTGCCTACATAGGGCTGCTAATCTTAGCGGGTGTGTATAGGTCCCGAGGCGAGGCTACATGTACTAGTCTCTGGGATGCAGAGAGTGGAAGGGCGATTTTCCGTGCCACGATGCCACTGAAAGTCTTTCACACTTTCTCAAGAATGCTACGATTTGATAACCCTGAGTCAAGACCTGCAAGACGAGTGAGAGACAAACTGGCGTCCATAAGAGAGGTCTGGTAGAAGTGGGTGGAGCGTCTACCATACCTCTACAACCCTGTGCCTGAAATATCAGCGGATGAGCAATTGGTTCCATTCAGAGGTAAATTTTTATTTTAGTATCTGTAATGTAAGTGATTTTCACTGTTCATTTTATTATGTATTGCTGTAATGTCATTGATTTCTGTGATTGTTTTCTGTGACACTGATACTAATTACTGATAGTTATCTCTTTTGTCAAAAGGTCGCTGTCCTTTCAGGCAGAATATGTGCCCTGCAAGCCAGCAATGTATGGCATCAAGATATGGGTGGCCTGTGATGCACAATCCAGCTAAGCTTGGAAGATGCAAGTCTACACAGGGCTGACCAGTGGAGGCCTGGAGAAGAACCAGGGGATGCGGGTTGTGCTTGATGTGACAGACTGAGGGGGCATAATGTCACGTGTGACAATTTCTTCACCTCTTATGAACTCAGCCAGCAGCTCCTAAAGAGGAAGATCACCATGGTTGGCACAGTTAGAAAGAACAAGCCTGAGCTCCCCCCTGCACTCCTCGCAACAAGGGGGAGAGAGGCCTTCTCATAAAAGTTTGCCTTCACCCCCACCACCACTCTAGTTTCTAACCTCCCAAAGAGGAACAAGAATGTGGTCCTCCTGAGCACACAGCACAAAACGGTTTTGTTTTGTATCTATTATCTTATTTTATTCTTATTTATTGTTGTTGTTTATACACCTTGTGGGTGGGGGCAATGGTTAAAAAAATGGGGTAAGTCTAGTATTTTGTAGTTGAATTCCTCATTGTACAGTATATAAGAATATATCAAAAAAGAAAACAATTATGACAGGTGTGTTGTAATAAAATCGAGTGGTGTCCACTGATTAAATGCAGTCTTTCAGCATTGCGAAGAGGGAAAACGCAGATATTCACAAAGTTTGTGATGAATGACAGGTTGTTTCTTCATGCAAACTAGGGGTTTAAAATTCAATTAAGATGCTTTATTTTAGGGGTTTAGTGAAGGCGGGTCATTTTTTTAAAGGGCAGTATACAGAATGTTAAGACTGCACAAGGGTTAAGGAGCAGTTCTCTCTCTGTGGGTCTAACCCCAAGAAGTTCTGGAAAATGGTTAAAGACCTGGCGAATAAACCCTCCTCCTCAGAAGCTGCCCATGTCCCTTCTCCATGCAGGCAGTCACTGAGTCCGTGCAGGCAGTCACTCACCAAGCCTACCTCCAACCTTTTTAACCTGTCTCTCCTTTCTGGGGAGGTTCCCATTGCTTGGAAGGCAGTCACGGTTCATCCTTTATTTAAAGGGGGAGATAAAGCTGATCCTAACTGTTATAGGCCTATTTCTATTTTGCCCTGTTTATCAAAAGTGTTGGAAAAACTTGTCAATAATCAACTGACTGGCTTTCTTGATGTCTATAGTATTCTCTCGGGGTATGCAATCTGCTTTCCGCTCAGGTTATGGATGTGTCACTGCAACCTTAAAGGTCCTCAATGATGTCACCATTGCCCTTGATTCTAAGCAATATTGTGCTGCTATTTTTTATTAACGTGGCCAAAGCTTTTGATACGGTAGACCGTTCCATTCTTGTGGGCCGGCTAAGGAGTATTGGTGTCTCTGAGGGGTCTTTGGCCTGGTTTGATAACTTCCTCTCTCAAAGAGTGCAGTGTATAAAGTCAGAACATCTGCTGTCTCAGCCACTGCCTGTCACCAAGGGAGTACCCCAAGGCTCAATCCTAGGCCCCACACTTTTCTCAATTTACATCAACGATATACAGTGGGGAAAAAAAGTATTTAGTCAGCCACCAATTGTGCAAGTTCTCTCACTTAAAAAGATGAGAGAGGCCTGTGATTTTCATCATAGGTACACTTCAACTATGACAGACAAAATGAGGAAAAAAAATCCAGAAAATCACATTGTAGGATTTTTTATGAATTTATTTGCAAATTATGGTGGAAAATAAGTATTTGGTCACATACAAACAAGCAAGATTTCTGGCTCTCACAGACCTGTAACTTCTTCTTTAAGAGGCTCCTCTGTCCTCCACTCATTACCTGTATTAATGGCACCTGTTTGAACTTGTTATCAGTATAAAAGACACCTGTCCACAACCTCAAACAGTCACACTCCAAACTCCACTATGGCCAAGACCAAAGAGCTGTCAAAGGACACCAGAAACAAAATTGTAGACCTGCACCAGGTTGGGAAGACTGAATCTGCAATAGGTAAGCAGCTTGGTTTGAAGAAATCAACTGTGGGAGCAATTATTAGGAAATGGAAGACATACAAGACCACTGATAATCTTCCTCGATCTGGGGCTCCACGCAAGATCTCACCCGTGGGGTCAAAATGATAACAAGAACGGTGAGCAAAAATCCCAGAACCACACGGGGACCTAGTGAATGACCTGCAGAGAGCTAGGACCAAAGTAACAAAGCCTACCATCAGTAACACACTACGCCGCCAGGGACTCAAATCCTGCAGTGCCAGGCGTGTCCCCCTGCTTAAGCCAGTACATGTTCAGGCCCGTCTAAAGTTTGCTAGAGAGCATTTGGATGATCCAGATGAGGATTGGGAGAATGTCAGATGAAACCAAAATAGAACTTTTTGGTAAAAACTCAACTCGTCGTGTTTGGAGGACAAAGAATGCTGAGTTGCATCCAAAGAACACCATACCTACTGTGAAGCATGGGGTGGAAACATCATGCTTTGGGGCTGTTTTCTGCAAAGGGACCAGGACGACTGATCCGTGTAAAGGAAAGAATGAATGGGGCCATGTATCGTGAGATTTTGAGTGAAAACCTCCTTCCATCAGCAAGGGCATTGAAGATGAAACGTGGCTGGGTCTTTCAGCATGACAATGATCCCAAACACACCGCCCGGGCAACAAAGGAGTGGCTTCGTAAGAAGCATTTCAAGGTCCTGGAGTGGCCTAGCCAGTCTCCAGATCTCAACCCCATAGAAAATCTTTGAAAGTCTGTGTTGCCCAGCGACAGCCCCAAAACATCACTGCTCTAGAGGAGATCTGCATGGAGGAATGGGCCAAAATACCAGCAACAGTGTGTGAAAACCTTGTGAAGACTTACAGAAAACGTTTGACCTCTGTCATTGCCAACAAAGGGTATATAACAAAGTATTGAGATAAACTTTTGTTATTGACCAAATACTTATTTTCCACCATAATTTGCAAATAATTTGCAAATAAATTCATAAAAAATCCTAAATCCTTTTCTGGATTTTTTTTCCTCATTTTGTCTGTCATAGTTGAAGTGTACCTATGATGAAAATTACAGGCCTCTCTCATCTTTTTAAGTGAGAGAACTTGCACAATTGGTGGCTGACTAAATATTTTTTTTCCCCACTGTAGCTCAGGCAGTAGGAAGCTCTCTCATCCATTTATATGCAGATGATACAGTCTTATACTCAGCTGGCCCCTCCCTGGATGTTGTGTTAAATGCTCTACAACAAAGCTTTCTTAGTGTCCTACAAGCTTTCTCTACCCTTAACCTTGTCATGAACACCTTCAAAACAAATGTCATGTGGTTTGGTAAGAAGAATGCCCCTCTTCCCACAGGTGATATTACTCCCTCTGAGGGCTTAGAGCTTGAGGTAGTCATCTCATACAAGTACTTGGGAGTAGGGCTAAACGGTGCACTGTCCTTCTCTCAGCACATATCAAAGCTGCAGGCTAAAGTTAAATCTAGAATTGGTTTCCTCTGTCGTAATCGCTCCTCTTTCACCCCAGCTGCCAAACTAACCCTGATTCAGATGGCCATCCTACCCATGCTAGATTACGGAGACATAATTTATAGATCGGCAGGCAAGCGTGCTTTCGAGCGGCTAGATGTTCTTTACCATTCGGCCATCAGATTTGCCACCAATCATTACAGGACACATCACTGCACTCTCTGTAAACTGGTCACCTCTGCAAAAAAATAAAAAAAATAATCTTACCCATCTACACACAAAACCCTATTATGACAAAGTGAAAACATGTTAGAAATGTTAGCACATTTACTGAAAATTCAATTCAGAAATATCTAATTTACATAAGTATTCGCACCCCTGAGTCAATACTTTATAGAGGCACCTTTGGCAGCGATTACAGCTGTGAGTCTTTCTGGGCAAAGCTCTAAGAGCTTTCCATGGCTGGATTGTGCAACATTTGCCCATTATACGAGACCCAGATGCAGACACGGGAGGCAGATGGTTTGAGTCTTTGATATTTATTATAAGCCAAAAGGGTAGGCAAGAGAATGGTTGTGGACAGGCAAAAGGTCAAAACCACTTCAGAGTCCAGGAGGTACAGAGTGGCAGGCAGGCTCGAAGTCAAGGCAGGCAGAATGGTCAGGCAGGCGGGTACAGAGTCCAGAAACAGGCAAGGGTCAAAACCGGGAGGACTAGCAAAAGGAGAATAGAAAAAGCAGGCGCACGGGGAAAACATGCTGGTTGACTTGAACATACAAGACAAACTGGCACAGAGAGACAGGAAACACAGGGATAAATACATTGGGGAAAATAAGCGACACCTGGAGGGGGTGGAGACAATCACAAGGACAGGTGAAACAGATCAGGGCGTGACAATAACACTTTGTATTGAGTGCAATAAGTGAATTGCTTTGCCACATGTTTTGCAGTATTACTTTAGTGCCCTGTTGCAAACAGGATGCATGTTTTTTTATATTTTTATTCTTTACAGGCTTCCATATTTTCACTCTATCCATTAGGTTAGTATTGTGGAGTTACTACAATGTTGTTGATCTTCAGATTTCTTCAGATTTCTCCTGTCACAGCCATTAAACTCTAACTGTTTTGAAGTCACCATTGGCCTCATGGTGAAATCCCTGAGCGGTTTCCTTCTTCTCCGGCAAATGAGTTAGGAAGGACACCTGTATCTTTGTAGTGACTGGGTGTATTGATACACCATCCAAAGCCTAATTAATAACTCCAACATGCTTAATGGGATATTCAATGTCTGCTATTTTATTTCTACCCTTCTACAAATATGTGCCCTTCATTGCGCGGCACTGAAATACCTCACTGGTCTTTGTCTTTGTGGTATCTGTGTTTGAAATTCACTGCTCGACTGAGGGACAATTGTGTATGGAATATAGAGATTACGTAGTTTTAAAAAATCATTTTAAACACTGTTATCGCACAGAGTGAGTCATTGCAACTTCTTACGTGACTTGTTAAGCACATTTTACTCCTGAACTTATTTAGGCTAGCCATAACAAAGTGGTTGAATACATACAGTTGAAGTCGGAAGTTTACATACACTTAGGTTGGAGTCATTAAAACTCGTTTTCCAACCACTCCACAAATTTCTTGTTGACAAACTGTAGTTTTGGCAAGTCGGTTAGGACATCTACTTTTTGCATGACACAAGTAATTTTTCCAACAATTGTTTAAAGACAGATTATTTCACATATAATTCACTGTATCACAATTCCTTAGGGTCAGAAGTTTACATACACTAAGTTGACTGTGCCTTTAAACAGCTTGTCATGGCTTTAGAAGCTTCTGATAGGCTAATTGACATCATTTGAGTCAATTGGAGGTGTACCTGTGGATGTATTTCAAGGCCTACCTTCAAACTCAGTGCTTCTTTACTTGACATCATGGGAAAATCAAAAGAAATCAGCCAAGACCTCAGAAAATAAATTGTAGACCTCCACAAGTCTGGTTCATCCTTGGGAGCAATTTCCAAACGCCTGAAGGTACCACGTTCATCTGTACCAGCAATAGTACGCAAGTATAAACACCATGGGACCACGCAGCCGTCATACCGCTCAGGTAGGAGACGCGTTCTGTCTTCTAGAGATGAACGTACTTTGGTCCGAAAAGTGCAAATCAATCCCAGAACAACAGCAAAGGACCTTGCGAAGATGCTGGAGGAAACAGGTACAAAAGTATCTATATCCACAGTCAAACGAGTCCTATAAGACTGCACAGCAAGGAAGAAGCCACTGCTCCAAAACCGCCATAAAAAAGCCAGACTACGGTTTGCAACTGCACATGGGGACAAAGTTTGTACTTTTTGGAGAAATGTCCTCTGGTCTGATAATACAAAAATAGAACTGTTTGGCCATAATGACCATCGTTATGTTTGGAGGAAAAAGGGGGAGGCTTGCAAGCCGAAGAACACCATCCCAACCGTGAAGCACGGGGGTGGCAGCATCATGCTGTGGGGGTGCTTTGCTGCAGGAGGGACTGGTGCACTTCCTGATGATCCCATCTATTTTGTGAAGGAAAATTATGTGTATATATTGAAGCAACATCTCAAGACATCAGTCAGGAAGTTAAAGCTTAGTCGCAAATGGGTTTTCCAAATGGACAATGACCCCAAGCATACTTCCAAAGTTCTGGCAAAATGGCTTAAGGACAACAAAGTCAAGGTTTTGGAGTGGCCATCACAAAGCCCTGATCTCAATCCTATAGAAAATTTGTGGGCAGAACTGAAAAAGTGTGTGGGAGCAAGGAGGCATACAAACCTGACTCAGTTACACCAGCTCTGTCAGGAGGAATGGGCCAAAATTCACCCAACTTATTGTGGGAAGCTTGTGGAAGGCTACCCGAAATGACGTTTGACCCAAGTTAAACAATTTAAAGGCAATGCTACCAAATACTAATTGAGTGTATGTAAACTTCTGACCCACTGGGAATGTGATGAAAGAAATAAAACTGAAATAAATAATTCTCTACTATTATTCTGACATTTCATGTTCTTAAAATAAAGTGGTGATCCTAAATGACCTAAGACAGGGAATATTTACTAGGATTAAATGTCAGGAATTGTTAAAAACTGAGTTTAAATATTATTTGGCTAAGGTGTATGTAAACTTCCGACTTTAACTGTATTTACTCAAGACATTTCAGCTTTTATTTGTAATAAACATAATTTTTTTTGAAAAACATAATTCTACTTTGACATTATGGGCTATTTTGTGTAGGCCAGTGACAAAAACAATCAAAATTTTAATCCATTTTAAATTCAGGCTGTAACACAACAAAATGTGGGAAAAGTAAAGTGGTGTGAATACTTTCTGAAGACGCTGTATACTTTATTTAGTGCACTACTTTTGACTGGAGTTTATGGGGCACTTCCTAGAGGAATAAGGTGTTATTTGGGACATAGCCAATCACACAGACAAGATGATAGTTTTTGTGGTGAGTGAGGGGCTGAAAAGCACAGACCTTTCCTGGGGTCAGCCACAGAGATGTCCTCAGTCACGTTACAGAAGGACGTCTCCTTGGTGTCCCCTAGCCCTGCTGGGCTCTGGAAAGAGGTAGGCCTCAACAACAACCTGACTGTGGGAGGGAAAACAACAACATGGAGAGTGAATTATAGTCGTAGTGTATGTGAAACAGATGTTCTTAATCTAGTTCTGTCATTGCGTGAGACATGATTATCATGCATAGTTAATCAGCTATAACATACTCATTGTTAAACATTAAAATACAGTGTTCTATATTCTGACATGTAGGGCTACTTCTGTTTTTCATCCACCACAGCAAAGAATCTGTATTGCACAAACTCCAGATCATTGAACATGTCATCATTCTCTTCATACTCCATGATTTGACACTTGAAGGATGTCTCACCTAGGAACCACACTCCAACTGCTAAGCCTCCCAGAAGTCCTACTGCACACACAGCAGCCAGTACTCTCACCAGTCTGTGGGCTGACACTGGAGAACAGCTGAATTAGACACTGATAAGAGATAAACTGGCCTGGGTATACTGATAAAAGGCATGTTAGCTGTCTGTTACACTGACATAGAGTGGAAGAGATAGCGGCACAGCATGTAACAGCCATTACACAGTCTACAACGTAAACACAACTAAGGATGTGAACAAAGCATACCACATGTAGGGAACTTGACCGGTGACAGATTAATGCTTATCATTTCACAGGGAAGTGTCATAATCAACTGATTTACAGTATATCAAGTCTGCATGGCAGCTGTGAGGGGTAGATGTTTACTGTACAACTTTAACTTAAGACAATGAGATACTAAAGTACTAAAGCTTAATGCTGCTATATACTCTAATTAGATAAGACTTTATATAGCATGCCTTGTTTGTGTACTAATTGGATAATGTTGTCAACTAATGATAGCCTGTGGTTTCAGCCCTATTAGACAGTGCACCACCCAGGCATTGACCTTACTGTGGTTTGTAGAGTGGATTCCTCTCAGCCAGGCATGGCAGCTCTGACTCTGAGCTCCTCGGGCATCTCCCACTCCTGTCTTCTCTGGGTGGAAAGGATGACTGACAGCCACAGGATTCTCAATCACAGATAATGTATCTCCATCAAGATTCTGCAACAGATGTGATGAATACAACACACACTATTCATATCAGTCTTCTGGAACACTATGAAGATAACCTATTCTTCCTGGCTGAATACCCTTCCCCTTCTACACACACAGAAGCCTCCTTATTCATCCCCTTTATCAAACAGATTTAATTAGGAGGACTGTGAAACAAGAGATCTCCGGAGGGTTTGTCCAGGTGTATGGAATTTGAATGGCAGGTGTGTAAAGGTGCGTAGATAATGTCACAGGTGTCCAGGTGTGTGAACTGAAGCACAATGTATCATTCATAGCCATATGTGAGAATCCCAGCCAATGTGTCATACTTGTGCTGCAGACATACGGATTTAGACCTCCCGAGTGGTGCAGCGGTCTAAGGTACTGCATCTCGGTGCTAGAAGCGTCACTACAGACCCAGGTTAGATTCTAGGCTGTATCACAACCGGCCGTGATTGAGAGTCCTATAGGGTGGCGCATAATAGGCCCAGCGTCGTCCGGGTTAGGGTTTGGCCGGGGTAGGCTGTCATTGTAAATAAGGATTTGTTCTTAACTGACTTGCCTAGTTAAATAAAGGTTAAATAAATAAATAACATTTACTCTACACAGTACCAGACCTATGCAGCAGATATTTCACATGCAGGTGAATCAGACTACCTACAATTGTTTTCTATTGAAAGGCATAATTAAAACAAAAATGTCAAATACTACAAGGTATTTCTAGCTCATGCAGTGAGATATTGTGGGAAAATAGGATGGCATTATATATTTACAAATCCCCTCTAAAAACCATCTATTCCAACATGATTCTTAAACTTTGTAATATACCCCTAGAATCAACAGCAGTATGTTAACCCAAACCATGCACTGTATGCGTATATTTCTCTTTAAGTTATCCTTTAGTTGTCTAGCAGATAATACATTACATTAGTAAAAAGAACACTATGTACATGTACTTGAAATACATTATGAGGATTGGCAATAGATGATTAAATACCATTAATAAATCATCATAGTTGTTGTTAAACAACATGCACAACAGCTAGTACATGTACAGTAAATAGACAGAGGCATTATGAAAACATCGTCCGTTGTCAGTGATGTTGACACTCAATGAGTGAGTCGATAGCCTAAAGACAGAGGGCAACAGAGAAGGTATCAAGGTGATAATGAACGCAAATAGGGGTAAGGAGAGAGACATAGATATATAGATATGGCTGGAGTCTTACCATGTTTCCCTTGTATGTTCTGTTGTCCAGAGGAGAGTGCGGCACTGGGCTCTTCAACGTTCATCTGTAGGCCTGTGTTAGGTTAGAGACAGAGATGCGCTCCGCTCGCAGCTGGTCGACCATTTGCCATTTCACAGAATGCAACTCTGGATTTTCCCTTCACAAAGAGACAGTGAGGTCAGCAGTGGTGCTGCGCTGTTGAATGAACCTGTTGTTTTGCCAAGGGGGTCATGGGGCCTATGGAGGCAGGCTCAACCAGTTATTTGTAGGAGGGAACATCTCCAGAGATACCCCATAAGCCACTGATAGGGCAGGCAGAGGCACAGGTTGCTTAGTAACACCCTTACCTGTGCCAACAGAGCATCCACTTGGCAGACAGAACGTTATTAGCTGAACATTGTAGCTTCATGAGCAAAGGTCATAATTAGAGATTGTTGAAAAGTCTCATATCACGTCAATCCCAGTCAGACTCATTTGAAATCCAAAGGTATCACATCTCTCACCAGGCCACTCAAGAACAAAATGAACACTGTTCTGCCTGCTGGTGAGGTGACAGATTTTCACTCTCTCTCTCAAAATGAACAAATAAATGCATTTGTACAGTTTTTGTTATGAATTATTAAAAAACAATTATTTCTGGATACCCGTTACAGTATGTACAATTCTTCTCTGCATCAGGTGCAGTACAAAAAAATAACCAACCAACTAACTATTTTTTGAGTGAATCATATTTATTTGACAAGGATATACAAATAAATATGTTAATTAAAACATGATAAAATCTGGACTTTTTCATCTGTTTACAGGTAAAGTATGGGTAAGAAGTATTTTTTGAAAATGTCTCTTCTACCTTATGGCAAGCTTAATTAATCCAGCCTCATCTATTTAAGTAGAGAACATCAAGGTGTTCCTAATAAAAAATTGTAGATTTAATCTGCCATCTAGAATACCAGCCAGCAGAAGGTACCTTTGATATGCAGTATCTCCCATGGGCGTGTCATGGGAGTAGGCCTGGAGAGAGCCAGGTGAGGAGGATAACTGCAAGCGAAAGCATTCCTTACACTCGGACTGTCCAAGCAGCATCCCGGAAACGGCCTGCATCTCTTTGGCTCATCTGAATCACTGTCAGATGAAATGAAGTACAAGTCAAACCCACCAAGTCAAACCCACTCTAATAAGTCTGTCTGTCTATCTGTCTGTCTATCTGTCTGTCTTTCTGCCCGCCTGTCTGTCTATCTGTCTGAATACTGTGACCTGAGGTGGATGTGGCAGACAAATACTGTGTGTTGACATGCAGACTGGGAATGAGTGTGGGTTTACATCCCAAAACATAATGGATTGATTAAAGGGAATTGTAACACATACTGTAGATTTACATAAATATCAACTTTGGCAAGAGTCTATGATGGTATGTGAATGAGATATCCCCTTTGCTGGTGAAGAGACAATAATACTGACATTCATTTGTCCGTTTATGAAAACGGCACAGCACATGGCAATACAATCATTAAATGACACTCATCATTTACATCTTAATTGGGAGAGCTTGATGTATGGGCAGTGAGATACCTTTTTTTATTTCTCACATACTGTAAGGAGACAAATAAGAACTAATACAATCAGCATAATTGTAACTGTATATCACACAAGTGCATGGCTAGCACAAGGGGTGCTGTTCTCACATTTACAAATTTAAGTATTCAGAAAGTTTGATAAATTAGATGTATAAATGGCAGCTTTAGATATTGGTCATCAGCATTCGTTTATTTACATTGTATAAACATTCTGAAGGATATGTACAGTGTGTCTTGATTTCATCAACGTTGATTAACACTTCTATGCTGACTTGTCAAATGTCAATATTTATATAAAGAACTCATTCTTACTAAGTTTCCTAGTTCCTGTGCCATTGTTATTAGTGACTGAGTTGCACAGTAACATTTGATCAGATAAATACTGGTAATGTACTTTCCTTGTAGACATGTTGGAGGGGACAGAGTCAGTGTCGTGTCCAGGGGATCTCTCATGTCTTTGTCTCACTGCCATCTCTCTGTCACTGTGTGTGGCAGTCTGGACCTTATAGTTCTTATCAGAGGTATTGTGATTGGAACCAATCCCCCTCTCGTCTACTGGCTTGTATGACTTAAAGCGCTGTCCCAAAAAAATCTCATCTTCTGTGTAGGAGGTCCTCACATGGAAGGCTGTGCCTGAGAAGAAATACATATTATATTATATACATCTGCTGTCCAAACCAGGCATTAAGGATACTGTAGGTCCCTTTATTAATGTTTTGATAATGATAACCTATAAATAACTCACAACCATTAATTTGAAAAACAATAAGTGTCCTTTTATGCGCTGATTGAAATAGCCCAAACATTTATTTTATTCCAACTACAGATTTCCCCACCTCTCAGTACAAACCTGTGTCTTGAACGGCTCCGTCCACCATGACCACAATTTCAAAGGTATCCCACTCTAAAGAGTCAGCGCTGATGCCCCAGAGAGGACTTTGTTCATCAATGACATGTTCCATGGTCTGGGGCTCCACTGTGAACAGCCTGGCTCCATCTGGCCCCAGCCCCAGAGTCAGCTCTCTCTGCTCCAACAGGATGAACTCTCCTTCTTTGGTATGGTGAGATTTGATCAGCTTGGCTCTTATCTCTGCCACCAGCATGTGTGTCTCTTTCAGAGTCTTGACGTTGAACATCAGGCACAGTCTCTCATCCCTCTCAGAGAGCACACAGTGCTGACTGAATAACAGAGTGGGCAGCCTCCTCTTAGGCTTGGCTAGCTTGGCCAGGATGCAGCCCAGCATCAGGGTGTCTAACACTGATTCAATGATGGACTGTGCCATCATGAGAACCAGCCCGCCCATGCAGTTGGCCGAGGCCACTCTAGAGCCGTAGCCGTTGATGATTTGGCTGTCCATGGAGATAGAGAGGGCCGAATGTAAACTCTCCAGTTTCTCAAAGCATGGCTGCCATTGCGGGTCTTGTATGTGTTCCATATCACCACGCAGCCAGGCACCCAGGAAGTAGAGCTCTGCGAAGGCTGCCCAGGTGACAATGTAGCACAAGGTGAAAACAAATAGGATCCAGCTGTACTTCAGATCCACCAGGGTGCCGATCAGGTCACACATCTTGTTCTTGGAGCTGTATGATGAGCCATGACACATGCCATCCTTGGTGAAGTAGCGATGGTGCTGGCGACCATTAGAACTGGAACTCTTGTGTCTTATGTCTCCTGTACTCTTGGAAGAAGAAGGTGTGGCCTTGTTCTGTGTTTTCTTCCCTTTACTAGGTTTACTAGAGCCTTTCTCAACCCAGGAGCTTGTATCATAACTGGAGAACCTCTCAGCACTCTTGGTCTGCCTTGCTTTGTGCTGTGATTGGATGATCCTCTTACTGACCGGCAGTGGATGCAGCTTTGGATGGTGAACAGGAATGGTGACATACTGACCCCTACTGGTGGTCCTGGAGATTTTATTGGGATCGGCTAAAGATACTCTCGTGCCCACCTGCAATCCAAGACATCAAGACAGTAAGGTGTCATCTGAAATCAAACAGTGAAGATGTTGATAACAATACAATAATAAACCAGTCATCTTTGCAGTTAATATTGAGATGTTATACTGACCCTCCTCAGGTATGGCCTGTATGGGTTATATGGGTTGTGTCGAAGTGAAGCTCTGGGTCCGGTGTTCTTCTTGGGATATGGGGGAGGTCCATAGTTGCCATAGTCCCCATAGAGTGCACAGCTGTTGGAGATCACCGTGGAGAACATGGCTGGAATCGCCCTCTGTGGAAACTGAGACAAACCGACAGGAGTGTCCACCGTTTATACTGTCAACAAGACAAACTAGAAAAAAGTTTATCACCGGTGCAGTTTCAAAAATCCTGTTTATAATAATAGTTTTTAATGATGTGTGCAGGATGACACTTGTGTCCAGTCTGAGAACATAGAGCAAGCGATGACATATCCTTGTTGTGTCTTGTTGTAAAAACTAATGATGGAGAGAGTGGATAAGAGCAGGGCTGCTGCTCCAGTCAGTTTCCAGTCCAGATGGTGTGTAATGTGGTTTGCTTTAGCTGCCCACCATGCTCACACTAATTAAACAGAGGAGATTACATTAGCACCAGCTCTTAATCAATCTGCTCGTCTACAGAGCATGACCATGGATTTCATGAGATTACAGAGGAGATAATCCTTTTTGCACATGTGTAACTAAATTTAGCCCACCTTTCATCTTTTCAAAATGGCTCCATTACATTTGGTGGATCTCATGCTCATCAACTACATAAACAGGACAGGATAGTTCTACGTCAGCACAATCGTAATACACTAGTGGACTTTTCCATCATTGCAAACAAAGTAGGAGCTTCTTTACTACATCCAAGTCATGTTGTGTTGTCATTATGCTCTGCTGGTGGATAAACTGTTTTCAGCATATGTGTTGGTATAGACCATAGCAATGCTGTGTTTCCATTTGTATTGTGTTTCTCACAGTAGTGGAAAAAGTAAAGATAACTTAATAGAAAATGACTCAAGTAAAAGTGAAAGTCACCCAGTAAAATACTACTTGAGTAAAAGTCTAAAAGTATTTGGTTTTAAATATACTTAAGTATCAAAAGTAAATGTAATTGCTAAAATGTACTTAAGTATCAAAAGTAAAAATGAAAGTATCAATGTTGCAGCTGGCCACATTTTCTAGTTTTTTATTTATTTACAGATAGGCCATAATTTCGGCCATAATTTACAAATGAAGCATGTGTTTAGTGAGTCCGCCAGAACAGAGGCAGTAGGGATGACCAGATATGTTCTTTTGATAAATGTGTGAATTAGACAATTTTCCTGTCCTGCTAAGCATTCAAAATGCAACTAGTACTTTTGGGTGTCAGGGAAAATGTATGGAGTAAAAAGTACATACTTTTATTTAGGAATGTGGTGAAGTAAAAGTAAAAGTTGTCAAAAAATATTAATAGTAATAGTAAAGTACAGATACCCCAAATAACTACTTAAGTAGTATTTGAAAGTATTTTTACTTAAGTACTTTACACCACTGGTTATTTGATTCAGTAAATTAGAATGACATTTTTACTGAGTTTCCATTATAAATTGTAAACACAGCATTGCTATGGTCTATACCAACACATCCCAAACCCACAAATAAACATAGAAACAAGTACATAAACAAAGGTAGTACCTGTGATGAAGAATTCCCTCTTGTTATTGACTGGATGCAGCTACTGTATGGCTGCCATTCTGCTTAGTGGTGGACACAACAATGTGTGTGGTAGAGCAGAGGGAGGGAGGGCAGAGAGGCAGCGACTTATCCCTTCCCTCATCTGTAGCAGCTAGTCAAACCCACCCAGCTGTTAGTCTGGCATCGTGCCACTAAGGGTCACCAAACCGCCTGTCATGACTTTAGCTGCATGCTACAGTGAGACAGGAAAACACAACCGTTTTTTAATTGTCATGTTTATTTTTGCTATTTTATGTTTCCTTGGTGTACTTTGAAAGGCGCAATTAAAATGTATTATTATTATTATTATTATTATTAACACAACCATCATGGATTTGCATTTTGATATTTTCTAACATATTCAAATACTGAACATTTTCCTGTAGTGCATGTGAATAGTACGCAACAAAATAGACAGTAAGAACTCACTTTACTTGACTGATGACACAATAAAGACCTGCATTGTAAAATAGTTTTATTCTTTTTTCATCATGCCACAGAACACTGATGCGTAAAGAGAGCTGTGCCTGAAACCACACTGAGAAAACACTTGCACACACAGTGTTACAAAGCTGTAATGCAAAAGGATTTAACACACATGGCAAGAAGAACAACCCTGATTGGACACCAGGACAAGCACTGACTGAACTGGCGCTGAGGTAGACAAACATTTACATAATATCTACCTAAATGATGATCATCACATCCTTATAGTACACACACCAAATAAAACTACTTCCGTTTTGTTACAACATAGAAAGATCAAAGAAAACCTTTTTTTCAAAGTGCTCTGTTAGTTTTGGTCCACCACGGAAATCCTAAGATCCTTATAGTGCATGTGTATGTACACTGAACAAAAATATAAATGCAACATGTAAAGTGTTGGTCCCATGTTTCATCAGGTGAAATAACCATCTGCACAAAAAGCTTATTTTTCTCAAATTTTGTGCACAAATAATTTTACATCCGTGTAATTTACACATTTCTCATTGGCCAAGATAATCCATCCACCTGACAGGTGTGGCATAGCAACAAGCTGATTAAATAGCATGATCATTACACGGGTACACCTTGTGCTGGGGACAATAAAAGGCCACTCTAAAATGTTTTGTTTTGTCACACAACACAATGCCACAGATGTCTCAAGTTTTGAGGGAGCATGCAATTGGCATGCTCACTGCAGGAATGTTCACCAGAGCTGTTGCCAGAGAGTTGGATGTTAATTTCTCTACCATAAACCGCCTCCAACATTGTTTTAGAGAATTTGGCAGTAATCCCAAACGGCCTCACAACCGTAGACCACGTGTAACCACACCAGCCCAGGACCTCCACATCCAACTTCTTCACCTGTGGGATCGTCTGAGACCAACCACCCGGACAGCTGATGAAACTGAGGATGATTTCTGTCTGTAATAAATCCCTTTTGTGGTGAAAAACCTCTGATTGGCTGGGCCTGGCTCCCATTTGGTGGGCCTATGGTCTCCCAGGCTCCTGACCAGCAATGTGAAATCCATAGATTAGGGCCCAATTAATTTATTTGACTGATTTCCTTTTATGACCTGTAACTCAGTAAAATCATACAAATTGTTGCATGTTGCGTTTATATTTCTGTTCAGTATAGAATAGATAGCAGTACAGTGAAGATGAGTTGGTACTTTTAATTGTTTTCATGGCACTGAGTGCTGGCTGTTTGTTCTAGAAGGCCATAGTGTTAGACCCATATTATGCCCAACGTTTAACTTTATAAAGATTATTAACAATACCACTATGCATTCTGTGTTTTCTGTGCATTTTTTCCCATTTGATGAATTCACAATCCAAATTTTACTTTGACATGACAGAACATTTTGAAAGAAAATCTCACTCGTTGCTTTGAGGCTTGAGGTGCCTGGGGCATAATACCATATAGTCATTAGAAGTATCTTGTTTCAAATTACAATGTTTAGACAATAGGGTCTACTACGGCATGGCAGTGAAAATCTTTTCTTCACTAGCAATTAACAAACACCCAGGAACAACAACGATCAATAAAACATACATGTACTGTATACATGTATTCAGCACATCTATTGTCCATTTATAAAAGAGGCACAGGGAGGGCTCTTACTCAAATTAGACTCCAGAGACTTACAAAACACACAAGAAAATATGTTCCTTAAATCAAATAAAATCAAATGTAAACAAATTGCAGATCACTGTAATACAAAAATACAACATCTTTAAATCAGAGAATCCCTCATCTGGCTCTCTTCTAGAAATAAGATACATTTACATTTACAGCAACAGACAACTGACGATAACCTGCTTTTAGTGATTTAACTTTACAGAATAATCTTTTCACGTTTAGTAAAAAAGCCAACACTTTTATTCACATTTTCTTTCTCTTTAACACTTAGAGAAAAATCGAATTCTGTGATTTAACAGACTGCTATAATTCTACTTATAAAAAATTATACACATAAAAGTCACTTTGAAGACTTTCAAATCTTTTTTTTCACCCAACAGGCAACCGTCTGAATCAATTCCATAAATTAATTCTCAGAACATTTCAAACCGCTTCACCAATATAAAAGGACATTTGAAGTTAAAGCTACAGATGATGGATGAAAACACGATGAAAAAGACCAGTTCTAAGATGTGCTATTGCCTCTGTGCAAAAGTTGAAGATTGAAGAGGTAGCGCGTATTCTAATATCAAAATAAACGAACTTGAGGTTGGGTCAAAATAACCAACACCTATTTGGTAACAAAAACGATACATGACATAAAGAGCAAAACCTTTTACACCTTAATGCTTGTCAATCAGCATGAGCAGACAGACTAACAGACAGATAGGGGAAATCATATGCGTAATATGCGCCCTGAAAAATTTAATCAAGCATATGGAGGCCATTCAAGTAAAACACGCAGAAAACAAACACCCCAAAAAATCAGGAGGAAATAATAAGCCAGGAAATGTTTGTTCATCTCAATCAATCTATGTAGTATAGTACTGCAATTCTACCAGAGAAGTTGGGTTCTACATCTCACAATCACAATCACAGTCACAGCAGATAGAACTCAATATCCTTTCTAGTGCAACACTTTCACTGCTGTGGTAACCTGACCAGTAGTCTTTCAGCCTTCAACACATATGCAGGTTTAATGTAATGACAGATCATTGCGGCAATTTGTGATAAAACCAATCAAACCACAGAAATTATCAACTTACTCTTCTTTAGAGGAAAGAATACGATGAAAAACCTGCCCACACATAGGATAGTGTGTCTTAGTGTCTAAGTCCTGCTCAGACGTAGCATACGTACAGGTAGGTCTTCTCTATCCTCCAGTCCGGAGGCACATCCTCGGGTCTGTGGCTCTTCATGTGTTTCTGCATGGCTGCCAGGCTGGGGCAGAAGTCCTGGCAGATGGTACACTGGTAGGGCGACGCTCCGTTGTGGGTGCGCAGGTGCTTGATCATGGCAGAGTAGTCCCTGGATCGCTGGTGACAGATCTTGCACTCAAATGGTTTCTCACCTATAGGAATACAACGGCATACTCGTGAAACCTTTCCTTGACTATATGTTAAAACCAGTGGTACTATCTGACACACATTGGTTTGACCTTTGTGTATGCTGTCATGAACACAAAACCATCTGATGTGTGAGTGTGTTGTTATTATGACCATGCACTGTTCTGATTTGTGGTGTGATTTGATTGTGTGTTATTAGGACCAGACACTGCTCTCTAACCTGTGTGCACGCGGTAGTGGGTCTCCAGCTGGTGCTTGAGGCTGAACCTTTTGCCGCAGCCGTTACACTCGTAAGGCTTCTCTCCAGTGTGGATACGTTTGTGTCCCCTCAACATGCCATCGTCCCGGAAACAGCTCCCACAGAACTCACACTCAAACGGGTGGTCACCTGAAGACACAGGTTAGACACAGGTTGGGTAAAGGTTGGACACACGTCATCACAGGTGTCATAATGCTAAACAGTATCAAGCGGTTCAGGTAGGCCTCCGCTCATCAGTAAACAAACGGTATCAAAGACTTATTTTAACGTGACTACTACTTGCATATGATAGATGTAGTTATACAGGTCAATAAAAACAGAACCTTTTTGCATATCAGGCTGAAAAAAAAGATTGTGCTTTCAGATATATATAATAATAATAGAATAGAATATACTGTATATAATAATGTTATGACATGTGAGGACACTCCATCTGGCTGCCTGCTAACAGCTAATAGAAGTCTTCCAGACATGTGGGTCTCTCCATAGTTTATCCATCTCTCTCTGAGGCTGTGGCTTTGAGTCATTTGCAATGACCTATGTGTCTCATTAGCTCAGTGTCCACAGCAACAGCCAAGTGGGACAATACACTGCACTGCTCATTATAGCCTGGTGCTTCACAAAGCCCCGCATGCTACAAGACACATGACATTTACACAATGACACTACCAATATGACTGTGAAATAAGCAAGATACACAACGATGGGCAAACTCCGCTTCCCTTCTGTCTCTTCATATCAATTATGTTTTTGTTCAATATAGACGTGGATCTGAAGAAGGGGGCAACCTTTCAGTAACCCCCCCCCCCCCTTAGGGCATCACTGACTAACTCAGAGAAAAACACAGACATTTGCTGTTCTTTAGATATTTATTTAAGTTTGCTCTGTCATTTGGGGAGAACTGCAGTGGAACTGACAGACATGAATCGCAGGGGCCTAGAAGGCTGTGTCTAAGAACCTAAAAACATCAACCGGATAAAATAGCCTCAAACATAACACTGGCCATATTGGAGCATTGCTGTCATCAGGAAAGTGAATCATTGCGGAGTTTATTAACGTTAAGTGAATGTAGACATGATCAAATTAGTGAAACTGACTGTAATTGAAAAACTCTGGTCTTATGCTACTTCAGTCTAGTCCCAAGAGAGAAGTAGTAGTTCAAGGTATTTAAGGATTAAAGGCTTGAGGTTTATGGGAATCTCATTGCAGCTTTGGATTGTGTATTAGAGTGGTCGATGATGTTGATGGATATGACAGTGATGACGCTGATTGTGATGAAAACAGTGATGATGATGATGATGATGATGATGATGATGATGAGAACTGTGGTGATGATGATGTTGAAAACAGTAAGGATGATGATGAAAACAGTGACAATGATGATGATGATGAGAACAGTGGTGATGATGATAATGATGAAGATGACAATGGACACAGATGCAGTCCTTACCTGTGTGTGAGCGCAGGTGGCGTTTGAGGGTGGTGTGGCTGGGGAAGGGGTGGTCACAGTGGCTGCAGATGTAGCTGTGCATCCCTGCATGAACCTCCATGTGCTGCTGCAGAGCCTTCTGGGCCTGGAACCGCTTGGCACACAGCAGACAGAACACTGCCATGTCTGTCCCTGGAGACCACACATAGACACAGACACAGTTATTTCAGGACCAAACATACACTCAGTGGGGAAACTGGGTCACTCAACTCCGAGCCTGAGACTCTCTGAGTGTTCTGAGGAGAACGCTTCTTTCAAGAGCAAAGTGTTTCTACCTAAACTAACCCCCCTGACAGGCGTGAAATACATTCCGTTTGACTTTATACACTTTTCTGATTGACGTTGACTTGGAAGTCATTGTCTATGAGAGATGTATTTTTTACGCAATACACAGGATGCTAGAACTGTCAATCACATAATCAATGCCTTCTCCTTATGGGATGTTAAAAGATGAATTATTATTTTCAATCCCCATCAAGCCTGTGCTCCAGCAGCCTCTGGAGTCATCTGTGTCTGTTCACAGAGAGAGGCTGATAGCAGCTCCACCCTGAACGATGCCTACACTATGAGCTATGTGCTGAATGTTAAGTAGCGATATCAAGCCATTAAAGGCAGGACTGCAGGAAAAACACAATCCTTTTAATCCCGTGTGTGACCTGGCATCACTTTGGGGCTGCTCTCCTGTTGCGCTGAGAGTGGAGTGGAATACAGATAGAGAAACACAGGCTAGTTTTACTCACACAGGATCTGTGAAGAACCACCATTAAATTCTCACACACAATATACAGGGTTCTTACTCTTTCTTATCACTATTCAATGACCCCTTTGCTTATCCCGCTCATGAAAATCAAATGTGAGTTAGGACTGAATCATCAGTAATCAATTCCACTGATAATAATGTATGAGTCTTGCAGAGAGGTGGTTAATGTTAGGTTATGAGGTCGTTATTTCTCTGTCTGCTCGGGTTTAGGATCATTTACAAAGCAGGTTCCATTGCTCACGACTCGGATTCAATCAGACATCTCCAGCGGTGGATCATTAGTAAACAGAAGGCTATGCGAGCGTTTCATTGGAATTCAAGTGGGGTTGCTGAGTTGCATTTAAAATGCAGTCTGATGAGGTCCACTAAATCAAATCATTTGTTACTGTTATTGAAGTGCCTTGAGGCAACTGGCAATTAAATTGGAATTAGTATAGGGAATGAGATACAGCACACACACTAAGACAGGAGATTTTCAGACAGTGTTTGGAGTTCAATCAAGTTAACAGACAAGGATATTTATAGTCAATCATTAATTTAATTTCAGCAATAAATCATATTATCTCACTATTGTTTACCATTTTCCTGCAATCCACATGTTCAAAATTTCTCCAACATTTTTCATTTTATTTTAGTCATGATGATTCATAGATACACTTCACTTATTGAATCACTACATAACCTACTCTGAGGGAGTCAGACAGTATCTTAGTGCCTCACATTACACGTGGTCCTCATCAAAAATGACTGGGAATACACAACATGAAAGGCCTAGCTTGCATTAGGCTTAATTTATAGGATGAAATGTGTTACTAATTTTTAGAATATTTCTAAGATTACAAGCATCTGTGTTATTTTTATTTTCTCTCTCGTTATTAGATATTGATCATGGGACTTGGTGGAATTAAAGTAGGCTATGAGCTTGCTGTGTTTTGCCCTAAACGGCACTAAGAGAATTTAGTATTATTTCTACTAATTAACAAAGAAGAGAGAAGATGAGAGATGTTATCCACTCCACACCATACATCAGAAAGCGAGCCTACTGGAATGCACTGCACCTGTTCACAATCTTTATTCCAGTGGCCATCTATCTTCACAATAGAAACACAATGTGGTACAGACCCCCAATGGCTTGGCCCATTAGTCATAGGCTCCTCATGCAACTCCTACACTTCCAGGCTTTGTGTATTAGCCTAATGATCAGGGCTTTTCTCACCCACGGATAACAATGTTTTACTGATGGACAAAAGATCTTCCCTGTACGGCCCCAAACCCTAACTAGACAGGAAAGTTTCTCTGTTATGTCTCACTGTCCAGCTGACTATCTACATTCTTTGGTTTCTGACTATTTCTAAAGAAGAAGAGCCTTGACTGGAATGCACCAAAAGTCTAGGCTAAATAGAGATGTATCCTAAAAACCAAAAAGACCTTTAGGAACTACTGAATCCATTCTTTGCTGCTTTAGCCAATGGTACTACATGAACAATAATCTAAGACACGTTTCAAGCCATACAATCTCAATGCAGCCAGCAGGGGGAGTGCTCTCTACTCTTCTACTCCTTCTAGCCTCCAACATGCTGGAGGGGATCCCAAACGATACAGTACCATCAGTTACTTCTGTATGATGAAATGTTTTCCTCAGTACATTTTCTCACTCAGTGTCAACATTTTGACATAAGCTATCATTCCTCAATTCTTCTCATTCCTTCATTCTCAAAATGTCAATTTAATGACCATTCCCATAAGTCTGTTTTCTGCCTATTTTGATAACTAAACCATTAAACAGTCTGGATTCATTCTTGTTCTGCTTGTCATTTCCTGCTTCTAGACACTCAGATGCTCAGCCAATAACCTCTCATCCCACTGCCATGAAAAGAATGTAAAACTGTCAAAACAAACGCTCTCGCTTAACAATGATCTCAGTCCCACATCCAGTGATAACACCTTGAATAATACAATAGTTACCAGCAACAACTCAACTTCATAGAAAGAAAATTACAGAAGCACCAATAAAAATACGGTGGCTTGCGAAAGTATTCACCCCCCCTTGGCATTTTTTCATATTTTGTTGCCTTACAACCTGGAATTAAAATATATTTTTTGGGGGTTTGTATCCTTTGATCTACACAACAACTTAGAAGAACTATTCACCCCCAAAGTCATTACTTTGTAGAGCCACCTTTTGCAGCAATTACAGGTGCAATTCTCTTGGTGTATGTCTCTATACGCTTGGCACATCCAGCCACTGGGATTTTTGTCCATTCTTCAAGGCAAAACTGTCCCTGTTATTAGCGCCATCCATCATTCCTTCAATTCTGACCAGTTTCCCAGTCCCTGCTGATGAAAAACATCACCACAGCATGATGCTGCCACCACCATACTTCACTGTGGGGATGGTATTCTCGGGGTGATGAGAGGTGTTGGGTTTGCGCCAGACATAGCGTTTTCCTTAATTGCCAAAAAGCTCAATTTTAGTCTCATCTGAGAGTACTTTCTTCCATATGTTTGTGGAGTCTCCCACATGCCTTATCTTTGGTCTCTTTGTTGCCTCTCTGATTAATCCCCTCCTTGCCTGGTCCGTGAGTTTTGGTGGGCGGCACTCTCTTGGCAGGTTTGTCGTGATGCCATATTCTTTCAATTTATTTGTAATGGATTTAATGGTGCTCCGTGGGATGTTCAAAGTTTCAGCTATTTTTTTTATAACTCAACCCTGATCTGTACTACTCCACAACTTTGTCCCTGACCTGTTTGGAGAGCTCCTTGGTCTTTATGGTGCCGCTTGCTTGGTGGTGCCCCTTGCTTAGTGGTGTTGCAGGTTCTGGGGCCTTTCAGAACAGGTGTATATATACTGAGATCATGTGACACTTAAATAAAGTCCACCTGTGTGCAATCTAACTAATTATGGGACTTCTGAAGGTAACAAAATAGGCAAAACACCAAAGGGGATGAATACTTTTGCAAGGCACTGTAGTCCCTTAAATAAAAGCAGTAGATAAAAGCGACAGAGTCAGAGGTGCAGCACATACAGTATGTATAATATAATAATATATGGTGACATTCATTAGTTTGATGACTACCTGCACCAGTGCACCCTGTTAATTTTCACACAAAAACACTTTCACAGCAGCCTTTTCCAGAAGGCTTTCCTCCTTAGTGCAGAGCAGCCCTTCTGTGAGAAAACACGATCTCCAGTAGGCATGCCACTGCCCCCACTGCCCCCTACTTTCTCACCCTTAACCAGACAAAGGGAATGGGATTTGGTATTCTGACCTCTTGACCCTAGGTCCTCAATGTGGTAAACACCATGTAATCAATGGTATTCCTCAAAGGCTGGATGGCTGGCTGAGCATTGTGCCTCTCTATTGAGTCACACAGGGGAGGGACTTTGCAGACATTCCACAGAGAAAGATTATTTAACTTCAGTTTAGTTTCTCTCTGTAAACTTTAGACAGTGTACACAGAACTAAACTCATTCCAGAGTTCCTATGTTCCAATCTGAAAAAAAGGAGTCAGGAGAATTTCTAGCTAGGAGAAGGGAAGAGAAGATCAGCCTGGTAGTTTAATTAAACGTCAATCGTTTATCAGATCAGACATCAGATCAGAACATGACATGGGAGCATTTAACAGCCAGTCAATAGTCCAACTAAGGCAGGGAACATAGAGGAAGTAGCTTAACAGACAAAAACATGTCTCTAGGCAACCAGATTGAATCATGGCCCTCCTTGGGGTGAAGTGTTCAAACTAATCCCTCCATTCACAAATAAGCAATGCCCATTCCTTTTCTAAAGACCAACAAAAGTTTTCCCACCCTGAGAATCCCACAGTAACCCCAGTACAAATTGAACAAGGGATTGCATAATGTTTATACAGATATCTGCAACGTTCTATGTCTTTAGGTTTAGTTCACCACAGATCTCCATCTAATCTCATTGGTCTGTGTTAACAGCACGTTTCTGTGCAGGTTTCACCATAACTCCACTACAAAGCAACCACGGACTGCTCCTTTAAACCAGTATACAAAAGAAGATATTAATTGGTTATAGAGCTGTTTAGCTCAAACCACACAGTGGCTCTGGGAAATATTGAGTTATGAAATCAAGGAGTCTAAACACATTTTTTTAAGACCGGTGAAAGAGTTGAAAGTACTATACCACACTCTTCAAAGAGCTTGCTTATTGGGTTAAGTCAGATTCACTGAAAGGAGCTATAACTGATTGGCTCAACATGAAGGTGCTATGAGTAAAACTCCTAGTATGGTTCACCTGAGCATGTTCACTCACTAGCTGCTCCTGTGACCCAGTTACACATATACACTATGCACATTACACTGAGCAATGAGCACCAGACCTGCAGGGGGAAAACCCAGTGCCTTCCCTATGAGCTCAATATGTTGGAAATATGTCTTTTTGGTTAAAAAAGACATTGAAAAGACATAGGAAAGATGTCTTACAACCAATTTTGCTCACTTAGTTCAGACTGGGTCCCCGTAGGCTAGATGTTATGACAGGCCTAAAGACAGACAGTAACCATACAGGACCTCAGATGATCCCAGGTAGGCCAGCCACTGATCAGCAGACTGCTAATCTACCAGAGTGAGGAACAATCAGCTCAATTATTAATGCAACAAGAGATACGTTGCTGGTGTTTAACCACCATTCCATCTTCCATGGCACATTACATTGAGGTCACCTGCTGTCTCCAATCTATAGTTTGGATTAATTATTTTTTTGCATATTTTCCCAATAGCATTCACCGTAGATAAAGACAGAGTAGAGACCTGCAGGGCCTGAATGAGTGGAGTAGCACTAGGCAGTGTGTACTGTGTACACAACCCAAAATAGCTAGAGGCCAGCAAAATTGACTGGGGGGTAAGTAGAGTACAGTATGACTCAGTAGTTGAAGATCTGTACCAATGATTAGCTATTGTAAGTGGAATAGGGGGTATACATTTCAACAGATTGCATATTCATTATTGTGATAATTATTGCGCATTTAGATGAGGTCTATTTCATTATGCACTGAGGCAGTATTGAATGTACAATAAAGTGTGATGGAGTAGGATGTGTTCTCTGTATAATAGGGGTTATGTGCAGTGGCGACCTGTCATTCAGGGCAGGTGGGGCAGAGCCAAATATTTTGCTAAAAAAGTATATATATCAGTTTGAATGCGGCTTTATATTATATATTTTTTTACATTGATATGATATATATATACACATACATATACAAATTGGGGGGGCTTGCCTGTTTTGCATGTTATTTTGGCATTAATACGTGTCACATATCAGTTTGCAAACAATGTAAAAAAATTTATATATAATATTAAGCCGCATTCAAACTGATATGATTAATTAAGCCGCATACAAACATGGTCTCTTTTTTTGCTTTCATGAGTAAGGCAGCTCCAAATGCAGGTGTTTCAGCCTAGCTCAGTGCTTTCTGTGGTGGTGGGGCGGGCCAGCAGAAAATAGGAGCATTGCGCCGTGATTGGCTCAGTGTTCTGTCACTCATGGGGACCTTACTCAATCGCCAAGCTTAAGTCCTTAGAAAGGGTAGACATCCAACATTTCAGCCCTTTGGGTGCTGCCATAGAGTTATGTTACAAGTGCCCTTCCAAGAAGGCTCAAGGTCATTGGCCACAGAATGACATCAAATCACGTTATATCTACAGTAGCTTTGATTGGACTGATGATGTCAATCTTACTTTCACAATCTTAGCTAGCAGTCATCATTGTGAATCAAGTCGACAACCTACTGGCAAATCCTTTTTAATCCTTGTCATATGAAGAGAAATAATGAAGAGGAAAAATAGATAAAACGCATCGGTGCTCGTCGGCCATTGGACATAAACCTTACACAACAATTTGGGGATTGCAAATTCAACAATGAGTGGTGTGGAAGGAATCAGTGACAGTGGCTAACTGCATACATTGCAACTGGGAAGTCGGGAATAAACAGCTCAAACTGGGAAAATATGTTTTGAACAGTCATTCAACTCTGAATTGTAAATCTGGCATCTTTCTCTTTGATGACAAAATGTTCCCTTGAAGGACCACCTCGCCACTTTCCTGTTCAAGCACAGCACAACAACGTGAGTCCAAAAATGTATTGTATGATGCTGCATAAATGATGTAATATGCCAGGGAGATATGCATACTGTAGCTAAGAAAGTAATACTAAGTGTACTGCACAGTGCTTTGCAAAAGTATTCATCCCCCTTGGTGGTTTTCTATTTTGTTGCATTACAACCTGTAATTGAAATTGATCTTTATTTGGATTTCATGTAATGGACATACACAAAATAGTCCAAATTGGTGAAGTGAAATGAAAAAAATACCTTGTTTAAAAAATAAATACAAAATAAAAAAACGGAAAAGTGGTGCGAGCATATGTTTTCACCCCCTTTGCTATGAAGCCCCTAAATAAGATCTGGTGCAACCAATTACCTTCAGAAGTCACAGAATTTGTTAAATAAAGTCCACCAGTGTTTAATCTAAGTGTCACATGATCTGTCACATGATCTCAGTATATATACACCTGTTCTGAAAGGCCCAAGAGCCTGCAACACCACCAAGCAAGCGGCACCATGAAGACCAAGGAGCTCTCCAAACAGATCAGGGACAAAGTTGTGGAGAAGTACAGATCAGGGTTGGGTTATAAAAAAATATCTGAAACTTTGAACATCCCACAGAGCACCATTAAATCTATTATAAAAAAAATTGAAAGAATATGGCACCACAACAAACCTGCCAAGAGAGGGCCGCCCACCAAAACTCACAGACCAGGCAATGAGGGCATTAATCAGAGAGGCAACAAAGATACAAAAGATAACCCCGAAGGAGCTGCAAAGCTCCACAGCGGCGATTGGAGTATCTGTCCATAGGACCACTTTAAGCCGTACACGCCACAGAGCTGGGCTTTTCGGAAGAGTGGCCAGAAAAAAGCCATTGCTTAAAGAAAAAAATAATCAAACACGTTTGGTGTTTGGCAAAAGGCATGATGAGACTAAAATTAGGCTTCTTGGCCATCAAGGAAAACGGTATGTCTGGTGCAAACCCAACACCTCTCATCACCCCCGAGAACACCATCAACACAGTGAAGCATGATGGTGGCAGCATCATGCTGTGGGGATGTTTTTCATCGGCAGGGACTGGGAAACTTGTCAGAATTGAAGGAATGATGGATGGCGCTAAATACAGGGAAATTCTTGAGGGAAACCTGTTTCAGTCTTCCAGAGATTTGAGACTGGGATGGAGGTTCACCTTCCAGCAGGACAATTACCCTAAGCATACTGCTAAAGCAACACTAGAGTGGTTTAAGGGGAACATTTAAATGTCTTGGAATGGCCTAGTCAAAGCCCAGACCTCAATCCAATTGAGAATCTCAAATCAAATCAAATTTTATTTGTCACATACACATGGTTAGCAGATGTTAATGTGAGTGTAGCGAAATGCTTGTGCTTCTAGTTCCGACCATGTAGTAGTATCTAACAAGTAATCTAACAAATTCACAACAACTACCTTATACACACAAGAGTAAAGGAATGAATACGAGTATGTACATATAAATATATGGATGAGCGATGGCTGATTGGCGTAGGCAAGATGCAGTAGATGGTATGGAGTACAGTATATACATATGAGATGAGTAATGTAGGATATGTAAACATTATATAAATGGCATCGTTTAAAGTGGCTAGTGATACATTTATTTCATCCGATTATAATTATTAAAGTGGCAAGAGATTTGAGTCGATGGCCGAACGGCATAGGCAAGATTCAGTAGATGGTTTAGAGTACAGTGTATACATTTGATATGAGTAATGTCGGATATGTAAACATTATATACAAAATTGTTTAAAGTGGCTAGTGATACATTTGTTACATCCAATTCCTATTTTTAAAGTGGCTAGAGATTTAAGTCAGTATGTTGGCAGCAGCCACTCAATGTTAGTGATGGCTGTTTAACAGTCTGATGGCCTTGAGGTAGAAGCTGTTTTTCAGTCTCTCGGTCCCAGCTTTGATGCACCTGTACTGACCTCGCCTTCTGGATGATAGCGGGGTGAACAGGCAGTGGCTCGGGTGGTTGTTGTCCTTGATGATCTTTTTGGCCTTCCTGTGACATCGGGTGGTGTAGGTGTCCTGAAGGGCAGGTAGTTTACCCCCGGTGATGCGTTGTGCAGTCCTCACTACCCTCTGGAGAGCCTTACGGTTGTGGGCGGAGCAGTTGCCGTACCAGGCGGTGATACAGCCCGACAGGATGCCCTCGATTGTGCATCTGTAGAAGTTTGTGAGTGATTTTGGTGACAAGCCGAACTTGTTCAGTCACCTGAGGTTGAAGAGACGCTGTGGTATGACTTAAAGATTGCTGTACACCAGCGGAACCCATCCAACTTGAAGGAGCTGGAGAAGTTTTGCCTTGAAGAATGGGCAAAAATCCCAGTGGCTGGATGTGCCAAGCTTATAGAGACATACCCCAATAGACTTGCAGCTGTAATTGCTGCAAAGGGTGGCTCTATAAAGTATTGACTTTAGGGGGGTTAATAGTTACGCACGCTCAAGTTTTCTGTTTTTTTGTCTTATTTCTTGTTTGCTCCACAATAAATAATATTTTGCATTTTCAAAGTGGTAGGCATGTTGTGTAAATCAAATGATACAACCCCCCCCAAAAAAATATATTTGAATTCGCTGTACATTTCGAAAGTGCTGAACAAATAGCTATATTGACTACGTCCGTCGTCGCTCACTCATTAATGTCTTAATTGAAATTAAGGATTGCCTCTTATCCGCTTGTCGTCCCCTTATGCCATAGTTTGTACATCTTATTTGTCAGTATAAACCACATTTGTTTAAGCAAGTTAGCCATATCAGCTATGTTTTTTTTTTTAAAGCAGTAAATTATGCTGAATGAACTGTTTCGCCACCAGATAAGGCACCGCTGAAAGCCAGGTTTAGCAGTGGTAAGGTGTTGGGACAGCTATAGGGACCCTAACAGTTTGTGGGCACCGTTTGTCACCGTTATAGTGCAATTAATGTATTGTTTAGTGTTGTGTTGTGTAGTGGCTTTGCTGGCATGCATCCCACATTTGTTTTTTTGCCCCACCAAGATTTACATGCTAAAATCGCCACTGGTTATGTGTACTGTAGATATTCAGCAGAGGAAGTGTTTATGTGTAGGTTAAGGGCAGCTGTTTGTAAGAACACACAAAGACAGCACTCTCAAAGCCTTCTCCTGCAGGCATTTTGGCAGAACAGTTAGCCACTATCTTCTGCACCATATCCAGTCCATTTCTACGCTCTATGATTTGCTCAAATTCCTGGGGTTTTCCAAAAACTGCTCAAACAAGATGACACCACAGAGAACTTAGCTAACATGGTCTGATGAAATAAAGTCATTGTTGGCTGAGAGGTTTTGAGATGGTTCTATAATTTTATTTTGGGCACTCACAAGTAGGTCAGAGGCAGAGCGGATGGAGACTGTGACAGAGAGGGCTGTGGTGGGGACTGAGTAAACAGCAGCACATGATGTTGTTTTCCTGGGAGTCCTTGCATCCAATGCCACCAACCCTCGCAACCAATGCCCTCAGGAACTCCCCCTTAACCAGCCCCTTCCACATGGTCTCACCCCCTTCCCATAACGCCAACCCACGGCCACTCACCTCTGACATTCACATTGCCAAAACACACTCTCACTCACTGGAAATAAGCTAGGCTCTGCAGTGCAGTCCCTGTAGTGTGACTGATATGAGAGCCAACAAGGTCTTTGTCAAGTAGGGGTGTTTTCCTGGATCAGTAAACTAAAGGGCTACAGCTGCTAAGGTCTGACCTGTGATAATGTGCCAAGAGGAAACTTGTTTGGCTTACTGGCATACTGTCACATGGCGATATACAAAGCAATGGTAACAAGATTCATTCAGCCAATGATCTCAAAGGTTATAAACCTAGGATGTGTTGAAAGTATAATCAAAAGAGGACCATAGCGTTCTCCCAAAAGTTTGGTTGGTCTGTAAAACCTGTGAATGCTTCTTCAGTGTATAGATTACACACTTAAGAAGGTAAATAAGCAGAAATGTCAGAAAATAAGAATATACATACAACTTCTGCACTAAAAAATATGTTGCATGAAGCTTATTTCTATTTTTGAAATAAGCTTTATGCAACATCTATTTGAGTGCAGAAGTTGAAAGTATAAAAACATTTGAAGGTTTATAATGTACAGTGAATGCATATTCTAAAAGAGAATGCCCACTGTAGCTGAATTCCCTAAAACCATCAAACAGCTTCAACAAATCATACTATTCCGGTCAGAGCACAGCCTGTGAGTACAAAGTAGCAGTAAGAGGGTCATGTGTCACACAAGACCAAGCTGAGATGATGACAAAATGAGTGAGTAATGCCCTCCTGTACCCTGCACTAGATACGCTGCCAAGCCAACAACTGAGCCCTGGATGTTGACAACCTGAGGGAGAGGAGGTAGAAACTCGTTAACACCCCTCCATGTCTCCAGGTATTAACTATTCATACTGTGTGTGGCACCTGGAGTTACAGTTACATGCCAACGCTTCGGAGCGGGTTCAGTTTTCTCTGACAGTAGCAGCAAAGGTGTGGATTCAGACACTCAGCGTGGATCGACTGTAGGGTTTGTTTCAGATCATTAAAGGTAGAGTTTAATTTCGATACTGTAATGACTGGGATTCAGGCACTGGGAGAGGGTCTGAATATTTGGAAGGATGACAAATACAGGCAGCTTTGACTTCAACTTCACTTGTATAACTTCAATACGAGATACTCAGTCAGCTGATTAGAGGAGCGTCCAGCTAATTAGAACCATTGGGTTTCAGAATAGTTCCCAGGCACCGATGTCCATTATCTTCTGAGCTGGAGAGGATAAATACTCAGAGTTTATCACCATGAGATCATTCCCAAACAAAATGTGTTGATCCAAGTTGTTGATGTGAGTCAAAGCCATAGAGTAAAACCCCTCTGGGCTCCTCACGCACATAGCCTAGATGCGTGGAATATCTATGACACTGTCATGTACTTGCAGTGTGGCCTAGGCGTGCCTGGTGTGTCAGGCTTGCCAGCACCGTGGTAATTAGGCATGCACCCACATGGGATGCCAGGAGATATAAGTGGGTGATATCTGAGAGGGCCTTCCCGTCCTCGCTGATCAATTATGGAGCAACATGACAGGGACAGTTTAACCCTGCCAGCACAATGACAAGAATGTTAATCCCCATAGCCATAGATTTAATAAACATTTTTTGAATGAGCAGCAGGAGAGACAGAATACATTACAAATACGGACCTCAAACAGTGTCCTGTCAATTGTAGCCTGCTTGTTTAAGGGCGGTGAATGAGTGTCTGTGAGTCATTGGGTACCTGTACGTTTTCAACCGTGAGCTATGCTTGTCTGTGGACGTTACCTGTGTGTGTGTGTGTGTGTGTGTCAGACAGTACCTGTGTGTGTCTGTCTGTGGGCCTCCAGAGCGTCTTCAGCAGAGAATGTAGCTCCACACTGATCACACACCAGGGCCTCAGCTCCAGCTGCAGGGGGAAATGACAGTCATGTGTCATCATCAAACGCTCAACATATGGTGTACATTATGTTGTGAGATGTAAACATTCTAGTATACAGTATGAGAAAACGACCAGCAACTTGTGCAAAATGATTTGAATCATGCTGTAGAAGGTGCAACTGTATGGTTATGGCAATCAATCAACATCTGAATCTCAGATGGCTTTAAAAGCTGCACTTTTACTTCAGAATCAAACCACATTTTTTATAGGTGAGAAAGCTGTTGGATTAAAATCCATATCAAACCTTTAGCCAATGCAATGCTCTATTTAAAAGGCCCTAAGTACCCATTCTCTTCTGTAAACACTTTTGGTTGTTTACAGTTACATAAGGAGTCACACACAGTACAAAAGACCAGAACCCAGTGGAAAAAACACAACTCTGGCCAAACAAAGGCACCAGACAGTGTTCCGTGGCCTCTCTCTTTCACAGTGAGGAGCTGAGCTGAAGAGTTGTATTTACCCTGTTATCATGCTCTGAACAGTGCACAGCCTGTCTACCTGAGTTGCCACAAAAGGACTGGGTGTTCTGTGCACAACAGACGCTCTGCTCTGAGCCCGCAGCACATGCCTTTATCAGAAACCCTCCAGAGTCAACACTCCCTAGCCATCTCCCTCAGTAACACACAGCACCCTGCTCACCTTTAGAATGCCCTTGTCTTTTCCTATGAAGAGATCAGAGAAGGGCACTGACACCACTCAGCTATAGGAGATGCCAGTTGCTCTGACAAATAGTGATACTGCACACACATGTGGGTGTGGGCGAGTACATGCACACTCACACACACACACACTCTGAATATACACTCCCAGCTGTTTGGATGTGGGCTGTCTCTCGGTGAGATGTAAATCGGTTTCAGATCCATACTGGCCCAGGGCTCATTCACTGATCTATTTTCTGCTCAACTGGCTTTAAATGAAGTTAAAATGACTCATTAAAACGCCCACAAGCTTTGGAAACTGGGAGCGCTACAGCCTAAATGTAGTCCTCTTTCAACTCTCCCCACCTCCCTGTACAGCTGCACTAGTCCCAGTGCTATAGCTAGCTACAACCACCTCATCCACAGATGTCACCTCATTTCAGATCCTTGAACATTTTCGTGAAAACAAAACATTTCAGCTTACTATGTAGCCTTTACCTAGATGTATTGTGATGTACTGCAGTGCTGTCCTTGGCTGTGTTATGTTCTGTGACAGTGTGTCCAGTTTGTTATGTTCTGTGACAGTGTGTCCAATGTGTTACGTTCTGTGACAGTGTGTCCAATGTGTTATGTTGTGCTGTTGGGAGATTGTGTGTGATTAGGGAAGGAGAGAACATTGTCTTGTGCCGTCAAAGGCATGGAGTGTGCTCTCATCCATAAACCATCAAACTGTCTCCAGACGCGGCTGCAATAGCCCTCCATCAAAACACTTTGTCTGGCATACCAAAATACGACCCAGCATCGAGCTGAATACCAAATCAGCCCATTAGAGCTGTGGAGCACTGGCTCCTTAGCAACCAACAGAGGATCTAAAGGCTGCTATGGGCTATACGGCAACACACAATGACAATGAAATAAGATCAAACTCTCTTTCTTTGTGCAATACAGAGGCTATATATTTTGTGTGTGAATACAAACCAGATGAAAGAAGGTTTCAGAAATCTATTTTGTAATGAAAGATCAAAGTATCTAAATGATGTATAACAGGCCTATATAACACACACTATAGTCAGTATGTCTCATCAGGTCATACCGACGCAGACAGGACGAGTAAAGGAGAGTAGCCATTAGCCAACTAGTAGAATGTGTCTAGACCTGATGCAGCTATTGTGTTCCCATCACAGAGTTCCAAACATGGCATTTCAAACGCATCATTAAATCTACACCTGGATTTAAAATGTGTCTACTGTGAGGAGGTCAGGTAGTTTATGAACACAGTTTGGAGAAAGGGAACCTCTCATCTGTCAGTCGTCTGTCATCTCTTAACACTTTTACAGAGATCAGAGGAGAGGAAAGCCAGGGAGGTATAGCATTCCTTGTGTCTATTCTTCCTAACGTCAGAGTGGGGTTTCTGTTTATATTTTAGTTTCATTTTTAGCCCCTCTCTCTGCCTACTCCCCTCCCCTTCTCCTGCTCTATTTTGGATGAAGTGGCTGGGAGAGCAGTCAGGTCTGATTAAGTCGGCGTTTTGGTACAGTGTGTTCCTGGACACACATCTGCGAGCGAGCCATCACACACGCTTCGGAACACTGGCAGAACACCCAGGCCTGCCGGCAGCTGATGATGTCATCACTCAGAGGGACAGAGCTGGCGAGGAGCCAGACAGACTCTCCGAAAACACACACACACAGACAGATACAACAGAGAGAAGACAAAGAGAAGACAGAGACCCTGAAGAACTGACACATGCAGAGATAGTCACAGACAGGAGACAGACAGGAAGAAGCAGCCTCTTTAACACATATCTCGTGTTCCTCACTCATCTAATATACGTGTGACATCATGAACAGGTGCATGTGAAAACAGTACAGTCTTGTTATGGGTATTGTAAATGGAATGTACTCTATTATTAGCATTATATGGCAGTGTTACCTGAGTGAGAGAGCATGTGCATCCTGAGCCGTACACTGTCCATGAAGTGTTTTCCACAGAACTCACAGCCGTGTTCCTTCTCTCCTTCACTGTGCATCTTCCTGTAGGGAGAAAGGACTAGGATGAACCAATGACTGAGGTCTCACAAATAGCAAACATTGGCTCTAAAACGTTTTGGTGCTTTTTTCTGAAGTGTTTTCAAAAGGCAGAGGCATCATTGTCCTTGTAGAGAAAAGCATGTTTCATTCCATCATGAAAGCAACCCTCTCTGTGTACTGCTGCATCATTAGAGTAGAGAGGTCTCTAAGAGTTGTGAGTCACACAGTATCACACTGTACCAATGCAAAAGTAGAACAGACAATAGAAATATCAGGGATAATTTTAGAAAGCACAATACAAATACATGTGCTGACACCCACGTACACATACAGACACAGACAAAAACACAAACACCCATGTACACATACAGACACAGACTAAAACACAAACACATACAGACACAGACAAAAACACAAACACCCACATACAGACACAGACAAAAACACAAACACCCACGTACACATACAGACAAAAACACAAACACCCACGTACACATACACATACAGACACAGACAAAAACACAAACATCCACATACAGTCACAGACAAAAACACAAACACCCACATACAGACAAAAACACAAACACCCACATACACATACAGACAAAAACACAAACACCCACGTACACATACAGACACAGACAAAAACACAAACACCCACGTACACATACAAACACAGACAAAAACACAAATACCCACGTACACATACACATACACATACAGACACAGACAAAAACACCCACGTACACATACAGACGCAGACAAAAACAACAAACACTCACGTAAATATACAGACACAGACAAAACACAAACACTCACGTACACATACAGACACAGACAAAAACACAAACACCCACATACACATACAGACACAGGCAAAAACAAACACCCAAGTACACATACAGACAAAAACACAAACACCCACGTACAGATACAGACACAAACAAAAACACCCACGTACACATATAGACACAGACAAAAACACCCACGTACAGACACAGACAAAAACACCCACATACACATACAGACACAGGCAAAAACACAAACACCCACGTACACATACAGACACAGACAAAAACACAAATACCCACGTACACATACACATACACATACAGACACAGACAAAAACACAAACACCCACATACACATACACATACAGACACAGACAAAAACACCCACGTACACATACAGACGCAGACAAAAACAACAAACACTCACGTAAATATACAGACACAGACAAAACACAAACACTCACGTACACATACAGACACAGACAAAAACACAAACACCCACATACACATACAGACACAGGCAAAAACAAACACCCAAGTACACATAGAGACAAAAACACAAACACCCACGTACAGATACAGACACAAACAAAAACACCCACGTACACATATAGACACAGACAAAAACACCCACATACAGACACAGACAAAAACACCCACATACACATACAGACACAGACAAAAACACAAACACCCACGTACACATACAGACCCAGACAAAAACACAAACACCCACGTACACATACAGAAACAGACAAAAACACAAACACCCACGTACACATACAGACACAGACACAGACAAAACAAACACCCACATACACATACAGACACAGACAAAAACACAAACACCCACATACAGACACAGACAAAAACACAAACACCCACGTACACATACAGACACAGGCAAAAACACAAACACCCACGTACACATACACATACAGACAAAAACACAAACACTCACGTACACATACACATACAGACACACACAAAAACACAAACATCCACATACACATACAGACAAAAACACAAACACCCACATACAGACACAGACAAAAATACAAACACCCACATACACATACAGACACAGGCAAAAACACAAACACCCACATACAGACACAGACAAAAACACAAACACCCACATACACATACAGACAAAAACACAAACACCCACGTACACATACAGACACAGACAAAAACACAAACACCCACGTACACATACAGACACAAACAAAAACACCCACGTACACATATAGACACAGACAAAAACACAAACACCCACGTACAGATACAGACACAGACACAGACAAAAACAAACACCCACATACATATACAGACACAGACAAAAACACAAACACCCACGTACAAAAAACACAAACACCCACATACACATACAGCCCCAGACAAAAACACAAACACCCACGTACACATACAGACACAGACAAAAACACAAACACCCACGTACACTTACAGACAATACACAGACACACACATACACACATGCAACACCAGACAGACAATCCTCTCGTAACTAGTACAAAAAAAAGGACTCGCCGCTCTGCCTGCAGCAAACCCCATCATATGATATCACACCCGTCCAGTCATGTGAGGCATCATCTGCACTATTATCCTAATATTCCCCTCTGCAGCACAATGGCCAGACAGCAGTCCTCTAGACAGTTATAAACAGACCACAGTCAAAGGACAGATCATCTAATATATAGTACCAATCAAATATTATGTCAACAAAACTCTCTTCAATTAAATCAAGAACAGGCGCTACGTTAATCAAAATAGACAACAGAAAAGAGGATTTTCAACAGAAAACTAGAGAGATCCACTATAAACCAGGAACCTCATACAATTCCTAGCTTTCTCCTTTAGATAATTCACATAATCAAAGCCTGAGTTAACAGTTCTGAAAAGGTGTGCTATGCCCTAACAAACTTCTCTCTCCCTGTTCTCTCCACTCAGAAATGTCAATGTGACTGAGGTGAATGATGCTCAGTGACCTGTCTCCTGACATGGACTAGCTTCATTACAACATCAGCAGTCACCTGAAGGACTGACTCCTCCAACCTTCAAACCTCTGCATATCTCCATGACTGAGCATTGGCTAGCTAATACCCTGCCGGATGTTCTGTGTCATCAGGCTCTTTCAAACACCGGAGTGGCACAGGCCTAATATGGCATCTGTGTGGGAGGAAAAAGGGTAGAGGTTGGTGCTCTGATACTGATGATGGCTTGGTTGATTGATTTAGTTATGGGACCTGTGGACCTGTCTGCAGACCCCCCCTTAAACCCACCAACCTCTTTAAATCCCCCAACCTCTTTAAACCCACCAACCTCTTTAAATCCCCCAACCTCTTTAAATCCCACAACCTCTTTAAATCCCCTGACCTCTTTAAATCCCCCGACCTCTTTAAACCCACCGACCTCTTTAAACCCACCGACCTCTTTAAATCCCCCGACCTCTTTAAACCCACCTAGTTTAAACTCACCGACCTCTAGTTTAAACTCACCGACCTCTAGTTTAAACCCACCGACCTCTAGTTTAAACCCACCGACCTCTAGTTTAACCCAGCGACCTCTAGTCTAAACCCATCAACCTCTAGTCTAAACCCATCAACCTCTAGTCTAAACCCATCAACCTCTAGTCTAAACCCATCAACCTCTAGTCTAAACCCATCAACCTCTAGTCTAAACCCACCAACCTCTTTAAAACATCCAACCTCTTTAAAACATCCAACCTCTTTAAAACATCCAACCTCTTTAAAACCACCAACCTCTTTAAACCAATCAACCTCTAGTCTAAACCCATCAACCTCTAGTCTAAACCCACCAACCTCTAGTCTAAACCCACCAACCTCTTTAAACCCAACCAACCTATAGTCTAAACCCACCAACCTCTAGTCTAAACCCACCAACCTCTAGTCTAAACCCACCAACCTCTAATCTAAACCCACCAACCTGTGGTCTAAACCCTCCAACCTCCAGTTTAAACCCACCAACATCTTTAAACTCACCAACCTCTAGTCTAAACCCACCAACCTCTAGTCTAAACCCACCAACCTATTTAAATCAACCAACCTCTATAAACTAACCAATCTCTAGTCTAAACCCACCAACATTTTTAAACACATGAACCTCTAGTCCAAACCCACCAACCTCTTTAAACCCTCAGTCACTGTTTAAACCATCAACCAGTGGTGTATACCTTCACATGCTGAGAAGTCTGCAGATCTCTGTACAGGCAAGCTACTCTCCTTCCTCCCTCCTCACTAATGCAAAGGAATGCATACCAAATGCACTCAGAGACAGTTTTAAGTATGAGGCACATCTAATAAAAAATAATCTTACAGAATTGTGAAAATGTTTGCAACTTTGTAAACAGCTTCATTATGCCACACTATGTCTGCTAAGCTGCTAACAAAGACCTATTCCATACCTCTTATGAAGTCCCTCTATTCAGGCACAAGAGCAGGTGTCTTTTTAAACAAATGAACGTATTTAATATCATTGCTCCCAGCTCTTTCCTTTGAAGTCTTTTAATGTGTTAAAAGTTCATTAAGACAAAAATAAATGGCCAACCTTTAAATTAGAAGTTGTGCACTACAATTTATCTCTTCCTTCACATCGTAACAAAACAATTAACCATTTAGAATGGCGACTCCAGACTCACCACACACACACACACATACACACTCCACTCCCTCTGTCTGTCTCTCACAGACCTCCTAGTGTACAGCGACCAGACAGAACACTTTGTGGGTGAAGGGGTGACATAATCGAATTGCAATTTACTTTGATTACCAGCATTTACTAAATGATTACAGCATTATAATAATCTGCATTCTGCTAAAATAAATGCTGCTTCACTCTTTAACAAAATACCTCCTTCAATGATACCTAGAGATCCATTATACCCCTAGAGATATAACAGTGAGTGGTGTATGCAGTCAGCTATACTTTGTGCTCTACCTGTGTTGCTCCATGACCTCTCTGGCATGCAGCTGGAGACCACAGTCCCCACTGCTTTGAGTTTGACTCTGGCCCTCCCGCCTCATCCCTGCTGCAAACTGGCCCAGCCTGCTGAGGATCTCCCTGTGGAGCAGGCCCTGGTTCAGGAGCCCCCCATAGGCCCTCAGGTCCAGGGACATGGCCAGGGAAGGGGCCACCGACATGGGCATAGGCAGCCCCACCTCCCCTATGTGGTTGGAGGGCATGGAGGAGTAGAGGGAGGCCAGGTGTTTCTCAGCCAGCCCAGGGAAACTGTCCAGAGGAGAGTTGTTCCCCACTATGCCTCCCTCCTCTTGGCCCGAGTGCTGCTCTCTAGCAGAGGTGATGACACTGCCTCTTTGGGGGTTCCCCGGGCCCTCATCTCTGGGCTGGTCCGACTCACAGCCCACCTCCCCTCTGCTGTTGGACCGGCCCTCATAGCCATTGGCTTCATCCACCTGCATGTTATTGTCCTCTGTCTTTATCCTCTTAGCCAGAGGCAGGGAGGGGTCCTGGGCTCCATTGAGGCTGTTCTGCAGTGGAGACTGACCCAGGCCCTCCAGACTAACCCCTCCATCTTGTGTGGGGCTGGCTACAGGAAGCCCCATAGGTAGTCCCCCTGGCCCAGAGGGACTTCTGTCAGTCATGTGGTACAGTGCCAGGTGGTGCAGGGCGGTGGGGTTGATACCACCCTCCTGCATAGAATGCTTCTTGGAGATTAGCATGTTCCTCCAGTGCCTTGCCCTGCTTTGTTCGCTCTCTCCAGACCCGTGGTTCCTCCCACTCAGACTCAGGTGTTCCTGCTTCTCCTCTGACTGGATGGTCTCCAGGACCTTGAGGCACTGCTCCTCCAGGTACTCAATCTCCAGGATCTCAGCGGCGTACAGCAGGTCATCCAGGTCCTCGGCCGTGGCCTGCAGGGAGGCCGTGTAGGCGTACTCCAGGATCTGCTGGAAGGTCTTGGGGGAGAGGAAGTCGAGTGCGTAGCGCAGGCTGCTGCGGTGGAATAAAATCTCAAACATCTTGCTGGTGCAGGCCAAGACGGTGCGGTGGGCCGGGAACTCCTGGCCGTCCACCGTGATGATTACGTCACACAGCGTTCCCGACAGACGCATATGATTGGCCCTGTGCAGGAGCGTGGCGGGGAGGGTGGGGTTGTGGAGCTGGAGAACACCCATTTTAGTCAGATGATCCGTACGGCCTCGGACCCTCTCTGAGCCCACGCATGAGGTGTGTCCCACCTGCTTTTCCTTCAGTGTATTTATAAGTCTAGATAGAGGAGAAACCACATTAAATATTACATCTCAGATCATGGTAATGAAGAATGGTCTGGTTGATTGCCATGTTTTTTTTTAAAACATTACAATTATGTCTTGTGTCAATATCTTGCATGTTCAACAATTGTAGAGGGAAAAGTAATAATACTTTAGCACTGGCTGACCAAATGTCAGGGACTGGGCTGAAATGTTGATATTGTATAGTAATGTGTCATTATAAGGAAATACACTGGAAGCAAACACAGGGGAATTATAGGCTCCCCAAATCCAGCAGTGCCCCATGAGGTCTGTTTGAGACTGGTTACGTATGCCTATATGCCATAGGCTGCAAACGGACAGAGCCATTCACTATTACATGTGCTGTAAATGTATTACGCCTCGATCACACCTCCAGCTTAATTGCGCAAAATAGTATGCAAAAGTTAAACATTCACCTTCTGCTACCATTTCTGTCGAGCTGTCTATGCATACAGTTTGACTAATACGTTCCATAAATACAAAAGTATGCACCAAACAGAATGCATACTCTGCAACGTAATGTTGTAAGGCAAACCCAGCGTTCCATTGGAAATGAATGTACTTCTGGTGTACCGAAATGCAAAACCCTGTCGGTGTGATCGAGAAATTAGCGCTGCTGGCTGATATACAGTACCAGTCAAAAGTTTGGACACACCTACTCATTCAAGGGTTTGTCTTCATTTGTACTATTTTCTACATTGTAGAATAATAGTGAAGATATCAAAACTATGAAATAACACATATGGAATCATGTAGTAACCAAAAAAGTGTTAACCAAATCAAAATATATTTTTGATTTTAGATTCTTTAAAGTAGCCACCCTTTACCTTGATGACAGCTTTGCACACTCTTGGCATTCTCTCAACCAGCTTCATGAGGAATGCTTTTCCAACAGTCTTGAAGGAGTTCACGCTTGTTGGCTGCTTTTCCTTCACTCTGTGGTCCAACTCATCCTAACCATCTCAAATGGGTTGAGGTCAGGTGATTGTGGAGGCCAGTTCATATGATGCAGCACTCCATCACTCTCCTTCATAAACAAAAAGCCTTACACAGTTTGGAGGTGTTTTTTGGGTCATTGTCCTGTTGAAAAACAAATGATAGTCCCACTAAGCGCAAATCAGATGGGATGCTGTATCGCTGCAGAATGCTGTGGTAGCCATACTGGTTAAGTGTGCCTTGAATTCTAAATAAATCAGAGTGCCACCAGCAAAGCACCCCCACACCATCACACCTCCTCCTCCATGCTTCACGGTGGGAACCACACGTGGAGATCATCTGCTCACCTACGCTGTGTCTCACAAAGACACAGTGGTTGGAACCAAAAATCTCACATTTGGACTCATCAGACCAATGTCCATTGCTCGTGTTTCTTGGCCCAAGCAAGTATCTTCTTATTGGTGTCCTTTAGTATTGGTTTCTTTGCAGCAATTTGACCATGAAGGCCTGATTCATGCAGTCTCCTCTGAACAGTTGATGTTGAGATGTGTCTGTTACTTGAACTCTGTGAAGCATTTATTTGGGCTGCAATCTGAGTTGCAGTTATTTCTAATGAACTTATCTTCTGCAGCAGATGTAACTCTGTGTCTTCCTTTCCTGCGGAGGTCCTCATGAGAGCCAGTTTTATCATAACGCTTAATGGTTTTTGCAACTACACTTGAAGACACTTTCAAAGTTTTTGACATTTTCCAGATTGACTGACCTTCATGTCTTACAGTACTGTTGTTTCTCTTTTCTTATTTGAGCTGTTCTTGCCATAATATGGACTCGGTCTTTTACCAAATAGGGCTATCTTTTTTATACCACCCTTACCTTGTCACAGCAAAACTGATTGGCTAAAAATACATTAAGGAAAGAAATTCAACAAATTAACTTTTAACTTGGCACACCTGTTAATAGAAATGCATTCCATGTAACAACCTCATGAAGCTGGCTGAGAGAATGCCAAGAGTGTGCAAAGCTGTCATCAAGGCAAAAGGTGGCTACTTTGAAAAATCTCAAATCTCAAATATATTTTGATTTGTTTAACACTTTTTTGGTTACTACATGATTCCATATGTGTTATTTCATAGTGTTCATGTCTTCACTATTATTCTACAATGTAGAAAATAGTAAAAATAAAGACAAACCCTTGAATGAGTAGGTGTGTCCAAACTTTTGACTGGTACTGTATATCCAGATAAGGTACCATTTTGCGCAAAGACACTGTCGGTGTTATCGAGGTGGAATGTTTTTAGGGGTGGCCACTCTTAAACCAATATAGCTCATATAAATAAATGCTAAGACAAATAGTTACATGATTATTGTTTATATTTTCTGACCTTCAGTGACCACTGACCCATATCCACTTGATGGGTAATGCTGAAACTCAGACTGGGTAGTTCAGCAACAGAGCGCATCAGGTGCAAACTGAGCTTTGATGGAATCACGAATTCCTACCCCACAACACCAACATTTAAAATGATATAGTTACTAAAGCTCTGAACATTTAATAATTCACTCTCGCCATAATGTTAAACTGTATAGGAGCAACATATAGCCTGGGCGCACCGCACAGCACGGCTCAGTCACGTCTCTCTCTGTCTGGTCGTACCGCGAGCATACTAAGCAGTCAAGTTTTTAAATCCCTGTTACTGTAACTTTAGGCTCAAAAACATTTTCGGAAATGCGACCACGCATACAATAACAAACACTAAGGGATTGCCATTTAGTAAATATGTCAATTAATAATTCAACATTGTCCATGAATTGCAAATAGATTGAATAATAGCTATTTCAGAAAGTATATTCGAATCACCTGTGCAATGGCAGTATTCTTGCAATATTTATCTATATTATTCCCCTTACCTTACTGGCCTGTTATGTCCTCACTTAGCCGATTGATTGCGTTATCATTCAGACAACATCATGGCAAGGCAATTCACAGAACCCGCTCCAAACTCATCCACACTCCAAGTAGGCAAATCATCAACCAGGCGACGTCACAGCTTTGAATGATTGTCCTCTGTTCCCGGTTCTTTCAAGGCTGGAAAGAGAGACATCTACAGGGCAACAGTCCTCACAACCTGGGCTTTGGGCAGGGTGAATAAAAGTCAGTAGCCTTTAGATCCAGATGCAATTGAAACCAATTAGTTCAACTAACCATTATTCATCACTTACTGAAATAGTATAAATTCAGATTTAAAAAATACTGGTAGATCTGCCTGGGTGATATGGATCTGACCTTGGCTCATTCCAATTCTATTAGTCACTCTAGTCTAGACAGAGGAGCAACCGGAGTCACTAGCTCAGGGACTCTGGGAATACAGCAACACATTATTATACTCTATTACCATCTAACATTCTCCCATCTCTTCACCTAATCTAGAAGGTAATAATGTAATACCTTCATCAAGGAGTCATATTACTTTATCATCAAGGACATTGATATAATCTGGCAAAAAATACACTTGTAAATTGCCATTTCATGCCACCTAGTGCTCACACTTGTATACTACATCTACAAACAAGATGGGTAAAAAGGGCAGACTAATAATATAATAAGATAAAACAAGGATTTGCCATGAAAACAATGGTAAACAGCGTGAGGTTCCAAAACCTTGTTTTATTTTGTAAATGGGTTAGTATTCAGACTGTACACCGCTGAGAGCAGAAAGGTCCACTGGGTTTGACCCAATAAAAACAAGAGGCTCCAGAGACAAGGGACAGGGTGGGAGGATGACAACAGCAGAGGGTTGTATTGTACAGGTTCTGGCATGACTGTTCTATGCCACTGAAACACTGAGGGGTATGATTGTTTACATGAAAGTGGCAGTACAACATATTAACATTTTGGAGTGTTGTTTTCTTCTGTTGTCAGATTATCACCCTGCCCTGTCTCTGGCATTATAAACTCAACAGGCAACACGCTCATGATGCCTGCTATTGTACAAAAACAAAATCAATTCCAAGACAACATTACAGAACACTTGAACAACAACTGGGGACTAAAATAAAGCGTTTTATAGGCCTGAACAGACCTCATTCTGATAACTCCCTCTCATAACTCAATATGAAACTCACATTGCCTATATAAATATAGGTATGTCTATTTGGGTTTCTGTTACACATATTTTACAAAGTACAGTTTGAATTCATCATGCCAAAAACTCAACATATCTCCCCAGGCTGTGTTACAGGCCACAGTAGACCACTGTGTGATGGAGAGAGATCAACAACTGTATATATACTGTATGTGTCACAATGACCACATTAAGTCATTTGCTGTACTGTTTTTATAGATACAATTTTAAAAAGAATATACAGGTAAACCTTTCATGACAAAGCTATGCAGATATTATTGAAAGTGATGACAAGACAATCCATTGACACAGTCACAGCGCACAAGCTCGCAGTCAGGAGTGGAAAATAACCTTTCCATTTAGAGAGTACAAAAATGCTTTTAAAGTTTTTTGCTTCAAAAACACGATTTTAAACGATAAAAGTCAGGCATTTGATTTGTTTTCTTGTGAATATGATGAGATACTCATCATAGTTGATGTTAAAACAAGGAGGTGGTGAAGCTTGGGTTATGATGAGACATTCACTTAGATCTGAATGTTCTTCTCTACAACCTTTCTCTGTGAGAACCATTGGACCTGTTGCGCTTTGTTCTATCTTGTGTTCCATTGTGAATACCGGTACAATATTAGCTGCTCAATACGCACTTCTCCATTTAGCACAATATAGTATTCATTTTATGAACCCCCAGGTACGGTGAGTTGAAGACATCTCATATGATAACTCCTGATACATGTCTATGATAATATGACTTTCTCTGAAACCCGAGCATTCCCAGCACTGTGGGCTGCTACAGTAGCTGATCAGTCTCCGTCAATTAACTTCTGTTTGAAACATGAAAACAATCTGTATGATAACCCACCCTAATACAGACATAAAGAGTAAAACCGTAAAATGTTTCAAACAAAACATTAAGAACCATTTGCAAATCAGACATGCAAACAAACTATTCGATGAGACTAGCCCTCAAACATTTTAACAATGTAACATGGAAATAATAAAATAATGTCTATATAGTCAATCTCTTCATATATATATATTATACACTGAGTGTACAAAACATTAAGAACACCTGCTCTTTCCATGACATAGACCGACCAGGTGAATCCTGGTGAAAGCTATGATCCCTTACTGATGTCACCTGTTAAATCCGCTTCAATCAGCGCAGATGAGACAGGTTAAAGAAGGATTTTTAAGCCTTGAGACAATTGAGACATGGATTGTCTATGTGTGCCATTCAAATGGTGAAAGGGGAGGACAAAATATTTAACTGTATTTGAACGGGGTATGGTAGTAGGTACCAGGCACACTGGTTGGAGTGTGTCAAGAACTACAACGCTGCTGGGTTTTTCACACTCAACAGCTTCCCGTGTGTATTAAGAATGGTCTACCACCCAAAGGACATCCAGCCAACTTGACACAACCGTAAGAAGCATTGGAGTCAACATGGGCCAGCATCCCTGTGGAATTCTTTCGACACCTTGTAGAGTCCATGCCCCGAAGAACTGAGGCTGTTCTGAGGGCAAAAGGGGGTGCAACTTAATATTAGGAAGGTATTCCTAATGTTTGGTACACTCAGTATTATGTTCCTGAATAATCCATTGTTTATCTGCAACCGCACTGAAAACAATTATAGCTCTGAGTAATTTTGTCTCCTATACCACTTGAGATCACTCAAATGGTGTTCTTTAGAGTTCCATGGGTGTAGCGAAACAAATCATACATGAGAATATTTTTTTTTTCACAATCAGATTGTGCTCTAATGGACTCTATTGCACAAACACATGTTGTTGTTCTGGAAATGCAGAAAGGGAACTGGAAAGAAAAACTGCTGCAGACTGTAATGAGTGTTGCTGCCGCCGCCATCTTGGATGGGCTGAGCTTGCCAAATCATGCCTTGCTGTCGCTGGCGTTTGTCTGTGTGACATCGTTGTGTTCTGTGGTCACCTCTGACAGGGCTGTCTTCACCTCCTCCGCTTTACTCTTCTCATCTCCAAATATCTTCCTGCATTGGAGAAAATATTAGAAATGAACACTCATTACAGTCTGCCTGCAATGTAATAGAGAAACAACAACAGCTGCGTTCAAACAAAAAACATCCCAAATACACACATTTACATTCTAGCAGACACTCTTATCCAGAGCGACTTACAGGAGAAATTAGGGTTAAGTGCCTTGCTCAAGGGCACATCAACAGATTGTTCACCTAGTCGGCTCAGGGATTCAAACCAGCGACCTTTCGGTTACTCTCTTAACGCTACTTTTCCATAATATTTTTACACAATAGCCATAGGTAGTAATTGTTAGACGATTGATACCAGCACAAGTAATTTAATTACAGAGCACCTCTGAGTCGAAGCGATAGAGCACTACTAAGGACCACATAATAACCAAATGATCGTCTGTTGAGTGTCTGGGTGAGTGAAAGGCCTGATCTAGTCTTTGGCCCTATCCCCAGCCTAAGAGCAGTACTAATGCCCGGCACTGTCATTACAACAACAGTAACACTGTTACTGCACAACCTCTACAAGGAGTACCATCCTACTACACAGCACTGTACACTCCACATAATGCTACCTACACACAACTACTACCATGGCAATGACTACAGCACTTCTGTCATCATTACACAAGTCTCATTAATTAACAATGATCACCACTGTTACCACAATTGACTACTACAATTTCACTTCACAGGACAAATGGAAAGGTGGTGACTGAGCGATAATACAATAGAAGTTAAATGGGCACACAAAAACATTGACACGTATAAACCTCTAGAGGGAGCCATACTCATTGTTGAGTGGAGCAGCCTTGGCCAGACTGTCTAACTCCTCCAGAGCAGGAGGGCCTGAGGCCTGGAGGTCTGCCCCGAACCCGTCTCCGTTAGCCTGGAAGGAGGAGTAGGAAGGGACAGGGGCGGGAGTGGGACTACTCTGAAACCTAGTGGGCTCTGCTGGGGGCAGGGAGGGGCTCTTAGTCACCACCCCATTGGTTAACTCAAACTCTATCTCTGGGGCTTGGGGCTCTGTGGTGGTGGGCATGTGGGGGGTCAGGGTGGGTGTTGGGGTGTCGTAGGTAGTAGAGGCAGGTGTGATAGTGACTGTGGGGGCAGCAGGTGTGGCAAAGCTCGGAGCAGTGGGAGCATTACAGGCAGGTGTGGGGGCACTTGTGGGAGCAGGAGTAGGAGTGAGAATGTCTGGGAGAACAGGGGCAGATTTGGTTGTGTCCTCATGAACGATAGCAGCAGTTACATCAGCATTGAAGGCAGTAGTAGGAGCACTAGGGACAGATGTGGGAGTGGTAGTGTGGTCTATATTAGCGACAGATGTGGGAGTGGTAGTGTGGTCTATATTAGCGACAGATGTGGGAGTGGTAGTGGGGTCTATATTAGGGGCAGGAGTGTGAGTGTCTTTGGTAGTAGAGTCAGGTTTGTCAGGGTCAGGATCTGGTGTACTAGAGCCCAGGACAGTAGGGGTAACAGGGACATGGGTAACAGGGACAGGGGTAACAGTGTCGGTAGCAGTAGGTGCAGGTTTAGAGGTGAAGGTGTCAGAGGCTGGGAAAGTGAACGCCGTAGGAGCAGGAGAGGGCCTGTCTGGGGCAATAGGAGCAGCTTTCCTGGTGTTTTGGGTAGGAGAGGCAGTGGAGGGGGCAAGAGAGGGACTGTCTGGGGCAGATTTCCTGGGGGCCACGGTGGTGGAGTGGATAGGTGTGGGGCTCTTGGGAGTGGGAGGAGAAGGAGCAGGTCTGTTAGAGTTTCGACGCCTAGGTGGTATTGGAATAGGGGACTTTTTAAGAGATTTAGGGCTATCTGTGGCACTAACAGCAGTGGCAGACATTTTGTCCTCTGCTCTAGGAGAGCTGTCTTCTAAAAGGTCTAACAGGGGGGCTACTCTAGCTGTGATGTCAGAGGTGGAGATGAGGGGGGTTGGGGGGGCTGTGTTGGACTCTGGGGTGGGTGCCGGGGCGGGGGCAGCGGCAGGCAGGGGGTCAGTAACGGGGGCAGACAGGGGGTCAGTAGCGAGGGCAGACAGGCTACAGGTGAGGGCGGTGCTCTCGCTAGAGGGGCTGTCCTGGGCGGGGTCATAGGTTGTGTTGGCTGTGTCAGAGATGGTCGCTACAGATGAGAGGGTGTCCAGAACCAGGGCAGCCAGCCTGGGAGAGAGAGCAGGGAGAGAGCAGAGACACACACACTAGACACTGAGGTGACTGGGACCCGACGTGGGGACTGGGGAAGAGGGGTGGACATGAGGAGCAGGCAGGAGGTTAGGGTTAAGGGAGGCATGCAGTTAGATCACACACACACAGAGCAGCCAACATCAACTAGAGAGAAGGGACACACAAGGGGGTTCCATGCAGTGAGGCACATCAAATAACAAAGGACACTGTCCATGCACAGACTAACATGGAGGACATGTAGTGTCTAATGAACTGGTCTTTCTAAAGGAAACCACATCACTACACACAACAACCTGAAGGGTTGAATAGTACCAGACACTCATCTCATGTGACTTCAGTTTTTCAATGTCTCCGTTTTTAGACTGGTTTCATCAAGTTCACCATATACAGGAGGACAAAAGCACAGTGGATCTATCCACGTCTTTGACTGGTAGCGATTCAACCTTGATATCGAAAAGCTAAATCTCCTGAGAAATTTCCTGAGAAAATCCTCCTGAGAAAAATGTATTGTGGCAGCAAAAACACCTCCACCCACACCCCCTCCCCAAAACAAACACACAAGAAACAACAACACAGACAAGGTTTTTCACACTGCATGTTGTTAGACCAGGGCTAGCTATCCTTAACCCTGGGTTAAAACTAGCCTAGGGTTAGCTAACCTTTCTTTTACACAATAATTTGTTAACCCTGGGCTAAGTGCAGTGTGAATGTGACTATAGAGAAATTTAAACAAAAAGCATAAACACATGAGCACACGACGGTGCACTCTGCTTATAGGAATCACAGGCATACGTTTAAACCAACTGCCTAGGCTCAAAAAGTCATAAACATTCCATTAATTACAATGTACTCAAAATTGTGCAATAATATTGTGATTTTTACAAGAGGAGTGATCTGTGCTTTAGCCTAACAATTAATTGTGTGTGTGCATGTGTGTGTGTGTGTGTGTGTGTATGTGTGTGTGGGTGTCTGTGTGTCAAGCTATACTCACTCTGGCTCTGTAAGGGGTGTGGTCTCATTTGGTTCTGTGGGTCCTCCTGCATTGTGATTGGCTGTGCACTCATCCTCTGTCCTCACCTCCACTATCGGCTCTTTGGACTCGTCCTTTCTGTGGACCAAAGAGGATTCTGGGATGATTACATGGACACCATGACAACAGACTCCAGGATCTCAGTAACACAGAACTACTGCATAATGAGGATGACGTAATTAGAAAAATATCAGACAAAGGTCATTACGGACCCAAAGCTCAGAAAATTAAAACTGTGAAATTGCATCTGATTGAAGTGTGCAGAGACTCCTTTTTTTAGTCTGTCTGCATCCCAAATGCACCTTATTCCCTATGGGCCCTGGTCCAAAGAAGTGCACTGTATAGAGAACAGGGTGCCATATTGAGACAGTAGACACTCACATGAATGCAGCCTTGCCCTGTTCCAGGTTGTGTCCTTTGGCCCCGCTGCCTGGCTTGCCACACAGACACATGATGAGGCCACATTTGTTGGTAAAGTAGCAAGTGATGTCCACAGCCAGGAGCAGCAGGACGAAGGCCAAGATGAGGATCCCTGCCATGATGCCCGTGGAGAGGGCAGACTCCCCGTCTATATCTACAGTACACACACAGCATGACTCACTAGGAACATATAGCACCACAGTTAGACAGCTGAATGCAAGTGGACACACTGTTAGAATATGAAACCATCTCTGTTTTCTACATAATGGTTTCATAAAACACAGACAACTCACCTGTCATGCACATTGACATAGTTTGAAGATATCACAGCTTTTAATCGGATGTTTTGTAGATGTTAACTGCATACTGGTACCTTGATGTGCTCAAATTGGGAGATCAATGTCTCCTTGACAAGGCTCAAACAGACATCACACGTGACTTTGAAACAGTAAAGACATCTAAATCACCTGCCCTCTAATAAATGCAAACCCATTAAGACGCATTAAATCAACTTTATTTCATATTAGTCATAACCAAAAACACCTGAATAAAATGCATAATATGTGCTTCAAGAGATCTTTTGTAAACAACTATTTATTTGTGGCTAGCTAGTCACTACCCCACACAATACATGATCTCTAGCGGTATCTGTCCAGTTTCCATTCTAAAGAGAGCACCCTGAACGTCAGCTCCCTGGTACTTCTGCTTCATTTACAAAAAAAAGACGATTAACAATTCAGCAATGACCTCAGGGTCTATTTATGATGCATTTGTGGAACAAAATAATCACAACTTAATTTTATTAAAAAATCAATTGCTAGTTTTCAATTACATTTGTAGTTCTTCAGGAATCAATAACCAACAATCAACTGCTGCAGTTCCCAACTTCTTCAATACCACTTATATGTATGTACACAATGTGTCATAAAAACAACAATATTAATATTAGCATATTATAATTTGGTTATTTTTTTATTAAATGTCTATAATTTTGTCCATGTAAAAATGAATGTTATTACAAATCTTTACAGTACATACAATGTAGTAGGTGAAAAAATAATATACATCCTTTATGTAAACTGTCTGGTACTCACCACCATTCACTCAGTACCCTACCACAGTATTCATAATTCAAAATAGCATTACCACTCACTTAATACTCTAGTGTTCATTAATGTCAACTGGATTGCTGCTACTAGCTGTGCTATGTTGCTGAGCAGAGTGGTACAGTAATGAGCTGTAGGAGACAGCTGAACTTAGCCTAGTCCCATATATGTTTGTTCTGTATAGCCAACTCCACCATAGGAATTGGCTATACAGCACAAACAGATCTGGAACCAAGCTAAGCTGATACCACTGCCTTTGGTTCAGTTCAGCCAATCGGGCTGGTTTGTTCTGTAGTTACTCCCCACCCACTGAGAGACATGTGTCTGTCTAGGCATCCATCCAGAGAGACAACCAGCCAGGGCAGAGAAAGGCTAGCTTTCTTTCCTCTATGTGTGTGTGAGAGAGAGACCAGCATCGCCTCATATAACTAGCTATGAGAGTAGCAACACAGCTACGACGGACAGGACAAGGGAGATCAGAGTGTATGTCACAGACGAACAGCCCTGGGTCGCTGCTCAAACCAAATATAGTCAAAACCAACCAAAAGAAGTGACACACAGATTCAGAAAAGAAGAATACGTAATGAGGAAAATGTTCATGTAGTGAAGTCCACCAGTTTCCAAAACCAGGCAAGAGTGCAGAGACAAAGGGAGAGATAAAGAGAAAAGGAAAGAGAGAGGGGGAAGAGGGGGGAGGGAAATTAGAGGGGGAAACGGAGTGGAAATGGACAGAAGGGTGGGAAAATGGGATGAGAGGGAGGAGAGGAGAGAGAAGAGAAAATGTCAAGTTTGAAAACAAAACTGAATCAAGAAAAAAAATAAAAGTTAAAGAAGTAGTTTTAAACTGACAAGCAGTTAAATCTGGAATCCGCAAACAATAACAATGAGTCACCCCGCCTCTGTTTTGGTAAAAATCGGAGATGGGCCTAGAGAAAAGTAACCACTCTGAAATTCATAGACAGAGCTATGGATGCAAGGACTGACCATCCATTGTATCAAAATTATAGTTTTAACCATGTTTTGAGGCTAAACACTGTTTGTTTACATTTAAGTTGTTTACAAACGTAGAGTAAAAAAAATGTATATTTTGGGTTCTGATGGTTTACAACTGTTGAACTAAGCTCATGAGGCAAGTTATATTCGTCAAGAATCAATGGGTATATATCATTCATTTATAAGTCAGAAAAATGTATGTAGCAACTAAGGATTCTGGCTTTAAAGCAAGTTAAAGCAAAAGCACAGCATGAGGACTACGGCACAAACCACGAGTAAGGAAACTGGGGGTTGAACGGTTGTGAATGGGATGTGAGTTTGTCTGGGAGGTGAGTTAGAAAGGAAAGCACAAACAGGAGAAGTGAGAAGGAGGGATAAGTCCTGCTATGTTTCAGTAAAGCACTCTGCACCGCCTGAGTCCTGGCAGGGATTTGTTGCATCATAGCTGTGTAAAGTTGCAACACAGGTATCTGTGGGTGTCAGCAGTCAGTTTCAGCTAGCTAAGACCTGCTATGGTACAGGAATGCTTCTGCATCAGTTAAGGCCAAACTATGTAGAAACAGACTGCATCCACACATGGACAAAGACCATCCATCAACATACTGTACCCATCACTGTAGCAGGATAGCCTTTGTCCTTAGCGGAGGCAGCCTGTTGTAGCACTAAGAAGGCAAACTCATACAGTGTGTCACACACAACCTCGGTGTAGGAGTTTAAATCTAACAGATTGGAAATTAGAAACAAATTGTGCGATGTATGCCACCATCATGAAAAATAAACTGTTAAAAACAAACTCTGGACATGGTCAAAAATAAGTGTTCGTTTGGGTGGACCTCGCAGACAAAAATACCTTCTTCGCATACCCTCTTGGACAGACGGTGGAGAGTTCTAGTTTAACATTTCCTGCTGCACAGCGAACACACAAACAGCTCTGGCCAACAGCTGGCTATTTTCTTAATTTTGCCTGCTGAAAACATCTAGACGTCTACTTCTTATTAAGTGCACTGTCAGATTTATGTGGTTGTGAGAACAGAAAATTCTCCTGTTTGGGACATGTTTGTGTTTGCTGCCTCAGCTGTGTGTGGCAGTGCCATTTTGAGTGCCCTGTGCATGGTGTGGGTACCTGGGATGGCAGCGGGTTCTGGAGAGGTTCTGAAGGTCAGGGTTCCAGGTTGGGACTTCCCCTGCTGGTTCTCTGCCACCACAAACACATCGTACTCTGTGTTCCACTCCAGTCCGCTCAGAACCACATACTCACTGCCACTGGGCAGTCGGATCTCTGGCTTCCAGTCGGTCTGACGCTTCTAAAGGACACACACAATCCATTGTCAACTTAATGATACAATACCTGACAGTCTCTTTTAGGAATGTATTCCTTGAAAGGACATGGGTACATAAGCATACATTTTTTTCCACATAAGAATGCAGTCTTCAACTGTACAGTGCCCCAAACCCACTGGTTTATAGCAGACTACTGTAGGTATTGTGAGTACTCACCGGTTTATAGCAGACTAGGTAGAAGCAATACTCACTGGTTTATAGCAGACTAGATATAGTGAGAATTCACTGGTTTATAGCGGACTAGGTAGTAGCAGTACTCACTGGTTTATAGCAGACTAGGTAGTGTAAGCGCTCACTGGTTTATAGCGGACTAGGTAGTAGCAGTACTCACCGGTTTATAGCAGACTAGGTAGCAGCAGTACTCACTGGTTTAGCGGAATAGGTAGTGTGAGTACTCACTGGTTTATAGCAGACTAGGTAGTGTGAGCACTCACTGGTTTATAGCGGACTAGGTAGTATCAGTACTCACTGGTTTATAGTGGACTAGGTAGTATCAGTACTCACTGGTTTAGCGGACTAGGTAGTGTGAGTACTCACTGGTTTATAGCAGACTAGGTAGTGTGAGCACTCACTGGTTTATAGCGGACTAGGTAGTAGCAGTACTCACTGGTTTATAGCGGAATAGGTAGTAGAAGTACTCACTGGTTTATAGCGGAATAGGTAGTATCAGTATTCACTGGTTTATACCAGACTAGGTAGTAGCAGTACTCACTGGTTTATAGCAGACTAGGCATAGTGAGTATTAACTGGTTTATAGCGGACTAGGTAGTAGCAGTACTCACTGGTTTATAGGAGACTAGGTAGTGTGAGCACTCACTGGTTTATAGCAGACTAGGTAGTAGCAGTACTCACCGGTTTATAGCAGACTAGGTAGTAGCAGTACTCACTGGTTTAGCGGAATAGGTAGTGTGAGTACTCACTGGTTTATAGCAGACTAGGTAGTGTGAGCACTCACTGGTTTATAGCGGACTAGGTAGTAGCAGTACTCACCGGTTTATAGCAGACTAGGTAGTCTCAGTACTCACTGGTTTATAGTGGACTAGGTAGTATCAGTACTCACTGGTTTAGCGGACTAGGAAGTGTGAGTACTCACTGGTTTATAGCAGACTAGGTAGTGTGAGCACTCACTGGTTTATAGCGGACTAGGTAGTAGCAGTACTCACTGGTTTATAGCGGAATAGGTAGTATCAGTATTCACCGGTTTATAGCAGACTAGGTATAGTGAGTATTCACTGGTTTATAGCGGACTAGGTAGTACCAGTACTCACTGGTTTATAGGAGACTAGGTAGGGTGAGCACTCACTGGTTTATAGCGGACTAGGTAGTAGCAGTACTCACCGGTTTATAGCAGACTAGGTAGTAGCAGTACTCACTGGTTTAGCGGAATAGGTAGTGTGAGTACTCACTGGTTTATAGCAGACTAGGTAGTGTGAGCACTCACTGGTTTATAGCGGACTAGGTAGTAGCAGTACTCACCGGTTTATAGCAGACTAGGTAGTCTCAGTACTCACTGGTTTATAGTGGACTAGGTAGTATCAGTACTCACTGGTTTAGCGGACTAGGAAGTGTGAGTACTCACTGGTTTATAGCAGACTAGGTAGTGTGAGCACTCACTGGTTTATAGCGGACTAGGTAGTAGCAGTACTCGCTGGTTTATGGCGGAATAGGTAGTATCAGTATTCACCGATTTATAGCAGACTAGGTATAGTGAGTATTCACTGGTTTATAGCGGACTAGGTAGTACCAGTACTCACTGGTTTATAGGAGACTAGGTAGGGTGAGCACTCACTGGTTTATAGCGGACTAGGTAGTAGCAGTACTCACTGGTTTATAGCAGACTAGGTAGTAGCAGTACTCACTGGTTTATAGGAGACTAGGTAGTGTGAGTACTCACTGGTTTATAGCAGACTAGGTAGTGTGAGTACTCACTGGTTTATAGCGGACTAGGTAGTACTCACCGGTTTATAGCAGACTAGGTAGTAGCAATACTCACTGGTTTAAAGCGGAATAGGTAGTAGCAGTACTCACCGGTTTATAGCAGACTAGGTAGTAGCAATACTCACTGGTTTAAAGCGGAATAGGTAGTAGCAGTACTCACCGGTCTATAGCAGACTAGGAAGTAGCAGTACTCACTGGTTTAGCAGACTACTGTAGTTATTGTGAGTACTCACTGGTTTATAGCAGACTAGGTAGTAGCAATACTCACTGGTTTATAGCAGACTAGGTAGTGTGAGTACTCACTGGTTTATAGCGGACTAGGTAGTACTCACCGGTTTATAGCAGACTAGGTAGTAGCAATACTCACTGGTTTAAAGCGGAATAGGTAGTAGCAGTACTCACCGGTTTATAGCAGACTAGGAAGTAGCAGTACTCACTGGTTTAGCAGACTACTGTAGGTATTGTGAGTACTCACTGGTTTATAGCAGACTAGGTATAGTGAGTATTCACTGGTTTATAGCGGACTAGGTAGTGTGAGTACTCACTGGTTTATAGTGGACTAGGTAGTATCAGTACTCACTGGTTTAGCGGAATAGGTAGTGTGAGTACTCACTGGTTTATAGCAGACTAGGTTGTGTGAGCACTCACTGGTTTATAGCGGACTAGGTAGTAGCAGTACTCACCGGTTTATAGCAGAATAGGTAGTAGCAGTACTCACTGGTTTAGCGGACTAGGTAGTGCGAGTACTCACTGGTTTATAGCGGAATAGGTAGTAGAAGTACTCACTGGTTTATAGTGGAATAGGTAGTAGCAGTACTCACCGGTTTATAGCAGACTAGGTAGTAGCAGTACTCACTGGTTTATAGCAGACTAGGTAGTAGCAGTACTCACTGGTTTATAGAAGACTAGGTAGTAGCAGTACTCACTGGTTTATAGCAGAATAGGTAGTACCAGTACACACCAGTTTATAGCAGACTAGGTAGTATCAGTACTCTCTGGTTTACAGTGGACTAGGTAGTAGCAGTACTCACTGGTTTATAGTGGAAAAGGTAGTAGCAGTACTCACTGGTTTATAGCAGACTAGGTAGTAGCAGTACTCACTGGTTTATAGCGGAATAGGTAGTAGAAGTACTCACTGGTTTATAGCGGAATAGGTAGTATCAGTACTCACCGGTTTATAGCAGACTAGGTAGTAGCAGTACTCACTGGTTTATAGCAGACTAGGTAGTAGCAGTACTCACTGGTTTATAGCAGAATAGGTAGTACCAGTACTCACCAGTTTATAGCAGACTAGGTAGTATCAGTACTCTCTGGTTTACAGTGGACTAGGTAGTAGCAGTACTCACTGGTTTATAGTGGAATAGGTAGTGTGAGTACTCACTGGTTTATAGCAGACTAGGTAGTGTGAGCACTCACTGGTTTATAGCGGACTAGGTAGTATCAGTACTCACTGGTTTATAGTGGACTAGGTAGTATCAGTACTCACTGGTTTAGCGGACTAGGTAGTGTGAGTACTCACTGGTTTATAGCAGACTAGGTAGTGTGAGCACTCACTGGTTTATAGCGGACTAGGTAGTAGCAGTACTCACTGGTTTATAGCGGAATAGGTAGTAGAAGTACTCACTGGTTTATAGCGGACTAGGTAGTATCAGTATTCACCGGTTTATAGCAGACTAGGTAGTAGCAGTACTCACTGGTTTATAGCAGACTAGGCATAGTGAGTATTAACTGGTTTATAGCGGACTAGGTAGTAGCAGTACTCACTGGTTTATAGGAGACTAGGTAGTGTGAGCACTCACTGGTTTATAGCGGACTAGGTAGTAGCAGTACTCACCGGTTTATAGCAGACTAGGTAGTAGCAGTACTCACTGGTTTAGCGGAATAGGTAGTGTGAGTACTCACTGGTTTATAGCAGACTAGGTAGTGTGAGCACTCACTGGTTTATAGCGGACTAGGTAGTAGCAGTACTCACCGGTTTATAGCAGACTAGGTAGTCTCAGTACTCACTGGTTTATAGTGGACTAGGTAGTATCAGTACTCACTGGTTTATAGCAGACTAGGTAGTGTGAGTACTCACTGGTTTATAGCAGACTAGGTAGTGTGAGCACTCACTGGTTTATAGCGGACTAGGTAGTAGCAGTACTCACTGGTTTATAGCGGAATAGGTAGTATCGGTATTCACCGGTTTATAGCAGACTAGGTATAGTGAGTATTCACTGGTTTATAGCGGACTAGGTAGTACCTGTACTCACTGGTTTATAGGAGACTAGGTAGTGTGAGCACTCACTGGTTTATAGCGGACTAGGTAGTAGCAGTACTCACCGGTTTATAGCAGACTAGGTAGTAGCAGTACTCACTGGTTTATAGGAGACTAGGTAGTGTGAGTACTCACTGGTTTATAGCAGACAAGGTAGTGTGAGTACTCACTGGTTTATAGCGGACTAGGTAGTACTCACCGGTTTATAGCAGACTAGGTAGTAGCAATACTCACTGGTTTAAAGCGGAATAGGTAGTAGCAGTACTCACCGGTCTATAGCAGACAAGGAAGTAGCAGTACTCACTGGTTTAGCGGACTACTGTAGGTATTGTGAGTACTCACTGGTTTATAGCAGACTAGGTAGTAGCAATACTCACTGGTTTATAGCAGACTAGGTATAGTGAGTATTCACTGGTTTATAGCGGACTAGGTAGTGTGAGTACTCACTGGTTTATAGTGGACTAGGTAGTATCAGTACTCACTGGTTTAGCGGACTAGGTAGTGTGAGTACTCACTGTTTTATAGCAGACTAGGTTGTGTGAGCACTCACTGGTTTATAGCGGACTAGGTAGTAGCAGTACTCACCGGTTTATAGCAGACTAGGTAGTATCAGTACTCACTGGTTTAGCGGACTAGGTAGTGTGAGTACTCACTGGTTTATAAGCGGAATGGTAGTAGAAGTACTCACTGGTTTATAGCAGAATAGGTAGTATCAGAACTCACCGGTTTATAGCAGACTAGGTAGTAGCAGTACTCACTGGTTTATAGCAGACTAGGTATAGTGAGTATTCACTGGTTTATAGCAGACTAGGTAGTGTGAGTACTCACTGGTTTATAGCGGACTAGGTAGTACTCACCGGTTTATAGCAGACTAGGTAGTAGCAATACTCACTGGTTTAAAGCGGAATAGGTAGTAGCAGTACTCACCGGTTTATAGCAGACTAGGAAGTAGCAGTACTCACTGGTTTAGCAGACTACTGTAGGTATTGTGAGTACTCACTGGTTTATAGCAGACTAGGTATAGTGAGTATTCACTGGTTTATAGCGGACTAGGTAGTGTGAGTACTCACTGGTTTATAGTGGACTAGGTAGTATCAGTACTCACTGGTTTAGCGGACTAGGTAGTGTGAGTACTCACTGGTTTATAGCAGACTAGGTAGTGTGAGCACTCACTGGTTTATAGCGGACTAGGTAGAAGCAGTACTCACCGGTTTATAGCAGAATAGGTAGTAGCAGTACTCACTGGTTTAGCGGACTAGGTAGTGCAGTACTCACTGGTTTATAGCGGAATAGGTAGTAGAAGTACTCACTGGTTTATAGCGGAATAGGTAGAATCAGTACTCACCGGTTTATAGCAGACTAGGTAGTAGCAGTACTCACTGGTTTATAGCAGACTAGGTAGTAGCAGTACTCACTGGTTTATAGCAGACTAGGTAGTAGCAGTACTCACTGGTTTATAGCAGAATAGGTAGTACCAGTACTCACCAGTTTATAGCAGACTAGGTAGTATCAGTACTCTCTGGTTTACAGTGGACTAGGTAGTAGCAGTACTCACTGGTTTATAGTGGAAAAGGTAGTAGCAGTACTCACCGGTTTATAGCAGAATAGGTAGTAGCAGTACTCACTGGTTTAGCGGACTAGGTAGTGAGTAATCACTGGTTTATAGCGGAATAGGTAGTAGAAGTACTCACTGGTTTATAGCGGAATAGGTAGTATCAGTACTCACCGGTTTATAGCAGACTAGGTAGTAGCAGTACTCACTGGTTTATAGCAGACTAGGTAGTAGCAGTACTCACTGGTTTATAGCAGAATAGGTAGTACCAGTACTCACCAGTTTATAGCAGACTAGGTAGTATCAGTACTCTCTGGTTTACAGTGGACTAGGTAGTAGCAGTACTCACTGGTTTATAGTGGAAAAGGTAGTAGCAGTACTCACCGGTTTATAGCAGACTAGGTAGTAGCAGTACTCACTGGTTTATAGCGGAATAGGTAGTAGAAGTACTCACTGGTTTATAGCGGAATAGGTAGTATCAGTACTCACCGGTTTATAGCAGACTAGGTAGTAGCAGTACTCACTGGTTTATAGCAGACTAGGTAGTAGCAGTACTCACTGGTTTATAGCAGACTAGGTAGTAGCAGTACTCACTGGTTTATAGCAGAATAGGTAGTACCAGTACTCACCAGTTTATAGCAGACTAGGTAGTATCAGTACTCTCTGGTTTACAGTGGACTAGGTAGTAGCAGTACTCACTGGTTTATAGCAGACTAGGCATAGTGAGTATTAACTGGTTTATAGCGGACTAGGTAGTAGCAGTACTCACTGGTTTATAGGAGACTAGGTAGTGTGAGCACTCACTGGTTTATAGCGGACTAGGTAGTAGCAGTACTCACCGGTTTATAGCAGACTAGGTAGTAGCAGTACTCACTGGTTTAGCGGAATAGGTAGTGTGAGTACTCACTGGTTTATAGCAGACTAGGTAGTGTGAGCACTCACTGGTTTATAGCGGACTAGGTAGTAGCAGTACTCACCGGTTTATAGCAGACTAGGTAGTCTCAGTACTCACTGGTTTATAGTGGACTAGGTAGTATCAGTACTCACTGGTTTATAGCAGACTAGGTAGTGTGAGTACTCACTGGTTTATAGCAGACTAGGTAGTGTGAGCACTCACTGGTTTATAGCGGACTAGGTAGTAGCAGTACTCACTGGTTTATAGCGGAATAGGTAGTATCGGTATTCACCGGTTTATAGCAGACTAGGGATAGTGAGTATTCACTGGTTTATAGCGGACTAGGTAGTACCTGTACTCACTGGTTTATAGGAGACTAGGTAGTGTGAGCACTCACTGGTTTATAGCGGACTAGGTAGTAGCAGTACTCACCGGTTTATAGCAGACTAGGTAGTAGCAGTACTCACTGGTTTATAGGAGACTAGGTAGTGTGAGTACTCACTGGTTTATAGCAGACAAGGTAGTGTGAGTACTCACTGGTTTATAGCGGACTAGGTAGTACTCACCGGTTTATAGCAGACTAGGTAGTAGCAATACTCACTGGTTTAAAGCGGAATAGGTAGTGTGAGTACTCACTGGTTTATAGCAGACTAGGTAGTGTGAGCACTCACTGGTTTATAGCGGACTAGGTAGTATCAGTACTCACTGGTTTATAGTGGACTAGGTAGTATCAGTACTCACTGGTTTAGCGGACTAGGTAGTGTGAGTACTCACTGGTTTATAGCAGACTAGGTAGTGTGAGCACTCACTGGTTTATAGCGGACTAGGTAGTAGCAGTACTCACTGGTTTATAGCGGAATAGGTAGTAGAAGTACTCACTGGTTTATAGCGGACTAGGTAGTATCAGTATTCACCGGTTTATAGCAGACTAGGTAGTAGCAGTACTCACTGGTTTATAGCAGACTAGGCATAGTGAGTATTAACTGGTTTATAGCGGACTAGGTAGTAGCAGTACTCACTGGTTTATAGGAGACTAGGTAGTGTGAGCACTCACTGGTTTATAGCGGACTAGGTAGTAGCAGTACTCACCGGTTTATAGCAGACTAGGTAGTAGCAGTACTCACTGGTTTAGCGGAATAGGTAGTGTGAGTACTCACTGGTTTATAGCAGACTAGGTAGTGTGAGCACTCACTGGTTTATAGCGGACTAGGTAGTAGCAGTACTCACCGGTTTATAGCAGACTAGGTAGTCTCAGTACTCACTGGTTTATAGTGGACTAGGTAGTATCAGTACTCACTGGTTTATAGCAGACTAGGTAGTGTGAGTACTCACTGGTTTATAGCAGACTAGGTAGTGTGAGCACTCACTGGTTTATAGCGGACTAGGTAGTAGCAGTACTCACTGGTTTATAGCGGAATAGGTAGTATCGGTATTCACCGGTTTATAGCAGACTAGGTATAGTGAGTATTCACTGGTTTATAGCGGACTAGGTAGTACCTGTACTCACTGGTTTATAGGAGACTAGGTAGTGTGAGCACTCACTGGTTTATAGCGGACTAGGTAGTAGCAGTACTCACCGGTTTATAGCAGACTAGGTAGTAGCAGTACTCACTGGTTTATAGGAGACTAGGTAGTGTGAGTACTCACTGGTTTATAGCAGACAAGGTAGTGTGAGTACTCACTGGTTTATAGCGGACTAGGTAGTACTCACCGGTTTATAGCAGACTAGGTAGTAGCAATACTCACTGGTTTAAAGCGGAATAGGTAGTAGCAGTACTCACCGGTCTATAGCAGACAAGGAAGTAGCAGTACTCACTGGTTTAGCGGACTACTGTAGGTATTGTGAGTACTCACTGGTTTATAGCAGACTAGGTAGTAGCAATACTCACTGGTTTATAGCAGACTAGGTATAGTGAGTATTCACTGGTTTATAGCGGACTAGGTAGTGTGAGTACTCACTGGTTTATAGTGGACTAGGTAGTATCAGTACTCACTGGTTTAGCGGACTAGGTAGTGTGAGTACTCACTGTTTTATAGCAGACTAGGTTGTGTGAGCACTCACTGGTTTATAGCGGACTAGGTAGTAGCAGTACTCACCGGTTTATAGCAGACTAGGTAGTATCAGTACTCACTGGTTTAGCGGACTAGGTAGTGTGAGTACTCACTGGTTTATAGCGGAATGGTAGTAGAAGTACTCACTGGTTTATAGCAGAATAGGTAGTATCAGAACTCACCGGTTTATAGCAGACTAGGTAGTAGCAGTACTCACTGGTTTATAGCAGACTAGGTATAGTGAGTATTCACTGGTTTATAGCAGACTAGGTAGTGTGAGTACTCACTGGTTTATAGCGGACTAGGTAGTACTCACGGTTTATAGCAGACTAGGTAGTAGCAATACTCACTGGTTTAAAGCGGAATAGGTAGTAGCAGTACTCACCGGTTTATAGCAGACTAGGAAGTAGCAGTACTCACTGGTTTAGCAGACTACTGTAGGTATTGTGACTACTCACTGGTTTATAGCAGACTAGGTATAGTGAGTATTCACTGGTTTATAGCGGACTAGGTAGTGTGAGTACTCACTGGTTTATAGTGGACTAGGTAGTATCAGTACTCACTGGTTTAGCGGACTAGGTAGTGTGAGTACTCACTGGTTTATAGCAGACTAGGTAGTGTGAGCACTCACTGGTTTATAGCGGACTAGGTAGAAGCAGTACTCACCGGTTTATAGCAGAATAGGTAGTAGCAGTACTCACTGGTTTAGCGGACTAGGTAGTGCAGTACTCACTGGTTTATAGCGGAATAGGTAGTAGAAGTACTCACTGGTTTATAGCGGAATAGGTAGAATCAGTACTCACCGGTTTATAGCAGACTAGGTAGTAGCAGTACTCACTGGTTTATAGCAGACTAGGTAGTAGCAGTACTCACTGGTTTATAGCAGACTAGGTAGTAGCAGTACTCACTGGTTTATAGCAGAATAGGTAGTACCAGTACTCACCAGTTTATAGCAGACTAGGTAGTATCAGTACTCTCTGGTTTACAGTGGACTAGGTAGTAGCAGTACTCACTGGTTTATAGTGGAAAAGGTAGTAGCAGTACTCACCGGTTTATAGCAGAATAGGTAGTAGCAGTACTCACTGGTTTAGCGGACTAGGTAGTGCGAGTAATCACTGGTTTATAGCGGAATAGGTAGTAGAAGTACTCACTGGTTTATAGCGGAATAGGTAGTATCAGTACTCACTGGTTTAGCGGACTAGGTAGTGTGAGTACTCACTGGTTTATAGCAGACTAGGTAGTGTGAGCACTCACTGGTTTATAGCGGACTAGGTAGTAGCAGTACTCACTGGTTTATAGCGGAATAGGTAGTAGAAGTACTCACTGGTTTATAGCGGACTAGGTAGTATCAGTATTCACCGGTTTATAGCAGACTAGGTAGTAGCAGTACTCACTGGTTTATAGCAGACTAGGCATAGTGAGTATTAACTGGTTTATAGCGGACTAGGTAGTAGCAGTACTCACTGGTTTATAGGAGACTAGGTAGTGTGAGCACTCACTGGTTTATAGCGGACTAGGTAGTAGCAGTACTCACCGGTTTATAGCAGACTAGGTAGTAGCAGTACTCACTGGTTTAGCGGAATAGGTAGTGTGAGTACTCACTGGTTTATAGCAGACTAGGTAGTGTGAGCACTCACTGGTTTATAGCGGACTAGGTAGTAGCAGTACTCACCGGTTTATAGCAGACTAGGTAGTCTCAGTACTCACTGGTTTATAGTGGACTAGGTAGTATCAGTACTCACTGGTTTATAGCAGACTAGGTAGTGTGAGTACTCACTGGTTTATAGCAGACTAGGTAGTGTGAGCACTCACTGGTTTATAGCGGACTAGGTAGTAGCAGTACTCACTGGTTTATAGCGGAATAGGTAGTATCGGTATTCACGGTTTATAGCAGACTAGGTATAGTGAGTATTCACTGGTTTATAGCGGACTAGGTAGTACCTGTACTCACTGGTTTATAGGAGACTAGGTAGTGTGAGCACTCACTGGTTTATAGCGGACTAGGTAGTAGCAGTACTCACCGGTTTATAGCAGACTAGGTAGTAGCAGTACTCACTGGTTTATAGGAGACTAGGTAGTGTGAGTACTCACTGGTTTATAGCAGACAAGGTAGTGTGAGTACTCACTGGTTTATAGCGGACTAGGTAGTACTCACCGGTTTATAGCAGACTAGGTAGTAGCAATACTCACTGGTTTAAAGCGGAATAGGTAGTAGCAGTACTCACCGGTCTATAGCAGACAAGGAAGTAGCAGTACTCACTGGTTTAGCGGACTACTGTAGGTATTGTGAGTACTCACTGGTTTATAGCAGACTAGGTAGTAGCAATACTCACTGGTTTATAGCAGACTAGGTATAGTGAGTATTCACTGGTTTATAGCGGACTAGGTAGTGTGAGTACTCACTGGTTTATAGTGGACTAGGTAGTATCAGTACTCACTGGTTTAGCGGACTAGGTAGTGTGAGTACTCACTGTTTTATAGCAGACTAGGTTGTGTGAGCACTCACTGGTTTATAGCGGACTAGGTAGTAGCAGTACTCACCGGTTTATAGCAGACTAGGTAGTATCAGTACTCACTGGTTTAGCGGACTAGGTAGTGTGAGTACTCACTGGTTTATAGCGGAATGGTAGTAGAAGTACTCACTGGTTTATAGCAGAATAGGTAGTATCAGAACTCACCGGTTTATAGCAGACTAGGTAGTAGCAGTACTCACTGGTTTATAGCAGACTAGGTATAGTGAGTATTCACTGGTTTATAGCAGACTAGGTAGTGTGAGTACTCACTGGTTTATAGCGGACTAGGTAGTACTCACCGGTTTATAGCAGACTAGGTAGTAGCAATACTCACTGGTTTAAAGCGGAATAGGTAGTAGCAGTACTCACCGGTTTATAGCAGACTAGGAAGTAGCAGTACTCACTGGTTTAGCAGACTACTGTAGGTATTGTGAGTACTCACTGGTTTATAGCAGACTAGGTATAGTGAGTATTCACTGGTTTATAGCGGACTAGGTAGTGTGAGTACTCACTGGTTTATAGTGGACTAGGTAGTATCAGTACTCACTGGTTTAGCGGACTAGGTAGTGTGAGTACTCACTGGTTTATAGCAGACTAGGTAGTGTGAGCACTCACTGGTTTATAGCGGACTAGGTAGAAGCAGTACTCACCGGTTTATAGCAGAATAGGTAGTAGCAGTACTCACTGGTTTAGCGGACTAGGTAGTGCGAGTACTCACTGGTTTATAGCGGAATAGGTAGTAGAAGTACTCACTGGTTTATAGCGGAATAGGTAGAATCAGTACTCACCGGTTTATAGAAGACTAGGTAGTAGCAGTACTCACTGGTTTATAGCAGACTAGGTAGTAGCAGTACTCACTGGTTTATAGCAGACTAGGTAGTAGCAGTACTCACTGGTTTATAGCAGAATAGGTAGTACCAGTACTCACCAGTTTATAGCAGACTAGGTAGTATCAGTACTCTCTGGTTTACAGTGGACTAGGTAGTAGCAGTACTCACTGGTTTATAGTGGAAAAGGTAGTAGCAGTACTCACCGGTTTATAGCAGAATAGGTAGTAGCAGTACTCACTGGTTTAGCGGACTAGGTAGTGCAGTAATCACTGGTTTATAGCGGAATAGGTAGTAGAAGTACTCACTGGTTTATAGCGGAATAGGTAGTATCAGTACTCACCGGTTTATAGCAGACTAGGTAGTAGCAGTACTCACTGGTTTATAGCAGACTAGGTAGTAGCAGTACTCACTGGTTTATAGCAGAATAGGTAGTACCAGTACTCACCAGTTTATAGCAGACTAGGTAGTATCAGTACTCTCTGGTTTACAGTGGACTAGGTAGTAGCAGTACTCACTGGTTTATAGTGGAAAAGGTAGTAGCAGTACTCACCGGTTTATAGCAGACTAGGTAGTAGCAGTACTCACTGGTTTATAGCGGAATAGGTAGTAGAAGTACTCACTGGTTTATAGCGGAATAGGTAGTATCAGTACTCACCGGTTTATAGCAGACTAGGTAGTAGCAGTACTCACTGGTTTATAGCAGACTAGGTAGTAGCAGTACTCACTGGTTTATAGCAGACTAGGTAGTAGCAGTACTCACTGGTTTATAGCAGAATAGGTAGTACCAGTACTCACCAGTTTATAGCAGACTAGGTAGTATCAGTACTCTCTGGTTTACAGTGGACTAGGTAGTAGCAGTACTCACTGGTTTATAGCAGACTAGGCATAGTGAGTATTAACTGGTTTATAGCGGACTAGGTAGTAGCAGTACTCACTGGTTTATAGGAGACTAGGTAGTGTGAGCACTCACTGGTTTATAGCGGACTAGGTAGTAGCAGTACTCACCGGTTTATAGCAGACTAGGTAGTAGCAGTACTCACTGGTTTAGCGGAATAGGTAGTGTGAGTACTCACTGGTTTATAGCAGACTAGGTAGTGTGAGCACTCACTGGTTTATAGCGGACTAGGTAGTAGCAGTACTCACCGGTTTATAGCAGACTAGGTAGTCTCAGTACTCACTGGTTTATAGTGGACTAGGTAGTATCAGTACTCACTGGTTTATAGCAGACTAGGTAGTGTGAGTACTCACTGGTTTATAGCAGACTAGGTAGTGTGAGCACTCACTGGTTTATAGCGGACTAGGTAGTAGCAGTACTCACTGGTTTATAGCGGAATAGGTAGTATCGGTATTCACCGGTTTATAGCAGACTAGGTATAGTGAGTATTCACTGGTTTATAGCGGACTAGGTAGTACCTGTACTCACTGGTTTATAGGAGACTAGGTAGTGTGAGCACTCACTGGTTTATAGCGGACTAGGTAGTAGCAGTACTCACCGGTTTATAGCAGACTAGGTAGTAGCAGTACTCACTGGTTTATAGGAGACTAGGTAGTGTGAGTACTCACTGGTTTATAGCAGACAAGGTAGTGTGAGTACTCACTGGTTTATAGCGGACTAGGTAGTACTCACCGGTTTATAGCAGACTAGGTAGTAGCAATACTCACTGGTTTAAAGCGGAATAGGTAGTAGCAGTACTCACCGGTCTATAGCAGACAAGGAAGTAGCAGTACTCACTGGTTTAGCGGACTACTGTAGGTATTGTGAGTACTCACTGGTTTATAGCAGACTAGGTAGTAGCAATACTCACTGGTTTATAGCAGACTAGGTATAGTGAGTATTCACTGGTTTATAGCGGACTAGGTAGTGTGAGTACTCACTGGTTTATAGTGGACTAGGTAGTATCAGTACTCACTGGTTTAGCGGACTAGGTAGTGTGAGTACTCACTGTTTTATAGCAGACTAGGTTGTGTGAGCACTCACTGGTTTATAGCGGACTAGGTAGTAGCAGTACTCACCGGTTTATAGCAGACTAGGTAGTATCAGTACTCACTGGTTTAGCGGACTAGGTAGTGTGAGTACTCACTGGTTTATAGCGGAATGGTAGTAGAAGTACTCACTGGTTTATAGCAGAATAGGTAGTATCAGAACTCACCGGTTTATAGCAGACTAGGTAGTAGCAGTACTCACTGGTTTATAGCAGACTAGGTATAGTGAGTATTCACTGGTTTATAGCAGACTAGGTAGTGTGAGTACTCACTGGTTTATAGCGGACTAGGTAGTACTCACCGGTTTATAGCAGACTAGGTAGTAGCAATACTCACTGGTTTAAAGCGGAATAGGTAGTAGCAGTACTCACCGGTTTATAGCAGACTAGGAAGTAGCAGTACTCACTGGTTTAGCAGACTACTGTAGGTATTGTGAGTACTCACTGGTTTATAGCAGACTAGGTATAGTGAGTATTCACTGGTTTATAGCGGACTAGGTAGTGTGAGTACTCACTGGTTTATAGTGGACTAGGTAGTATCAGTACTCACTGGTTTAGCGGACTAGGTAGTGTGAGTACTCACTGGTTTATAGCAGACTAGGTAGTGTGAGCACTCACTGGTTTATAGCGGACTAGGTAGAAGCAGTACTCACCGGTTTATAGCAGAATAGGTAGTAGCAGTACTCACTGGTTTAGCGGACTAGGTAGTGCAGTACTCACTGGTTTATAGCGGAATAGGTAGTAGAAGTACTCACTGGTTTATAGCGGAATAGGTAGAATCAGTACTCACCGGTTTATAGCAGACTAGGTAGTAGCAGTACTCACTGGTTTATAGCAGACTAGGTAGTAGCAGTACTCACTGGTTTATAGCAGACTAGGTAGTAGCAGTACTCACTGGTTTATAGCAGAATAGGTAGTACCAGTACTCACCAGTTTATAGCAGACTAGGTAGTATCAGTACTCTCTGGTTTACAGTGGACTAGGTAGTAGCAGTACTCACTGGTTTATAGTGGAAAAGGTAGTAGCAGTACTCACCGGTTTATAGCAGAATAGGTAGTCGCAGTACTCACTGGTTTAGCGGACTAGGTAGTGCGAGTAATCACTGGTTTATAGCGGAATAGGTAGTAGAAGTACTCACTGGTTTATAGCGGAATAGGTAGTATCAGTACTCACCGGTTTATAGCAGACTAGGTAGTAGCAGTACTCACTGGTTTATAGCAGACTAGGTAGTAGCAGTACTCACTGGTTTATAGCAGAATAGGTAGTACCAGTACTCACCAGTTTATAGCAGACTAGGTAGTATCAGTACTCTCTGGTTTACAGTGGACTAGGTAGTAGCAGTACTCACTGGTTTATAGTGGAAAAGGTAGTAGCAGTACTCACCGGTTTATAGCAGACTAGGTAGTAGCAGTACTCACTGGTTTATAGCGGAATAGGTAGTAGAAGTACTCACTGGTTTATAGCGGAATAGGTAGTATCAGTACTCACCGGTTTATAGCAGACTAGGTAGTAGCAGTACTCACTGGTTTATAGCAGACTAGGTAGTAGCAGTACTCACTGGTTTATAGCAGACTAGGTAGTAGCAGTACTCACTGGTTTATAGCAGAATAGGTAGTACCAGTACTCACCAGTTTATAGCAGACTAGGTAGTATCAGTACTCTCTGGTTTACAGTGGACTAGGTAGTAGCAGTACTCACTGGTTTATAGTGGAATAGGTAGTAGCAGTACTCACTGGTTTATAGCAGACTAGGTAGTGTGAGCACTCACTGGTTTATAGTGGACTAGGTAGTATCAGTACTCACTGGTTTATAGTGGACTAGGTAGTATCAGTACTCACTGGTTTAGCGGACTAGGTAGTGTGAGTACTCACTGGTTTATAGCAGACTAGGTAGTGTGAGCACTCACTGGTTTATAGCGGACTAGGTAGTAGCAGTACTCACTGGTTTATAGCGGAATAGGTAGTAGAAGTACTCACTGGTTTATAGCGGAATAGGTAGTATCAGTATTCACCGGTTTATACCAGACTAGGTAGTAGCAGTACTCACTGGTTTATAGCAGACTAGGCATAGTGAGTATTAACTGGTTTATAGCGGACTAGGTAGTAGCAGTACTCACTGGTTTATAGGAGACTAGGTAGTGTGAGCACTCACTGGTTTATAGCGGACTAGGTAGTAGCAGTACTCACCGGTTTATAGCAGACTAGGTAGTAGCAGTACTCACTGGTTTAGCGGAATAGGTAGTGTGAGTACTCACTGGTTTATAGCAGACTAGGTAGTGTGAGCACTCACTGGTTTACAGCGGACTAGGTTGTAGCAGTACTCACCGGTTTATAGCAGACTAGGTAGTCTCAGTACTCACTGGTTTATAGTGGACTAGGTAGTATCAGTACTCACTGGTTTATAGCGGACTACTGTAGGTATTGTGCGTACTCACTGGTTTATAGCAGACTAGGTTGTGTGAGTATTCGCTGGTTTATAGCGGACTAGGTAGTGTGAGTACTCACTGGTTTATAGTGGACTAGGTAGTATCAGTACTCACTGGTTTAGCGGACTAGGTAGTGTGAGTACTCACTGGTTTATAGCGGAATGGTAGTAGAAGTACTCACTGGTTTATAGCAGAATAGGTAGTATCAGTACTCACCGGTTTATAGCAGACTAGGTAGTAGCAGTACTCACTGGTTTATAGCAGACTAGGTATAGTGAGTATTCACTGGTTTATAGCAGACTAGGTAGTGTGAGTACTCACTGGTTTATAGCGGACTAGGTAGTACTCACCGGTTTATAGCAGACTAGGTAGTAGCAATACTCACTGGTTTAAAGCGGAATAGGTAGTAGCAGTACTCACCGGTTTATAGCAGACTAGGAAGTAGCAGTACTCACTGGTTTAGCAGACTACTGTAGGTATTGTGAGTACTCACTGGTTTATAGCAGACTAGGTATAGTGAGTATTCACTGGTTTATAGCGGACTAGGTAGTGTGAGTACTCACTGGTTTATAGTGGACTAGGTAGTATCAGTACTCACTGGTTTAGCGGAATAGGTAGTGTGAGTACTCACTGGTTTATAGCAGACTAGGTAGTGTGAGCACTCACTGGTTTATAGCGGACTAGGTAGTAGCAGTACTCACCGGTTTATAGCAGAATAGGTAGTAGCAGTACTCACTGGTTTAGCGGACTAGGTAGTGCGAGTACTCACTGGTTTATAGCGGAATAGGAAGTAGAAGTACTCACTGGTTTATAGCAGAATAGGTAGTACCAGTACTCACCAGTTTATAGCAGACTAGGTAGTATCAGTACTCTCTGGTTTACAGTGGACTAGGTAGTAGCAGTAATCACTGGTTTATAGTGGAAAAGGTAGTAGCAGTACTGGCCGGTTTATAGCAGACTAGGTAGTAGCAGTACTCACTGGTTTATAGCGGAATAGGTAGTATCAGTACTCACCGGTTTATAGCAGAGTAGGTAGTATCAGTGCACACTTGTTTAGCGGACTAGGTAGTGTTAGTACTCACTGGTTTATAGCGAACTAGGTAGTAGCAGTACTCACTGGTTTATAGCGGAATAGGTAGTAGCAGTACTCACGGGTTTATAGCAGACTAGGTAGTAGCAGTACTCACCGGTTTATAGCAGACTAGGTAGTAGCAGTACTCACTGGTTTATAGCAGAATAGGTAGTACCAGTACTCACCAGTTTATAGCAGACTAGGTAGTAGCAGTACTCTCTGGTTTACAGTGGACTAGGTAGTAGCAATACTCACTGGTTTATAGCAGACTAGGTATAGTGAGTATTCACTGGTTTATAGCGGACTAGGTAGTGTGAGTACTCACTGGTTTATAGTGGACTAGGTAGTATCAGTACTCACTGGTTTAGCGGACTAGGTAGTGTGAGTACTCACTGGTTTATAGCAGACTAGGTAGTGTGAGCATTCACTGGTTTATAGCAGACTAGGTAGTAGCAATACTCACTGGTTTAAAGCGGAATAGGTAGTAGCAGTACTCACCGGTTTATAGCAGACTAGGAAGTAGCAGTACTCACTGGTTTATAGAAGACTAGGGAGTAGCTGTAGTCACTGGTTTAGCGGACTAGGTAGTGTGAGTACTCACTGGTTTATAGCGGACTAGGTAGTGTGTGATGGGTGAGCCTCCATCGTCCTGCTTGATCCAGTTGACTTTGAGGGAGTTGCCTTTGGTTTGGAGTGTTCCCTCCAGCTTAGGCGGTTCAGGTTCCCCTAAACAGACACATCAGTGATATCAAGGTTAGTTGGTGAGCTGAAGTGGTCATTCTGAAGATGTAGAATGTATTACAGCTGGTCAGCAGCTGCTGTGAAACCTTGAACTGGTTTCTTCTAAACCTGTTTCAAAGATGTGAAGAAAGCTGTTAATATTCTGTCCTAGTGTTCTCCAGATGGCACCCTTCCTCCATACTGTTTTGCTAGAGGCACTTGTCTGCCTCTCCATCTAAAAGCCCTCATGAACAAGCTGTGAGACTACTGTGGAGTGCTAAAATGAAAGTAGCATTTATACAGCAATTACACATGATTGGTCAGGACACAGCCACTAGGGGGGATGTTTGTACACTGTAAACTACTTGAGAGGGACAAATGAGGGTTAGCGCAAAAAAGTTAAATATGGGATTTCTGCAGATATATACAGTAACTAACACAAATGAGTATTGTGGATAGAGAATCCAGTAAAATATATCACTGAGCTAACAACTCTGCAGGTCAGACAGGGAACATCATTCACAGTACTGAGAGGAGTTACAGTAGGAACACTTCCTTGCTAAATAACTGTGACAGTTCCAGGGAGCTCCAATCAGTCTAGACAGGTGAATGGCTACACATGATGGGTTAACAAGATGGAAAATAAATGGAAATAAATGGGACATTATTAAATTGGGACATGTTGTATTTATGTTATGAATGACTCTACAGTAAAATGAAGATTCTTCTGATGAAAGTTCGGAAAGAAAAGTTACCTTCTGCAGAGTGATGACATCATCAGCACCATGCAAGCCACATGATGACAGTCACATGAAACGCACGCATGTGATTGGTTGAAAGGAAAGTGGAAACATGAAAGATATAAAAATAGACAATGTAAACATGAACAGGAAAAACACAGTTATAAGACTTGAAGACAACATTAAACAAAACAGAAACTGAAGAGTAACTCAAAACAACAGTGAACTTTTGACAACACTGAAAACACAAGCAGGGACAAATGACAGGTTTTCCTCTGAGAGAAATTATGACTTCAGCTACTGTGGCTTATGCTCTAAATTTACAGTCATTTCAAATAAAATAACTTTCAAAATATGGTAATGAATGGAAAAGGGTACATCCCAAACCATCCTTCTCCTGCAAGACAAAATGATTGACAACAGAGGAAACGCTGCGGTATTTCCAACAAAGACATACATATTGGAAATACTGACAGAAAACAGCAGCATTGAAAAAGGGGACAGAAATACAGACGTATTCCTAATACTACTTAGTATTGCCAATACTGACGGACATTGTAGTATCAGTTGTACATGTACAACCTACACATGACGTGAAAACACAATAATATTTGGGGAGAGTTAAGTTGTATCAGTAAATGACCATAGCTTCTTACTGTAGGTACTGTACAGTAAGAAGAGCAGCAGGTAATATGGGGGTTCTAGGCTATTTGTCTTGGTATAACAGTGTCTAAGTCAAATGCTAACTACTCATAATAACTATGATCTTTGGCCTAATCCCTAATAACCGCATAACAAACCTGAGTCCTCAGTGAAAAAATGAAAAATGCCATCTAAGTAATCATATAGAAGAAGAGATATTAGGCAAAAACAAAGGCTTCACAAATTGCTAGTATGTCTGTACAAATCTGATATCTGCAATATAATATTCCTGCAGATTAAAGGTATTAAACTATTTAGGTGAAATTGATCAGAGAACAGAAAGCAAAAGAAACATGAAACAATATTTCATGACTGCCAAATCTCAATGGAAAAGATGCGGAGGCAAATGAAAGCCACATGAAATCCACTGATTGTATAATAGAATAGACCGTTTTAGAACTGGAGACAGACTGTTTTGCAAACACTTAGAAAGTTTGTCCAACGTTCAAACTAATACTCAGAGTGAGTGTGTATGATGATGAGGCACTTACTTGCGTAAGAATAACCTGAGCGGTCCAACAGAAAAACAGATGAGAGAAAATGAATAAACAGAAAACTACACAACAAGAGTGTGACAAAAAATAAAGAAAATAAACTATCAAGGCTTTATGATAACAGCATCAACCAATCAGAATGTCCTCAGATACCAAACAATCAGTTCAACTCTACACATGCAGGGCATGGCCTAATATTCCTGAGTTAGGAATGGGCAGACATTCCACTTCTAGTGACAGTTACAACCAACAGGGGGCGAGCAAGGGTAAGGAGAGAGCAAGAGGGAGAGAAAGAGAGAGAGAGAGAGAGAGAGAGAGAGAGAGAGAGAGAGAGAGAGAGAGAGAGAGAGAGAGAGAGAGAGAGAGAGAGAGAGAGAGGGAGAGGAGAGAGAGGGAGAGGAGAGAGAGAGAGAGAGAACAAGGGTTGTCGTCATCATCCTAGTAGTGAGAATTCAAGCCAATTGTGCAGTAAAAGCTTCTTCATAGATCTGCAAGCACAGCATAGGACAAATATGTCTGATCTAAAGGTTCTAAGCCAGTGCTGACCAATATGTCTATGGTGGAGCTGACAAACAGACTGTATAAACAGGGATGAATGTATTGATTCATTCTAATGAGGAGGTGCAATGGGCGGTGGCAAGGTGAGGTAAAGGGGGTGGTTGTTGGGGAGGTGAGAAGGGAGGTGTGAAGTGTGTGTGCGCATGTGACTTACGGACAGGCTCTGTCTTGAAGACCAGAGCGGGGCTAGTTTCACCCTCTCCCTTGCCGTTGATGGCTGACATCTTCACCTCATAGTTGGTCTCAGGCTTCAGGCCTATGATGGTAACTTCACTCAGAGCTCCTGAGGATACAAGTGAGAAGTACAATTACTGACACATCCACAACAAATTGCACTCAGACAGAAATATCCGTTTGACAAGTGACAGGGATGCAAAGCACGTTTCCTTTTTTTATCCCTCACATACTCTCTCTCTCTCTCTCTTTACCCTCGTAGCCCCGCCGTCCAGCCCCTGTACTCACCTCCTTTGACCTCATAGACCCTCTGCACCCAGCTGCCCCTGCCCACAGTCTTCCACTCAGCCCGGTACCTGAGGACGGGTACACCCCCGGTTGCATCAGGCTCCTGGAACTCCACCCTGGCTGAGCTGGAGAACGGCTCCACCTCCCCGAGGGACGGTGCTGACGGGACATCTAGACAGGAATCACATAAAGATACTCATTAGAGAACTACGGTATATTTCATTTGATGACGACATTCAATATTAGATTCACAATATAGAAGCATGACGATTTTGGATAATTAGCTACAGATTGTGATTGTGACTGACCAGCCTGAATGAGGAGGAACTCCTTGGATTCTGTGCCCATCTCATTGGAAGCAGTACAGTTGTAGCTCCCAAAGTCATTCTCAGACTCTGGGGTGACCTGGAACAGAGGAGAGAATCGATGCATGAAAGTGGGCAGCAAAGCATTACAAACACAAGGTGACTAAGACGCATGAGTCAGTTTGTTCCACTGTTGTTTGTCCATTAGAGATGCCTGTTTGTATTCCTCTGTCTCTGTGCTTCCCTCTACTGAATAATGAAAACACAGTCAGTCTCCCCACAATGGAACTGGGGGAGAAACCAGCAAATACTAGCTGTCACACATAAAATCTTTATGATATGTAGTGTTCTTAATTTTGTGTGTGTATTCGTGTGTGTGTGGGCTCAAGCATGTGTGTGTGATCATGCATCTGTGTGTGTGTGTGTGTGTGTGCACAGTATGCCTATGTGTATGCGAGTGTGTGTGTGTGTGTGGGTGTGTGTGTGTGTGTGTGTGTATCTGAGTGGGTCCCTACCTCCAGGTAGCTGGCTGTTGGGCTCTGGAAAACCTTGGCTTTGGTGACGTTAGCGTTGGGAAGCTGAAACCCGTCCCTCAGCCACAGCATGGACACGTCACTGGGGTGGGCCAGGACCTCACAGCTGATGTTAGCTGCATTCCCCTCCCAGGTATACACTGTCACTGAGCCCTGGATCTTAGGGGCATCTACAGAGGAATGAACCAGCAATGTGAATAAGAGATTGCAGTCTTTTGTCTTAAATATTTAAAAGAATAGGTTTTTGCACAAACGTTGGAAGCTGCAGGCAGTATACCATGTCTGATGAAGACTGAACACTAGAGACAGTAGTTGCGTCCTTATTCCCTATATAGTATACTACTTGTGGGACCCTATGGGTCCTGGCAAAAGTATTGAACTATAGGGAATAGGATGACATTTCAGACGCAGCCTTGTGACTTGCAGAGTTCTTACAGCGGACTTCCAGGTAGGCGGGTTGAGAATCCACTCCGATGGCGTTGCGTGCAGAGCAGAGGTACTGGCCAGCGTCGGTGAACTTGGTGTACTTCAGCGTGAGGGAGGACACACGAGCATCACTCCTTACTACCACGTTCCCATCCAGACTCTATAGGGCAGGAAATCACAGGGTAGCAAGCAACAAAGGACCTCTGTTTGCAGTACATCAATGTTAACCTCATACCCCATTGTGATCCATGCATTATTGAGAACCCATACATTATAACACTCTGTAGTTATATCATAGTAACATTGAACTCTGAGCCTGGAGACAAACCATTGTAGCATTGAGTACTTTTCCTATGGCTGTAACATCAAAAGGTGATGACACTACACATGGCCTGCCCTTACGAGAGAGACAGAGATACTGTAGAGAAATATCACAACCCTCTGTATTGTACAGTAGAGATGTGTACAGTAGCAGAGCACATCACTAATGGTTCAAGAAGCAGTATGGATAGAGCCATCAGAGCTTTTCACACAATGGCTGTAGAGTGAGGTGGCTGAAATCAGATACTGTAGGCTATTTAGGTCTCAGCCTGTTAAATGCTACTGGTGTATAGTAGTGGTTCCTGTTTACAGGATAACATGCCTAGCTTGCATTTCTACACACAGCCTGCTGAGTGGTTCACTTTATCGTGTGAAATTCAACTAGACATTAATAATATATTGACATACTAAGTGTTGAATTATTTGTGTTCCCCAACAGCAACATACTGTCTGATGTATAGTTCATACATCTACTGTAAACATATTATAGGGCAGGCATTTTCGTACTGTAGAAAAACCTGTGGTTGATCCATGAAATGTCAACTTATTAAAATGATTCTATACCACAGAATTAACTAGCTACCTAGTCAGAGCAGTGCAAACTGTCAATTGTCTCTGTAACTCTAAAGCAACACCATGCTGACTAAATTCAATAAGGGTTAAGAGGGCAAAAACATAGTGTGCCTATACATTCAAGACCTTGCCAATTAAAACTATAGCAGAAACCCTGCTAATAGCTAATACGATTGATGTTCGTCTCAAGATACACTACTTTAATTCATTAACGCCAGACACACAAGGTCTAAATAAACAGTCATGTATGTAATCTTTAGCGTCGGGGTCGGCTACTCTTGTTGTTGTTGTTGACACTGAACAGTCTGGTACTCTCATGCCAGTCCAAACCACTGTTAACTCATGTTAGGTGTCATAGAAGAGCTGAACTTCTGGGGACCTCTGCATTATATTTTGCATGGCTTTGAAGTTCAACACCCACACATTGTATGTGAACCATCTCATGAATGCCTCTGTGTTGTTCAATTAGCTACAGTAGGGACCAGTCTACGGCTGTGGTTCAAATAGCAACCTATTCCCTACATATCCCAATTGACCCTGGTCAAAAGTAGTGTACTACATAGGGGATAGGGTGCGATTTGGGAAACAAACTAAGAGAGGAGTAGGGCTCATTAGTTCTGTATTCAAACTCAACAGAAGCAGCATGTCTGGGGCATTAAGTATGCCTGAGGTAACGCTTACATAACACATGCAAGGCAGTCAGTCCCCTTTTCATTCCACCCCCATCTTCCTCCTCCACCTCCTCCCTCCATCCCCCCACCTTCTCCAAACACTGACAGGGATAATTACATCAGAGCTGAAAGAGTGGCCAGAGAGTGTGACTGTGTCCCGCCAGCCTTGTGCTGCACTCACATATGCCACCCCTTATGTACAGGCAGGTCCTATTGTGGTTCTTGATGAAGAAATGTAGAAATGTAGACCAGGCACATCTTGGTGTAGTGTAGATAGAACATTCAGTTCCCTGTTTTTGGGCTCTATTGTAAGGTCAAAGAGGGTCAACTACAACTCATCATCATGGCCAAAGACTGGACAACCACATGGCAGACCAGACCATGATATACAATCTCATTCTGTCCAGAGGAAGAGCATCTCCTTCTGTTCATTTGCAACGTGAGAACATAGATTCATTAAAGTTTCATAACTCTGGTTTTCAACAACAGAGAGTTTATTAATAATGCAGGGTGGTGGTGCCTATTGGAAACATCAAGAAATGTTCGCTTAGCTCAATCATTTGTGCACCCTAGACCTTATTCCCTGGAAAGAATGGGAACAAACATCTGATACCTGGCTACAAAATGGATGAGCTAGGAAAAATAACATTCATGTTTCAAGGATACTTTTTCAGCCTGATGGTTCTCAGAGCGAAGCCACTCTAACAAACCAAAGAGGACTGATAAGAGTTTCTCCATCAGTTTCCATGACTACAGCAACACTAGAAAACAGTGTTGAAGAGAATTCAATATAGTGAAAGAGGAAGCATGGGTATGGTATATGGTAGATAGTGATGAGTATTGGGTATACTATAGAAGCTATACCTTGTGTTGCTCGGGCCGAGTCCAAGAGGCCTGTAGAGGACACAGACAGAATAGAACAACAACAAAAAGCTAAGCAATCCTTAGACAGGAATCCTTATCCTGTACCTCACAGACGGGACAAACAACACTGCACGAGCATGCAACTGAACAACACTGTCCCACTCCTGTACAGAACATTGACCTGCTGTAGTCCAGTGAAATGGACTAACGCAAACACTATAATAGAAGCACGCCATTAAATTTTTTGGACACAATTAGACTCATCAACCTTTACAGGCAACCTTTATTAAACTACTCAGCATTAACCTATAAATAGCCTAGAATTACAGGTTTTAATGACGTCATTTCAACCCATTTAGCCTGCTGGGTACATGTTCATGTGTAAATAATAGACGCAACATTGGAGCTAGCATGGAGGGATGCTGAAAGAAAGAAAAATCATAGAAACATTTCTCCATATATCATCTTCAACATCAAATTATTAAGAATTGTTTTCATGATTAGGAATCATGATGAATATGAAGTTATATAATCAACACAACATTTAACACTTAATTCAGTACCACAATAGATAATTAAACGTGATTAAAAAAGTATTGTGCACTTCTGAAATACATTTACTTCCAGAGTATTTATTTTCTCTGAAATCTAAAAAGCATGCTTTATGGGTTTCCTGATGTTAAGGAGAAACAAGAGGCATGAAGGAGAGATGATTGATAATGGACGACGACGTAGTGATGAATGGAATGGAGTATGGAAGCCAGACGACAAGCAAAATGGTAAACAGCTTTCCATCAGATGCAGAAAACAACCAAGTGTCTCATCTCCTGAAACGTACTGCAGGCAAAAAGGCCCAGAACTCAATTCATTATTAATACATTCAATCTTAACATTCCTTCCAGACCATCCTCTCTCGTTTAGAGCTGGACACCTTCTAATCACTCACAGATGAATGAATAATGCATGAATTCATCTGGATTCCATCTTTAATAAGGGCTAACCTATACCACTGTAGACTCACTGCCTGTCATAGAGAAACACAACACACACATCTGTCAAGAGACTAGTTAACACTGGGAAAGCTTCAGTCACACTGCAGAGCAGAACCACACACATTAACAGACCAGACTAATAATACATCAAGTAAAAGATCCTGAGTGAAGACTCATCCTAAGAAGGGAGGGGTGTACTGTATACTGAGCCATGTCATGTAGCTAATGTAGATAGTGAATGTATTAACAACAAGAGTAGTGTCCGCCCTGGACTGGTCATATAATATCACTATTATTTATGGTCCACTGGGGTGTGGCGAGACAGGAGAGACACACACAGCAAGACAGGCACAATTTAACACCTGATGTCAGAAACGCAGTCAGGGACCAGACCCCACAGTGCAGAGGAGGAGCTGCTGCTCAATTAGATCCGTAGTACCGGTGCTGCTGCTCATTATTACAGGATGCATAACTAACAGCACCCCTGGTCCTGGCTGGGCTGACACAGCACTGTGAGGTATGGAATTTAGTTGACACATCACTGTCAGACCAATGTTTTATGTTTGTTTAAACAATGGGACATGGACCAAAAGCAAATGACAATCTGATGGTGAGAGCTGTAAACACCATGCATCTAATCAGTTTAATGCAAACCAGCACTAAATAACATCCCATCAGACAAATCTCATTTCCAGGCAGCACTCCTCATCCCCTGGGTAAGCAGTGAGCAGCGATCCTCTCTCTCTCTCTCTCTCTAGAGTATGAAGGTGGGGGAGGGGAGAGGAAGAGGAAGAGAGGCACTGTTGTAGAGGAGATTCTCCAGAAGAAACACTCACATAACTATCTCACCCAGCACCACATAAAAGGCTTCCTCTCTATAGTCATAAACAGCCTAACAGTAGGGTATGTTTACAGGATTGGGCTGGGTCAGTGTTTTTTGATGACCCCTGACTGGGAACAGTTAGGAAGCTGTCCATCATTTATCCTGGATAGCAGCATTCCAACTGTCATACCATAAGAACAAACTGCCATTCAATGTCCAGAGAACCACATTGTACCACCACTGACCAGACAGGCACATACAGTGGGCTCCAAAATTACTGGCACCCCTAACTGGCAATGCACAAACAATGCTTAAAAAAATATAAACAATATAATTATAGAGATAAACTCAAAATACCAACATGTGAGAAATACTGTACTTTATTAACATTTCAATGGAACTAACCAAAATCATTCAATTATTTAACACAAAATAAATTTCACCAAAATCAAGGTTTCATAATTATAATCATTCAGCACCTCTGGCAAGGATAACAACATGGAGTCTTTTCCTGTAATGTTTGACAAGGTTAAGGAACACATTTGGAGGGATTTTGGACCATTTCCCTATGCAGATCCTTTCAAGATCCTTCACATTATTGGGTTTGCGCTTATCAACTGCCCTCTTCAACTCAGCCCACAGGTTTTTGATTGGATTGAGGTCCGGTGACTGAGATGGCCATGGCAGAACACACATTTTGTTGTCACATAACCATTTCTGTGTGGATCTTGAGGTATGTTTTAGGTCATTGTCTTGTTGGAAAGTCCACCTACAGCCAAGTCCCAGCCTTCTGGCAGAGGCAACCAGATTGTCAGTCAAAATTGCCTGATACTTCTTGGAATTTATTATGCCATCAATCTTAACCAGTGCCCCTGGACCTCTGGAATTAAAACAGCCCCAAAACATCACTGACTGACCACCATATTTCACCGTGGGTATGAGGTGCATCTCCTTGTATGCATCTCTGTTTCGACGCCAAACATGCCGATGCTGTGTCTGACCAAAACGTTCAGTTTTGGTCTAATCTGACCAGAGCACCTTCTTCCAGGCATAATTTAAATGGTGTCTGTGTCTTGGGGTCAGAAAGGGCTTCTTCTGGCAACCCTTCCAAAGAGTCTGTGGTTGTGGAGTTGGAGTTTTTTTAAACCTGGTGACCCAAAGACGCCACCAAGGCTTGCAATTCTTTCACAGTGATTCTTGGGTATTTTGTTGCTTCTCTCACCATCCTCCTCCCTATCCTGGGGGGAAAAATACATTTGCATCCTCTACCCGTGAGGTTTTCAACTGTTCCATACCTTTGGAATGTTTTAATAATTGCCCTGACAGTGCTCAGTGGTATATCCAATCGTTTGTGGATCTTCTTGTAGCCATTACCAGATTTATGAAGGTCTACGACCATCTGTCTCTTTTGAACTGCCAGTTCTTTTGTTTTCTTCATGGTGTTGGATGACAAAGGGATATTGCACTGTGTTACCTAATTTTTATACCCTAGTGGAACAGGAAGTGATGTAATGGCTCAATATAGTTCCTTAAGACTTAGATAAACTTAAATAAGCGGAATTTAATTCCTGGTTTAATTTTGGTAGATGTTATTTACAATAATTATTAAGGTTGCAATTAATTGTGAAACCTTGATTTGGAGGAAATTGACTTTTAAATAAATCAATAAATTATTTTGGTGGGTTTCATTGAAACATTAATAAAGTACGGTATTTTTCACATGTTGGTATTTTAAGTTTCTCTTTATAATTATATTGTTTATATTTTTTTAAGTATTGTTTGTGCATTGCCAGTCAGGGGGGCCAGTAATTTTGGAGCCCACTGTTGATGAGCATTGTGTTGGAACTGTAGCTAGAGCACAAGAGCCTCTCTACAGTAGGACCCTACTCTACCAGTAAAGCAGGCCCTTGGATTGAAAGCATCCTTCTGTTTCAACACCACTCCCTGAACCAATCACGCTATAGTGTAGCAGCCAACAGCAGCCAGCAGCAGCACATGATTGAGCTCTCTGATCATTCAGAACACTTCACCTTCAAATGTTCATTCCCAAGAGTTAATAGCTACTTTCCTACTCTCTTTCCTACGCTCAACTATCTGAATACTAGACCGATCTCATTGTGCTTCCATGGAGCACATTATCATACATTAGGCAGCTCCAGTAAGATTCAATACACAGTAATCTACAGCATATGCTGTCAACTGAACGATTCAATATCTGTACCATGTTTGAGCTCTGATGTGCTTTGAAGAAACCCATTTTCAAGCATGTTTGCTCCTCCTTTCCAGAGCATGAATGTTCTCAGATAATTGCAGCTTGCAAACCTTGTAAATCAAGTAGAATATTTAATATATATTCAAATAACCCAGCCTTTCATTTTGTGAGATAACGTTCAAAGCACACGTAAACATTTCATTTACATTTTAGTTATTAAGAATTGTTACAACAAATAAGGGGGCTGAAACAACAATGTAATTACAACCCTTGCAAACAAAAACCCTTCTTCAAAAACAAATATTAGGATCAGAGCAATGGACTTGAAGAGTAAGCTGGTTTAAACTTGTTTATGTAATAGCTAAAGCATAGTGTCCTCATGGAACACAATGTTACCATGGCATGTGTTACCTGCATTTAGGCTATTCTATGGATTCAATCATTTTGTCAATCTGATCCTCTCAGTTGACATCTCAATATCTCTGTAGTTATAAATATGTGACAGGGTTCATTTGTCTGCCATCACTATCGTAAACGTGTAGGGAGAGAATATGCTTTGTTGAATAAAAAAATAAACCTTATCCTTTATAAAAACCTTTTAGGCTAAAGCCTACATTTCCTCAGACAACAGTCAGACTCAGAAGACGAGTGGAAGCTAGCTGAGGGAATAAGGCACTTGAATGCCCTGTCAACAGAGATAATGGTAATCCAGCACCTCTTTACAGCAGGAACAATGAATACGTCAATTTCTACAACAGTCAGCAGACTGGAGAATGTAAAGGAACGTTAAAGCACTGAGAGAGGTGGCAATGCTATATGTAGCATGACACACTAGTGAATAGCCCACCCCAGCATGCACATGCACACACACTTGTAACACAGACACAATTCTCACAAATATCCCTCAACACCAAGTCCACACAGGGAAAACAAAACTGCAATTGTCATGCTGATAGCCAATGAGCCAAAACAACAGCACTGATTCAAATAATAGGCCCATATAAACAAGTCACCATAGTAGCTGGATAGATAGACGACTATGGCACATATTTCATGTGAGAGTTGATCATTAGCTTACCCTTTCACCTGTCCCCCAACCCAATTGAGCCACAGCTGCTATGATTAGTGCTGCTAGCATGGCAGATGAGTGACAGCCAGGTTCAAAAACAATTAGCAGCCATTTTCCAAATCACACTATCCTGGCTTCTCGCTAGTAAAGAAGACATAGTACCTCCGGATCATTGTCCACGACACCCACAGTGCCAGGCCAGGCCACCGCTGTGAAGGGGTTTCTATTCCTTAATGTTCCTGTTTTTAACTATGTTCCTAATTATAATTCAATGGAGGCTGCTTATCATTTCTTCACCCACCACCGTGGAGAGATGGCTGTACTAGTAATAAATAGATACAGATACAGACTTAGGCATTTTGCTTTTAGCTTCAACCTTGACAGAATGATTGATGATTGATGACAGATATGCAATGAGACAGATGGTCTACATGAGAGGACAGAGAGTGACACAGACTGAGCAGCAGTAGGGCATGAGGCTGCCCCTATGGATGGAAAGAGACGGAGATGATCGGACCAGGAATGGCAACACAGAAATTAGGAGGTCCTCTTTTAAAGGTCATTACGGTAACCATGCTTTTTTTCTGACCTCAGTAGATAAGGCAGAGGAAACCCCCAAAGTTGAAACATTCAGAATCACTCTCTTGCAACGCAATAGTCAGGCAATAGTCAGGCTATATTTGGAAAACATGCAACTTTTGAATCGATTTCATAAACCCTGATGAGATCATATCTTGAGGATTTTCAAGGAATATTGTCTGAAGAGCAGACAAGAACATTCCATAAAAATACTTATTTGATTCTATCAGGGTTTTTGTTGAATCTCATACCCCATACGTAATTTGTTCTATCAATTGATTTTGTTCCATTTCTGTGCCACGCTGATTTCATACCTGATAGATCCTGTTAAGATGTGCCTGCAGGGGAGAGAATGTAGCGATGTAAACGGACCTTCCCGGCGGCTCCGCCTATCTACACTCCTCCTATACTGTACAGGTACCTACAGCTTGTCTCTGATGGAACGGCCCCACCCATTACCTGTCTATTGGACTAGATGAGGTCATTGGTACTACAGGGAACTAGCTATACGGACAATGGGGCATTATATGAAAATATAAGATCCATAGATTACTGTATGTGGCAGTCTGCAGGTGACAAGCAGAGGCTGCTATAGCAACATAAACTATATATACGAAAGTACGTGGACACCCCTTCAAATTAGTGGATTCTGCTATTTCAGCCACACCGTTGCTGACAGGTGTATAAAATCGACCACATAGCCATGCAATCTCCATAGACAAACATTGGCAGTAGAATGGCCTTACTGAAGAGCTCAGTGACTATCAACGTGGCACCGTCATAGGATGCCACCTTTCCTGCTAGAGCTGCCCCCGCCAACTGTAAGTGCTGTTATTGTGAAGTCGAAATCTAGGCGCAACAACGGCTCAGCCACGAAGTGGTAGGAAACACAAGCTCACGGAACGGGACCGCCTGTTCGTCGGGAGCTTCAGGAAATGGGTTTCCATGGCCGAGCACCCGCACACAAGCCTAAGCTCACCATATGCAATGCCAAGTGTCGGCTGGAGTGATGCAAAGCTCGCCACCACTGGACTCTGGAGCAGTGGAATCACGTTCTCTGGAGTGATAAATCACTCTTCACCATCTGGCAGTTTCAGCATGACAATGCCCCGTGCACAAAGCGAAGTCCATACAGAAATGGTTTGTCGAGATCGGTGCGGAAGAACTTGACTGGCCTGCACAGAGCCCTGACCTCAACCCCATCGAACACTTTTGGGATGAATTGCAACGCCGACCACGAGCCAAGCTTAATCGGCCAACATCAGTGCCCAACCTCACAAGTGTTTTTGTGGCTGAATCTAAGCGTCCCCGCAGAAATGTTCCAACATCTAGTGTAACGCCTTCCAAGAAGAGTGGAGGCTGTTATAGCAGCAAAGATGGGACCAACTCCAGAATTAATGCCCCTGATTTTAGAATGAGATGTTCAACGAGCAGGTGTCCACATACTTTTGGTCATGTAGTGTAGGTCTAAGGCGCTTTAGGGACGAGGTCTAAGGTGGGATGGTAACTAGGTAGCTACGAGGTAGTAATATGAACTTCACTGTGTGACCTTCAATTAGCTAGCTGCTGCTCTGGGGCCATACTTAATCAGTAGAGATGAACCTGGTATAAGGGAGCCTTGCCATGTCTAAGTGAAACACATCCCCTGAGTGTCCCTCTGCAGTGGGACACAGCCCCAGGCTGGCCTCTCTCTGTGGGCTGACTGTACCGTACCTGCTCTCCCTCAGTGAAGGTGCGCAGGCCGAAGCTCCAGTTGATGGTGGGGGTGGGGTCCCCTGACGCCTCACAGGTCAGAGTCACCTGCTCCTCCATCTCAGACGTGCTCTGGTTCAGCAGGAATGTGATCTTAGGTTTCACTGTAGAAAAGGCAGACACACACAGAGCCATTATAACCAACCTGCAGTGACACTCCCCTGTATGACCTACAGTATAGCTACATTCACAGTGTACACACACCCATTACAAGCAGCATGCAATCCCATAGTGACAACAATCACCTGCCAGATCTGATGATAGTACTTAGTACTTACGTACTACAGCTATAATCACAACATAAAACCCTAAATAATCCCATGTTAAAATCCTCCCAAAGTGAATAAATATAGATAAACCATTGCTAAACCACCAGAAACTCATCACACAGTCAATCATCTGTCAGTACCAAGTGAGAGGAGTCCCTCACCAAACACCCTGAGGCTGAGTTCCTGTTCGCTCTCCCCAGCCTTGTTCTTAGCGATGCAGGTGTACTCTCCCTCATCCAGCTTGGCCACCTCCATGATGGTCATCTCTGAACCGTCCTCATTAAAGCTGTACTTGTCTCCTGACTCCAGAAGAACACCGGCCCTGGGGGAGAAGAGACGGGGAACACACACACACACATGAAACGATGAGAAGCAAACTTCATGACACAACTAAGTTGCTAACTACCCTTGATGATCATTTTGATCAAATAAATATAATAAATGACTTCAAAACAAGTATTTTCCCCCTTGAATTAACCCAGACTTAATACATATTAGCACAATTCAGTTTTATCAAAATAATGTTTCAGTGTGACATTGAATCATTCTTTCCAAATTCATATTTTTCTTCCAGTCTTCAATCATGATCTCTCTAGAGTCTACAACAGAGAGCCATTTACTTCTTGGCAATGACAATGACCCTTAGGGTCAAGGTTTGACCACAGATAATTACATTGTGGTCTCTTGGACCTTGAGCGGGAGAGAGAGATTGTGAGAGAGAGGGCAAAGCCTATCACCTTGACTGGTCAGTTAAAATAGATCCTCCCCTTTACCTAAGACTCAAACCCAAAGACAAGTGACACATGGAGTTCACACCAGTCCTTTCCCTCACCTAGCAACAAGGGGAACAGCTCCTCTAACTCTTCTAAGAAGGTGAGAGCAGGTGAGAGCAACACACTACACTGCCAACAGAAAACCAAGGGTATGGGACTATCACTCGCATTGGTGTAGTAGCCTATGGGTTCCATGGTCAGATGGACATCTGCAAAACACTGGTTAGTAGTATATCAGTCTACCAGGCTTGAGTGAGTGAGTGAGTGAGTGAGTGAGTGAGTGTGTGTGTGTGTGTGTGTGTGTATGTGTGTGTGTGTGAGAGAGAGAGTATGCGCTACAGTTTTACCTTGCCCAGGTCACCATTGGCTCTGGGTATCCATCAGCTGCACAGGTCAACATGGCAGACTGGCCCACGCCTGCTGTGGCATTCACCTCAGACTGCCACACCCGGATGGTAGGAAGCACTGAGGGAGGGACACATACAGTTGAAGTCGGAAGTTTACATACACTTAAGTTGGAGTCATTAAAACTCGTTTTTCAACCACTCCACAAATTTCTTGTTAACAAACTATAGTTTTGGCAAGTCAGTTAGGACATCTACTTTGTGCATGACACAAGTAATTTTTCCAACAATTGTTTACAGACAGATCATTTCAATTATAACTCACTGTATCACAATTCCAGTTGGTCAGAAGTTTACATACACTAAGTTGACTGTGCCTTTAAACAGCTTGGAAAATTCCAGAAAATTATGTCATGGCTTCAGAAGCTTCTGATAGGCTAACGGACATCATTTCAGTCAATTGGAGGTGTACCTGTGGATGTAATTCAAGGCCTACCTTCACACTCAGTGCCTCTTTGCTTGACATCATGGGAAAATCAAAAGAAATCAGCCAAGACCTCAGAAAAAAGAATTGTAGACCTCCACAAGTCTGGTTCATCCTTGGGAGCAATTTCCAAACACCTGAAGGTACCACGTTCATCTGTACAAACAATAGTATGCAAGTATAAACACCATGGGACCACGCAGCCGTCATACCGCTCAGGAAGGAGATGCGTTCTGTCTCCTAGAGATGAATGTACTTTGGTGCGAAAAGTGCAAATCAATCCCAGAACAACAGCAAAGGACCTTGTGAAGATGCTGGAGGAAACAGGTACAAAAGTATCTATATCCACAGTAAAACGAGTCCTATATTGCTCAGCAAGGAAGAAGACACTGCTCCAAAACCGCCATAAAAAAGCTAGACTACGGTTTGCAACTGCACATGGGGACAAAGATCGTACTTTTGTCCTCTGGTCTGAAATGTCCTCTGGTCTGATGAAACAAAAATAGAACTGTTTGGCCATAATGACCATCGTTATGTTTGGAGGAAAAAGGGGGAGGTTTGCATGCCGAAGAACACCATCCCAACCGTGAAGCACGGCAGCATCATGTTGTGGGGGTGCTTTGCTGCAGGAGGGACTGGTGCAATTCACAAAATAGATGGCACCATGAGGTGGGAAAATTGGATATATTGAAGCAACATCTCAAGACATCAGTCAGGAAGTTAAAGCGGTTGCAAATGGGTCTTCCAAATGGACAATGACCCCAAACATACTTCCAAAGTTGTGGCAAAATAGCTTAGTTTCCGCCTGTCTGACGTTCCCAAAGTAAACAGGCTGTCACTCAGGCCCAGAAGCTAGGATATGCATATCATTTAGTAGCTTTGGATAGAAAAGACTCTGAATTTTCCAAAACCGTTAAAATTATGTCTGTGGCTATAACAGAACTGATTTGGCAGGCGAAAACCCGAAGGAAATCCGACCAGAAAAGAAAAAATAAATATTCTGCTCCCATGCTCTTATTTTGAAAAGCTATTGAAAAGCATTGAATCCATCCACCATTTTCCTATTCCTATGGCTTCCCCCTATATGGTAACAGTCTACTATTGATGGCTTTGGGCTTGTATTTTGAAAAATGAATACGTTTTTTCACATGAAGGAAAGCGTGCACCGGAAGTAAAACAGTGTTTGGGCGAGTTCTGGGGAGAGCACTCGCAAGGGAATTTGCCTCGTCTATTGAAAGTTGTTCCCGCGTGAAGTTTTATCGTTTTTTTACATTTTAGACAACCTAAGGATTATATAGAGTCTTTGTTTGACAAAAATAGACAAAGTTTACCGGGAGCAATTTTGACTTTTCTGTCGTCGTTTTGACGGAGGTGTTTCCTGTGGATTTCTGAATTCAATGGCGCCGTCTAAACGGCGTTTTTCGGATATAAATATGTACTTTATCGAACAAAATGAACAGCGGTTTTGTAGCTGGGACCCTCCTGGTTGGAAACATCAAAAGATCTTAAAAAGTGAGTTTTTATATCTTTAATTTGTGATTTTGTGTCGCCAGTGCTGGTTGAAAAAGCTATTTTTGTGAGGTGTTGACCTCAGATAATCAAATGTTCTGCTTTCGCCGTAAAGCCTTTTTGAAACCTGACAAAAGATTTAGATTACCAAGACGCTAAGCTTTGTAACCATGTGCAACACTTGTATTTCCATGAATGTTAAATATTACGAATTCTTATTTTGAATTTGGCGTTCTTTGTTTTTATCGAAAATTATCCCGCTCACGGGATCCGTGCGGCAAGAAGTTAAGGACAACAAAGTCAAGGTTTTGGAGTGGCCATCACAAAGCCCTGACCTCAATCCTATAGAAAATTTGTGGGCAGAACTGAAAAAGCGTGTGCGAGCAAGGAGGCCTACAAACCTGACTCAGTTACACCAGCTCTGTCAGGAGGAATGGGGCAAAGTTCATCCAGCTTATTGTGGGAAGGTTGTGGAAGGCTACCCGAAATGCTTGACCCAAGTTAAACAATTTAAAGGCAATGCTACCAAATACCTATTGAGTGTATGTAAACTTCTAACCCACTGGGAATGTGATTAAATAAATAAAAGCTGAACTAAATCATTCTCTCTACTATTATTCTGACATTTCACATTCTTAAAATAAAGTGGAGATCCTAACTGACCTAAGACAGGGAATTTTTACTCTGATTAAATGTCAGGAATTGTGAAAAACTGAGTTTAAATGTATTTGGCTAAGGTGTATGTAAACCTCTGACTGTATTAATACACCTGAGACCATGCATAAGACTCCCTGTCAGCTGAAATCCAGCCCACAGTGGTCTGCTGTCTAGGATGTTGATAGATGGCTTAACAACACAAAGTGTTGGCAAACCCATGAATAAAGTGACAAGGGAATAGAGAGGGAGGAAGAAGTAGGCTGACCGTTGACGATGACCCTGATGATCTTGAGGTCGATCTCTCCCCGGGCCATGAGGCGGCCCTCACAGGTGTACGACCCCTCGTCTGTCTTCTTAATGCCTCGGATCTGCAGGTGGTTGTTGGGCAGGATCTTAAAGCGGACTGAGAGGAGAATCAAATCAGAATGAATATGTAATGGATGAGGGATAAAAAAGGGCTTTTTGTACACTAGAAAATCTCCCTTTCTATGTAAATGATTTAATTAAAGTGTTTAAACAGTTTCATATTCATACCCACCAGTTATAATATTAGTCAGAGAATCGCTCAAATGGAACACTGTCTGAAAGCTGGAGAGGGATTTTCTGACATGGTTGAGTAAAAACGGGTGACAAGGCTGACAGTCAAAGACAAAAAAAAGTGGAAAACGTAGGAATCCTTTAGGGTTACACAATTCTGATAACTTTCTCCAAATTCCAAGACAAATCCAAAAGCAGGATTTGTGGAATAAGCAGGAAATCCTAATTCCTTCAAACTGGATTTCTGGAAAACATGGGAATTTGGGGAATGTTACTGGAATTGTGCAACCCTACTCCAGGCTAAATGGCATCTATCTCACCATCCTTCTCCATCTGAATCTTAGCTCCTTTGTGTTTCCAGATGATGGTGGGGGGGGAGGGGAGCTGATGACGTCACACACGATTTTGGCGTTGTCCCCTTCATTGAACTCTTGGGGGGAGGGGGCGTTCTTGAAGGTGATCCTTTCTACAAGACAAAATACAAGAATGTTAGTCAACCATTTAAAGAAAAAACGATGATGAACATAATGGGTGTATCCCACATGGCACCCTATTCCCTACATGGTGTACTAGCTTTGACCAGGACCCATATGGTGCACTACATAGGGAATAGTGTGCCATTAGAGATGTAGCAATGGGTTCATTTAACTGTTTTCCTCTACACCTCAGCCTCTTAACTGCCTTTATTCTGATCACATTAACATGTTGTGCCTGGTGGGAAACCATAAAGGGTTTAGATGATGGACGTCTGCTGATGCTTGGCAGCATCTAGCTATAGAAGCCATTAGTCAGAAGACATGCACAACAGACAGGTTCATTAGGCCTTGTTTTAATGGTCTTTGGAGGGGTTTATTGACTGATGGAAAAATCCATCTCCAGTTGAAAAACAGAAAATAAAGACATTTTGCACTCAAGCACTCAATAAAATGTTTGAGCTTTTCCGTCAACACTATACTGAAGGTTGAGGAAATTTCATCAGCTAATTTTCCTTAAAGAAAGCTTGGGGTTCTTAATATAACAATTTAACGCTCTGTGACCAGGACATCCCCATGAGATTATACTATGTCATAATGCAAACACACACTGGTTTTGAACGAGACATCTAGCCTATGTCCCAAATAGCACCCTATTCCATAAATAGTACACTACTTCAGACTAGGGCCGATGGGACTCTGGTCAAAAGTAGTGCACTATATAGGGAATAGTGAACCTCTTAGGGATGGATTAGGATGCCATTTTGGACACACTCTAGGTTCACATTTTGGGTGAACCTAGAGAATGAAGAAGGAGGAGCAGCTTACGGTAGAACTTGACGTTGACTGTGGCTTCTGCTGACTGGTCTCCGTTGGTGGCCAGACACTTGTAGGTCCCAGCGCTGTCCACCCCGGCCTTGTAGAGCGTGAGCGTGGACGAGGACTCGTCGTTTCGGGTCACGGTGATCTCTGGTTTGTTGGGCTCTATCCTCTCCCCGCTCGGTGAATACCAGTCAATCTCCTTTGCTACCCCAACAACTGCACAGAGACGGTTAAATGTGTTTGTTTTTGTATCTAACTAGAGAATCATTACGATCACATATTGGTATCACAATTTTGAGTCGCTCTACGAGACAAATAAAGAGCCACAAAGAAGAGTATCAACCTAGGAAACAACCTATACACCTTATAAGAAATAGTACTCTGTTATCCTAGAGAAGATTACAGCTACCTTGTCAAGTGACCTGGCAACTGTGGTCTACACACAACATATCAGGACAGGACACAAAAGGTCAATGTATATGCAGTACTGCACAATGGGATCTAAACAATTCCAAAGAGACAGTAGTCTACTACAGTATAATGATACAGTGGCAAGCTTACCTTCACACAGAAAGAACTTGGACTCTCCAACACTGATCTCTCCCTGGGTGGGGGTGATCTCCACTTCCAGACAAACTGACAACAGAACAAAATGTGTGTGTGTGTGTGTGTGAGGGGGAATGATAGAGAACAGGGAGAGAGAACATTTCATTAATGACGTGATATTAAAGCTTATGTCTGCAGCATTGCTTATAATTTATAATTCAGCCGCTGTGCCTGTATCTCTCAGTGTTCTTCATTCATTTCTTAGCAGTAGTCTCCTTATCCTCTCTGCTAGTACAGCAGCCTGTCATTATGGAAAGCATTTCTTGCACTTTGGGGTTTTAGGCTGGGTTCTGCTGTAAAAAGGGCTTTATAAATAAATTAGATGATTTTATGGAAACCTCCAGTTCTGCCACAGCTAATCATGACAGACGAATTAGAAAGCTAGTTAGCTTTATTACTGCAACCTCATGGACATAGGCTACTCCTCTGGGTCTACTGTATATCACCTGGGTTACGTTCCAAATGGCACCCTATTCCCTATATATTGCACTACACTAGGGTTCTTCGGCTGTCCCCATAGGAGAACCCATTTTGGGATGCAGACCTCGAACCCTCCACAGCAACAATATCCTACTGTAAACCAAGCTCGGGTAAACCAGTAGGAAACACATGAAATGGTAAACAAAACACAGCTAAGAGAAAACTGTCTGCTGTCGAAAGCAGTTTGTCCATGCCTGAGGTGATACAGTGGCCTCCATCTCAGTGGTGTTGATAGCAGCATGCAGGTAGGTAGGTAAGCTCTTATTGACAGTGGAGCAGCCAAGGGGGGAGAAAAAATGACCCTTCCAAATCCATAGTTTCAATCACAACACAGAAATATATTCCAAGCCATGGCTCATGCCTCAGAGAAGCACCTCTGGCAGATTGATTGAGGCTTTGCTTTATTGAAAGACCACGTTAAGACTATGCACTTGGCTGACACTCGCAGAGAGTAAAGCCTTGTTCACACTGGCAGGTTTTTTTTGCATACCCGATTTGAATCTCATATATTCTTCCTGCAGTCTAAACAGACAAAAAGCACATGGAATTAGATATTTCAAACCACATTTTAAACCACCTTCGTGGCCATGTCACGTGTCTGAATGGTCAAATCTGATTTATTTGCCCTTAAATGATTTCTAGACGGTTATTTGGCATACCTTGTTGCTTGCTAGCCACACTAGCTACACTAACTAGCTTGCTAATTGTTTACAAACAATGAATGAATGTGCTAGCAGGCTAAACAGCTACCTAGTTAGCTAGTTGACTGCTGTGGCTAGCCAAAGCTGACATGTTTTGAAAGTTGGGCCTCCCGAGCGGCACAGTGGTCTAAGGCACTGCATCGCAGTAATAGCTGTGCCACTAGAGATCCTGGTTTGTGTCCAGGCTCTGTCGCAGCCGGCCGTGACCGGGAGAACCATGGGGCAGCGCACAATTGGCCCAGCGTCGTCTGGGTTAGGGGAGTGTTTGGCCGACAGGGATGTTCTTGTCTGATCGCGCACTAGCGACTCCTGTGGCTGGCGGGGCGCAATGCACACTGACACTGTTGCCAGGTGCACAGTGTTTCCTACGACACATTGGTGCGGCTGGCTTCCGGGTTAAGCGGGCATTGTGCCAAGAAGCAGTGCGGCATGGCTGGGTTGTGTTTCGGGGGACGCATGGCTCTCGACCTTCGCTTCTCCCGAGTCCGTACGGGAGTTGCAGCGATGTGACAAGACTGTAACTATCAATTGGATATGTCGAAAAATGTGTTAAAAAAAAATCTTCACAAATGTGCATCATCTTATCCTTTGTGGCTTTAAAACTGTTCTTACACTATAATTTCAAACATTCAAAGCAACAGGGAGACTTCAATGGCAGGCATTGTTGTCACCTTAGCTTGCTACACTACAACTTCTGAGTACACACACACTCGACATCACTATGACAACTAGCGTAGCCATGTCAGTCTGAGCACACACACAAATCTGATTTGGTCAGTTTAGACTGTTTAGACAGTCAGTATTCCAAAACAGACTTGAAAAACAAAACTGATTTGAGCATTAAGGCCTGTACTGTGAACAAGGCTTTAAAGACAAGAGAATAGACATCAACCATCTCCCTAGTGATAGTAATATGCTGAGAGGAGAGGGCAACCCGGTATTGAAGGGCTGCAGCATATCAATCTGTATTTGTTGGACATTTCCTATAAAATATTTGATTGCATCAGAAGTGATTGATGTGAGATGTTATCTACTATCCATATAAGCCAAATGCATCAACCCAGAGAAATAACATTCTGGAAATGGCACTACTAATTTATAACACTGTCAACTCAGCTCTGAAATCAGATTTATAAAGCTCCAAATAGAAGTTAAGAGCCATACATCATCAGATTGGGCTAGTCCCCTGAGTATGGAAAATGACAATTGACCAAAACATCAAAGACATTCCAAGTATCCTGGAATCGTGAAGACAATGAGCGGCTTAGAAACAAACTGGTTACACCAACCCGTTAGCCTACCCTTGGAAGAACCTCGTGCTAATCAACTTCATATCAATTCTTTGGGGAAAACACCTTACTTATATTGCAGCTTTCAATATGACAAATCCCATGACTTATTCGCCCACTTCGAAGAATAAATTAAGACACATCAATATCAAATTTACATAGAGCCATTTGGAAATGAACAACATCACACCAGAAATTAAACTCATAACAAATGTCTGTCTCCATTCCACTTAACAGGATAGATTCATACGTTCAGCGTTCTCAGAAACACACCATTAGCACCACCCACTTCTGACTGGAGAAGACAGCCGAGGCCAGGCAGCTATCGTCTCATTCACCAGCCTTTTGTCTCTGGTTATCCAGAGTTATGCTGTGAGGAGCCTGGTGAGAGGGCCAATATGAGACCTGGGGCGGCATCCCAAATAGCACCCTATTCCCTATGGGTCCTGGTCAACAGTAGTGCACTATATAGGAAATAGGCTGCCATTTGGGACACAGCCCTGACCTATCAAAAGGGCTCCTGCATGAGTTAGTTTTCTCTGAGGAGCCTCTGTCTGGGCCAGCCCATATGGAAGATAAACAGCTATAATGGGGTCTCCACCGCCAAGAATAGCAAGTAAGTAGTCATTTCCAATATAGGGCAAGCAGAAACGTCATAAGCCAAGCAAAACTAACATCAAGTACCAAGCAGTAGATTACCTATGCATGTTCGGTTGGTTTCTGATGGAGAGTGAGACATGTAATCCTTGCCCTTGTGATACATACTGTATCTCTGTGTGCAAACATCAAAGCTCCATATGACCAGTACAGTATTAGCTACAGATGTCCAGTAAGATTAGGTTCTCTCACTCTGTCATCCAGTATAAGCACATAGCATGTAATGTCCCATCAAAACAAAAACAACAGTAGCTAGGTATCATGGTGATATCCATTTGTGCATGCAATATTCGCTTGCTTTTGAAATGTAAATAAGCCTAATTGCAGAGGGTATTATTACCAAATGGGTGATATTAAGGATCTGTCTGTCTGGTTGTCTAGGCTGCAGTAGACTGGATTAGTTGGGAGTCAATTTACTAAGGCACCCCACAAGGGAAGGATCAGATTTCTGAGAGAGATAGGATCAGCCTCTAATACATGAAAGAAAGGCTCTAGATACTGTAACTTATCGTAAAGCCTGCTCTGGCCATGGGAACTTGAAACCAACATAAGATTGTATCGCTCAATCTCACACTCAATTAGTGAAAATATGTACAAAAAGTGTTTCTACAGATTTCATGTGTTTTTGTGTATCTTAATTCATGAAAAAACACACATTTTTGTGCGACTTCTTCCATAGGAAAATACATTATTTGGGGCAAACTTCGGAAGAATCTTTTGAAAGTTATTAGAGCAATACATTTTGGGCAATGGTGTTCTACACTGCCTTTTTTTGTGTCCCACAATTATTAATAACAAAAACTACTGTGTTAACAACCCAATATTGTTTATCAACCAGGTTGTCACTGGAAAAACATATAATATAATAGTAGCCTTACATTTGTTCAATGCCAATGTTGTCTTGTTTTCGCTTGTTTTCGAATACTACTTTTTTCTGCGGGTTGCCAGGTTGGAGTAAAAATCTGTATGTCATTTTTGGGGGGGTGGGATCGATGAAGGAATTTAAATGGGGATAAATGTTCATGATGGGAAATTAATTAATTTATAAATGTGGGGAAACAGAAGACCTGCAAAAACAATCTGTTTGGTTTAAATTCCCCAGGCGCAACTGCATGGTATCGGCAACTATAACAAGTCTGGATTATGATCAATTAAGCCATATCAATGCAGTTAAACAGGTTAATGTAAAATAATTAATTATGTTGACTTACACTTATTGCACTTCCAAGGCTGTTTCATGATGAGTATTACGGTCATATCAATCATGTTATATACTTAGGCTGTTGTAACAAGGCATATGCCAGCATTGTAGGTCTACTGCCTCTACCCAGAGGCCTACTAGGCTTTCATGTCAACAGCCGTTAGAACTCACTTTGCCATATATGAGCCCTGGTTAGAGTCCCTGCTGCAGCTTTCACTTTCTTCCACTACATTGGTGGCAGCGTTGGGATCACGTCCAGCTCATGTCTAGTTATGTGATCTAGTGGTGGGAAGCATTCTGTTTTTCAATTGTGTAATTACATTGATATATCTAGTGAACAATGGATAAGCAATAATGGGCGTGACGGATAAAAGTAGTCACTACAGGTGTGATCAAGCCTTACATCGAAGTTGCCTGAAGCTGAATGGAAAGTGCTATGCCCTGACCAGCTTTTCAGAAGAAAATCCTCTGTGATTGTCTAATTTACATAGTTAACATACCAGCGTGGACCCAAAACAAACACATCCTACACATTTACAAACTAGCTGTTTAAAGTGTTATTACAACCATGGTGTTCTTTTGTTACTGAAGCGTATACATCTAAATACCTGACAATGATCCACATCATATGGGTAGACAGATAATGTAAGTGTGTTATGCAGCAAAACACAAATAGCCTTTTTTTTTAGGATGCAAACCAGTATTATGTTGATCCATCCTGTTCAGATCCAATTAGATGGATGTAGGATTTCCTATGGCCTAGAATCCAGACCTTTCATAAAGGATGAAGCTAGGCCCCTCTTGGATCTCATTGGCGAAGACTGAACTCAAGTTAGGGGTTATATTTCAGACTCTCCTATACCACTTTGCCCAACATGTTATACCCCAGAGGTTATAAATACACAATTTTTAAGGTGATATAACTTGTATCATTATTATAGGGCTGTGAAACCCATAGTCGAATGGCTTCAGACTGAGCATTTCTCACCATTCATTTACGGAGAGCAATTTCCATTTTATAACAGGTAGTGTCCATATATTTACAGTAACTCTGTGTTGTTGTTTTTTTCTCACACTGCTTTGCTTTATCTTGGCCAGGTCGCAGTCTCAACTGGCCTACCTGGTTAAATAAAGGTGAAATAATATATCTTTATTTATTTTATTTTTCTTTAGTGAATATACAGAATATGGATAAAAATGCCAAATATACCAAAAGATAAATAAAGTAGAGATTTACAACTATATAACCATGTTAATCATTACTGAAACATGTAAACTACAAACTTTAACCAGTTAAAGATAATGAATACATGACTAAAAAGAAACGTCCCTTTTTCAGGACCCTGTCTTCAAAGATAATTCGTAAAAATCTAAAATAACTTCACAGATCTTAATTATAAAGGGTTTAAACACTGGTTCCCATGTTTGTTCAATGAATCATAAACAATGAATGAACATGCACCTGTTGAACGGTCATTAAGACACTAACAGCTTACAAACGGTACGCAATTAAGGTCACAGTTATGAAAACTTAGGACACTAAAGAGGCCTTTCTACTGAATCTGAAAAACACCAAAAGAAAGATGCCCAGGGTCCCTGCTCATCTGTGTGAACATGCTGCAAGGAAGCATGAGGACTGCAGATGTGGCCAGGGCAATAAATTGCAATGTCCGTACTATGAGACGCCTAAGACAGCGCTACAGGGAGACAGGACGGACAGCTGATCGCCCTCGCAGTGGCAGACCACGTGTAACAACACCTGCACAGGATCGGTACATCCGAACATCACACCTGCGGGACAGGTACAGGATGGCAACAACAACTGCCCGAGTTACACCAAGAAAGCACAATCCCTCCATCAGTGCTCAGACTGTCCGCAATAGGCTGAGAGAGGCTGGACTGAGGGCTTGTAGGCCTGTTGTAAGGCAGGTCCTCACCAGACATCTCCAGCAACAACGTTGCCTATGGGCACAAACCAACAGTCGCTGGACCAGACAGGACTGGCAAAAAGTGCTCTTCATTGACTAGTCGCGGCCATTAAAGTAATTAAAACTCGTTTTTTCAACCACTTCACAAATTTCTTGTTAACAAACTATAGTTTTGGCAAGTCGATTAGGACATCTACTTTGTGCATGACACAAGTAATTTTTCCAACAATTGGTTGATGGTCGGATTTGCGTTTATCGTCGAAAGAATGAGTGTTACACCGAGGCCTGTACTCTGGAGCGGGATCGATTTGGAGGTGGAGGGTCCGTCATGGTCTGATGCGGTGTGTCACAGCATCATCGGACTGAGCTTGTTGTCATTGCAGGCAATATCAAAGCTGTGCGTTACAGGGAAGACATCCTACTCCCTCATGTGGTACCCTTCCTGCAGGCTCATCCTGACATGACCCTCCAGCATGACAATGCCACCAGCCATACTGCTCATTCTGTGCGTGATTTCCTGCAAGACAGGAATGTCAGTGTTCTGCCATGGCCAGCGAAGAGCCCGGATCTCAATTCCATTAAGCACGTCTGGGACCTGTTGGATCGGAGGGTGAGGGCTAGGGCCATTCCCCCCAGAAATGTCAGGGAATTTGCAGGTGCCTTGGTGGAAGAGTGGGGTATATTTGCCAGCAAAACCTGGCAAATCTGGTGCAGTCCATGAGGAGGAGATGCACTGCAGTACTTAATGCAGCTGGTGGCCACACTGTTACTTTTGATATTGACCCCCCCTTTGTTCAGGGACACATTATTCAATTTCTGTTAAAACATGTCTGTGGAACTTGTTCAGTTTATGTCTCAGTTGTTGAATCTTGTTATGTTCATACACATATTTACACGTTCAAAAACTATCAATCTAAGTATATTATTTTGGTGACAACATGGATGATTAACAATATTGGGTTGTTAACACGTTAAAGTAAATCAAAATCAAATTGTATTGGTCACATACATTTAGCAGATACTATTGCGGGTGTCGTAAAATGCTTGTGTTCCTAGCTCCAACAGTGCTGTAGTATCTAACAATTAATAACAATACACACAAATCTAAAAGTAAATTAAGAATTAAGAAATATATAAATATTAGGACAAGCAATGACGGAGTGGCATTGACTAAAATAAAGTAGAATAGAATGCAGTGTGTACAGTTGAAGTCGGAAGTTCACATACACTTAGGTTGAAGTCATTAAAACTCGTTTTCAACAACTTCACAAATTTCTTGTTAACAAACTATAGTTTTGGCAAGTCGATTAGGACATCTACTTTGTGCATGACACAAGTAATTTTTCCACTAAGTTGACTGTGCCTTTTAAACAGCTTGGAAAATTCCAGAAAATGATGTCATGGCTTCAGAAGCTTCTGATCGGCTAATTGACATCATTTCAGTCAATTGGAGGTGTACCTGTGGATCTATTTCACGGCCTACCTTCACACTCAGTGCCTCTTTGCTTGACATCATGGGAAAATCAAAAGAAATCAGCCAAGACCTCAGAAAAAAGAATTGTAGACCTACACAAGTCTGTTTCATCCTTGGGAGCAATTTCCAAACACCTGAAGGTACCACGTTTATTTGTACAAACAAAAGTACGCAAGTATAAACACCATGGGACCACGCAGCCGTCATACCGCTCAGGAAGGAGACGCGTTCTGTTTCCAAGAGATAAACGTACTTTGGTGTGAAAAGTGCATGTCAATCCCGGAACAACAGCAAAGGATCTTGTGAAGATGCTGGAGGAAGGTACAAAAGTATCTATATCCACAGTAAAACTAGTCATATTTCGATATAACCTGTCAGCAAGGAAGAAGCCACTGCTCCAAAACCGCCATAAAAAAGCCAGACTACGGTTTGCAACTGCACATGGGGACAAAGATCATACTTTTTTGGAGAGATATCCTCTGGTCTGATGAAACAAAAATAGAACTGTTTGGCCATAATGACCATCGTTATGTTTGGAGGAAAAATGGGGAGGCTTGCAAGCTGAAGAACACCATCCCAACCGTGAAGCACGGGGATGGCAGCATCATGTTGTGGGGGTGCTTTGCTGCAGGAGGGACTGGTGCATTTCACAAAATAGATGGCTTCATGAGGAAGGACAATTATGTGGATATATTGAAGCAACATCTCAAGACATCAGTCAGGAAGTTAAAGCTTGGTCGCAAATGGGTCTTCCAAATGGACAATGACCCCAAGCATACTTCCAAAGTTGTGGCAAAATGGCTTAAGGACAACAAAGGAAGGTATTGGAGTGGCCATCACAAAGCCCTGACCTCAACCCTATAGAAAATTTGTGGGCAGAAATGAAAAAGCGTGTGCGAGCATGGAGGCCTACAAACCTGACTCAGTTACACCAGCTCTGTCAGGAGGAATGGGCCAAAATTCACCCAACTTATTGTGGGAAGATTGAGGAAGGCTACCCGAAACGTTTGACCCAAGTTAAACAATTTAAAGGCAATGCTACCAAATACTAATTGAGTGTATGTAAACTTCTAACCCACTGCGAATGTGATGAAAGAAATAAAAGCTGAAATAAATCCTTCTCTCTACTATTATTCTGACATTTCACATTCTTAAAATAAAGTGGTGATCCTAACTGACCTAAAACAGGGAATTTTTATTAGGATTTAATGTCAGGAATTGTGAAAAACTGGGTTTAAATGTACTTGACTAAGGTGTATGTAAACTTCCGACTTCAACTGTATATATGAGATGAGTAAAGCAGTATGTTAACATTATTTAATTGACTAGTATTCCATTATGAAAGTGTCCAGTGATTCCATGTCTATGTCTATAGGGCAGCAGCCTCTAAGGTGCAGGGTTGAGGAACCGGGTGGTAGCCGGCTAGTGATGGCTATTTAACAGTCTGATGTTCTAGAGATAGAAGCAGTTTTTCAGCGTAGATGCACCTGTACTGACCTCGCCTTCTGGATGATAGCGGGGTAAACAGGACGTGGCTCGGGTGGTTGATGTCCTTGATGATCTTTTTGCCGTTCCTGTGACATCGGGTGCTGTAGGTGTCCTGGAGGGCAGGTAGTGTGCCCCCGGTGACCGCACCACCCTCTGGAGAGCCCTGCGGTTGCGGGCGGCAGTTGCCGTACCAGGCAGTGACACAGCCTGACAGGAGGCTCTCAATTGAGCAACTGTAAAAGTTTGTGAGGGACTTACGGGCCAAGCCACATTTTTCAGCTGAGGTTAAAGAGGCACTGTTGCGCCTTCTTCACCACACTGCCTGTGTGGGTGGACCATTTCACCTTCTCTACTGCAGTCCTGTTGATATGGATGGATAGTGGCGTGCTCCCTCTGCTGTTTCCTGAAGTCCACAATCAGCTCCTTCGTTTTGTTGACGTTGAGGGAGAGATTATTTTCCTGACACCACACCGCCGGGGCCCTCACCTCCTCCCTGTAGGCTGTCTCGTCATTGTTGGTAATCAGGCCTACTACTGTTGTGTCGTCTGCATACTTCATGATTGAGTTGGAGGTGTGCGTGGCCACGCAGTCATGGGTGAACAGGGAGTACAGGAGGGGGCTGAGCACACGCCCTTGTGGGGCCCCTGTGTTGAGGATCAGCGAATTGGAGGTGTTGTTTCCTACTTTCACCACTTGGGGGCAGCCCGTCAGGAAGTCCAGGACCCAGTAGCACAGGGCAGGGTTCAGACCCAGGGCCCCAAGCTTAATGATGAGCTTGGAGGGTACTATGGTGTTGAAGGCTACAGTCAATGAACAGCATTGTTACGTAGGTATTCCTCTTGTCCAGATGGGATAGGGCAGTGTGCAGTGTAATGGCGATTGCATCGTCTGCGGATCTAATGGGGTGGTAAGCAAATTGAAGTGGGTCTAGGGTGTCAGGTAAGGTAGAGGTGATATGATCCTTGACTAGTCTCTCAAAGCACTTCATGATGACAGAAGTGAGTGCTACGAGGCAATAATCATTAAGTTCAGTTACCTTTGCTTTCTTTGGTAAATAAATGTGGGACACAAAAAAAGGCAGTGTAGAACACCATTGCCCATCATGCATTGCTCTAATAACTTTCAAAAGATTGTTCCAAAGTTTGCCCCCCAAAAAAATGTATTTCCTATGAATGAAGTCGCACAAAAATGTGTCTTTTCCTACGAATTAAGGTGCACAAAATGTGTGTTTTCGCACAAATTAAGCCACACAAAAACACACAATATCTGCTGAAATACTTCTGGTACAAATTGAGTGTGAGATTGTGTTGGATTGAGAGAGGAGAGCAATTTATAGATTACAGTAGATATGGGGCTTTAAAGACAAGATCAAAATACAATATGCAGTCAAGCCCTGGCTGAGCACAGTGGCCAGTAGATAAATGTTATCTCACAAACACACACACACACACAGATAGAGAAACAGGGGTGAGAAAGTGAGAGAGAGACGGGGGTGAGAAAGAGAGGGGGGGAGGAGAGAGAGAGAGAAAGCAAGAGATGGACTGCTTCAGCAATGCCAGTGAGTCCCATTATGAATGGCCCAGACAAGCATATCTCCTCCCTATTTTGCTAGCAGTGTATTTGTACAGAAATAAGGCCAGCCCAGCAGAACTGCTCTACAACAAAAAAGAATTTAGGCTAAAGAAGCCATCTCCATGGTAACGACTGGAGTTTTACTGCCCAAGCCCATGGTGTAAAAATATGTTTAAGATGTGTTTTACAGCTCCAAGAAATCAATAATGCCTGTCAGCCTACAGTGTGATACAATAACTCTTAGTGACTTAAACAAAAAGTCCACTTGGAAGGAATTCATCCCATTCACAATTGGTCAGTGCATAGTTTTGGTTATGGATACTGACAATGGTTATGTGCATGCTTAATAATCCATTAACAGCTGGCCAAGTAAATTCTCCCCCATGGCGCTAGCTCTGCTCTTCCCTCCCTCTCACTACTGTAAAGAAAGACGACTGGAGTGGAGCAGAGACACCAAACTGCCAACATGGAAGCAGCATGTTAGCCCTCCGCCTCAACATTATTCATCTATTAAAAGCAAATGTTCTAAGATTATTCATTCGTAACACTTTTCATCTCCTGCTGCATGAACTGCATGTCAAACACACGGCAATGACAGAAATTGCATCTGAAGATTCTCTCCACCCCCAATTCCCCATTGCACCAACATACAGAAACATCACCACACCTGCTGTAGTCTACCCAGAGTTGGGATTTTGGTCACCATAGCAACCCCCACCCGTAGCACGCGCTCCAGCAGGTATATTTCACTGGTCAACCCCAAAGCCAACACCTCCTTTGGCCGCCTTTCTCTGCTGCCAATGACTTGAACGAATTGCAAAAATCACTGAAGGTGGAGACATATATCTCCCTCTCTAACTTTAAGCATCAGCTGTCAAAGCAGCTTACCGATCACCGTACCTGTACACAGCCAATCTGTAAATAGCACACCAAACTACCTCACCCCCATACTGTTATTTATCTTTTGCTCTTTTGCACCCCAGTATCTCTACTTGCACATCATCTGCACAACTATCACTCCAGTGTTAATGCTAAATTGTAATTATTTTGCCTCTACGGCCTATTTATTGCCTTACCTCCCTAATCTTCTACATTTGCAAACACGGTACATAGATTTTTCTATTGTGTTATTGACTGTACGTTTGTTTATGTGTAACTCTGTGTTGTTGTTTTTGTCGCACTGCTTTGCTTTATCTTGGCCAGGTTGCAGTTGTAAATGAGAACTTGTTCTCAACTGGCCTACCTGGTTAAATAAAGGTGAAATATATATATATATATATATATATATATATATATATTTTAAATACTTCTAAACTGCAAGCGCTAATTGGTTCTCAGTTCACAGTAGCTCCACTGAATAGACAGTGATGAATGAAGGGCATACTAATTGTTCTCCTATCAACAGTTCACTTAAAATAAATTAAAGTCTCTCCAGCTAGCTAGAGTCCAGTTGGAGGGCAAATAGAAAAACTTGCTTGTAGTCAGTAGATGGCCAACGGAGGAGCACTATTCAGGGAAAGGCAGACTTAGATATAAGGTTGATCTATTTCCCCAGAGTCAGATGAACTCACGGATACCATTTGTATGTATCTGCGTCCAGTATGTATGAAGTTAGAGGTAGTTTTGCAAGCCAATGCTAACTAGCGTTAGCCCAATGACAAAGTCTGGAGGAACAGCTAGCATACTAGCTGTTCCTATAGACTTCCAGTCATTGCGCTAATGTTATTTAGCAATTGTGCTAACACTAGTTAGCAACTTCCTTCAAATTGCACACACATACATAAAAATGGTATCCATGAGTACATCTGACTGGGGAAGTAGATAAAGGGCCTCATTGCCAAAATCCCAAACTATTCCTTTAATAGGAATCCCCCTTCTGTATAAAACAAGAGGCTTGCATTAGCGCCATACCAAGAAATGGATGATTAAAAAGATAAAACCAAACCAGTGATTCTAAGATTTATTTTAATTCAAAAGGGTTTTATTGCTGTAAAAAAAAGAGGGAAAAAGAGAGAGAGAGTGAGCAGTGATGAGAAGGAGGAGTGAGGAGAGAGAGGAATTGTGGGATAGAGAGAAGAAAGAGGAGTGAGGTAAGAGACAGGAGAGAGAGGAATAAGGAGAAAGATGAGAGAGGAAAAAGGAGTACCTCTGATCTTTGAGACATGTACCGCTGATTAGCATTGTTATGGGTGGAGCTGTGTTCATTATGCAATCAAGTTCACAAACCCGTGGTTAGCATGCACATTTTAGGAGATCTAGCCTATCGTCCACACAGAAATGAATAATTCTGGTCCTGATCTCCTAAAGAACAAATTAAGACTTGTTTTCTATCAACCCATGTTTACAGACTGGGAATATTGAGATGTAGTAGATTGTTAACAGTGAGGGCCAGGCTAAACTTCATAGCCTTCAGGGAAATCTAGGCAAAGTACAGTAAAGTTAAGTAAAGCAAAGAGCTTTTTGTAGGTGCAGAACAGAGATACTGTAAAACAGTAACACAGGAAGAATCCCATCACAAGAGGACTTGGCAGTGTGATATAACACTTTAGCTACGGGGATTGACAGATTTGGATCCAGCCAGATCATGAAACCCCTACTTGACAGCTGGCGGTCTTTAATAATTTAGGGCTCTATGAATAGATGCATCGCCATCTGATTTCTGAATAGGCACTACATGCATTTCCATTCCAATATTGGATTGAGGAGGGCTTAGTTTATATCAGAAATTAACTAAATATATTACTTTGTATCATGTTATATTGTAAAAAAAAAAGGAAAAAAAAGATCTGCAGCAGTGACTGATCAATTCACTAGCATTGTGTACCTGCTCCATACTAGGAACAGAGGAGAGAGTAAAGTAGCCTAAGTTTTAACCCAAGGGTTTCTTTCCTCTTTCTATTTTACAAGGGCAAGTTCCTCGATGCCCTGCTCCAAGCTCCCACATTCCCTTTGGGATCCCTCTGTTACTTAGCATGCAAGAAATTGCCAAGAAACTGAAGATCTCGTACAACGCTATGTACTACTGCCTTCACAGAACAGCGCAAACTGGCTCTAACCAGAATAGAAAGAGGAGTGGGAGGCCCCGGTGCACAACTGAGCAAGAGGACCAGTATATTAGAATGTCTAGTTTGAGAAACAGACGCCTCACAAGTCCTCAACTGGCAGCTTCATTAAATAATACCCGCAAAACACCAGTCTCAACGTCAACAGTGAAGAGGAAACTCCGGGATGCTGGCCTTCTAGGCAGAGTTCCTCTGTCCAGTATCTGTGTTCTTTTGACCATCTTAATCTTTATTTTTATTGGCCAGTCTGATATATGGCTTTTTCTTTGCAACTCTGCCTAGAAAGCCAGCATCCCGGAGTCGCCTCTTCACTGTTGACGTTGAGACTGGTGTTTTGCGGGTACTATTCAATGAAGCTGCCAGTTGAAGACTTGTGAGGCATCTGTTTCACAAACTAGACACTCTATTGTACTTGTCTTCTTGTTCAGTTGTGCACCGGGGCCTCCCACTCCTCTTTCTATTCTGGTTAGAGCCAGTTTGCGCTGTTCTGTGAAGGGAGTATGTTTAAGATGTGTTTTACAGCTCCAAGAAATCAATAATGCCTGTCAGCCTACAGTGTGATACAATAACTCTTAGTGACTTAAACAAAAAGTCCACTTGGAAGGAATTCATCCCATTCACAATTGGTCAGTGCATAGTTTTGGTTATGGATACTGACAATGGTTATGTGCATGCTTAATAATCCATTAACAGCTGGCCAAGTAAATTCTCCCCCATGGCGCTAGCTCTGCTCTTCCCTCCCTCTCACTACTGTAAAGAAAGACGACTGGAGTGGAGCAGAGACACCAAACTGCCAACATGGAAGCAGCATGTTAGCCCTCCGCCTCAACATTATTCATCTATTAAAAGCAAATGTTCTAAGATTATTCATTCGTAACACTTTTCATCTCCTGCTGCATGGACTGCATGTCAAACACACGGCAATGACAGAAATTGCATCTGAAGATTCTCTCCACCCCCAATTCCCCATTGCACCAACATACAGAAACATCACCACACCTGCTGTAGTCTACCCAGAGTTGAGATTTTAAATACTTCTAAACTGCAAGCGCTAATTGGTTCTCAGTTCACAGTAGCTCCACTGAATAGACAGTGATGAATGAAGGGCATACTAATTGTTCTCCTATCAACAGTTCACTTAAAATAAATTAAAGTCTCTCCAGCTAGCTAGAGTCCAGTTGGAGGGCAAATAGAAAAACTTGCTCGTAGGCAGTAGATGGCCAACGGAGGAGCACTATTCAGGGAAAGGCTTAGATTTATGCAGTGTGCTATAATCTTAAAGGGGTAGTTTGGGATTTTGGCAATAAGGTTGATCTATTTCGCCAGAGTCAGATGAAGTGACCCCAAACTTTTGAACGGTAGTATAAGTATTAAGACCCTTTACTCAGTACTTGGAGCACCTGTGGCAGCGATTCCAGCATCGAGTCTTCTTGGGTATGACGCTACAAGCTTGGCACACTTGTATTTGGGGAGTTTCTCCCATTCTTCTATGCAGATCCTCTCAAGCTCTGTCAGGTTGGATGGGGAGCGGCGCTGCACAGCTATTTTCAGGTCTCTCCAGAGATTTTCTATTGGGTTCAAGTCCGGGCTCTGGCTGGGCCACTCAAGGACATGCAGAGACTTGTCGCGAAGCCACTCCTGCGATGTATTGGCTGTGTGCTTAGGTTTGTTGTCCTGTTGGAAAGTGAAGCTTCACCCCAGTCTGAGGTCCTGAGCACTCTGGAGCAGGTTTTCATCAAGGATTGCTCTCTACATTGCTCCATTCATCTTTGCCTCGATCCTGACTAGTCTCCCAGTCCCTGGCACTGAAAAATATCCCCACATCATGATGCTGCCACCACCATGCTTCACCGTAGGGATGGAGCCAGGTTTCCTCCAGAAGTGACGCTTGGCATTCAGGCCAAAGAGTTCAATCTTGTTTTCATCAGACAGAGTCCTTTAGGTGTCATTTAGCAAACTCCAAGTTGGCTGTCATGTGCCTTGTACTGAGGAGTGGCTTCCGTCTGGACACCACCATAAAGGCCTGATTGGTGGAATGCTGCAGAGATGGTTGTCCTTCTGGAAGATTCTCCAATCTCCACAGAGGAACTCTAGAGCTCTGTCAGAGTGACCATCGGGTTCTTGGTCATCTCCCTGACCAAGGCCCTTCTCCCGCGATTGCTCAGTTTGCCCGGGCGGCCAGCTCTAGGAAGAGTCCTGGTGGTTCCAAACTTCTTCCATTTAAGAATTATAGAGGCCACTGTGTTCCGTGTTCAGACATTTTTTGGTACCCTTCCCCAAATCTGTGCCTTGACACAATCCTGTCTCGGAGCTTTACAGACAATTCATTCAACCTCATGGTTTGTTTTTTGCTCTGACATGCACTGTCAACTGTGGGACCTTATATAGACAGGTGTGTGCCTTTCCAAATCATGTCCCATCAACTGAATTTACCACAGGTGGACTCCAATCAAGTTGTAGAAACATCTCAAGGATAGTTAATGGAAAAAGGATCCACCTGAGCTCAATTTCGAGTCTCATAGTGAAGGGTCTGACTACTTATGTAAATAAGATATTTCTGTTAATGATCATCTAAAAACCTGCTTTTGTTTTGTCATAATGGGGTACTGTGTGTAGATTGCTGAGGATTTTCATTCATTTAATACATTTTAGAATAAGGCTGTAACGTAACAAAATGTGGAAAAAGTCAAGGGGTCTGAACACTTTCCGAAGGCACTGTATAAGTGAATTTGTCCCAATACTTTTGCGTCCCTAAAATGGTGGGACCATGTACAAAAAGTGTTGTAATTTCGGTTCACCCGATATGTATGAAAATACCCTCAAATTCAAGCTCACAGTCTGCACTTTAACCTCATAGTCATTGTTTGATTTTCAAATTGAGTATTTTGGAGTATAGAGCCAAAAGTAGAAAAAATGCTTCACTGTCCCAATAATTACGGATGGCACTGTATATATTTTTAAATAATAGCCTATAATCTTTGTGAACTTACAATCAACAAAATAAAAGTAAGACAATCAGGCCCCCATTGATTTTGTAATTATGTTTGAGCATAAGAACAAAGCATTAGCCATGCAAAATGCATAGAATTGCAGGAAATGTGGCTTTAAAACTGCAACATTTTATTTCAGCTCCATGCAAAACATGTAGAATTGCAGGAAATTAGCTTTAAAGGAGTAGTTCACTATTTTACAACTTGATGTTAGAACGAAGTCTATGGGCCAGGATAAACTGTAGTGCATGGTTCAGTTTTCTTTAAACAGCCACTATAAACTTCAGCTAACTTTAGCCACCACAAGCTAACAATTCATGGAAGTGATAGGGGCATGTGAGTATGTTAAAAAAAAAGACTGTCCAATCACCAGAAATCAATACAAATCCACTCCATATTTGGTTTGATGTTACTTAACACTAAAATCGCTGCCCCTAGTCTCTCTTTTCTCGTCCTCCTGGTTTTTGACCTTTGCCTGTCCTGACCCTGTACCCGCCTGCCTGACCACTGCCTGTCTCTGACCCTGAGCCTGCCTGCCTGCCGTCCTGTACCTTTGCTCCACCTCTGGATTATTGACCTCTGCCTGACCTGAGCCTGCCTGCTATCCTGTACCTTGGCCTCTGCTCTGAATTATCGACCCCTGCCTGCCTTGACCTGTCGTTTGCCTGCCCCTGTGGTTACAATAAACAATGTTACTTCACACAGTCTGCACTTGGGTCTTACCTTGATTACCTTGATTCCTGATAAGAGATTCTGGTCTAATGAAAAAAAGTGTAAAGCCTTTATTCGGGAAAGTATTGTTTTAGACTGATGGACTGTGTCATCCGCATGGTCTCCACAATGGATCACACCACTCAGACAGGGGTGATTTATTTATTTTTTCTATTGCTTGACTAAAGAAATCTTGGTTGACCAACAGCCTATCAACCAAACAACCGACCAGTCGACTAAATGGGGTCAGCCCTAATTCAATATAATATAAAAGGCAAAACTGATCCCGGATCAGATTCAGCACTACTACTCTGAGACACTTCATGAATACAGGTCCTAGTTATGTTGTTATTAGGATTATGCATTGAACTCTCTTCCAGTCTTGCTCCCCTAGCTGTGTGTGCTCTGGGATTAATCGTTTTATCTATGTGCCTCACTGCCTCCTTTCACGCATACAGGTCAGGGACAGGGACACCCAGATTCACCGGACTAAACCTTTGTGTGACAGGCTGACTGTCACAGCCAGGTCACATAACTCTGTCTGTCAAACACTCTAATCCACAAAACTCCATGGTTATGTTCCCAATGGCACCCCATTCCCTTTATAGTGCACTTATTTTGACCAAGGCCCATTGGGATCTGGTCAAAAGTAGAGCACAATATAGTGAATAGGGTGCCATTTGGAACACATATCATCACACAGCAGTAGGGTGAAGAGGATGGAACCTCCCTGTGGGTGGCCCATCAAACAAATACATTTACAAGACACCAATTAATACTGTGTGGATGATGTGGGCATCCATTCTCAACAGCTTTTTGGGGCAATTATTTTAAACTCAGCTGTGAAGCAGATAATTCAGTGTTTTATCAGCTTGTAGCAACTGACTTGTAAAATAGGCAAAAATATCATCAATTTGTCACTGCACCCCAGCAAAGAAGCAATATTGTTATTGTTTGAAGTGAACTCCACTGACTTTTACAAAAGGTTTTGTTTAACAAAATAATAAAACCACTGCACTGATCTCTAAACATTTGCCTCCCAAAGCTAATCTGACAGTGCAGCTAGTTGGCTGTATTAAAAGGGGTCAGTTAGGGAGGGAGCCAGTGGATGGGAATTTGCTTGCTGCTCATGCCTCTCAACCACAGTTATACTCACTGCTACCAGTTGCTATGGAAACATGTTTCCCAGCTCGCTCTTCTCATCCGCCTTCACTCCTCTCTCTCACTCCACAGCCATGTCTGATTCAAGGACACGGCCCACAAGGATGTGGATTAACATTAACATGGCCAGGGTGTTAGTAGATAGTGTGTGTTCATGTGTGCAGTATCTAACACACAGTCATATGCCCCCCGTCGCTGCAGCAGCACATGCAGTCAGAGGCGGAGAGAAGAAAATGTATGTCTTTAAACAACATTCAAATAATAATAATATACACGACCGGTCAAAAGTTTTAGAACACCTACTCATTCAAGGGTTTTCTTTATTTGTACTATTTTCTACATTGTAGAATAATAGTGAAGACATCAACACTATGAAATAACACATATGGAGTCATGTAGTAACCAAAACAGTGTATTATATTTGAGATTCTTTGCCTTGATGACAGCTTTGCACAGAGAACAAATCTCCTTAATGTTATTACAGATAAAAGCAACCGCCCAAGGCTTCCCAGCCTGCTCATTCCAGGAAGACGTTATTTGTTAACAGTAAATCCATTTTCATAAAAAATATTTCATATTTACACATGGAAATACTAACTTCAGAGAGATATTATTTTCTACTACAATCATCAGCAGACAACCAATTTTGTTTGCAGTAGCAGCTGGATGTTGCATGTACTGTAAGTGAAAGAGGGCATAAAAACAACAGTTGACATAACAGGGCAGCATATTTCTAGGTTATGTAACCTTGCTGTGCACATTAGAATAAGGAAAAGAGGGTCAAAAACCAAGCACTGCTCTGCCCCAAGGTGGACCATTTTGATCCCTATCTATGTGTAGGATTGTCTATTTGATTTCTATTGCCATTCTTTCTCAGTCAAATCCCAAATATAAAAAAAAGTCCTGAAAACAAATCTATTTAAAAAGAAGATGGAGAACAAGCTATGAAAGACAAATACTGACATTTTGGTGCAGGTACAGCCAACTAGTGCAAAAATAATATTGCAATGTTGTCAAAAAGATATAATAAAAAATAAATAATAATATGCCGAAATGTAACTGTATCGATTTTTTACCCCATCAATACAAGGTGAGCATAAACAGTAGATCTGGATGTAGGGATGAAACACGTTATTTTTGCACAAGTTGGCTGTACCTGCACCAAAATTCAAGTATTGTCTTTCATAGCTTGTTCTCAATTTTCTTTTTAAATAGAGAGACAATTTGTTTTCAGCACTTTTATTTCCATTACTGATCAAAACTCGTTTTCTCTTGTCCCTCTACAGAAGGCATATAGTGAGCAATATGTTTTAAACATTGATTCGCAATATCAAATCGCAATACATATAGAATCGTGAGAATCTTAATACATTTTGTATCTGCACCTAAGTATCGTGATAATATCGTATTGTGAGGTCCCTGGAAATTCCCAGCCTTATCCGCTTGTATCATAAACCTCCTGCAGTGCCTTCAAGATTCAAGATTTCCCTTCACTGGAACTAAGGGGCCTAGCCAGAACCTTAACCTCTTCCAGCTAGGGTCCCATTTTCCGAATTTTCGCCTGTCTGACGTGCCCAAAGTTAAATGCCTGCCACTCATGGCCAGAAACTAGGATATTCACATAATTAGTACTATTGGATAGGAAACACGCTGAAGTTTCTAAAACCATTAAGATATAGTCTGTGGGTATACCAGAACAGATATAGCAGGCAAAAACCAGAGAAATTTCTGTCCGGAATTTCTTTTTCTGTTCCCTTCCTCTCACTTTGAAGCCCATGTAATATAAATCAATGGGGAATAGGACACAGGTTGCAGTACCTATGGCTTCCACTGGATGTCAACAGTCTCTGGAAAGTGTCTGGAGGAAAAAGCTCTGAGCAGATCCTTATAGAGGGAGAAATACTACAGGAAGGGAAAAAGGTAAACAAACGTGCACGTTCACGAGAACGTGAGCGCGCCCAGCTTTCTTTTCGTCTTTTAACGTTTCAGTTACCGTTCGTGTAAAATATGATCGCTATTATTCATAAAAGAATGCATAAGGATGCATTATTAATGATATTTGATTTGTTTGTGAAAAGATGAGAGGTATAACTTGAACGTGATCCCTTCACTGTAAAACGGGCGAGTAGACTGACAATGCTTGGTGGAGTAGCTGAACATAACGTGCCAACCAAACTGAGATTTATGGATATAATGAATTACTTTTTCTAACAAAAGAACCATGGATTCTCTTGTTTGGACACTTGGGAAGCCCTCAGAAGAAGTTATTTGAAAGGTAAGCGATTTATATTAGCTATGATATGGACATTTTGAGAACCGAGCTGGATATGAATTTATGCTAATGTGGAAAATATGTGAGGTACTAGCCTCAAACAATCAAATGTAGTGCTTTCGCCGTAAAGCCTTTTTAAAATCTGACAACGCAGTGATATTGCCAAGAAGCAGAGCTTTTGATGGCTATGCAACACTTGTATATCGAAGGATGTTAAATATTACGAATTTGTATTTTGAATTTGCCGCGTTATATTTGCTCTGAAAACGATCCCGCTAGCAGGATCCGTCCGCAGAGAGGTTAAAAAACAGCCCCGGACCATTATTCCTCCTCCACCAAACTTCACAGTTGGCACTACGCATTCGGGCAGGTAGCGTTCTCTTGGCATCCGCCAGATAGTGAAGAGTGATTTTCGGACTGCCAGATAGTGAAGAGGGATTTATCACTGCAGAGAATGCGTTTCCACTGCTCCAGAGTCCAACGGCGGCGAGCTTTACACCACTCCAGCCAACGCTTGGCCCTGCGCATGGTGATCTTAGGCTTGTGTGTGGCTGCTCAACCATGTAAACCCATTTCATGAAGCTCCCGATGAACATATCTTGTGCTGACATTGCTTCCAGAGGCAATTTGGAACCCAGTAGTGAGTGTTGCAACCAAGAACAGGCAATTTTCACGTGCTACGCGCTTCAGCACTCGTCAGTCCCGTTCTGTGAACTTGTGTGGCCTACCACTTCGCGGCTGAGTCTTTGTTGCTCCTAGACGTTTCCACTTCACATTAACAGCACTTATAGTTGACCGGTGCAGCTCTAGCAGGGCAGAAATTTGACTAACTGACTTGTTGGAAAGGTGGCACCCTATGTTGGTGCCACGTCGAAAGTCACTGAGCTCTTCAATACAGGCCATTCTACTGCTAATGTTTGTCTATAGAGATTGTATGGCTGTGTACTCGATTTTATACACCTGTCAGCAACGTGTGTGGCTGAAATAGCCGAATCCACATACTTTGGCCGTGTAGTGTATCATGAGCCAGACCAGGTTCAAATAAACTGACAGAAATCAGAGCTAGCAATGCTCCTCGGAGTCTCTGAATAATTGCCAGGTTATTTTTCTCCTCATTGTTGAAGATTAGCAGTGACTCAATGAGCAGCTCGCGAGCGCTGCCTGGCCTGTGAGCTGCTGCTTGTAGCCAATGAGATTCACCCATAATCAGGCAATTTAGTGTGAGTGCCCCTCAGCATCTGCCTCAGCCTAGCACAGCGCAACAAAAGCCCAGGGAGGCAGAGAGAGAGCAGGGAAAGAGCAGGGAGAGAGGAGGGAGAGAGCAGAGCGTCTGTGGCCCATCATGGCACGATGAGCTCTTCTGTAATGAGACAGCATTTAGTAGGCTGAATAAAGGCCATGATAAGTAGGCTAGGCAGGAAATGGCACTAATAGAGATAGAGCTCCTGAAAGGAAAGACCTAGTCAGTTGCACAACTGAATGCATTCACCTGAAATGTGTCTCCACATTTAACCCAACCACTCTGAATCAGAGTGGTGCAGGGGGCTGCCTTAATCTACACCCACGCCATCGGCGCCCGGGGAGCAGTTGTTGTTTGGGGTTAACTGCCTTGCTCTAGGGCAGGACAGCACATTTGTGACCTTGCAGGCTCAAATCTGTTCTGGCTACAGAAGATGAGTCATTCTGAGGTTTACAGGGATACTTCAGTATATTGGCAATGAAGCCCTTTATCTACTTCCCCAAAATCCGATAAACTCATGGATACCATTTTTATGTCGCTGCATTCCGTACAAAGAAAGTTAGAGGAAGTTGAACGAAGTTGCTAACTAGCGTTAACAAAATGACTGGAAGTCTATGGTATCTACTAGCATGCTAGCAGCTACTATAGACTTTCAGTCATTGCGCTAACACTAGTTAGAAACTTCCTTCAAATTCTCGTAGAGACATAAAAATGTTCATCTGATGATTACATTTTGGCAATGAAGAAATGTGGCCCTCCATTTTGTTCCCTCTTCATGAGTCACGACACCATCACATGGGCAATACAATGAGCCCACGCAGCAGCTGCCATCTCTAGCAGCGAGATAGCCATTTAGGCTCTACAGACTGATCAGTTTCTATTGTACCTCTGGTGACTGTAACAAAAACACAGAGACAGAGAGAGAGAGACAGAGAGAGAGAGACAGAGAGAGAGAGAGACAGAGACAGAGACAGAGACAGAGAGAGAGAGAGAGAGAGAGAGAGAGGACAATGACCACTCCGCCACAAGCTGCCTTGCTGCGACCAAAGCCCCAGCCATGGCACACATTCATGGCTGCGTCCCAAATGGCACCCTAGTCCCTACACTATGTAGGGAATATGGCACCATTTATGGCTCTCTGGGTGTAAATTGAGCAGGCAGGGAAGCTGGAGGTTAGGGCGTGCCAGCTAAGCCAGCCTGGGAGTCCACCAGAGAGAATCAATAGGAGGGGAAGCACTGATTCAGATGTAGCCAGACAGAGAGAGAAAGACACTGAGGCGGGCAGGGAGGGAACTGAGGAGGGCATGGGGATGCAGTGGAGCACTTGAGCACTAATTATGGGGTGTAGCATGACACACTCTCCCCTCTGGCTACTGTTGATGCTCTACGCTTCCTTAGAACAACAGACCAGTCTTAGAACAACAGAACTCTCTTGTCTTAGAACAACAGAACAGTCTGTCTTAGAACAACAGAACTGTCTGTCTTAGAACAACAGAACTGTCTTAGAACTAGTGTCGCAAAGGGTCGGAAACTTTCCCCGTAAATTTCCATGGGATGTTAAGCCCGGGAATTTGGGGAATTTTGCTTAAATTCATAAAAAAAAAAGTTAGCTTATAACAGTGAACCTTTTTTGTGGGATACACATAAGGCAATTCTAGGTATTGTGGCATATTTTGGTTAAACTATCCCCAATTCAATGGAATTGCAACCTTCTGCATGCACAGTGCATTCTTACATCACATGTGCAGCGCACTCTTCCATCACATGTACAGCTGATTCCCAAGATCTTGCACACTAACGAGATGCTTTTGAGCCCACACTACTACACTGTCTGAGCCAAGGACTACAGTTTTGATTACAATACTGGGTGGGTGAATATATTTTATATGAAATACTTTATTTGTTGTTAACTAGTAAATAGTAGCCTACAGAAAGTATGTTTAAATCATTTCTAACTTGTTAAACAATTCTGCTACCATGTGGGTTTTAGCTTGCTTGAGCCTGCTAACCGAGGAGTGTTAATTCACCTGTTTCCATACATGTTTCATTTTAAAATATTTATCTTACAAAGGAGTTGTATTATACATTTTTTTACTCATTCTTTTCTAATCTTTACAGGAAAATGCCACGGGCACTATCTGATGTGTGGAGACATTTCACTGCAGCTAATGTAGGAGGAAAAGCTGTGTACATTTGCAAATACTGTGCCAAATCGTGTGTGAAGAATGCAACAAAGATGCAGAATCATCTGGCCAAGTGCATAAAGTTCCCTCAGCGCTCACAACAAACAACCTCTGACAAAAGTCCCTCTACTTCTATTCGAGGTGAAAATTATGAATCAGACACCTTATCGATAGCAACAGCTCATGGTCCTCCTGGAATCAGAAGTTTTTTTTGACTCAATGGAGGAACGTAGTCAGAGAAATGCTGATTAACTTGTTAGGGAGTGGCAGCTGAGGGGTCGGTTTTGGAGAGTCTGGCGTGCCTAAAGTAAAATGCTTGCCACTCAGGCTCAGAAAATAGGATATGCACATAATTAGTACTATTGGATAGGAAACACTCGGAGGTTTCCAAAAGTGTTAACATTATGTCTGTGAGTGTAACAGAACTCATTTGGCAGGCAAAAACCAGAGAAAATTCCATCCGGAAATGTCATTCTGGTGGCTTATGGCTCACTTAGAGAGACTGCCTATTGAAAAGTCTTTATACCAGGACACTGAATGTAGTACCTATTGCTTCCACTGGATATCAGCAGTGTATAGGTAAAGTTTCATGGCAATCGGAACCAATGTGTTCAATAGGTAGGGGTTTTGGTGAGGGGAGCTCTTTTTCAGTTGCATGTTTTTTGGGCGCACGTTTGGCTGAGCGGTCCACTTTATTTGACTTATATAACGTTTAGGTGACCATCCAAGTGAAAGATTATCACTTTTATTCATAAAAGATAAGCTAAGGATGCATTTGAATTGGTTTTTGTTTTGTTGAGGGAAAGTTTATAGGTTTAGTTGAACGCGTTCTCTTCACGTTGGATTTTCTGAACACAAGGTGCCAACCAAACTGAGATTTATGGATATAATAAATTACTTTTTCTAACCAAATACCCATGGATTGTCTTCGTTGGACACTTAGGAAGCCCTCTGCAGAAGTTCTACAAAAGGTAAGGCACAGGTTTTCCCTGTGAAATGCATTTTCTATCGACCGCGCTGGCTAAAGATTTCATGGTTATGGAAAATATTGAAGGTGCAAACAATCAAATGTAGTGCTTTCGCCGTAAAGCCTTTTTGAAATCCGACAACGCTGTGATATTGCCAAGAAGCAGAGCTTTTGATGAGTATGAAACACTTGTATATTGGTGCATGTTTAATAATTCAACTTTTGGATTTTGCCTTGCATTTCACCTGGTAGTGTCCCACCACTTCACCTGGTAGCGCCCCACCACTCCCTAACAAGTTAATGTCTTGCTCGAGCTGTGTATGCAACTGGTTTACCTCTGATGCTCACAGGCAATGTGTATTAGAAGAGATTTCTGAATGTTCTTCGCCCAGCATACACCCCTCCAACCAGACATGCTTTATCTACTAATTTGCTGGATGCAGAGATCAACAGAGTTCAAGTGAAGGTCAAGCAAATCTTTGAGAAAGTAGACTGTATTGCAATCATCTCTGATGGGTGGTCGAATGTTCGTGTGCAAGGAATAATTAACTACATCATCTCCACCTCTCAACCAGTATTCTACAAGAGCACAGACACAACGGACAACAGACACAAGGAGGTCATCAATGACCTCGGACCATCCAATGCAAAAAAACGTATACATTTAAATGGTATTAATATTAATTTGCATATATTTCTGTTAATTCCCATATATTCCCGTTAATTTCCAAGTTTCCACCTTTGAACATTCCCCAAAATGTGCAACCCTACTTAGAACAACATCACAGTCTGTCTTAGAACAACAGAACAGTGTGTCTTTAAGGTTAAATAAAAAAAAGTAAAAGTCTTAGATCAATAGCAGTCTGCCTTACATGCTGACCACACCGACTGCCTTGCGTGCACGAGCGTTGCAAAATAAATGTACACATACATGTTATTCAATAATTTCATCCAAAATGCACACTTGTCTCAATGAGCGTCTACGTAGCCAGGCGCTAAATTAGAATGTGGGTGATTAAAAGATGAATGAGGTCCACACTCCAGTTCAGTTGGTCGCGGTAATGCATCTTAAAGTTGGTTGCCAACCGCCATTTAAAATCCACAGAAGAAGAAGACTGAACTAGGATATCACTAGAAACCAGGTTTCCCCTTTAATCTGTGGATGAATTGTCGGAGTAGAGAACACAGGATTTTGTGTGACACAAAATGGGTCAGAATTCTACAAAAAAAAGGACCATTGTATGTTTCCGGTAAAATAACAACCCAATGCTTATCTCCCAGGACAAATTAGCTAGCAACAGCAAACTAGCTAAATGTCCATGAATGTTTCATATGTGTTTCGACTTGTCCTCAAATTAATATAGTTGGTTCACGGCTCGTTTTGATATTTCAACTTGTGTGTCCTGATCGCGTCTGGTGGGGATAGTCAAACAAAACATGCGCACGATGGAGCCCGCAGCCGCGCGCACAGAGCCGATTTGGTCATCATGTTAGAACAACAGAACAGTCTGTCTTAGAACAACATCACAGTCTGCCTTAGAACAACAGTTCAGTTTAAGGTTTCACAGTCTGCTGCTTCTCTGCCTGAGTCATACTTTTATATTAGTTCTAAACAGTGCTTCAATTGTGGTGAAAGATGATTGATTGCGAGCAGTCATTGGTGAATCATTGAATGCCACTTAGATAGCCAACTGAAGAGCAAACAGAATCACTTTTTTTCAAAGAGCGAAAAAGTACCTGAGGTGCTGAAGAGAACCATCTTAAAGGCCAGATCTAGCAGAGCAGAGCACACTTGCTAAATACACAAAGTGGACAAAACATTAGGAACACCTTCCTAATATTGAGTTGCACCCACTTTTGCCATCAGAACAGCCTCAATTCTTTGGGGCATGGACTCTACAAGATGTCGAAAGCGTTCCATAGGCTGGTGGACCAGTCTTGATACACACGGGAAGCTGTTGAGCGTGAAAAACCCAGCAGCGTTGCAGTTCTTGACACACTCAAACCGGTGCGCCTGGCGCCTACTACCATACCCCGTTCAAATGCACTTAAATCTTATGTCTTGACAATTCACCATCTGAATGGCACACATACACAATTCATGTCTCAATTGTCTCAAGGCTTAAAAATCCTTATTTAACCTGTCCTCCCCTTCATCTACACTGATTGAAGTTGGTGACATCAATAAAGGATCCTGGCTTTCACCTGGATTCACCTGGTCAGTCTGTCATGGAAAGAGCAGGTGTTCCTAATGTTTTGAACACTCAGTGTATGTGTATCAGTATCATTAATACTGTGACTCATCCACTGCAAACGCAACAATTGATTTTGATGGAGGTGAACAGATTGGTAATCAAAATCAAAGGGAGAACCATCTGCCGTGTTTCAATTTCAGACGAAAGAGTGTCCTGTCTGGCATGTCAATTCTCTGTGGTGCAATTTGAGAGATAAAAGACAAACATAGTAAAAAACCTAACTGAGCCCTAGCAGTGTACTGATCCTACTTAGTCAGTAATCAAACCTCATACCTACACGTCAAAACCCCCGCAATATGAGGTAATGTGATGTGTTGTTTCTGTTCGCTTCATGGCCCCCTGCTAGAGATTCATGTTTGATATTGATTTTAGATTTGACACCCCGTCTCTGAGGCAGAGATGCTGCATTTCCTCTGCCCGCGGTTGAGGCCAATGATAGTCTCACCTCAGACAGAGTAGTGGAGTCCCTCTCTAATGAGCTCCATTCATCTTTATGATCTCTGGATCTATAAGCCTGAAAATATGCCTCTCAGGTTCTGTCCCAAATGGCACTATATTCCGTATATAGTGCATTACTTTTGAATAGAGCCCTGATAAAAAATAGTGCACTCAATTGGGAATAGGGTGCCATTTGGGAGGCAGACTGAGTCTCACTGTACCACAGTACCGTTTGCTGGCCCTCAGATCTCCTCTGATCATCTCCGATAGGGCTCATCTCTTCCACCATTAAAACAGAACATCCATTAGATTTAAACACATTGAAAAGCTAAACGTTAAATGAGCAGTCGAAGGGATGACAGGACAATTCTGTACGGTAAGGTAATATCTTCACTCAGAATTTTACAGGGTCTCAATTGTTCCTGGCTACACACGTGACCTACCCAGGAAAAAACTCTATATAGCCCTATACAGTATGGGCCTATACAGTATGACACAGTATAACACACTGCTGGTGGCTTGTGGCTTTGCTATAGCATCTCAATGTTATGGAACAAATAGTAGTCACAGGGGATCATTCTATTCTGTTCACATGGAGCATAACGCCAATTGATTGCTATATGCTGTTTTGTGCCGCTGTGTATAATTTCTCCTAGTGTTGTTGTACTTGTACTGTAGCACATGATGTGGGTAATACTGTAAATGTCACAGAGATCATTCAATGCTGCAAACATGGAGCATAACACCAATTGATTACTACATGCTGTGTTGTTATGCTGTGTGTTGTTTAGGGCTGTCCCCGACTAAAAAAATCTTGGATGACCGAAAGTCGTCTGTTCTTTCGACCAACCGATTTCTATATATAGATACACCCTATGTTTGAATAAAATCAACTATATGTATTGAGCTTGTTTGATGGTTTAACCTGTTACGGATCCAATCCCGTGAACAGGATCGATTTTGACAACATCCGGTGAAATGCAGAGCGCCAAATTCAAATTACAAATATAATCATTTCAAACAAATGCTGCACACCCTTCAAAAGCTTAGACTCTTGTTAATCTAACAGCATTGTCAGATTTCAAAAAGGCTTTACGGCGAAAGCATAACATTTGATTGTCTGAGGACAGGACCCCCACTCAAACTCAAATAGCATAATAACATAACCAGCAGAGGTGTCACAAAACTCAAAAATGGCATAAAATAAATTGCTTACCTTTGATGATCTTCCTCTGATGGCATATCAAAGCGTCCAGGTTACACAATAAAAGGTCCTTTTGTTCGATAAAGTTCCTTTTTATATCCATATAGCTCCGTTTGGTTGGCGCGTTTTTTCAGTAATCCACCTGCCCAAAGGCTTTCATCCATGCAGACAAACGATATCCCAAAAGTACCCATAAAGTTTGCAGAAAAAAGTCAAACAGCATTTGTAATCAATACTCAGATACCATAAAATGAATAGGAACACAGGAGTCTACAATCTCACCATGTTCAACCTGGAGATCAATGTGCCTCACAATGTGGAGTCTAACGTTGCCCATGCTATGTCAATGGGTCGTGCAGTGCATTCTGGGCTATTCTAGGACAAGGAGCGCTCTCCTTCAAGGAGTGAATGGAAGTATCGGTTGCTAGCTCAAAACCCCATCATTAGTACGAATTCCGTCAACTAGAAGTAAAACATTACAAATCTTTTCCGAGATGTGAGACAATTAACTTGCTATCTGTAGTATCGGTCAGCTCTGTAATCGTGACATTGCTTATTTTCGAGAAAAATAGGCACAAAATAGGCTCGAAATACAGTGCATTCGGAAAGTATTTAGACACTTTTTCCAAATATTGTTACGTTACAGCCTTATTCTAAAATGTATTTAAATTGTTTTTTCCCTCATCAATCTACACACTATACCCCATAATGACAAAGCAAAAACAAGTTTAGAAATTTTAGCAAATGTATTAAAAATATAAAACTGAAATATCACATTTAAATAAGTATTCAGAACCTTTACTCAATACTATGTTGAAGCACCTTTGTCAACGATTACAGCCTCACATCTTCTTGGTTATGACGCTAGAAGCTTGGCACACCTGTATTTGGGGAGTTTCTCCCATTCTTCTCTGCAGATCCTCTCAAACTCTGTCAGGTTGGATGGGGAGCGGCGCTGCACAGCTACTTTCAGATCTCTCCAGAGATTTTTGATCGGGTTCAAGTCCGGGCTCTGGCTGGGTCACTCAAGGACATTCAGAGAATTGTCCCGAAGCCACTCCTGCGATGTCTTGGCTGTGTGCTTAGGGTCGTCGGCCTGTTGGAAGATGAAGCTTCACCCCAGTCTGAGGTCCTGAGAGCTCTGGAGCAGGTTTTCATCAAGGATCTCTACGTACTTTGCTGAGTTTATCTTCACCTCGATCCTGACTAGTCTCCCAGTCCCTGCTGCTGAAAAACATCCCCACAGCATGATGCTGCCACTTGCATGCTTCACCGTAGGGATGGTGCCAGGTTTCCTCCCGATGTGACGCTTGGCATTCAGGCCAAATAGTTCAATCTTGGTTTCATCAGACCAGATAATCTTGTTTCTCATGGTCTGAGAGTCTTTAGGTGCCTTTTGGCAAACTCCAAGCGGGCTGTCATGTGCCTTGTACTGAGGAGTGGCTTCCGTCTGGCCACTCTACCATAAAGGCCTGATTGGTGGAGTGCTGAAGAAATGGTTGTCATTCTGGAAGGTTCTCCCATCTCCACAGAGGAATTTTTTTGCTCTGTCAGAGTGACCATTGGGTTCTTGGTCACCTCCCTGACCAAGGCCCTTCTCCCCCGATTGCTCAGTTTGGCTAGGCGGCCAGCTCTAGGAAGAGTCTTGGTGGTTCCAAACTTCTTCCATTTAAGAATGATGGAGGCCACTGTGTTCTTGGGGACCTTCAATGCTGCAGAAATTTGTAGATACCCTTCCCCAGATCTGTGCCTTGACACAATCCTGCCTCGGAGCTTACGGACAATTCCTTCGACCCCATGGCTTGGTTTTTACTCTGACATGCACTGTCAACTTTGGGACCTTATATAGACAGGTGTGAGCCTTTCCAAATCATGTCCAATCAATTGAATTTACCACAGGTAGACTCCAATCAAGTTGTAGAAACATCTCAAAGATGATCGAAACAGGATACACCTGAGCAAAGGGTCTGAATACTAATGTAAATAAGTTATTTCCATTTTTTATTTTGAATACATTTGCAAAATAAAAAACAGTTTTCGCTATGTCATTTTAGGGTATTGTGTGTAGATTGTTGAGATTTTTATTTTACTTAATCCATTTTAGAATAAGGCTGTAACGTAACAAAATTTGGAAAAAGTCAAGGGGTCTGAATACTTTCCGAAGGCACTGTATACACTGACTTTGAGAAGGGATTGCATGATGATTAGCTTAGCAACCACGTGACGCAGCATGACAATGTGAACGTAATCGGTCGACAGTCTGCTGGGTGGGGCGTTATAAGTTCCTTCATTCATTGGATTCCTATCTCCTTTCTATAATATCTCTGGCAACAGCACCATGCAATGCACTCTGGACTAAAGAGGCAGACAAATAGGAAAAATGTGCTAAACTCTCTGTTAAATTACACATTTCTTGAGGTAGGAATATCACAAAGAATATGATCAATTGCTCATTCGAGAGAAGACATGTATGATAGACGTTTTCGCAATATAAAAGTCGTATACCTAATAACTTCCAGTGTAGTGAGAGCGACGGCCGGATTTCTGCCTGCTTGACCGACAATAACTCAGATACATATGAAAACATGAAATTACCCTGATAATCGATAGAACATCACTCAGAGATGCACAAAAACAATATAACACACCCAAAATGGGTGAACCTTTCCTTTAATCAAAATTCGATCCAAATCTAAATGAAAATGATACAAACCTAAAAAAGTTACTTCTATTGCCATTGCCAAAAAATATCCTGATAAAAAAAGATATCCTATAAATCACATTGGCTTCACATGGCCTGCCTGCAACGAAACATTGTATCAATTATCAACTTGGGCCTGGCTGGAATTTTGCACTAGCAAACCTGCAACATTGTATGAAATATTCTGGGCCCTCAGTCAGAGGTCGTGTCTACACTTGACACTTACATACGACTTCTGCTATCAGAATACGAAGATCGCATTGAAAAGACTGGTCTAGACACGCAAAAGTTGCTTTGTGGTCTGATTGTGTTCAGATCTGGAGCTGGTCAGGGATGCATTGTGTATGGATTTATCCTCAGTCTGGGACGCATTCAGGCTACCGAAAGAGCATACAGTTGGTGAAGTCGTCAGCACTCCTACAAGTCTCCAGAAAACGTGTGTTTTGGGACAGAGAGGCACCTTTTCATTATAATGTTGGCGGAAATACGTTCCTAGTGTGTGAGGAAAGTGTTTGCTGGCCTCAAAACATGGTAGCCAGCTAGCTAATATTTAGAAGAAGAAAAAAAATGTTTGGCTGGAGTTATCCCGTTTGCTATCCCTTTAGCAGTGCTTGCTAGCTTGCTGACTAGCTACAGAGGTTAGCTGGCTAGTTAGCTACAGTAGTTAGCTACTGCCATCAGTTGTTTTTCTGTTATTATCATAGTTTGCCTATTCCACCATTTGTAGAATGCATACTGGCATTTGAATATAGCACGGGAAAAGGGGAATCCGGACACACCGTGGACATGGTAGACACATTTAAATGTAGGTGTAGATGCATGACGTTCGGAATTCCATGATCAGAACTCTATGATCAGAATACAGAATCCTCATGAACTGTCAAGTCTAGACAGGTCCAGAGTTTCCCGTGCCAGTAAGCTCGGGATAGACACAGCTGTAGGCTATTTGCACAAGAGATAAGAGGTAATCAAGGTAGGCTTATTTTATGACGTTTCTACTGGATCAGAGCATGACATTTTTCCCTTTCATGCTTAGTGGTTATCGAAAGGGCGAGAGCTTGAAAGATTTTTCAAATACATTGAGGAACTATTGTCATTCTCAATGGATGTAAAAACAGACTTTGTTCGTTTGCTGTTTGAGGTGAAGAAAACATTACTTTGAGAAGCTCCACAGCTCATTAGTGGTGGTGAATTAAGCCAATCAGAAATACTATCAGATACCCAAATGGGCAGGTAGCTTTTAAATGGCCAGGTAGCCAAGTAGCCTATAGGCCGACTTCTATGCGTAATCAGGTGTGCGTCCTTGACAGGAGCGCTCCAAACAAAAGACAATGACTAAACTCGTAAATGGAATGAAATAAACCAAAACTTTTTTCTAACAAGCACAGGCTGTGCACTCTGCAAACAACGTGTCCAATCCGACAATGAGAACTGTAAAAGACTGGAATAATAATATACTGAAGCATTAACATAAATTTGTGTAACCAAACTAACATTGTAGATTAGAAATTATAGGAATGAATGATAAATGTACTGCTGGTGATATATGTAACAGGGAATTAATAGACACTAACAATAAAACTCAAACAATTCACACAATGAAGTTATGAAACAATGAATGTGCACAAATTGGCGGGAGAGAGTGCATTCCGGAGAGAGACGTGCATTGTACATCTTAGCCACACTTTCTGCTTGGACAGTGCCATCCCAGCGGCCTCCGCAATGGATTAGTTAACTGAGATGGGCACGAATCAAACAGGTGTCTTGAGTGCCATAAAAAAATACATACATTTGCTACTGCTCGACCAAAAAGATTTTGGTCGACCAAACAATTGAACAGTTTAGTAATTGGGGTCAGCCCTAGTGTTGTTGTACTGTAATACATTACTGTAGCATGTTAGCCTGCTGCTAACACTAAATGATTACTACACTATTCTGTGCTATGAATCGGCTAATGTCTATGTCTCCTAGTGTTGTACTTTTTACTGGAGTGATACTGTAGCTAGTACGTTACCTTTGCCTGCTGCCTGCACTGGGTTAATTGAGCCTGTCCTTGACAACCCTCATTAATCCATGCCACATCTCATTATGCTAATCCCCAACAGCAGGCCATGTGTGCTCTTAGGCCACTTCGTAATGCTCCTCAAAAATGTGTTGAGCTCGGACTGATTAGCCACCAGTGACACTGGCGTCACCTTGAAAAACATACAGTACAAGCACTGTTGAGCGTGAAAAACCCAGCAGCGGTGTAGTTCTTGACACAAACCGGTGCACCCTCTGAATGGCACATATACACAATCCATGTCTCAATTGTCTCAAGGTTTAAAAATCCTTCTTTAACCTGTCTCCTCCCCTTCATATACACTGAATGAAGTTGATTTAACAAGTGACATCAATAAGGTATCATAGCTTTCACCTGGATTCACCTGGTCAGTCTGTCATGGAAAGAGCAGGTGTTCTTAATGTTTTGTATACTCAGTGTATGTTATAGTTTAAGTTAGATTCTTTAACTACTTAGGGAGTGGTGCATTTATAGCGCCCCTTGTGTGCACTTCCCTTAATACTATATACCCCAGTATGGTACAGAAACAGTTTGATGGTATGAAAATCTAGATACCGCCCAACCCTAGGGTACATACCACTAATTTAAGTGCAAAACTGCACAGCCAGGCATGACTCCAAATCAAATCAAATCATGACTCCAACACCATCATTAAGTTTGCTTAAGACACAACAGTGGTAGGCCTCATCACCGACAATGATGAGGCAGCCTATAGGGAGGAGGTCAGAGACCTGACCGTGTGGTGCAAGGACAACAACCTCTCCCTCAATGTGATCAAGACAAAGGAGATGATTGTGGACTACAGGAAAAGGAGGACCGAGCACACTCGCATTCTCATCGACAGGGCTGCAGTGGAGCACGTTGAGAGCTTCAAGTTCCTTGGTGTCCACATCACCAACAAACTAACATGGTCCAAGCACACCAAGACAGTTGTGAAGAGGGCACGACAAAACCTATTCTCCCTCAGGAGACTGAAAAGATTTGGCATGGTCCTCAGATCCTCATATGGTTTTACAGCTGCACCAACGAGAGCATCCTGACGGGTTGCATCACTGCCTGGTATGGCAACTGTTCGGCCTCCGACCACAAGGCACTACAGAGGGTAGTGCGAACGGCCCAGTACATCACCGGTGCCAAGCTTCCTGCCATACAGGACCTCAATACCAGGCGGTGTCAGAGGAAGGCCCTAAAAATTGTCAAAGACACCAGCCACCCTAGTCATAGACTGTTCTCTCTGCTATCGCACAGCAAGCGGTACTGGAGTGCCAAGTCTAGGTCCAAGAGGGTCCTAAATAGCTTCTACCCCCATGCCATAATACTCCTGAACAGCTAATCAAATGGCTACCCAGACAATTTGCATTGCCCAATTTGAAAATAGATGTAGCAACTGCAGATTGCCCATTTCAAGGGATACTTTGGGATTTTGGCAATGAGGCCTTTTATCTACTTCCCCAGAATCAGCTGAACTCCTGGATACAATTTTTGTCTCTGTGTCCAGTATGAAGGAAGTTAGAGGTAGTTTGTGAGCCAATGCTAACTAGCGTTAGCACAATGACTGGAAGTCTATGGGTATCTGCTAATTGCACTAGCGCTAGTTAGCAACTTCTTTGAAATTGCACGCAGATACATAAAAAAACAGTTCATCTGCCTCTGGGGAAGTAGATAGAGGGCCTCATTGTCAAAATCCTGAAATATCCCTTTAATCGTAGGTAGCTTGGGTCAACAGATCTGCTGTGTTGTGTATGGGCATCAGGTAGACTAGCGTTTACAGTGTTTGGCCAGCAAACAAAAAGGTAGCTGTTTTGAATCCCTGAGCCAACTAAGTGAAAAATGTGTCCATTAATTTTTTTGTATTTTTTTTTAACCTTTATTTAACTAGGCAAGTCAGTTAAGTACAAATTATTATTTACAATGACGGCCTACACTGTCAATGTGCCCTTGAGTAAAGCACTTAACCCTAAATGCTACTGTAAGTCGCTCTGGATAAGTGTCTACTAAAACGTAAAATGTGTATCTATTTTGCTGGTTAGAATGCAACAATAGTTTCATTGTGATAGAGATTCAGTGAAGTCATGCTGGGGTTAAGGTTCCTAATCCCTTTGTGTGTACAAAATGGCAGCATGCTACAGATGGGTCATATTGAGCTGATCTGTTGTTAGCGCACCAGATGGCCTGCCTTGCCCTCCACTTCATCCGTAACCCTGAAGATCAATGCAGAGCTACTGAGAAGAGGTTTCTTTGTCCCTGTCCGGATTAGACATATTGTAGTATAATGTAAGACATCTACTGTAACTTTGTAATACACAGTCACTGCCAAACAAACCCCAGGTTGGCTTATAATAAGCAGCTAAACCTTAGCCTGGTCCCAGATCTTTCCTGCTCTTGATTACTCCATTGCTGTTATTGTCAAGCCAAACATAGCATGATATTGAGTGACAGGGGGTTGTAACGTTCATCACCTTGCCGTTGGTGAAGAACAATACTAAATTGTTCTACACTCTTCTTAATACAATGATTGTAACAAGTAACAAGGGAACCCCAAAAAGATTCCCTGCCTTCCCTGCAGGCTTGAGACTGACTGACTAGGCGTGGTCTGTTGTCAGTGTGGCTGAGAGCAGGACGACAGATGGCAGAGAAGCACCTCATCACACAACATGAGCCACACACACCTTACTGGCCAATCAGAAGCTGGGCGATAAAAATAGTCTGTAATGGGAACAAGGCTTTCCTCCAGAGAGTTGTAGGCAAAACTATAGGTCCCACTGGGCTTGTGTCTGTTGTCAGATCTACATCAACTGTCTCTCCACTCACTGACTGAAAAGTCTGAGGGTGCGTCCCAAATTGTACCCTATTCCCATATTGTTACATTTTTTTTGCTCTTTTGCACCCCAGTATCTCTACTTGCACATTCATCTTCTGCACATCTATCACTCCAGTGTTAATGCTAAATTGTAATTATTTCGCCACTATGGCCAATTTATTGCCTTACCTCCCTAATCTTACTACATTTGCACACATTGTATATAGATTTTTCTATTGTGTTATTGACTGTACGTGTGTAACTCTGTGTCGCACTGCTTTGCTTTATCTTGGCCAGGTCCCAGTTGTAAATGAGAACTTGTTCTCAACTGCCCTACCTGGTTAAATAAAGGTGAAATAAAAAATGTATTTAATTTGCTAGGGATGCCCGTTATATCGTGAACATATCGGAATCATATGATATTAGCTAAAAATGCCAACATCGGTATCGGCCTGATGTCTAGTTTATCACTGATGTTAAAAGCCGATGTCAAAGCTACCGTGCATACCTATATAACGTAGGTACATGGCGAAATGACGGCACGTAAAATTTGGCACTACACGTGCAACACAGCATTCGTAACCTAGCCCACAATGTCTGCTGTGGGTATCGAGCCGTCAACAAGTCAAGCAGTCATTTTAAGGGGTAACAACATTTCAGCAAGACAACTCGAAGCCTTAATCCATTAAAGCCAAGATAATGGAATTCATTGCCCTTGACAATCAACCATTCTCTGTCGTGGGTGATGTTGGCTTTCGCCGACTGGTCGAACACCGGTACACACTACTAAGTGCGCTATTGTTCAGATGTTGCCCTACCGGAGTTACACAGTAATAGTGTCACTGCTATTAGCTTCACGACATACATACTATGGAACGCCGTTTGTGTCTTTGCGTGTCAAAAAAGATACAGTAGCACTGTCAAAGCTGTACAAAAAAAGTCTGCAAACAAGCAAACACCGGCCACGAACAATGTGTTTACAATATCGCTTTGGTAATAAAGCATAATTTGTTTGACTGTAACTTCTGGGGTAGCTAGCTTTAGCTTGGTACCTAGCTAGCACCAATACAACAAGCCTGAAACCAATGACCAGTAGAAACTGCAGTCATTTTCATTATTCTTAGAAATGATTTAGGAATCATTGTGAGTAAGTATTAGCTAGGTTGCCACTTGTTGTTCGCCTATTGGCCTTCCTCTGACACAATTCCTGGTGTAGAGGTCCTGGATGGCAGGCAGCTTAGCCCCAGTGATGTACTGGGCTGAACGCACTACCCTCTGTAGTGCCTTGCGGTCAGAAGCCAAGCAATTGCCGTACCAGGCAGTGACGCAACCAGTCAGGACACTCTCAATGGTGCAGCTGTAGAACATTTTGAGGATCTGAGGACCCATGCCAAATCTTTTTAGTTTCCTGAGGGGGAATAGGCTTTGCCGTGCCCTCTTCACGACTGTCTTGGTGTGTTTGGACCATTTTAGTTTGTTGGTGATGTGGACACCAAGGAACTTGAAGTTCTCAACCTGCTCCACTACAGCCCCATCGATGAGAATGGGGGCGTGCTCGGTCCTCCTTTTCCTGTAGTCCACAATCATCTCCTTAGTCTTGGTTACGTTGAGGGATAGGCTGTTATTCTGGCACCCCCCGGCCAGGTCTCTGACCTCCTCCCTATAGGCTGTCTCATCGTTATCGGTGATCAGGCCTACCACTGTTGTGTCGTCTGCAAACTTAATGATGGTGTTGGAGTCGTGCCTGGCCATGCAGTTGTGGGTGAACAGAGAGTACAGGAGGGAACTGAGCACACACAACCCTGAGGGGCTCCAGTGTTGAGGATCAGCGTGGCAGATGTGTTGCTACCTACCCTTACCACCTGTGGGAGGCCCGTCAGGAAGTCCAGGATCCAGATGCAGAGGGAGGTGTTTAGTCCCAGGGTCCTTAGCTTAGTGATGAGCTTTGAGGGTACTATGGTGTTGAACGCTGAGCTGTAGTCAATGAATAGCATTCTCACGTAGGTGTTCCTTTTGTCCAGGTGGGAAAGGGCAGTGTGGAGTGCAATAGAGATTGCATCATCTGTGGATCTGTTTGGGAGGTATGCAAATTGGAGTGGGTCTATTGTTTCTGGGATAATGGTGTTGATGTGAGCCCTTACCAGCCTAGTTAAATAAGAACTGTCTTATAAATTAGGGTTATTTTAGACGACACCTAGATTAGGTCATTTTGCTATGTTTTTTGGGAAGAACATTGTTTGCATCCATGAGCTAGCTAGCTTTTTTTTATGACCAGCACTGTAGGTGCGCGAGACAACTTTACCAGCATCATAGCATACGTATCGATGAATCGTTGTGACATGAAATACGAGTGATAGTGTAATCATAATAACTACGTGTAATAACTACGTAAAAAATGTATGAACACGTTAAATTATTATGTGACGTGCAGTCATATTCAGGTCCTGATTGGTCAACAAGCTTATCTGACATGTCAAATAGTGTTATTTGACGTGTATCTATTTTGACACGCAAAGACCCAAACGGCGTTCCATAGAAATCCTGGTTGAGAATGAAACAACTGAACAAATGAACAATGAAACAGCACAGCAAGTAAGCAAAATAAATAGGTTTTGATTATGTTTTACTGGTAATGGGGACGTAAATGCCATCAAAATAACTTTTTGGTCAGTGTGGTATGTGTGTGTGTAACCTTTATTTAACTAGGCAAGTCAGTTAAGAACAAATTCTTATTTACAATGACGGCCCGGACGACGCTAGGCCAATTGTGCGCCGCCCTATGGGACTCCCAATCACAGCCGGATGTGAAACAGCCTGGATTCGAACCAGGGACTGTAGTGACACCTCTTGCACTGAGATGCAGTGCCTTAGACCGCTGCGTCCATGTGTGTGTGTTAACTATTTAACTGTACTAGAATGCTTAAAAGGCTGCTAAAATTTTAAATATTGGTTATCGGTATTGGTTTTTTTGGCAAGTTAAATATCATATCGGTATCGGCCAAAAATATAATATCAGGTGCATCACTACTATTTGCTATATATATATATATATATATATATATATATATATATATATATATATATATATATATATATATATATATATATATATATATATATACACACACTATATTATCCAGAACCCTATGGGCCCTGTTCAAAAGTAGTACACTACATAGGGAATAGGGTGCCATTTGAGCTGCACCTCAGTCTAATACTGACTGACTAGTCTAGTGAGTCTACTACAGAGCCTCCGTGACGACTCAACTGACACATTGGAGGTCTTAGCAGGGAGTTCTGTGAGGTGGTTTTATCCCAAGATTAGACTACTGCCTGCTAGGATTCATAGCAGCAGTATGGGTCTGCTCTGCTTATTGTAGGAGCTAGCCAATATAAACTGATCAAACAGAATAAGGAAAGGATGTGCCTGAGAAGGAGGATTACACGATGCCCACAGCAGAGATCACATGCAGGCCGGCATGCACGCGTGCACACGCAAACGCGCACACACACAAATTCTGAGCTCATTACAGTGAGAGGGAAAGCAGGTGGGCAAGGAAAAAGTTATGGGCTGCATGTTAAAAAACAACATCAGAAGGTAAAGAAACATGAGGAAGCTTCAGTCACCAACACAACGTTTGGAAATTGAAGTTCTGTTCCATTTCAGAAGTGATTTTTCCCAATTGTAATTGCCTTGATCAAACGACGGATCTCAGAGCCTGTTTCCATATTCAGCTGTGAAAAACAACAAATAACCAACGCATCATGTAGCAAGATATTAATTTAAACAGGTTTTTCCTCCCCAATTTCTCTTGGTTGCTACTTTGTTTTGACTTTGATGTGAAGCTTTGCTTTTGAAGCTTCATTCAGAGTCCTCGTACATCAAACAAACTGCAGTGCAAAATCACCTCACAGACCCTTTTATGACCAACCTAAAATCCCCAGCAACTATCAGCATGAGTCTGGGCCACAAAGAGAGAATCCTTTTAAATTCCTTCCGACATTGGCACAGCTTTGTACCTGAGCACCAGTACAGAAATATCCTTATATGGTACACGGTAAATCCTGGCATTTGGCCTGCCATGTATCATGACCACACTGCATTACACAGACAGGCAGCTTCTATACAGGAGAGGAGAGGCGCCTTCGGGGGGTCGTGGTTGTCACATGGGTCTGGTAGCTGAAAAATGTCCCATATCTTGACAATATTTCATATACATGAGAGATTCTACCCAGCAGGATAGTCTCAACAGAAGCTAGTCTCAAGAAGAACCATAAATATATGCTCTGGTCTCAAGCATATGCCTCAAATGCATTCATGCTGTGATGCCAGGGGTTTTTCATTACGTTTAATGACCAAATGCATCTAGACTTATAAATAGCCACATTACAGACACAATGCATCCTCCTCCATATGAATTCACAGCTTGTCAGTAGCATAAACCATGCCCAACATTTTGTCTACATCATCAACACTCTAGTCAAATAAAAATAAAGTTGATCCTGTTCAGTTAGATTAAGTTTCCACTGTGCAAAAGTCTGGGTAGTGAGGCAGAAGGAACAGCACTGTGCTCTGACTGCTGTACTCAGCTAGATCTGGCCAGGAAGGGCCTGACGTGGGTACTTCCTGTCAATCTGCCTCTTGATGGGGATGTGGGTTGGTCCTGATGAACCAAGGAACCTCCCGTGGCAGCGGATGTAGGGACCTCCGGGTGGCCATTCATAGAAATGGGAGGGCTTCCTACTACGCTGGAAATAGACCAAGAGGCACATTTGTGACTGCTGCGTACAGCTCCCTCAAACCAAATAGCTTCCATTATAAAATGAAACTCTGCAAAATTGTGGGAAACTTTCCCACTTAGTGCATATCTCAGAGTGCCTTAGTAACACTAGGGCTCACTGTGTTGAGCTCCACTCGTCTAAGACAAAATTACAGTGACCCTGGCATCTCTCAGAGTTCGCTTGCTCTGTGACTGTCTGTAAGATAGTTTGATTTGCCTCAGATGGCCCCTGGCTGTCAGCTGTCATCAGCCACTCTTGCACTCCATGGCATCTGTGGAAAGGCAGAACAATGGGGTTCATGACACATCCGGTTTATGTTGGACAAGAGAGCAAGAGGATAGCGAGAGGAGAGCGAGAGGAGAGCGAGAGCGAGAGGAGAGCGAGAGCGAGAGGAGAGCGAGAGGAGAGCGAGAGGAGAGCGAGAGGAGAGCGAGAGGAGAGCGAGAGAAGAGAAGAGCAAGAAGAGTGAGAGGAGAGCGAGAGAAGAGGAGAGCGAGAACGAGGAGAGCGAGAGGAGAGCAAGAAGAGAGTGAGAGGAGAGCGAGAGAAGAGGAGAGCGAGAGAAGAGGAGAGCGAGAACGAGAGCGAGAACGAGAGCGAGAGGAGAGGACAGGAAAGAAGAGGAGAAGGAGAGGAGAGCGAGAACGAGAGGAGAGCAAGAGAGGAAAGAGGAGAGGGAGAGCGAGAGGAGAGAAGAGCGAGAGAGCGAAAGAAGAGCGAGAGAGCGAGAGAAGAGGAGAGCGAGAGGAGAGCAAGATGAGAGGAGAACGAGGAGAGGATAGCAAGAGAAGAGGAGAAGAGATCGAGAGGAGATCGAGAGGAGAGCGAGAGGAGAGGATAGTGAGAGGAGAGCGAGAGGAGAGGATAGCGAGAGGAGATGAGAGCGAGAGGAGAGGGAGAGGAGAAGAATGCGAGAGCCCCTCTTGCACTCCATGGCATCTGTGCAAAGGCAGAACAATGGGGTTCATGACACATCCGGTTTATGTTGGACAAGAGAGCAAGAGGATAGCAAGAGGAGAGGAGAGTGAGTGGAGGAAGAGGAGAGCGAGAAGAGGAAGAGGAGAGCGAGAGGAGAGCGAGAGGAGAGAAGAGGAGAGAGAGAAGAGGGCGAGAGGAGAGAAGAGGAGAGAAGAGAGCGAGAGGAGAGAAGAGAAAAGGAGAGAGAGGAGAGAGAGAAGAGAGCGAGAGGAGAGAAGAGGAGAGAGAGAGGAGAGAGAGAGGAGAGAAGAGGAGAGAGGAGAGAGAGAGGAGAGAAGAGGAGAGCGAGATGAGAATAGAGGAGAGTGAGAGGAGAGCGATAGAAGAGGAGAGCGAGAGGAGAGCGAGAGAAGAGGAGAGCGAGAGAAGAGGAGAGCGAGAAGAGGAGAGCGAGAGGTGAGCGAGAACGAGAGGAGAGCGAGAGGAGAGGATAGAAGAGGCGAAGGAGAGGAGAGCGAGAACGAGGGGAGAGCGAGGAGAGCGAGAAGAGAGGAAAGAAGAGGAGAGGGAGAGCAAGAGGATAGAAGAGCGAGAGAGCGAGAAGAGAGCGAGGGGAGAGCAAGAGGGCTTTCAGGCAGAGCATGGCAATGTCGGGGGTGAGAGAGAGAGAGAAAGACAGAAGAATAAGGGAGACCGATATGGAAAGAGAGAGAGAGGGGGAAAGAGGAGGGGTGAAGAGGAATGCCAGCTGAACAGGGACTTTTCTTTGTCTAAAATAGGGAACTAGAATTATGAAAAACATGGAATCATCCTAAAATCAGACTTTAATGCCCCTCAAGCAGTCTCACTAAAAACCTCGCAGACATCATCTCAGCCACTGGGCTGCTGCTGTTCAAGTCTATGGAACCTAGTCCTCATAGAGAATATTACATTACTTTGTCATGATCTCACCGTACCATCTCCGCTGTGCAATCCGGTTTCCGAGCTGGTCACGGGTGCACCTCAGCCACGCTCAAGGTACTAAACAACATCATAACCGCCATCGATAAGAGACATTACTGTGCAGCCTTATTCATTGACCTGGCCAAGGCTTTCGACTCTGTCAATCACCCCATCCTTATCGGCAGACTCAACAGCCTTGGTTTCTCAAATGATTGCCTCGCCTGGTTCACCAATTACTTTGCAGACAGAGTTCAGTGTGTTAAATCGGAGGGCCTGTTGTCCGGGCCTCTGGCAGTCTCTATGGGGGTGCCACAGGGTTCAATTCTTGAGCCGACTCTCTGTATACATCAATGATGTCGCTCTTGCTGCTGGTGACTCTCTGATCCACCTCTATGCAGACGACACCATTCTGTATACTTCTGGCCCTTCTTTGGACACTGTGTTAACTAACCTCCAAACGTGCTTCAATGCCATACAACACTCCTTCCGTGGCCTCCAACTGCTCTTAAACGCTAGTAAAACCAAATGCATGCTTTTCAACCGTTCGCTGCCTGCACCCGCCCGCCCGACAAGCATCACTACCCTGGACGGCTCTGACCAAGAATATGTGGACAACTACAAATACCTAGGTGTCTGGCTAGACTGTAAACTCTCCTTCCAGACGCACATCAAACATCTCCATCCAAAATCAAATCTTTTCTATTTCGCAACAAAGCCTCCTTCACTCATGCTGCCAAACTTGCACTAGTAAAACTGACCATCCTACCGATCCTCGACTTCGGCGATGTCATCTACAAAACAGCTTCCAATACTCTACTCAGCAAACTGGATGCAGTCTATCACAGTGCCATCCGCTTTGTCACCAAAGCCCCTTATACCACCCACCACTGTGACCTGTATGCTTAAGTCGGCTGGCCCTCGCTACATACTCGTCGCCAGACCCACTGGCTCCAGGTCATCTACACGTCCCTGCTAGGTAAAGCCCCGCCTTATCTCAGCTCGCTGGTAACCATAGCAGCACCCACCCATAGCACGCGCTCCAGCAGGTATATCTCACTGGTCACCCCCAAAGCCAATTCCTCCTTTGTCCGCCTTTCCTTCCAGTTCTCTGCTGCCAATGACTGGAACGAACTACAAAAATCACTGAAACTGGAGACACTTATCTCCCTCACTAGCTTTAAGCACCAGCTGTCAGGGCAGCTCACAGATCACTGCACCTGCACATAGCCCATCTGCATAGGGAGCGGCAGCCGAGGTGTCGGTTTTGGAGAGTCTGGCATGCCCAAAGTAAAATACCTGCGACTCAGGCCCAGAAACAAGGATATGCACATAATTAGTACTATTGGATGGGAAACAGTTTCTAAAACCGTTAAAATAATGTCTGTGAGTATAACAGAACTGATATAGCAGGCGAAAACCCCAAAAAATCCATCCGGATTTGCAGTTTTATTTTAGATGACCTTTTTCTCCAAGCTGCCTATGGGATTTGCTGGTATCTAGGACTCAGACTGCAGTACCTATGGCTTCCATTGGATGTCAACAGTCTTTAGACAGGGTTTCAAGACGTTAGGTTGAATTAGAAGCGAATAGAAAAAGAATTTAGAAGTGGACCCAGGAAGTAAATAGAATGACATGCGCGTTCACGGTCTCGCACTCTTTGTTTTTTTCCTTTCCTATCGTTCAGGTTATCATCCGGTTGAAATATTATAGTAAATATACATAAAAGTGTACCTAAGGATACATTATAAATGATGTTTGGACAAAGTTGATAGGTATACTTTGAACGCATACTCTTCACGGTTCAATGGGCAACTCGATAGTGGATTTTCTGAACATAACGCGCCAACCAAACTGAGATTTATGGATATAATAATTTGACTTTTTCTAACAAAAGAACCATTGGATATCTTCCTTGGACACTTGGGATGCCCTCAGCAGAAGTTCTTCGAAAGGTAAGTGATTTATTTTAGCTCTTATATGGGTTTTGTGTGACCCGTGATGGATATGAACTTATGCTAATGTGGAAAATATGTGAGGTGCTATCCTCAAACAATCAAATGTTGTGCTTTCGCCGTAAAGCCTTTTTGAAATCTGACAACGCTGTGATATTACCAAGAATCAGAGCTTTTGATGACTATGCAACACTTGTATATTGATGAATGTTTAATAATTCAACTTTTGGATTTTGAATTTGGCGCCTTACATTTCACCGGGTAGTGTCGGGAACGGGGGCGCTAGCGCGCCAGCGCTCCTTAATGATGCTTAAGAGGTTTTAATAGCCCAACCAACTACCTCATCCCCTACCGTATTCATTTATTTATCTTGCTCCTTTGCACCCCAGTATTTTTACTTTGCACATTCATCTACTGCACATCTACCATTCCAGTGTTAAAATGCTATATTGTAATTACTTCGCCACCATGGCCTATTTATTGCCTTACGTTCCTTATCTTACCTCATTTGCACACATTGTATATAGATTTGTTTTTTTTTTTTCTACTGTATTATTGACTGTATGTTTGTTTTCTCCAATGTATAACTCTGTGTTGTTGTATGTGTCAAACTGCTTTGCTTTATTCTTGGCCAGGTCGCAGTTGTAAATGAGAACTTGTTCTCAACTTGCCTACCTGGTTAAATAAAGGTGAAATAAAAAAATTAAAAAAATTACAAATTATAAAGCTTTTTAAAACTAGCTTGGGGGACTACAGTTCATTCAAGCCTGCATGGAAACAAATTGTGTGATGTGTTACTAACATGAATAACTAAGACTATATGCTTTGATGCTCTACTCTACACTTAAATACTAACTTAAAAATACCTCTCAGGGAAGTCACACTTGAGTTGTACTCAACCAATAAATATACACATGAAAGTAAAGGTTAAGTTTTATGTTTGGCCTTTAACGATAAGACAATGGAACAGCATATATTGTCACTGCATGACTCAGATGAGTGATCACATTCCACTTCTTGCACGGTGATTTGAATGCTGCAGGCGTTTGTCAAGTAGAGTAGAGGAAGTCTACTCCAGAGTTTAAGCAACTATTTCTCAGAGTTAAAAAGGCATTAAAAGATGCTATGCTTTTCCTGTAAAATAAATGCTGTGTACTGTATCACACAAACCACAGTACTGTAAGCATATACAACATAATATGCTAGTTTGGAATACATAGGCTCTGGTTGGTTCAGATATCAGAGGTCTGAGAAGATTGGATTGGAAAAGATTTCCATCTATCTACTCCATGCTAGCTGGTTTACCAGTGTAGGGCTTACCCCTTTCTTATCCTTCTCTGAGACAAGAGCATCCCCTCTCCTTGTCTCTCTCCCACATCTCTCTCTGCCTCCCTCTCTCTTTCTCTCCGTCTCTCTCTCTCTCCTTCGATTTAGCTGCCATGAGCTTCCAGCATCACTTCATAATTCATGAGGTTCAGCTGCCAAATTAAAGGTTGAGTCAGCCAAACATGGTAGTGTGGAGCAGAAATATGAACACTTCATCAGCCCTACAAAGCCTCCACATGGACATCCAATTTTCAGGCGGATGGAAAAAAGTAACTTTTCCATTTGTTAGTTTAATTTATTCAAAGCTGTTCTTTCTCCTCAACAATGTCATATGTTGTTAATAGAGTGTGCAAAAGGTCAGACAAAAATATGCCACAACGTACAGCCGCAAGGTAACGTTCCATTTGTTTTAGGGACCTTGTTATTCTCTGGCACCTAGCTTTACACAACTCTCCTAAGAGCATTAAATGCTGATACACACACTTGACTTGCATGAGAAAGGAGCAGGCAGTGTGTAACAACAATGGCTTTCTTACAGCTTTTGTGTGACATCAGTATTTCTCCTGAGCATTGCAGAGTGGTCAAGCACAGAGGCAAACGGAGGTGGTGGTGAGAGAGAAGGGCCATTACCATTTCATTAGTCATTCATTATTCATTGGGAACACAACAGCCATGTTTGTGCTTCAGAAATGAAAAAGGGCAAAGTGGACCCTGAAGGTCTACGGTGGCCCTGTGTTATGTCATGATGACGTTTCACCAAATGCTGAAAAATGTTTTACTGAAACGTGTGAATAATTAAACTCTGAATAAATTACTGTGACGTTTTTATTTTTTACTATTTCTTAGCCTAATCATTCATTTCACTGCTATTATGGAGTCAAATCAGGAGTTGACCTGCTAAAACATTCAGGATTATTAGTTGCCAAGTCTCTCCAAGACACCAGGCTTAATGTTAATGCATTTTCTTATTAAGCTTTACACTCATTTAGGATTCAGCTGGAGTGACTAGTGCGCCAGGATAATTGTGTTTTAATGTTTAATGATGGGCAGAGTCTCTACACTGTTGCTCCTCTGGAGATAATGCCCTGTCTGTCAACACCTCGAATGGCCTTCGCAGACCCCAGCAGCTCTAATAAACCCTAATTATTAGGGCCCAACATCACCCACATACACTGTTATTTTCCATTAGTTAATATGCGCTTTCAGCTTCACTGGTTTTCAAATTTTCTACTAGTCATGCTAAACATGTTCAGGGTTTAACATAAGCCTTGTGCAAAACCCTGAACATGTTTAGCATGGCTAGTTTACAGTATATATACAGGAAATATACATTGACAAGGGATGACTAAAGGTGTAATCTTAGCTCTGGCATGATGGGTTGGATGTTGCTGTGTAACTGCCTGAGGGGGAACAATCCCTATTTTTCATGTTTCCTGTGTACAGGCAGCTGGGCTGACAGTACTATCTTCTATAGTGTTTTATTAATAAATGCATAAATGCAGTATTGTGCATGAATGCATGAATACAAAAAACTGTAGTCGGCTGTACCTGCACCAAAACTCCAGTATTTTTCCTTCATAATTTGTTCTCCATCTTCTTTTTAAAAAGGGAGCCTATTTGCTCATTGGCTCTCTAAAGTCCCTCAGCAGCAGACACATGGTGAACAATATGTTTGGAACATCGAATCGCAAAAGAAATCACAGTATCAAATCGCAATCAATGTTCCCTCTAAGCTGCACACGCAGTAGCCAGAGACAGCCATGCAGCTCCCTCAGGCCTGCCGCAGAGCTCAGAAGAAATATCAATCCATGGAGAGAAGCACAAGATAGAACTTTACTCAACTTTCTAGAGTTTTCCCTGTTATTGATAGTGTTAACTGTTTCCCTTTACTGTGGCAATTTTGAAGGACTCAATGCAATATTAGCTACTTCCAATGCAACATACAGTGGTTCGTCCTTTAACTTCTCAGGGATCACTGGGGCGCTAGCGGGCTGCTCCCGACACTACCAGGTAAAATGTAAGGCGCCAAATTCAAAATCCAAAAGTTGAATTATTAAACATCCACCAATATACAAGTGTTCCATACTCATCAAAAGCTCTGTTTCATGGCAATATCACAGCGTTGTCAGATTTCAAAAAGGCTTTACGGCGAAAGCAGCACATTTGATTGTTTGAGGGTAGCACCTCACATATTTTTCCCATAGCCATGAATCGATTAGCCATCATGGCACACACATAACACATTTCACAGCGAAAACAAATCAATTACCTGTTGAAGAACTTCTGCTGAGGTCATCCTAAGTGTCCAACGAAGACAATCCATGGTTCTTTTGTTAGAAAAAGTAATGTATTTTATCCATAAATCCTCCATTTGGTTATACGTTATAATCAGAAACGACAGCCTCCACTCCTCCATTGAAACGTGACGCAAACTCGTTCATCTTATACCTATAAACTTGTCCAAGAACAATCAAACATAGTTTTAAATGTATCCTTAGGAACACTTTTACGTATATTTACTATTATAAATCAACCGGAATATAAACTGATCGATAACGACGGTAAAAAAGACACAGCGCGCTTTGGCCTTTTTCTCGCTAATTTTTATGTAATTTGAAAACAAATAATCTCCAAAATATGATTTTTTTTAAGCAATATTTATTATTATTATTATTATTGTTATTATTATTCATTTAGTATTATATAAAAGCCCCTTGGATATTCTCACAGATATATTATTAACCCTGTTATTAGCATGACAATATATATTGGTCATGGCTTCCTAGTGGCGCACAATGGGATTGCCTTGCAGTTCTCCAGCTGTATCCACTGAAAGTGCACAAGTTTCAAGGCACGAGGGCAGGGGGCATTAGCCCATGGGGAACGGAAGAGGAGGAGGAGGAGGGGTGGACCCCCACCCCTCCACACTAGGTAGCACAGAGCAACACTTTAAGGGGCATTACACTAATAATGGAGCTGACTAGGGAAACGTTCCCGCTGCTCTAGCAGGTAGCTGGACAATAGACCTGCCTAGATGGAGGGTAGGGGAAGAATTCTATCGTCAAATGTATTTCTAAGTTAAGTATTATTATTATTATTATTACGTATCACATACGACTGTGATTGGGAGTCTCATAGGGCGGCGCACAATTATCCCAGTGTTTATCTCCCCCAAATTACAGAAATAAATGTTTTGGCCTTTATTCAGATTACAATCGCTCACATTCGTTTTTTATTTAAACAAAATAACCTCCAAAATATTGTTATATATTATCAAGTTGATGGCACAGTCATATAGCCCGGCATCTACATAAAGCTGAGTGACTCATTCATGGCTTTGGATCAAAATAAATTAGTACCAACATTCTTTCTGATAGTCTTTAACTTGTTAGGGAGTGGCAGCTGAGGGGTTGGTTTGGGAGAGTCTGGTGTGCCTAAAGTAAAATGCTTGCCACTCAGGCTCAGAAAATAGGATATGCACATAATTAGTACTATTGGATAGGAAACACTCGGAGGTTTCCAAAAGTGTTAACATTTTGTCTGTGAGTGTAATAGAACTCATTTGGCAGGCAAAAACCAGAGAATTTTCCATCCGGAAATGTCATTCTGGTGGCTTATGGCTCACTTAGAGAGACTGCCTATTGAAAAGTCTTTATACCAGGACACTGAATGTAGTACCTATTGCTTCCACTGGATGTCAGCAGTATAGGTAAAGTTTAAAGGCAATCGGAACCATTGTGTTCAATCGGTAGAGCTTTTAGTCAGGGGAGCTATTTTTCAGTTGCACGTTTTTGGGCGCACGTTTGGCTGAGCGGTCCACTTTATTTGACTTATATAACGTTTAGGTGACCATCTAAGTGAAAGATTATCCCTTTTATTCATAAAAGATAAGCTAAGGATGCATTTTAATTGGTTTTTGTTTTGTTGAGGGAAAGTTTATAGGTTTAAATGAATGCGTTCTCTTCACATTGGATTTTCTGAACACAAGGATATAATAAATTTATTTTTCTAACCAAATACCCATGGATTGTCTTCGTTGGACACTTAGGAAGCCCTCTGCAGAAGTTCTACAAAAGGTAAGGCACAGGTTTTCCCTGTGAAATGCATTTTCTATCGACCGCGCTGGCTAAAGATTTCATGGTTATGGAAAATATTGAAGGTGCTACACTCAAACAATCAAATGTAGTGCTTTCGCCGTAAAGCCTTTTTGAAATCCGACAACGCTGTGATATTGCCAAGAAGCAGAGCTTTTGATGAGTATGAAACACTAATATATTGTTGCATTTTTAATAATTCAATTTTTGGATTTTGCCTTGCATTTTAAGCGCCCCAAATCACCTTGCTGCTCCCCAAGAAGTTAATAAATACGTGTTTTGGTTATCCTGACCTAGACACCGTGTACAGTATTATAATAGCCCATTATGGGCTATTAGCAAGACAATATACCTTTACCAACACCTCTCTGTATTTTGATACTTTGTGGATGGGGCCTCCCCAGTTGCGCAGCTTTCTAAGTCACTGCATCGAAATGCGTTGCCAAAGATACCTGTGCCGGTCGCCACCAGGAGACCCATGAGGCTGCTTTTGGTTTTAATTTAGAATCCACCAATCCTCCAATCCTCTATATGCAATTATTGGCGGAGAGTTACATCATATTTTTCAATATACTGTAGGCCTACCACAGGCGACATGAGTCTCACCAGTGTTGAGTAATGTGCTGTTAAAAGTAGTGAAGGTCTTATTTATTTAAAGAGCATATTGAAGTTAGAAGCAATAGGATTTGAAGAATTAGCCTACAACTATTTTAGCATTGTTTCGCGGTGCTCTGAGACAAGCATGGAGATTTTTATTTTGACTGAATCTCCGTTTGGGTATTGGTTAGACAAAAATTATGGTGTGGAGATGTTATGCTCTTAGTGTAACCTTTATTTAACTAGGCAAGTCAGTTAAGAACAAATTATTTACAAGGACAGCCTACTCCTTCCTCCCCGTCGGGGAATTGAACCCCTGTCTCCCGCATGCCCACGCACGATACAGGGATTCTTTAGCTAAATAGCCCAGTACAGTGTAGCCCAATCCCAACCGTTACATTGTACAGCGCCATATTTTACATTCCATCCTAACGGAAACCCACTATCTGATGTGTGAAGACATATTTCACTGCAGCTAATGTAGAATGAAAAGCTGTGTTTATTTGCAAATACTGTGCCAAATCATATGTGAAGAATGCAACAAAGATGCAGAATTGTGCATAAAGTTCCCTCAGCGCTCACAACAAACAACTTCTGAAAAAAGTCCCTCTACTTCTACTCGAGGTGAAAATGGCATCTTATCAATAGCAACAGCTCATTGTCCTCCTGGAATCAGAAGTTAATGACTCAATGGAGGAACGTAGTCAGAGAAATGCTGATTAATGTCTTGCTCGAGCTGTGTTTGCAACTGGTTCACCTCTGATGCTCACAGGCAATGTGTATTGGAAGAGATTTCTGAATGTTCTTCGCCCAGCATACACTCCTCCAACCAGACATGCTTTATCTACTCATTTGCTGAATGCAGAGTTCAGAGTTCAAGTGAAGGTCAGGCAAATCATAGAGAACGCAGACTGTATTGCAATCATCTCTGATGGGTGGTCAATGTTCGTGGGCAAGGAATAATTAACTACATCATCTCCACCCCTCAACCAGTATTCTACAAGAGCACAGACACAAGGGACAACAGACACACCGGACTCTTCATTTCAGATGAGCTGAAGGCAGTCATCAATGACCTTGTACCACAGAAGGTATTTGCACTGGTGACAGACAATGCTGAGAACATGAAGGCTGCTTGGTCTAAAGTGGAGGAGTCCTACCCTCACATCACACCCATTGGCTGTGCTGCTCATGCATTGAATCTGCTCCTCAAAGACATCATGGCACTGAAAACAATGGATACACCTTACAAGAGAGCCAAGGAAATGGTTAGGTATGTGAAGGGTCATCAAGTTATAGCAGCAATCTACCTCACCAAGCAAAGTGAGAAGAATAAGAGCACCACATTGAAGCTGCCCAGCAACACCCGTTGGGGTGGTGTTGTCATCATGTTTGACAGTCTCCTGGAGGGGAAAGAGTCTCTCCAAGAAATGGCCATATCACAGTCTGTCGATATGGACATGCCAATCAAGAGAATCCTCCTGGATTATGTATTTTGAGTGAGAGTGGTAAGCAGCCTAAAACTCCTGAAACCTATAGCAGTAGCCATTGCACGGATTGAGGGAGACAATGCCATCCTGTCTGATGTTCAGACTCTGCTTGCAGATGTAAGAGAAGAAATCCGTACTGCCCTGCCCACTTCATTGTTGCTCCAAGAAGAGGAAACTGCATTTCTGAAATACATCACTAAAAGCGTGTAGACTTCTGCCTAAAGCCCATACACGCCGCAGCGTACATGTTGGACCCCAAGTATGCTGGCAAGAGCATCCTGTCTGGTGCAGAGATCAACAAGGCCTATGGTGTCATCACTACCATGTCTCGTCACCTTGGCCTGCATGATGGCAAGGTTCTTGGCAGTCTGGCGAAGTACACTTCCAAGCAAGGGCTTTGGGACGGAGATGCAATATGGCAGTCGTGCCAACATATCTCATCAGCCACCTGGTGGAGGGGACTTTGTGGGTCTGAGGCTCTTTCCCCTGTTGCCTCCATAATCCTCCAAATCCCACCAACGTCAGCCGCCTCAGAGCGCAACTGGTCCTTGTTTGGGAACACACACACCAAAGCACGCAACAGGCTGACCAATACAAGGGTTGAAAAATTGGTTGCCATCCGGGCAAATTTGAGGGTTTTTGAGTCAACGAGCCATCCTCAACAAGGTTGGAAAGGGACAGTGAAGATGAGGCCTCAGAGTCTGATGTTCAAGAGGTGGTCCAGGGAGAAGACATGGAAGCCTAAGAGAAAGACAACCAAAGCTTTAGTTTCTAGACTATCATTTTACAGATGTATGTTGAATTTTTTTGGGGGAGATGCAATGGATCATTGGGGATCATTCAATATTCCCTTTCTTTTGTTGTTCAATGAAATCATCCCATGTGAAGAGTCAACTCATTTAACTTCTTAGGGAGTGGCTCCCGAGGTGATGGTATTGTAGAGTCTGGCGTGCCCAAAGTAAAATGCCTCCCACTCAGGCCCAGAAAAAAGGATATGCACATAATTATTACTATTGGATAGGAAACACTCTGAAGTTTCTAAAAGTGTTAAAATATTGTCTGTGAGTATAACAGAACGGATATAGCAGGCGAAAACCCGAGGAAAATCTATCCGGATTTGCAGTTTTTTTTGTACTTGACCTTCTTCTCCAGGCTGCTTATGGGATTTGCTGTTATCTAGGACTCAGACTGCAGTACCTATGGCTTCCACTGGATGTCAACAGTCTTTAGACAGGGTTTCAAGGCGCCCCACTTTATTTTACTTATATAACGTATAGGTGACCATCCGAGTAAAATATTATCGCTAATATTCATAAAAGGATAGCTAAGGATGCATTATAACTGGTCTTTGATTTGTTTAGGAAAAGTTTATTGGTATATTTGAACGCGTTCTCTTCACGTTTCAATGGGCGATTCGACGTTGGATTTTCTGAACATAACGCACCAACCAAACAGAGAGTTATTGATATAATAAATGACTTTTTCTAACAAAAGAACCATTGGATGTCTTTGTTGGACACTTGGGAAGCCCTCAGCAGAAGTTCTTCGAAAGGTAAGGGATTTGTTTTCGTTGTGATATGGGTTTTGTGTGAACCGCGCTCGTTTATGAATTTATGCTAATGCGGGAATATTATAGGTGCTATCCTCAAACAATCAAATGTTGTGCTTTCGCCGTAAAGCCTTTTTGAAATCTGACAAAGCAGTGATATTGCCAAGAAGCAGAGCTTTTGATGACTATGCAACACTTGTATATTGATGAATGTATAATAATTAACTTTTGGATTTTGAATTTGGCGCCTTACATTTCACCGGGTAGTGTCGGGAGTGGGGCGCTAGCGCTAGCGTAATTAACTGACTTGCCTTATTAAATAAAGAAATCTACCAGTGGACAAGCTTTCCAGCATGGATAACCCCCCAAAAAACTGATGGAAAACTAACTGTTTTGTTGTAGGCTTAAAGAGATATGGTACTTTTGTATACTTTTTAGCCAGTAGTTCTGAAAGTATCCCTCACGAGCCAAAAGTGGTCCCCAAAAGTACTACGTCACATATGTGCAGATATGTGCACCACGCAATTGCTCTCTCGCCCCCTTTCTGCTGTGTCCATTGAGTCGTTGGGCCCTCCCTGCAACCTCATTGGATAATGCTGAGCTTGTCTTTAATCTTTGAAATGTCACTGGACTGTCACTGGACTCCGACAGCCAGAGCCTTACCATTCCAGCATGAATGGACAGCAGGCTACCCCTCATCATCATGGTCTAACTGTTGAGGTTCTCATCATTCAGCTGGCCTGCCTCTGAGGCTGTCATTCAGTCAGGGGAGGTTGAGTTGAGCTGGTCAGGTTCAGATGATTCATGTTGCCCCCAGGATTAAGACACACAGTGGAGAGTGAATCGAGCTCTACACTGGAACATAGGGTCCTTAACCTGTTTGGGCTAGTGGGCAGTATTTTGAAGTTCGGATGAAAAACGTGCCCAAAGAAAATAATTAGTAGCTTTAGATAGAAAACACTCTGAAGTTTCTAAAACCTTTTTGAAATCTGACCACACTGTTAGATTAACAAGATTCTAAGCTTTTGAATGGTGTGCAACACTTGTATTTACATGAATGTTTGAAATTAATATTTCTGTAATTTGAATTTGGCGCTCTACATTTCCCCCGGATGTTGGCAAAATCGAACCCGTTCACGGGATTGGATCCCTAAGAGTAAGCATGACTAGGGCTGTAGTGGTCATTACATTTTGTCAGACGGTTATTGTCACGCAAAAGATTGCCGGTTTCGCGGTAATTGACCGTTAATTAACATAAACATGTTTAGCATCTCCAGGCCTCCATGCATACAAGCCGCTGATGCGCCTTTGGAACATCTACATATAAAAAAGTATAATAAATCAATTTAACATACACCATCACAATAAATCCATTATTTTAGTCAGGTCTAAAGAAATATGATATTAAGAAAATGTATTTCAGAAGAACTGAAAATGAGTTGGCCTAACGTATGTTAGTTATCTAGCTATGCTCCATGCCATAGGCTGTAGGCTTGTTCATTTAGCTGACAAGATATGCTTATAAGTCCCCGTGCCATTACTTTATTTTATATGATTTTATAGTTAGAAGAATATAGTGAGTGAGCATTTGAAGTGGTTATGTACAGCGTGAAAGCGATCATTGGAAACAGGTCCTATATGCTAGATTTAGAGATTTATTTAGATTTATTTTGGCAACTTTAGTTGTGAATGATACAAACCTTAGAATGTCTTAAAAATCAAAACATACAGAGCATTCGGAAATTATTCAGACCCCTTGACTTTTTCAACATTTTGTTACGTTACAGCCTTATTCTGAAATCTACACACAATACCCCATAATGACAAAGCAAAAACAGGTTTTTAGAAAATGTTGCTAAAAAAATTAAATATCACATTTAGATAAGTATTCAGACCCTTTACTCAGTACTTTGTTGAAGCACCTTTGGCAGCGATTAAGTCTTCTTGGGTATGACGCTACAAGCTTGGCACACTTGTATTTGTGGAGTTTCTCCCATTCTTCTCTGCAAATCCTCTCAAGCTCTGTCAGGTTGGATGGGGAGCGTTGATGCTCAGCTATTTTCAGGTCTCTCCAGAGACGTTTGATCGGGTTCAATACCGGGCTCTGGCTGGGCCACTCAGGGACATTCAGAAACTTGTCCCGAAGCCATTCCTGCGTTGTTTTGCCAATGTTCTTAGGATCGTTGTCCTGTTGGAAGGTGAACCTTCACCCAAGTCTGAGGTCCTGAGCGCTCTGGAGTAGATTTTGATCAAGGATTTCTCTGTACTTTGCATCGTTCATCTTTCCCTTGATCCTGACTATCCTGACTAGTCTCCCAGTCCCTGCCTCGGAAAAACATCCCCACAGCTTGATGCTGCCACCACCATGCTTCACTGTAGGGATGGTGCCAGGTTTCCTCCAGACGTGACGCTTTGCATTCAGGCCAAAGAGTTCAATCTTGGTTTCATCAGACCAGAGAATCTTGTTTCTCAAGGTCTGAGAGTCCTTTAGGTGTCATTTGGCAAACTCCAAGCGGGCTGTTATGTGCCTTTTACTGAGGAACGTCTTCTCTCTGGCCACTCAACCATAAAAGCCTGATTGGTGGAAAGCTGCAGAGATGGTTGTCCTTCTGGAAGGTTCTCCCATCTCCACAGAGGAACTCTGGAGCTCTGTCAGAGTGACCATCGGGTTCTTGGTCATCTACCTGACCAAGGCCCTTCTCCCCTGATTGCTCAGTTTGGCCGGGCGGCCAGCTCTAGGAAGAGTCTTGGTGGTTCCAAATTTCTTCCATTTAAGAATGATGGAGGCCACTGTGTTCTTGGGGACATTCAATGCTGCAGACATTTTTTGGTACCCTTTCCCAGATCCTTGCCTTGATAGAATCCTGTCACGGAGCTTACGGACAATTCCTTTGACCTCATGATTTGGTTTATGCTCTGACATGCAGTCAACTGTGGGACCTTATATAGACCGGTGTGCCTTTCCAAATCATGTCCAATCAATTGAATTTACCACAGGTGGACTCAAATCAAGTTGTTGTAACATCTCAAGGATGATCAATGGAAACAGGATGCGCCTAAGGTCAATTTCAAGCCTCATAGCAAAGGGTCTGAATACTTATGCAAACAAGGTATTTCTGTTTTTTATTTTTAATAAATTTGAAACATTTAAAAAAAAAACTATGCCCGACAGGGGATATTCGGCCCAAACGCTATGCCATGGTCTCTCCAACATTGTTCCTGCAGCTACCTAGTGCTTAATTTAGGAAACCAAGTGAAATCTGCTTGGGAACATTGATAGTAACATGTTTTCTCAAAGAAACACATTTCATAAATTGTTGACAGGCCGTCTGCACGCTCGAGAAAGGAATAAAGGAGAGAGAGGAGGTGATGGAAATGCATGGTGGTGAGATATTCTATATAGCTAAAGGTAATGTGTCACCCAATTAATTATTAAAATATTTTAAAAAATCCCTATTACTAGGCTATTCAAAATCAAATACAAATTTGAACCAACAGAATCGCCTAGAGCTATACGTTCTCTCCCAGAATCATGGATAGAAATGTTGGAGTGTAGCATAAGGTAACCAGTCCATCCAGTGTGCATAATAATACAGTCCACACTCAAAGGCTAGACCAATTATGTACCAAATACCTCTTAAATCAGTATTGTTTCATGTTTTTCTGCCATCCTCAATATGCGGTAGGCTATGTAAGTTGGGTACTACCAAAGCCTGTCCAGAGTGCATAAAAGGAGATTACCATGACTCAATGGTCACATGGAATTTTACTGCGCTCATGACTCATGACTGCTGGTGTGCCGGTAATACGGTCACCGCCACACAGTCACTGCAACAGCCCTAATCATGGCACACAGTTCTCTAATTGCTTCTCTATAACAACCATCATCATAAGATTATGTAATATGGACTGATGGGATGCTCTCATCAAAACAAGCTGCAAAACGAAAGAGCTGGTGGTGGACCCTAACCCAACGCTCAAGAACATGACCAATCTGATTAACACCGTCACTGAGTTATGTTGACATGGGATAAGAATACCATCTAAATCAACAGCTCAAACAGGTAATAACAAAGTGGCTATTCTGAAAAGACAGGTTGTTTTCGCCCCATTGCCAAGTCTGATTAGAAATCCTGATCTAATGCCAAATGATCTGCCAATACCAAGGTTACCATTATTTGAAATGGCGAATACCATTATAGGTTTATGTCTAAATTGTATTATCTGATGCGCTAAAACCCAATCTGTGCTCCAACTAGACTATATCGGCAGCCAGCTGCTGCCTTTGACAAAACATTGACCAAGTCAGACAACTTTTTATTTACTTTATGTTCCCTTCAGCCTGAAGGGCAAACAGTGAAACAAGACAACTATGTAGAAAGGTAGAAAATAGTACAACATGAAACTGCATTTATAATAGCTGCTGATCAATGGAAAACCAGCCCTTGCTATATAATATTATTAATGAAAAGGACAGGGGCATAAATTCTTAGTCTAATCAGTGACAAAAGCAGCCGCCACTGTGTAACACGCAGAAACCCTGGGGGTCGGAAGTCGTCCCTCTGATAGTGTCTGAGAGGTAGGGCTGGGAATTGCCAGGGACCTCACAATATGATATTATCACGATACCTAAGTGGGATACTGTGATTTTATTGCGATTCGATGTTCCAAACATATTGCTCATCATATTCAGTGCATTCGGAAAGTATTCAGACCCCTTGACTTTGTCCATAATACTTTTTTCCATAAAGGGTCTGAATACTTATGTAAATAAGGCATATATTTTTTTATTATACATTTGCAAAAAAAAAAAAAGTTTTCTATTTGTCATTTTGAGGTATTGTGTGATTGATGAGGATTTTTTTTATTTAATCGATTTTAGAATAAGGCTGTAACGTAACAATATGTGAAAAAAGTCAAGGGGTCTGAATACTTTCCAAATGCACTGTATCTGCTGCAGAAGGTAAAGTGAGACCCATGAGAAAATTAGTTTTGGTCAATCATGGAAATAAAAGTGTTGAAAACAAATTGGCTCCCTACTTAAAGAAGATGAAGAACAAGCTGTGATAGAAAAATACAGTGGTGCAGGTACAGCCAATTAGCACAAACATTATATTGTGGTATTGTCAAAACAATACGATATATCGTCAAAAATAATATCCCAATATGTAACAGCATCGATTTTTTCCCCCCATCACTACTGAGAGGGTCACTGTTAGGACTGGCACAATTACAATATAATCATGTAACCGAGGACTTTGGATGAAAACCATCATGAAAATAAAATAACCGCCATAACCGTTATATATAGAGATTTTTTTTGTGGAACAAACAGCTGACTAAAGATGGCATTCATGCGGTTGAGTCTGTTTCTGCGGTAACATGGACTCTTAACAACGTGATGAAACTTTGTTGCTCCTTGCTGAAACAAGCAAGGTGTTGCAGCAAATGAGTATTCGGTTGCCTAGGCAACCCTCCCCCCTCCCTGCAGCAGCAGCACATGCAGTCAGGAGCGAAGGAGGAGAAAATGTGCGCCTTTGCTATTCTAACGGTTATAACGGTGACCGCGATCATTTGGCTGACCAATAACTGTCATCCAAAATTCCATGACCGTCACAGCCCTAGTCACTGTGAGTGTTGTTTTGTGTGTAGTCGGAACACTGAGTTAGTCAGAACACTGAGTTAGTGTGTGCATGTGTAAAGTCATGTTTTTAGTCCCCTAGGGCCAAGCATCTCTCATCTCTCAGAGGCCTGGATCTGTCTGCTCTACTTACCATCATAGGGAGGCTGAGGAAGGCTGTAGCAGTCCTCTCCTACCCCTCTGAGAGAGGCTCTGCTCTGCTAGATATTCAGAATATCAAACAGCGCATACTCTGGTATATTGCTGTAGCTCCTCCATCCAAGAGGAATTCAAACACCCCATGATCTCAGTTGGGTCTGGTGGTCAATCTGAGATCATCATCATCTTGTACTGGGACATTTTTCCTTGTGGATGATTTGACCAGCCTCACAAGATCCACACCTCAGTTGCTTGCATGCATGCACGCACAAACACAAACACTCACAGCTGCCTATACAGGGTTGATGATGAGTAAAGGCAGATGCCAACTGGGCTTTAAGGATAAAAGGCAGACATGAATCTTGGCTTGATTGAACAACTTAGTCCACAACACATCAAATATACAGTTAATAAGGTGTATTGGTAATACAGCCATAAAATAGGATTAATAAACGTTACTTAAAAGCCATATTGAAATAGAAGTTTCACTGTACATGCTAAGTGCTCCAAGGTGCCAACCAGCTTGTCTGAGAGGGAAACCCAGCCATAAACAGCTTAAGTAACACGTGCTATTCAAACACCAGCTGAACTAAATATAGCAGTCCAGCAACTAAGTGTAGGCTAGTAAGTGTGTTATAACGTTCTGTACATATGCCAATTCTTCTCAGAGAAGGTTGTAATGGAGGAGCCATGGGTGAAAACTCACTGCAGGTTTGTCCATGCTGTTCAATATGAAGAAAGAGCACTGGCCATTGCGTACTGATTTCAGTGTGTTTACAAACAAACACAGCTTTAGTAGATAATGCTGGTAAGTGGTCAGCTATGATCTGAATGAAGATTATCCTATGATTCCCTGGCAACTGAGACTGTAGAAAAACCTCCACTCACATGATTGGCTGGGGTCGTCACCATCATATGACAGGATCCAGCAGAAATACAAGCATAGACCTAGGCATACATGATTGGCTGTAGTGTTGTTGTTGTCATAATCACCACTCATAAAACTGTGCAGACAGTCACAGCAGGAACTAAAATGGTCCATGGAGAGATGAGGCATAGCCTACGTCTGTGTCTGCCTCTGCCAATATTCTACTTTGAGATATTACTTCTTGGATGTCAAAGTTACCATTCAAAGAGAGAAGGCTAACCAGCAACACCAAGTGCAGGACTGTAATGATCAACCCCCATACCGCTGATATATCTAAACACAAACCTCGAAATGGAGATATTACTCCAATAGAATTATGAATCAGACGCTAGGTTATGTGTTGACTCTCTCTGACATGCCGTTTTTGACCTCCTCTCTCCAGCTTACAGTGCTTTTGGAAAGTATTCAGACACCTAGACTTGTTCCACATTTTGTTACAGCCTTATTCTAAAACTGATTAAATAAACATTCTTCTTCATCAATCTAAACACAATAACCCACAATGACAAAGCGAAAACAGGTTTTTAGATTTATTCCAAATGTATTAAAAATTTAAAAACAGAAATACCTTATTTACATACAGTTGAAGTCGGAAGTTTACATACACTTAGGTTGGAGTCATTAAAACTCGTTTTTCAACCACTCCACAAATTTCTTGTTAACAAACTATAGTTTTGGCAAGTCGGTTAGGACATCTACTTTGTGCATGACACAAGTAATTTGTCCAACATTTGTATACAGACAGATTATTTCACTTATAATTCACTGTATCACAATTCCAGTGGGTCAGAAGTTTACATACACTAAGTTGACTGTGCCTTTAAACAGCTTGGAAAATTCCAGAAAATTATGTCATGGCTTTAGAAGCTTCTGATAGGCTAATTGACATAATTTGAGTCAATTGGAGGTGTATCTATGGATGTATTTCAAACTCTGTTTCTCTTTGCTTGACATCATGGGAAAATCAAAAGAAATCAGCCAAGATCTCAGTCTGGTTCATCCTTGGGAGCAATTTCCAAACGCCTGAAGGTACCAAGTTCATCTGTACAATCAATAGTACGCAAGTATAAACACCATGGGGCCACACAGCCGTCATACCGCTCAGGAAGGAGACGTGTTCTGTCTCCTAGAGATGAAGGTAATTTGGTACGAAAAGTGCAAATCAATCCCAGAACAACAGCAAAGGACCTTGTGAAGATGCTGGAGGAAACAGGTACAAAAGTATCTATATCCACAGTAAAACGAGTCCTATATCGACATAACATGAAAGGCCGCTCAGCAAGGAAGAAGCCACTGCTCCAAAACCGGCATAGAAAAGCCAGACTACGGTTTGCAACTGCACATGGGGACAAAGATCATACTTTTTGGAGAAATGTCCTCTGGTCTGAAGAAACAAAAATAGAACTGTTTGGCCATAATGACCATTGTTATGTTTGGAGGAAAAAGGGGGATGCTTGTAAGCCGAAGAACACCATCCCAACCATGAACCACGGGGGTGGCAGCATCATGTTGTGGGGGTGCTTTGCTGCAGGAGGGACTGGTGCATTTCACAAAATAGATGGCTTCATTGGGAAGGAAAATTATGTGGATATATTGAAGCAACATCTCAAGACATCAGTCAGGAAGTTAAAGCTTGGTCCCAAATGGGTCTTCCAAATGGACAATGACCCCAAGCATACTTCCAAAGTTGTGGCAAAATGGCCTAAGGACAACAAAGTCAAGGGATTGGAGTGGCCATCACAAAGCCCTGACCTCAATCCTATAGAAAATCTGTGGGCAGAACTGAAAAAGCGTGTGAGGGCAAGGAGGCCTACAAACCTGACTCAGTTACACCAGCTCTGTCAAGAGGAATGGGCCAAAATTCACCCAACTTATTGTGTGAAGCTTGTGGAAGGCTACACAAAACATTTGACCCAAGTTAAACAATTTAAAGACAATACTACTAAATACTAATAGAGTGTATGTAAACTTCTGACCCACTGGGAATGTGATGAAATAAATAAAAGCTGAAATAAATCATTCTCTCTACTATTATTCTCTCTACTATTATTCTCTCTACTATTATTCTCTCTACTATTATTCTCTCTACTATTATTCTTAAAATAAAGTAGGGGTCCTAACTGACCTAAGACAGGGAATTGTTACTCTGATTAAATGTCAGGAATTGTGAAAAACTGAGTTTAAATGTATTTGGCTAAGGTGTATGTAAACTTCCAACTTCAAATGAAAGTATTCAGACCCTCTGTTATGATTGTGTCGAGGGACAGATCTGGGGAAGGGTACCAAAAAATGTATGCAGCATTGAAGGTCCCCAAGAACACAGTGGCCTCCATAATTATTAAATGGAAGAAGTTTGGAACCCCCAAGAGCTGGCCACCCAGCCAAACTGATGTTCACTCTCCCTAGCAAGCAGGGAGAGTACTTGATGATACTTATTGGAAACAATTATTTTGTTTTAAACCTTTCCTAAACCATAGCGCTAACCGTAACCACTTGGAATGAATACCTACACTTAACCCTTTGAGATGTTTCTGTTTTAACCCTGCAACCACGTGGAATTAACCCTGTAACTAGTGATGTACCGATATTACATTTTTGGCCGACATCAATATCCAATATTTTCCTTGCCAAAAAAGAACTATACCGATATTTACAATTTTAGAGGCCTTTTAAGCATTCTAGTACAGTTAAATAGTTAACACACACACATGGACGCACGCAGTGGTCTAAGGCATTGCATCTCAGTGCAAGAGGCGTCACTACAGTCCCTGGTTCGAATCCAGGCTGTATCACATCCGGCTGTGATTGGGAGTCCCATAGTGCGCCACACAATTGGCCCAGCGTCGTCCGGGCCGTCATTGTAAATAAGAATTTGTTTTTAACTGACTTGCCTAGTTAAATAAAGGTTACAAACACACACCAAAAAGTTATTTTGTTGCCATTTACGTCCCCATTACCAGTAAAACATAATCAAAACGTATTTATTTCACTTACTTGCTGTGCTGTTTCGTTGTTCATTTGTTCAGTCGTTTCAATCTTAACCAGGATTTCTATGGAACGCCGTTTGGGTCTTTGCGTGTCAAAAAAGACACGTCAAATAACATGACATCTGTTTCAGTAGCTATAGTTAGCTAGGTAACTATATAGCTAGGTGTCATCATCTATTATAACCCTCATTTATAAGACAGTTCTTTTTTGATTAGCCACAATAGTGGACTTTGTGGCTAGCCTTCAAAATAAAAGTATGGCATTATTCTACTATTTGTATTCATTTAAATTACTGTCAATGACATACTTTTATTTTGAAGGCAAACTGCAAATTCCACTATTGTGCCTATTCCTTATTGTGGCTAGCTTCACAACACACAACCCGGTGCAGTCGAGCATCACTAGCCAGATGAAGCTAGCTGGCTGCTTATTATGTTACCTTTGGGCAACAGGGTTAAGTTGCTGACTAGCTATTTAATTTCATGAACTTAAGTTCAATTTCAATAGCTGAACAACAAGTAGCAACCTACCTAATACTTTTTCACAAGGGATTCCTAAATCATTGCTAAGAATAATGTTGCACAAATTATGCTTTATTACCAACGCGGTATTGTAAACACATCGTTCGTGGCCGGTGCTTGCTTGTTTAAGATACAGTAAAGACAACAGCATTTGAGGATATTCTAGCCAAAATGTATATTCAAATGGATGATATATTGAGAGGAACAACAGCATTGCTTGTTGACATGATAAGCAAAGGTCTAATTCCAATTAGCATCTCTTTCTCGCACTGAGCATGTTTAGGATGCTCTTGATTGAGGTGTAGGACAGCGTGTTCCAATTCCAGCCAATATCCAGCAACTTCGCACAGCCATTGAAGAGGAGTGGGACAACATTCCACAGGCCACGAGCAACAGCCTGATCAACTCTTTGCGAAGTAGAAGTGTCTGGCTGCATGAGGCAAATGGTTGTCACAGCAGATACTGACTGGTTTTCTGATTCACGCCCCTACCTTAAGGTATGTGACCAACAGATGCATATCTGTATTCCCAGTCATGTGAAATGATATATTACAGCCTAATTACCTTTTTTTTAATTGATTGATTTCCTTATATGAACTGTAACTCAGTAAAATCTTTGAAATTGTAAAAACTGCTGATAGGGCTGGACCACACAGGTGTGTACCTGGACATTAGGTTAAATGGATGCTGACAAAATGTAAGCGAGTGAAAGTAGCCACACTTGTGACAGTAGCTTAATCTCAATTTCACACAATCCTTCAGTGATGGCAAAATGTCTGTTTGCGTGCAGTCGGGATACTATGCTCGAGCGACCGGAGTCATGATAATGTTAGGGAGAGATGACCAGGAGGAGAGTTACTTAGTAGCAACATATGCATTGATGTACGCACGTAAACAGTGTTTTAAACGCTATCCATCCAATAGACACACCCATACTGTTCTATATCAATGCAATTACTGGTGATATGACGAAAAAAGATCAACCTTAACGTAATGAGATTAACTTCAACCTATCACACGCGCATGCTAAATTGTTTAAGCAGAATTGAAATGCCTTGCTGGAAGGGGCATTGTTGATGGGTTAGCTGACAGTTGTGAAAATTATACTTGTCCTAAGAATATGATAAAACAACTAGCTATATATCAAATAAAGTCATGCATTATGAACTAAGAAAATGTTTCATCGTGTACACCATGGCAGAATATGTTAACAACATCCCTAACTGCGTGGCAGCAGCTAACCAGCCAATTCCCATTAAATACCATCTCATTCAAAAACGTTGTACAATCTTCCTTCATCCATCCACCTGCTACTGCCGAGGGAGGGACATGTACTGTACACAGTCCTTCAAAGGATGGGGATTGTCATGGGCGCACAGTCCACCCTTTTCCTGATTCGAGTATTTTATCAAATACCTGGCCTGAATAGCATCCATTAGGCAAAACAGTAACATTAGCTTAGCCATCTTACCTGTAGAGCCCACGAGAAGGAAGGCTAAAAGGATATCTTTCGCGTGGATCATTGCAACTCCTTGATTAGACCACGCAAATGTCTTAATAAAGAATGTGGTCCCTGTAATATGTGGTTGTTCTTGATATTTTCAAAAACAATACATTCCCATATTGCTAGTTATTTATTTTTTGTATGGCAAATTGGTAGTATTTCTAGTTTATTATCGACGTAGTAGCGGCAGAAGATCAGCGCCAGCACACTGTTCAAAGAATGAGTGACAAAGCCACTGCCTCCATTACACACATGAATTAATCCGCCCAATCGGAATCACAAGGATTTGCTGTAAAATAGTGCGCTATGCGCAGTAGTCCGTGGACCTCTTACCTTTTGATTCAAAATAGGTCGAACATAAACTAAAGGTCTATTCGAATCGGTATACCATTATTCAACATTTTGAATTTAAAATCAAACTACAAAGCTGCGATATGATGCTAACACAGGGAAGATCTAGACTGACACTTGCTGAGTTCATGCACTTTATTTCTAGTAGATTTGTGTGCAGGTGTAGGCTACTGCTGCTGAGCAGACAATGAGGATAGTCACACGTTCTCCAACAGCTACTGTTGATTTCGGCTGCTGTATTCAAATAAAACATCTGTTATATAGCCTAAACACAATAGGCATAAAACAGCTGAAGTTTAAGCACAGCAGATGGTTAGATAGACATGGTAAGATAGACATATCTTATCTCTATCTGTGAAGTCAAATTCTTTCTCTTTGTCATCTCTGACAGAAAACAGAATACATCTCTTATTCCACCTCAAAATTCGTATTTCTAGACAATGCACAAGTAATACATGTGCAAAAGAAAGTCAATCAATCAAATGTATGTATGTATAAAGCCCTTTTTACACCAGCAGATGTCACAAAGTGCTATAAGTCAACTTGCTCCGTGTATTGTTGTCAAATCAAATTGATTAATTAATACACTAGTGAAAGGTTTGGTCACGCCATCATCATGAACCTTGTTATCACTATTATCACAGGAAGAACAGGTACAATTGAAGGATCAGATCCCTGTGTTCTCAGAGCTGCGATATCTGCACATGTATCAGTTAGCAGGAGTTAGCGATGGTGTTGTCAGACAGTGGAGTCATTGTCCTGGGAGTTGTCCTGCAGGGCATAGAGGGCCCCTTTGTGCAGGCCTGATATTAATCTGGGGAGGCAGAGAACTGGAGGAGTTTGCTTGTGTCTCACATACACACACACTGACGTGCACGCACACAGAAATACAAACGCAATTCTCATAAGTCTTTAAAGGAAATGAGAAGCAGGTATCATTGCAACAGGCCTGTAACATTGGTATTACCATCAAATTAGAGATGTTGTATCTATCTCAAGGAGTTATATACCTTTATGTCATTGGAGGTTATACTATATATTTTCATGTTAAAGTGTCTAGTGTTCCATTATTAAAGTGGCTAGTGATTTCAAATCTATGTATATAGGGCAGCACCCTTTAAGCTGCAGGGTTACCCTTACCAGAGCTATCACCCCAGTCTACAGAGGGCTCTTCGTTACACTACATAGTTGGCCAGTGTTTCACTGGTCAGCCATAATGATGCCTAACATGTCATCACCTTTGCTCCTATCTAGCATGTTTGGGTTGTTGTGTAAAGAACAGTTCAGATATTCTGTGAATGCTTTACATCTTACCAGACCTATTGTATCCATTGGTAAGATGATGTCTTAGAAGACAGAGCATAGGTTTGTCTTTATGGATGCTATATGAAAGAGGGTCAGTGCCAGGGCCAGTATTCATAAAGTATGAGTGCTAATCTAGGGTCAATTGGCCATTTAGATCATGATGAATAAGATTACATGAACAGGGGAGACCTGATCTATCCTAAATTTATAATGAATGTTGTCCAAAATACTTGCACACAAGCTTGGCTCCCGTGACACAGTTAATTCGTTAATGCAGGGGTTAAAAGCATGCATTACAGTTTGATCCAGAACTGGTAAAGTAGCTTGGATATTTTTTGAGAGTTTACTGATAAACCTATATTACTTCGGTGTGAAATCGTCAACTGGTGTGGTCTGCCCTGCGCATGTTTTCATTACATTAAATCTATATGGGAAACATTGAACAAATCTGGCAAAACAGAGAGACGATTAAGTTGATCTTTCAGTGCCTAGATTGCCTATTCTCTTAGCAGTTTTGAGCATCTCATGTTTTTATGAGCTTCTTTGTATTAGTTTCTTTGCTGGTACTGTGCTATTATGCCCATAGAATAATGCAATGAATGTGACCTCATCACTCCCACGGTCCGACATCCTATGTCCTTCTCCAAGTACAGTGCCCTACTTTGTAAGCTACACCAAACAGTAGACTACCACTATGATTGCCATTGTTGTTTGTTATATCTTAATATAATATCTTAATATCTTAAAGCAATGTGGCTAGCTACCTATAAGACATCTAAAGGCAATTCAGCTGAAACTATATCACCCTTTCCCCTGAAATCTGTGTTTCAGCCTAATTAAACTTCTTAAGAACATGACAGGCCTTGCACAGGAAGAATCAGAGGACAGAGGCACCGAGGAACTACTATTGAGCCAGCCTGCTTCTCACTCGACTCAACAGCACTTAGATATAATTTTGAGTATCTGCTACCATCTAGTGGTATTATAATGCCATGCATGTTGTTGCAGAAAATAAACATGTAGAGAACGTCGGGATTCTATGGAAGTCCAGAGAGGACATATAAAAAACAATTCCCTCGTTATGTCGAGATCATGACCTATTTATCTCATGATCACCACATAACAAAAGTTGTCATCAGCCATCCATTTGTTCAGGGCGGCAGGTAGCCTAGTGGTTAGAGGTCCCGAAGCTGACAAGGTAAAAATCTGTCGTTCTGCCCCTGAACAAGGCAGTTAACCCAGTTAACCCCCAGGCCGTCATTGCAAATAAGAATTTGTTCTTAACTGACTTGCCTAGTTAAATAAAGGTTAAATAAAAATAAAATGCACTATAGCCACCTCATCAAGGAGCCCTGTGGCTGCGTTGATCCAATGAGCGGCATTAAGGTAGCTGCTTTGATCCAATGAGGGGCATTTAAGCCCTCATTGATGCCTGTTTCCCAGGCTGTGTACCAAGACCACAGCCAATCACATGCAAGGAACATCGCAGCTAACTTGGCTAGCTAGGTAGTCTTGTTGGCTAGTTAGCTAGCAAGCTAGCTTGAAATCTATACTGGTTGTTAGCATAACTGATATGTGTCACTTTGTGTTTTGTGGTTAATATTTGCATTCACAGTGGGTGAGCTCCATTTCTGACAGGATGATCAGATTACATTTCAGCCTTCAATTCCAGGCTGATAAATCAGGATGCTTGTAGGCTGTTTCATAGACAAGGCTCCTTGCAGGCAGATTAGCTGTCAGAGTGCTTTATTGGCAGATGTGTATATGATCCAGGGGGTAAGCTCTGTTCTTGGCAGACTGATCAAATTCAATAGCAGCCTCAAAAGGCTGATGTCAGGATGCTGCCTTTTAGGCTGTTTCATAGGTAAAGCTCCTTGCAGACTGCCTACAAGGCAGCATCCTATTTATAAACCTCTGAGGCTGCTATTGAATCTGATCAGCCTGCCAGGAATAGAGCACACCCTCTTGATCATATACATAATGCACTGACTCCTAATCTGCATGCAAGGAGCTTTACATATGAAACGTCCTACTAGGCAGCATGGTGAATTATCAGCCTCTGAGGCTGCTATTGAATTTGATCGGCCTGTCAGGAATGGAGCTCACCCACTGTAAACTATACACATATCAGTGAAGCAAGCAAACAGCCAGAATAGATAACAAGACTACATAACTAACTAGCTCGCTCGCTCACAAGATTTACCAAGTAAGCGGAGTTGTTGCTTGCATGCGATTGGCAGTGGTCTTGGGGGTGGCACACAGCCTGGGAGACTGGTTTGCCTGTCAGGCATGTTCAGGGTTTAAACGCCCCACGAGGGCTTAGCTGTCCCATGAACTCTTAGCTCAAGGTAAGGGACATTTAGCTTGCTAACATTCTAACTTATAAACCGATAAACACAAATTAATGCCTAATGTTAACATGAAATGTACCATCCCTTAGTGTAGCAATCAATGAAAACATATGTGCTGATCCACCGTGGGCTCAGCTGCCTCAGCAGCCTCAGCCATACTGTCAATTTATCATCAATACATCCAGTAAAGTTTATCTTGTGAGCTCGACAAAACCATTTTTGTCATGTTATGTAGTGATCATGAGATAAATAAGTTGTGATCTCGACATAACGAGGGAATTGTTTTTTATGTCCTCTCTGTACTTCCAGAGGATTCAGCAAGGGTCTACAATGTTCCTGCAATGCTGCCTTGATGTCTGTTGGGGGCAGCAGCTGTCTACGCTTTCATTCTAGAAAACTGATAGTCCTGGGACAGAGACATCCATAGACAAATATACTGTAGACCCACCCACTGTAACAGCCCTTCTGTCTTGAAAGATAGTGGTTCCATGTACTTTCTCCATCACCGTGCATTAAATCTTTACTTTTGCTTTCACGTTGTTGTCTGATCTTATCTCTGGTTCTACGCTTTACCCCTGGATCTGAAAAATCCCAACAACATGAACATCCACTTCTGTCTGACACCCACACACACGTAAGAGAGAGTGAGAGACAAAATGGCACTCTAAACAAGAGAGAGTAAAAGGCTTACTTTCTGATAATGCATTCTATTTTCCAGTTCATAAATGACACACTCTGTTTGAAACAACCTTGAAATCTTATCATGCTTTACCCAAAAATAATTACTTTGGAGTGACAAATGAATGAGCGAGAGAGACTGCTACTGAATTAACTGGCAGCATTGATTTGGTCTGAAAACAAAACAATAAAACGCATGACACAATTATAGGTTCCATCAATTAAAAAGCTAATGAAAATGTGCATTGTTTTCATCCAATTACTAATCAGTGGAATATGAAGAGACATAACTGCTGTTCCTACCTCAGATTATCAAGAGTGTAGCCAAGATAAAATTCAATTCAATATCAAGGTTTCGCTGATACAAAAACACACTTAGTGCATTGTCCCCTTACAACAAGAAGTATGTCATTATATAAAAAACGATGTCTTCATTTTTCCTCTCACGTTTCCATATGTAGTATCCTTATAATGATATATGCAATTTAGCAGACATTTTAACATATGGGTGGCCGCTTGAAGCAAACATCAAACCCTGGCAGTGCAAGCACCATGCTCTACTAACTGAGCCATACAGGACAACTTACTGCAAGTGCCTCTGAATCAAACACACTCATACAGTACACACACTCTTACCACACAATCATAGTCACTCACTCACACAGCAGCAGCCATACCAGATGAAAATAAAATGGAATACTTTGCCACTCAATTATTGTGATGGATAACTGAATTATAAATCCAAATTACACTAACTGAAATACAGATCCAAATTACAATCTGATAATGACATAAAATGGCGTCATTGCAGCTGTGTTGTTTGAACAGGTGGTGAAGAACTGCCTAGCATCGTAAATCTGTCAAAACATAAGCATCCAACCTGTTCTCTAAATGAGCCCATCTAGCTGGATGAAGGACATAACAGACATTATTGATTAACAGACAATGCAGTGGAGTTTCTTCTTTTTTTTTGGTGAGATGCGACAGTCCTCAGAAATAAGGTATTTGTGCTCAGTATTCACAGCTAATGTGCAATGTCATTATGTTTGTTTCACGTCTTCAATCTCTCCAGAATGTTGTCTGGGATTGTCAGTTTATTCCTGATGTATCACAAGCCACTCACTTAATTTATATTAATCTCTTTGTTCTAATGTTTCTCATGTTGATTCATGCTCAGCAGGTATTTTTGTTTGATGATTGCCTATTCCTACATTGCAAATACTAGTCATTTAGTCATAAACGTGAGACACAGCCAAGTGTGTCATGTACCCAAAAATCTGAGGGGGCACTAGGTCCGTGAATTGGGGAATTTAGCATACACATGAAACAGCTTTTTCTTTCAATCTAAGCCATAATCAATATGCTTAATTACATGTAAAAATATATATTTTTTTCTACATACTGTATTTATAAGCATACATCTTGAGCTGTCTGTATCCTGCTGACTGGTGGTTATTTCTTAATATTTATATAAATATATACAGTGGGGCAAAAAAGTATTTAGTCAGCCACCAATTGTGCAAGTTCTCCAACTTAAAAAGATGAGAGAGGCCTGTAATTTTCATCATAGGTGCACTTCAACTATGACAGACTAAATGAGAAAAAGAAATCCAGAAAATCACATTGTAGGATTTTTAATTTATTTATTTGCAAATTATGGTGGAAAATAAGTATTTGGTCAATAACAAAAGTTTATCTCAATACTTTGTTATATACCCTTTGTTGGCAATGACAGAGGTCAAACGTTTTCTGTAAGTCTTCACAAGGTTTTCACACACTGTTGCTGGTATTTTGGCCCATTCCTCCATGCAGATCTCCTCTAGAGCAGTGATGTTTTGGGGCTGTCGCTGGGCAACACAATTTTCTATGGGGTTGAGATCTGGAGACTGGCTAGGCCACTCCAGGACCTTGAAATGCTTCTACTGAAGCCACTCCTTCGTTGGGCGGTGTGTTTGGGATCATTGTCATGCTGAAAGACCCAGCCACGTTTCATCTTCAATGCCCTTGCTGATGGAAGGAGGTTTTCACTCAAAATCTCACGATACATGGCCCCATTCATTCTTTCCTTTACACGGATCAGTCGTCCTGGTCCCTTTGCAGAAAAACAGCCCCAAAGCATGATGTTTCCACCCCCATGCTTCACAGTAGGTATGGTGTTCTTTGGATGCAACTCAGCATTCTTTGTCCTCCAAACACGACGAGTTGAGTTTTTACCAAAAAGTTCTATTTTGGTTTCATCTGACCATATGACATTCTCCCAATCCTCATCTGGATCATCCAAATGCTCTCTAGCAAACTTCAGACGGGCCTGAACATGTACTGGCTTAAGCAGGGTGACACGTCTGGCACTGCAGGATTTGAGTCCCTGGCGGCGTAGTGTGTTACTGATGGTAGGCTTTGTTACTTTGGTCCCAGCTCTCTGCAGGTCATTCACTAGGTCCCCCCGTGTGGTTCTGGGATTTTTGCTCACCGTTCTTGTGATCATTTTGACCCCACGGGGTGAGATCTTGCGTGGAGCCCCAGATCGAGGAAGATTATCAGTGGTCTTGTATGTCTTCCATTTCCTAATAATTGCTCCCACAGTTGATTTCTTCAAACCAAGCTGCTTACCTATTGCAGATTCAGTCTTCCCAACCTGGTGCCGGTTTACAATTTTGTTTCTGGTGTCCTTTGACAGCTCTTTGGTCTTGGCCATAGTGGAGTTTGGAGTGTGACTGTTTGAGGTTGTGGACAGGTGTCTTTTATACTGATAACAAGTTCAAACAGGTGCCATTAATACAGGTAACGAGTGGAGGACAGAGGAGCCTCTTAAAGAAGTTGTTACAGGTCTGTGAGAGCCAGAAATCTTGCTTGTTTGTATGTGACCAAATACTTACTTTCCACCATAATTTGCAAATAAATTCATTAAAAATCCTACAATGTGATTTTCTGGATTTTCTTTCCTCATTCTGTCTGTCATAGTTGAAGTGTACCTATGATGAAAATTACAGGCCTCTCTCATCTTTTTAAGTGAGAGAACTTGCACAATTGGTGGCTGACTAAATACTTTTTTGCCCCACTGTATATATGCTTCTCTGCATCTCTGGTAAAATCGGGGAAAAGATTGAAAGGAATATGAGTCTTATGCAGTACATTTACTTATTGCAAGCCAGCTAAGATATATAGACAAGCTATCTTATGAAGGCAAAATAGTGCCTTAAGTGTACAAGCATGTAAAGTATGATTTGCACATGAAAAATATGAGTTGCATCTGTATAATCAGTTTGTAGTTGCTAAAGATATTTGCAAACATGTATCTTCTTTTGAGAATAAATGCAACCACACTTGCAAACATGTAAGTGTATATGTGAATGAGTTCAAAAAGATATACAAGCAGGCAACTACATTTGTGAAGGAATGCAACTAATATACTAAACTTGCGACTGGTGAATCTTCTTCTGTGATTCTTCTTCTGCCCGGTCCACACATCCCATTCACACATACCATTATGTGCTTGCAAGTGTTGTTGCATTTATTCTCAAAATAAGTTATGTTTGCAAATCTTTTTTGCAACTACAAAACTGATTATACAGGTGCAACTCATATTTTACATGTGCAAATCATACTTTACATGCTTGTACACTTTTTGCACTATTTTACCTTTGTACTATGGTAGCTATTCTAACCTGATTGATAGCCTGAAATTGATTCTTGGTAGCAAGTTATGATGTTGGGAGATTGGGAGCCTATATGGTCTAGTTAAAGCCAACTTTATACAATTTCTAGGTGGCTAGTAGTATTACAGAGAAACAACAATAATTATTACATTATTATTATTATTATAACTTATACACACTACGAGTCAGAAGTTTGGACACACCTACTCATTCAAGGGGTTTTCTTTATTTTTATTATTTTCTACATTGTAGAATAATAGTGAAGACATCAAAACTATGACATAACACATATGGAATCATGTAGTAACCGAAAAGTGTTAAACAAATCAAAATATATTTTATATTTCAGATTCTTCAAAGTACCATTTGCCTTGATGACAGCTTTGCACTCTTGGCATTCTCTCAACCAGCTTCATGAGGTAGTCAACTGGAATGCATTTCAATTACCAGGTTGGCCTTAATTTGTGGAATTTCTTTCCTTCTTAATGCGTTTGATCAGTTGTGTTGTGAAAAGGTATGGGGGGTATACAAAAGCCCTATTTGGTAAAAGACCAAGTCCATATTATGGACAGAACATCTCAAATAAGCAAAGAGAAACAACAGTCCATCATCACTTTAAGACATGAAGGTCAGTCAATATGGAAAATCTCAAGAACTTTGAAAGTTTCTTCAAGTGCAGTCCCAAAAACCTTCTAGCGCTGTGATGAAACTGGCTCTCATGAGTACCGCCACAGGAAAGGAGACCCAGATTTACCTCTGCTGCAGAGGATAAGTTCATTAGAGTTACCAGCCTCAGATTGCAGCCCAAATAAATGCTTCAGAGTTCAAGTAACAGACACATCTCAACATCAACTGTTCAGAGGAGTCGGCGTGAATCAGGCCTTGCTGGCCTCGAATTGTGGCAAAGAAACAACTACTAAAGGACACCAATAAGAAGAAGAGACTTGCTTGGGCCAAGAAACACGAGCAATGGAAATTAGACCTGTGAAAATCTGTCCTGTGGTGTGATGAGTCCAAATTTTAGTTATTGGTTCCAACGCAGAGACGCCGAGTAGGTGAAAGGATGATCTCTGCATGTATGGTTCCCACCGTGAAGCATGGAGGAGGTGTGATGGTGTGGGAGTGCTTTGCTGGTGACACTGTCAGTGATTTATTTAGAATTCAAGGCACACTTAACCAGCATGGCTACCACAGCATTCTGCAGCGATACGCCATCCCATCTGGTTTGCACTTAGTGGGACTATCATTTGTTTTTCAACAGGACAATAACCCAAAACACACCTCCAGGCTGTGTAAGGGCTATTTGACCACAATCACCTGACCTCAACCCAATTGAGGTGGTTATGGATGAGTTGGACCACAGAGTGAAGGAAAAGCAGCCAACAAATGCTCAGCATATGTGGGAACACCTTCAAGACTGTTGGAAAAGCATTCCTCATGAAGCTGGTTGAGAGAGTGCCAAGAGTGTGCAAAACGATTATCAAGGCAAAGGGTGGCTACTTTGAAGAATCTAAGCTCTAAAATATGTTTGATTTGTGTAACACTTTCTTGGTTACTACATGATTCCATATGTGTTATTTCATAGTGTTGATGTATTCACTATTATGCTACAATGTAGAAAATAGTAAAAATATAGAAAAACCCTTGAATGAGTAGGTGTGTCCAAACTTTTGACTGGTACTGTATGTATTCTTTAACAGGACAAATGTGAAGGGGTGCCCTTTTGCCCCCTATGGGCATGATGCCTTCTGGCACAGCTAAATGCTTGCTCTTGAATTGTATTTACCAAAATCTTAAAACAACCTTTCACATTGGCGTATTACGTTTAGAAAGTAACCTACCCAACCCTGATATGCCTCATCTGGGAATGTGAAGACACGTTATACATGCTCAACCATACCCATAGTCAGAGACAAGCCTGTGATGACTCATTCATGTGCCCTGGCATAACTCTAGTCTTCTGTGTACAATAAAGGCCACAAACAGCATAAGCCGGACTTTGAAGGGCCCTCTTTTTTCCTCTGTTCAATTCCATTGATTGTGTGATACGTGTGGGCAGGTAAAAAGATAATTTGTTTATTTCCAATTCTCTTCTCTCTTCTGAAAAAAACACTTTTCTCTGCTTTTCTACTACTGCAATATTTTGTAAGAACACAATAAACAAAAGTCTAACAAAGTTTAACATGACTCAAACTATCTGACAGACTGGATTTATGTGTGGGAACGCGGGCTCCGGTTGACACCTTCATTATTGATAAATTCATGCCATGATCTTGTGTGTTATGTTATATGTTATATGTGTTATATGATAATATATTCTATTTAGCAGATGCAGTTTTGCATCACAATCTCACACTCAATTTGTGAAAATATGTACAAAAATGATTTAGGCAGATTGTGTTTTTTTGTGTGTTTTTGTGTGGCTTAACTCATGTGAAAATATAAAAAAAATTGTGCAACTTAATTTGTAGGATTTTTTTGGGAGGCAAACTCAGAACAGTCTTTTGAAAGTTATTGGAGCAATACATTTTGGGCAATGGTTTTCTACACTGACTTTTTTTGTGTCCCACATTTATTTCTATAAAAAAAACATATTGTTAATCAACCATGTTGTCACCGAAATACTTATAATATAATAGTAGACTTACGTTTTATAATTGTTTTATTAATGCCAATGCTGTTTTCTATGCTTGTTTTCACTTAAAACTTTGGGATACTCGTGCTATGGGGGTTGCCAGATTTAAATAAAACCTGAATGTCTGTCTTTTTGTGGCATCGATTAAGGTATTTGATTGGGGAATGGGGATACATTTTCATGATGGGAAGTTAATTCCTCAATAAATGTGAGGAAACAGGAGACCTTCAAAAAAATCTGTTTGGTTTAAATTCCCCAGGCGCAACTGCATGGTATCTGCAACTATAACAAGTCTGGATTATGATCAATTAAGCCATATCAATGCAGTTAAACAGGTTAATGTAAAATAATGAATTATGTTGACTTACATTTATGGCACTTCCAAGGCCATTTCATGATGAGTATTATGGTCATATCAATCATGTTATATACTTAGGCTGTTGTAACAAGGCATATGCCAGCATTGTAGGTCTACTGCCTCTACCCAGAGGCCTACTAGGCTTTCATGTCAACAGCCGTTAGAACTCACTTTGCCATATATGAGCCCTGGTTAGAGTCCCTGTTGCAGCTTTCACTTTCTTCCACTACATTGGTGGCAGCGTTGGGATCACGTCCAGCTCATGTCTAGTTATGTGATCTAGTGGTGGGAAGCATTCTGTTTTTCATCATTGTGTTGGGTGTAATTACATTGATATATCTGGTGAACAATGGATAAGCAACGATGGGCATGACGGATAGAAGTAGTCACTACAGGTGTGATCAAGCCTTACATCGAAGTTGCCTGAAGCTGAATGGAAAGTGCTATGCCCTGACCAGTTATTCAAAAGAAAATCCTCTGTGATTGTCTAATTTGCATAGTTATCTTACCAGCGTGGACCCAAAACAAACACATTCTACACATTTACAAACTAGCTGTTTAAAGTGTTATTACAACCATGGTGTTCTTTTGTTACTGAAGCGTATACATCTAAATACCTGACAATGATCCACATCATATGGGTAGACAGATAATGTAAGTGTGTTATGCAGCAAAACACAACTAGCCTTTTTTTTTAGGATGCAAACCAGTATTATGTTGATCCATCCTGTTCTGATCCAATGAGATGGATGTAGGATTTCCTATGGCCTAGATTCGAGGCCTTTCCCAGTCATAAAGGATGAAGCTAGGCCCCTCTTGGTTCTCTAAAACTGAACTCAACTTAGGGGTTATATGTCAGACTCTCCTGTACCACTTTGCCCAACATGTTATACCCCAGAGGTTATAAATAAACCCCTTTTAAGGTGATAGAACTTGCATCATTATTATAGGGCTGTGAAACCCATTGCCGAATGGCTTCAGACTGAGCATTTCTCACTGGAAATTGCTGCTGACATTGAACATAGCTTAAGGTTAGGGTATTTACTTAATTTCAGACTCTCCTATACCCCTATTCCCAACATTTTATACCCCATAGGTTGTAAATAAATACGCTAATAAAACTTGTATCATTAGTTTAGGGCTGCAGGGGCGATTTTAGCATGTAAATCTTGGTGGGGCAAACAAAAAAAAACAAGATTTTATGCATGCCAGCAAAGCCACTACACAACACAACACAGCACTAACCAATACATTAGTTGGACTATAATGGTGACAAACGGTTCCCACAAACTGTTAGGGCCTACATAAAGCAGTCCCAACAGCAGTCCCAACAGCTTACCACTGCTACACCTGGCTATCAGCGGAGCCTTGTCTGGCAGCGAAGCAGTTCATTCAGTCTCATTTACTGCCTTTTAAAAAAACATAGCTGATATGGCCTACTTGCCTAAACAAATGTGGTTTATACTGACAATGGAGATGTAAAAACTATGGCATAAGGGGACGACAAGCGAATAAGAGGCAATCTGTAATTTCGATTAAGACATTAATGAGAGAGCTAGGACAGACGTAGTCATTATAACTATTTGTTCAGCACTTTTGAAATGTACAGTGACATAATTCATATCATGGGCCATTCTTACAGTATTCTCCATTTACACCAAGTCAGAACCGTAGGATAAATTAAGGGGGCATACAAGCAGACAATGAAGGCTCTTACAATATTCTATGATTACGTTTCTCTAAAACAGGCTATAGGCTACATGTGCACCACCAAGTCAGAACAGTAGGCTAAATTAAGAGGGGAAAATAGACCAAATTATTAGGGTGAGGCACATGGGCTACTAACAGCTTACTACACAACAGCCACTCAGTATTACTTTCTTAGCTACAGTATACATATCTCCCTGGCATATTACATCAGTTATGCAGCAGCATACAATACATTTTTGGATTCACCTTGTTGTGCTGTGCTCACTTGAACAGGAAAGTGGTGCGGTGGTCCTTTTTGTGGACTCTAGAAAGAGGCCTGAAGTCCCGACTTGGAATTCCGAGTTGGATAATCGTTCAAAATTCTTTTCCGTATTTTCCCAGTTGGAGCTAGTTTTATTCGAGTTCCCAGTTGTCTTTAACTCACTGAAGTCTGAGATTTCCCAGTTTCCAGTTTCCAGTTGTTTTGAACGCTGCAGAAGTCATGCTGGATTGACAGCTTGGCTATGTATTCAAACTTTTCTGGACCATGGCGTTAGCCTCTTTTTCGTGATATCCAATTGGTAGTTATGATCTTGTCTCATCGCTGCAACTCCCCTACAAACACGGCGAAGGTCAAGAGCCAAGCCACACTGCTTCTTGACACACGCTCGCGTAACCCGGAAGCCAGCCGCACCAATGTGTCGGAGGAAACATTGTCGGACTGACAACCGAAGTCAGCTTTTATGGGCCTGCCACAAGGAGCTTCTAGAGCACGATATGACAAGGACATCGCGGATGGCCAAACCCTCCCTTCACCCCGACGATGCTGGGCCAATTGTGTGCCGCCTCATGGGACTCCCGTTCACAGCCGGCTGTAACACAGTCTGGGCCCAAACCCTGGGCTGCAGTGGTGCATTAGCACTCATTGTCGAATTTGCGATTTCCAACTTGTTGTGTATTGTTTATATCCAATGGCCGATGAGCACTGATACGTTTAATCTATAATTTCTCTTCATATGACAAGGATTAAAAAAGATTTGGCAGTAGATTGCCAACTTGATGCATGATGATGACTGCCTGTCTAGCTTGCTAGCTAAGATTATGAAAGTATGATGAGTCCAATCCAAGCTACTGTAAATATAACGATATTTGAAGTCATTTTATCTGTGGCCAATTACCTTGTGCCTTCTTGGATGGACACTTCTAATGCAAGTCTGTGCCAATAATTTGTGTTGTGACAAGGTAGGGGTGGTATACAGAATTAAGCCCTATTTGGTAAAATACCAAGTACATATTATGGCAAGGAGGCAGTTGCAGGTTTAGAACTACTGAGTTTATTTTAAGCAACATAGATCAAAGCGGGACGAAACCCAAACGCTCTTGTGCTCAAAACATATCTTCATAAACAAAAAAGTACAGGGCGAACCCAAAGTGAAAAATATTAAGTACTCAGGAAATAGTAGGAAGTAACATTTGCAATGACCGACAAAGACAAATGGCAGAGGGAGTATATATACAGTGATAGAGTTGGAATTGGAACCAGGTGTGTGTAATGATGAGGAGATAAGTCCGGGGTTGAAGAGTGAAGGGCGTTTGCCAGCAGTAGGTTCGGCAGCAGCTAGAAGGCCGGCGACGCCGAACGCCTGAGCTGGACAGGAGAGGGAACCAAAGCGAAGGCTGGTGTGACAGTCGCCACTGTAGGGCTGTTAAACCCATAGCCGAATGGCTACAGACAGAATTTCTCACCATTTATTTATGGAGAGAAATTTCGGTTTTATAACAGGTAGTGTCAATTGTTTTACAGTAGTGTCAATTATTGCTTCTTCAGTGGAAATACAGAAAATGTATAAAAAAAACAAATATACCAAAAGCTAAATCAAGCAGAGATTTACGACTATTTAACCATATTAATCATTACTGATACATGCAAACTACAAACATTTCACCAGTTGAAGATAATGAATACATGACAACTAAATACAAATGTTTTATTAAAATGAATTCATACAAAACAAGAGTTGGCTATAACATGAGTACAAACAAAGTGAGTGTGTGTGTTTAAGGTTTTGTGTGCGTGTGTATTATGGTGTGTATTATAATTTCCCATCATAAAAATGTATCCCCATTTCCCAATCAAATACCTTCATCAATACCAACCCAAAAAAATCTGTCAACCCTCATATAATTCGACATAGCCTTGTATAAATACACTATGAAATAAATGGTGTAATGTGCACGAAAGTGTGGAGCCTTGTATTAAATACATTATAAAGAAAATTGTTTAATGTAGGCTCCACGAAATATGAAATACTTTATGAAGAAAATTGTGTTGGCCTACTGTTGCCTAGACGAAAAAAAGCCTTTCTGACTACAAGTGCACTAGTATCCAAAAGTATTAAAATAAACAAGCATAGAAAACAGTATTGACATTAACAAAAGGATACTATTACATTATAATTAGTTCCGTGACAACCTGGTATTATATTGGGTTGTTAAAATATATATATTTTTATTTAATTAAATGTGGGACACAAAAAAAGGGAGTGTAGAACTACATTGCCCATCATGCATTGCTCTAATAACTTTCAAAAGATTGTTCTGAAGTTTGCCCCCGAAAAAGGCATTTTCCTATGAATGAAGTCACACAAAAATGTGTCTTTTCACACAAATTGAGCCACACTCCCTTATCCCAAAGCAACTTGCAGTCATGTCATGAGTGAACACATTTTTTAAGTATGTGTGGTCCAGGGAATCAAACCCACTATCCTGTCAATGCAAGGGCCATGCTCTAACAACTGAGGTACTGAGGACCTGTGTGTGTGTGTGTGTGTGTGTGTGTGTGTGTGTGTGTGTGTGTGTGTGTGTGTGTGTGTGTGTGTGTGTGTGTGTGTGTGTGTGTGTGTGTGTGTGTGTGTGTGTGTGTGTGTGTGTGTGTGTGTGTGCGTGCGTGCGAAAAGTAACATTGTTTCAAATGTGTTAACTTGAACAGAACCCCTACCTAATGTGTTATATTTTTATGTATTTTAGTTCATGCTGCATGATGACACATTATCAACATCAGTGGCTGGATATTGGTTGGCCATGGGTCATTTCTCTGAAAGCATTGTGGGACACTAAAAGGAATTCATTATTTGGTGGAGAACACTATGATCAAATCTCTTTGTTTGAAAGGTTGAAACATTGAAACAGAGAAGTCAGTCAAATCAGTTCCCATTTAAAAAATTATTAAGATAAACTTGAAGCCAGAAAAAGACTAAGCTTTTCTTTTAAGTGATCCTGTAAATATTTTATGTAATACTTGATTACGTTTCATTTCACAGCGAATGGATATCGGACATGGACAAAGTACTTTAGCTGTCACGTTGCTCTTTTAAGTCAGCTAGCTGTACCATCTGATGTCTGCATATCCACATCCTCATCATCCTCACATGCATTTTTTTTATCCAATTGTATAATTTTTTTATCTTATCCTAACAAGTGTCTGCCTATACAAATATCATCTGTCCCTCCATATAGGATAAAAATGTCAATCACCTCCATAACGAACAGTAATAATACAAACAAATTGCTGATCCTGTATTTTCTAATTAGAACTCTTTGTCTTCTAGACCAAAGGCGTGTTCTAGAATTTAGCTCTGTCCCCATCAATTATGTCTCTAGCCATTATTTCTGTCTGTGCTCTATCCAGCCTTTCATGCTTTCTCTGGGAAATTCAATGATCATCACAGAATAAAAGACAAAACTATTTCTAATGTCCTGTCAGACAACTCCAATTAAGTTATATTAATGTTAATACAGTAGCACAAAGACCTATATGAGTTGTGTGTCAGGTGAACAATATGCTAACTGATGTGTCACAAATGAACCGTTTAATGGCTTTATTATTCACATCACCTTCAGCTCGCTTCCTCAATATATTGAAGTCTAGTTCTCAATTCTAGTCAAACCTACCACAATATGATTGCATTGCAAATATATAACAGTATATTAAACCATCTGTTTTGCTCTTAGGTGAGAGAGAGAGAGAGAGAGAGAGAGAGAGAGAGAGAGAGAGAGAGAGAGAGAGAGAGAGAGAGAGAGAGAGAGAGAAAGAAACAGAGAGAGATTGATGACGAACGATATTTGTAAAATGCAGAAGAAGTGCAATGGCCTATTCTCATGTGGCTACTGTATGGTGACAGAATTAGCTGAACTGGTACTGTGTAATGAGAGAGTGATTAAGACAATCTCTCCCTTGACCACATTCTCAATTATTGACAGAAATAAGTTATATATACAGTATGTGACTGTGAAGTACTTCTAGTCACTGTCTGGTCCAATAACCTGTAGAGCAGAGCTTCTCATCAGTGGCTGGGACTGAGAGTACACTAAACACCAGCAGAGCTGCAAACAGACAGTTCTCATCAGATTCATCCCATTAAGGATAATACAGGCAAAACCATTATCCTACGGATAAGCATCCAGATATTAAGGATGGAGAATATGCTGAAACCAATTGAGGAGGCTCATAGGAGGCCTGTGATGTGTCATTATCAGTATTGTCCTTCACTGAGTTCTGGTCTCTATGAGATATGAGTGACAGACTCTAACAGAGAGACTTAATTAGAGACTGGTGAATGGAAAAATGCTGGATTTTACAGAAGACCATGTCTGCATCCCAAATGTCACTCGATTCCCTATGTAGTGCACTATTTTTGACCAGGGCCCTGGTCAAAAGTACTGCACTACATAGGGAATAGGGTGGCATTTATTAAAAACTGTACTGTCCCATGTCACACTCCATCACCACCCCAGAGGTGGAAATGCGATACCCCAGGAAGGAAACGGCTTGTTTGGAAAACACACATTTCTCCGCCTTGACGTACAGGTCATGCTCCAGCAGTCGCCCAAGTACTTTGCGCACCAGAGACACATGCGCGGCGCGTGTGGTGGAATAGATCAGGATATCATCTATATACACCACCACACCCTGCCCGTGCAGGTCCCTGAGAATCTCGTCCACGAAAGACTGAAAGACGGCTGGAGCATTCTTCAACCCATACGGCATGACGAGGTACTCATAATGGCCAGATGTGGTACTAAACTCAGTCTTCCATTCATCTCTTTCCCGGATACGCGCTCCTGAGGTCCAGCGGAATACCTAGCCTCAAAGCGAGTCCGCGATCCATAAAGTTCCCAGCTGCGCCTGAATCGACTAGCGCCTTATGCTGGAGAGAGGGAGAAAACTCAGGGAAAGAGATTAGTAAAAACATGTGACCAACAGGGAGCTCTGGGTGAGTCTGGTGCTGACTTACCTGGGATGACCGAGTAGTGCTCTGCCTGCCCTCTCGACTCCCAGAGGAGCTCCTCCAGCACCGATCGGCAGTGTGTCCTCTCCGACCACAACTGGTGCAGGAGGAGCCTCCTCCTCCGGTTCCCCTCGATGCGGCCCCCCTAACTCCATAGGGATTGGAGCGGAAGGGCCGGGAGGTGGAACTAACAGGGCCCTTTCCGACCGCCCGCGAGCAGGTTGTCCAGTCGTATAGACATGTCGATTAGCTCGTCGAGGGAGAGGGTAGCGTCCCGACAAGCTAGCTCCCTGCGGACGTCCTCCCGGAGACTACATCAGTAGTGGTCCATCAGGGCCCTGTCGTTCCACCCCGCTCCAGCGGCCAAGGTCCGAAACTCCAGCGCGAAGTCCTGCGCACTCCTCGTCTCCTGTCTAAGGTGAAACAACCGTTCACCCGCAGCTCGGCCCTCTGGTGGGTGGTCGAACACATGTAATTAAGCTTTTTTTGCCATCGTTTTGCTGACACTCGCCATTTTCAACGGGTGTTGACACACTGTAAATTCATTATTCTGCGCTTTACAAAAGCACCCGAATGTCCGTTGAGAATGCAAAACGACTAAACCATTTAGCGAAGCTAAGAATGACGGGAATAATCAAGTCAATAAACGTTGGGTAATTAGATAGCCTATAGTTAGTATACTGGCAGGTTTGATGTATAAGTAGCCAACTAAAATAGGTAGCTAGCTAACATACCGGTACATACAGTTGAAGTCGGAAGTTTACATACACATTAGCCAAATACATTTAAACTCAGTTTTTCACAATTCTTGACATTTAATCCTAGTAAAAATTCCCTGTCTTCGGTCAGTTAGGATCACCACTTTATTTTAAGAATGTGAAATGTCAGAATAATAGTAAAGAGAATGATTTATTTCAGCTTTTATTTCTTTCATCACATTCCCAGTGGGTCAGAAGTTTACATACACTCAATTAGTATTTGGTAGCATTGCCTTTAAATTGTTTAACTTGGGTCAAACGTTTCGGGTAGCCTTCCACAAGCTTCCCACAATAAGTTGGGTGAATTTTGGCCCATTCCCACAGACAGAGCTGGTGTAACTGAGTCAGGTTTGTAGGCCTCCTTGCTCGCACACGCTATGTCAGTTCTGCCCACAAATTCTCTATAGGATTGAGGTCAGGGCTTTGTGATGGCCACTCCAAAACCTTGACTTTGTTGTCCTTAAGCCATTTTGCCACAACTTTTGGAAGTATGCTTGGGGTCATTGTACATTTGGAAGACCCATTTGGGACCAAGCTTTAACTTCCTGACTGATGTCTTGAGATGTTGCTTCAATATATCCACATCATTTTCCTTCCTCGTGATGCCATCTATTTTGTGAAGTGCACCAGTCCCTCCTGCAGCAAAGCACCCCCACAACATGATGCTGCCACCCCCGTGCTTCATGGTTGGGATGGTATTCTTCAGCTTGCAAGCCTCCCCCTTTTTCCTCCAAACATAATAAATGGTCATAATGGCCAAACAGTTCTATTTTTGTTTCTTCAGACCAGAGGACATTTCTCAAAAAGAACGATCTTTGTCCCCATGTGCAGTTGCAAACCGGAGTCTAGCTTTTTTATGGCGGTTTTGGAGCAGTGGCTTCTTCCTTGCTGAGCGGCCTTTCAGGTTATGTCGATATAGGACTCGTTTTACTGTAGATATAGATACTTGTGTACCTGTTTCCTCCAGCATCTTCACAAGGTCCTTTGCTGTGGTTCTGGGATTGATTTGCACTTTTCGCACCAAAGTACGTTCATCTCTAGGAGACAGAACGCGTCTCCTTCCTGAGCGGTATGACGGCTGCGTGGTCCCATGGTGTTTATACTTGCGTACAGTGAGGGAAAAAAGTATTTGATCCCCTGCTGATTTTGTACGTTTGCCCACTGACAAAGAAATGATCAGTCTATAATTTTAATGGTAGGTTTATTTGAACAGTGAGAGACAGAATAACAACAAAACAAAAAGGAAAAACGCATGTGAAAAATGTTATAAATTGATTTGCATTTTAATGAGGGAAATAAGTATTTGACCCCTCTACAAAACATGACTTAGTACTTGGTGGCAAAACCCTTGTTGGCAATCACAGAGGTCAGACGTTTCTTGTAGTTGGCCACCAGGTTTGCACACATCTCAGGAGGGATTTTGTCCCACTCCTCTTTGCAGATCTTCTCCAAGTCATTAAGGTTTCGAGGCTGACGTTTGGCAACTCGAACCTTCAGCTCCCTCCACAGATGTTCTATGGGATTAAGGTCTGGATACTGGCTAGGCCACTCCAGGACCTTAATGTGCTTCTTCTTGAGCCACTCCGTTGTTGCCTTGGCCGTGTGTTTTGGGTCATTGTCATGCTGGAATACCCATCCACGACCCATTTTCAATGCCCTGGCTGAGGGAAGGAGGTTCTCACCCAGGATTTGACGGTACATGGCCCCGTCCATTGTCCCTTTGATGCGGTGAAGTTGTCCTGTCCCCTTAGCAGAAAAACACCCCCAAAGCATAATGTTTCCACCTCCATGTTTGACGGTGGGGATGGTGTTCTTGGCGTCATAGGCAGCATTCCTCCTCCTCCAAACACAGCGAGTTGAGTTGATGCCAAAGAGCTCCATTTTGGTCTCATCTGACCACAACACTTTTACTCAGTTGTCCTCTGAATCACTTAGATGTTAATTGGCAAACTTCAGACGGGCATGTATATGTGCTTTCTTGAGCAGGGGGGCCTTGCTGGCGCTGCAGGATTTCAGTCCTTCACAGCGTAGTGTGTTACCAATTGTTTTCTTGGTGCCTATGGTCCCAGCTGCCTTGAGATCATTGACAAGATCCTCCCGTGTAGTTCTGGGCTGATTCCTCACCGTTCTCATGATCATTGCAACTCCACGAGGTGAGATCTTGCATGGAGCCCCAGGCCGAGGGAGATTGACAGTTCTTTTGTGTTTCTTCCATTTGCGAATAATCACACCAACTGTTGTCACCTTCTCACCAAGCTGCTTGGCGATGGTCTTGTAGCCCATTCCAGCCTTGTGTAGGTCTACAATATTGTCCCTGACATCCTTGGAGAGCTCTTTGGTCTTGGCCATGGTGAAGAGTTTGGAATCTGATTGATTGATTGCTTCTGTGGACAGGTGTCTTTTATACAGGTAACAAACTGAGATTAGGACCACTCCCTTTAAGAGTGTGCTTCTAATCTCAGCTCGTTACCTGTATAAAAGACACCTGGGAGCCAGAAGTCTTTCTGATTGAGAGGGGGTCAAATACTTATTTCCCTCATTAAAATGCAAATCAATTTATAACATTATTCACATGCGTTTTTCTGGATTTTTTTGTTGTTATTCTGTCTCTCACTGTTCAAATAAACCTACCATTAAAATTATAGACAGATCATTTCTTTGTCAGTGGGCAAACGTACAAAATCAGCAGGGGATCAAATACTTTTTTCCTTCACTGTACTTTTGTTTGTACAGATGCACGTGGTACCTTCAAGCTTTTGTAAATTGCTCCCAAGGATGAACCAGACTTGTGGAGGTCTACAATTTATTTTCTGAGGTCTTGGCTGATTTCTTTTGATTTTCCCATGATGTCAAGCAAAGAGGCACTGAGTTTGAAGGTAGGCCTTGAAGCTTCTAAAGCCATGACATAATTTTCTGTAATTTTCCAAGCTGTTTAAAGGCACAGTCAACTTAGTGTATGTAAACTTCTGACGCACTGGAATTGCGATACAGTGCATTATAAGTGAAATAATCTGTCTGTAAACAGTTGTTGGAAAAATTACTTGTGTCATGCACAAAGTAGATGTCCTAACCGACTTGCCAAAACTATAGTTTGTTAACAAGACATTTGTGGAGTGGTTGAAAAACGAGTTTTAATGACTCCAACCTAAGTGTATGTAAACTTCCGACTTCAACTGTACTTGGGGCGGCAGGTAGCCTAGTTGTTAGAGTGTTGGACTAGTAACCGAAAGGTTGCAAGATCGAATCCCCGAGCTGACAAGGTTAGAACTCTGTCGTTCTGCCCCTGAACAAGGCAGTTAACCCACTGTTCCTAGGCAATCATTGATAATAAGAATTTGTTCTTAACTGACTTTCCTAGTTAAATAAAGGAAGATTACTAAAAATACTGCTGTAATTATATGCTATGTGTTTCGTAAGGACAGCGTAGCTAACAAATTGTCAGCAAACATAATGTGTAAGGTAACTTATTTGAAAAGTCATTACTTTATTACATTGCTCAACATTTGTCATAATTAGTTTAAGCAATGAATTTGTATCCCCTCTTGTTGTACTTCAGCTGCATATTTTCTGCCATTTTCTTCAAATCTGAAAACGTTGTGAAGCCCTGCCCATTTCCTGAAGAATTGCATTCTGGGCCCTAAAGTACGGAAATAGTGTCCTCTGCCTGTATACTTCATATTTTGGTGAATTCAGTACAACATCCGGGAACTTTTGGAATACTAACTATATCCATATATACTCAATTCACGTCACAAATAGTACGGTTAGTATGAGTATTCGACCACAGCTTTTATGCGATGTCTAAATCTGGCTTCTCTACGGCCTCTGCATGATGAATCAACGCTTGTGGGAACAGACCCATCACAGTATGGAGCGCACAGTTCACAATGTACAGTATGTAGACTCATGATAACTTTTTTTCTTGAGACAGGTAGGCTAGATTTGATGCAGCACAGCCTTTGCTATAGTAATATAACGACTGAATGCGCGTCTAATTTATCCATCTCCATCTGGTTTTCGGGGGTCACCTTGTTTTTTAATTGTAGAGATTATTTTTTTCATTACAGCTGCAGAGTTTTAAAACAGCCTATCACTCGAATACGGTTGCCTTAAATCAGTGCACGCGTGAGCACTCTCTCACAGTCTTTCTCTCTCTCCATTCAAATTGCATCCAAAATAGATAATCGTGTTCTAGATTGATACTGTATAAAGTATAGCCCTATATATAGGCTTAGATTTCCTAGCATACTTCTTTCACATAATACATTCAATGCAGTATTAGCCTTATATTTAGACTGAACAAAAATATAAATGCAACATGTAAAGTGTTGGTCCCATAAAGTGTTGGTCCCATGAGCTGAAATATAAAATCCCAGAAATGTTCTATATACACAAAAAGCTTATTTTTCACAAGTTTTGTGCATAATTTTTTTTATATCCCTGTTAGTGAGCATTTATCCTTTACCAAGATAATTCCTCCACTTGACAGGTGTGGCATATCAAGAAGCTGATTAAACAGCATGATCATTACACCGGTGCACCTTGTGCTGGGGACAATAAAAGGCCACTTTAAAATGTGCAGTTTTGTCACACAACAACACAATCTCACACTTAATTTGTGCAAATCTCTAACAAAAGTATTTCAGCAGATTTCACACGTTTTCATGCGAAAAGACACACATTTTTGTGTGACTTAATTAGTAGGAAAATACACACATTTTTGTGAGACAACATTCATAGTTAAATATATATTTTTAGGGGAAAACTTTGGAACAATCTTTTGAAAGTTATTAGAGCAATGCACAATGGGCAATGGTGTGCCACACTGGCTTTTTTATTGTGTCCCATATTTTTTTTCTATGCTTGTTTTCACTTAATACTTTGGGACACTGGTGCACTTGTAGTCAGAAAGGCCCTTTTTTCGTGTTGCCTACACAATTTTCTTCATAACGTATTTCATATTTCGTGGAGCTTACATTGAACAATTCTCTTTCTAATGTATTTAATACAAGGCACCACTTTTTCATGTACATTACACCATTTCTTTCATAATGCATTTTATAAAAGGCTATGTCGAATTTTATGAGGGTTGACAGATTTTTATTTTGTGGTATCGATGAAGGTATTTAATTGGGGATACATGGGACATTATAATACACACACAAACACTTGCTTTGTTTGTACTCATGTTATAGTCAACTCTTAACTTTTGTATGAATTATATTTTTTGATATGAGTAGTGACGCCTCTAGCATTGCGATGCTGAGGTCCTGTATGAATTATTTTTAATACAATATTTGTATCTAGTTTAACTGGTTAAATGTTTGTAGTTTGCATGTTTCAGTTATGATTAACATGGTTAAACAGTCGTAAATCTCTGCTTTATTTAGCTTTTGCTATATTTGTCATTTTTATGCATATTCTTTATTTCCACTGAAGAAATCAATGATTTATCAACACAATACTGTAAATAAATGGACACTACTTGATCTCCCTAAATGAATGGTGAGAAATGCTCTGTCTGAAGCAATTTGGCAATGGGATTCTGTTATGGAAATTTTATTCTCAATGTTCATAAACTGAACTTCAATTAAACAACTCCGTCTGTAACCCAGAATTTGTAAGATACTGGTTGAAATAAGACAGACAGGAGCCCAGTCTACAATGGTCAAAGGTGAAAGTGTTTATTCACAGTCTTTTATATTGTACAGGTTGATATACAAAAAATACCAAGGCCCCACCATATTCCCCACCCTTTCCAGGAAAAGGTACACATTCAGCGGCATATCACAATCTTACAACATAAGTCAAACTTGGACAGCTCCTAACCATCCCTCCCGTCCCAAGGACAGGGGCCTCTCACATGTGTCTGGTAGAATCAAATAATTCTTTGTTCTCCCAGATACTCCCTAGGTCAAGTCGTACCAGCCTGTTCCACTCTCCAAAAGATTCATTTCTAAACACACACATTAATTGGACTACCATTTGTCTTATAACCCTATCTCTATTGCATACATTTTCAGAGTGGAATATTCTTAGATAGTACAAACATTTAGTCATTAAACATAAAATCTATAACAATCCACCCTTTTGACTAAATTTTTACACACAATCACCCATCTATATTGATTAGAATTAATAATGACACCACACCAAATAGAAACAACCTATGAAGAAATAACACCACATCTATTTTGATTAGAATTATCATTGCCACACAAAACGATTACACAAAACCAATACATGTATTTACATCTGATCGTCATCAATTACTGTTCTAGGCCTATATCCAATCATAACTCTTCTAGGTAGGATTTTCATTATAAACTTGATCAAATAGACAACATTACTAAACATTAAAAATAGTTTCATCTAATTCAGGCTCCTCTGGATTAAAACCAGTAGCATTCTCTGTCAATCTAGAAGGCATGTATCTGTCGTCACATGGTCTGAGTCTGGCAGGGCCATGGAGAATCATCACCGCCTTTTCCAGAGACCTAGACACAAAATCTCACACACACAGAATCTAACAACACCCACACAACACCAACACAGTCCTACAGGTGAAAGTTGCCCACAACACAGTAATCATTACATTTTCCCATTGCCCAAACATATTGTCAAACCAACTCATCAGAGCTGGAGCTATGTTATTGGGGAAGAAGGTACAGCACATTATTCCCCCATCATTCTGCAGACGCCACCCTTTCAGCCAATAACACATCTAGAGCCAACCTATTTTGCCAGGTCATGAGGGAGGTGGCGGATAATTGTTCAGAGATTCCCATCACTGCATCTCTAGTCTTATTCACAAATCCTTGTTGATTATAATACATATAATTGATCCAATCAACATTTTTTGTTATCGTTACCCACCAGAAGAACGTAGTGATAAAACCCTCCCCAATCTGATTCATAGCTTTATACTCGTCTAGAACTTCTCTGGCGATGCCTATGACATCCATCCAAATAGAACTGCCTACATTAGAACCTATATTTCTCATTTTCCTAGTTATCCCGTCCAGAACTGGCCTCTGATGACTAATGCTAACTGGTTGGACCAATAATACCAGAACACAAGTGCCCCTCCACCCTTTAGGTAATGCCTGTCAGAGGCCTCCTTTATTGGTACAAGCCCACCACACATCAGTTATAGAATCTGTAAGGTTGAGAATTTTCTCCTATACTTCTGAACCCAAATCAGTCACATTGACAGACATCTATTGAGATCCACCACAAGACCTGGGTCTTTCGTGAAGTTGGTCTCTACCGACTGGATTAATGAACAGGAAAAATCGTGTCCATAATCATCAGTGTAAGCCCAATACCTTCATTCCGTGTCTGGTTCTGTGACTCTTTGGAGGGTTACTACTACATCTACTCTACAGTCATTAATATCCAAGATCAAGATCACTTTCCATTCACATACCCCGGTCCCCAAGTACGTTTAATTACCTAGGCCAGGAACAAGATGAAGTGGGTCCCAAACAGAAAGATAAAGGTATCACAAAGTCCTGAATTATCTTATACAATTTATTATGCACCCATATTCCTGCTCTATTAGGGAAATGTTTGATATTTACCTTAAATCTTACATCATCACCTATTTGGACTCCTTCTTTATATCCTTCTTATTCATGATGGGTCAGGTATTATATAACTAGTCTTTTACTTCTTATCCTCTTTGCGCACGGATCCCGCTAGCGGGATCAAATTTCGACAACATCCGGTGAAATTGCAGAGGCTACAAAAATCGTAATATTAAACAATCATGAAAATACAAGTGTCTTACATGGTTCAAAAGCTTAGAATCTTGGTAATCCAACTGCATTGTCAGATTTCAAAAAGGCTTTACGGCGAAAGCATACCATACGATTATCTGAGGACAGTGGCCCACACCAAAATCATTTTTCAACCAGCACAGGCGTCAGAAAAATCACAAATTGCAATAAAAGAAATCACTTACCTATGAAATCTTGCTCTGTTTGCAATCCCAGGGCTCACAGCTACACAGTGAATGGCCTTTTGTTTGATAAAATCCATTTTTATAGCCTAACACGAAACATTTTGTAAACCGCTTGTTTCCGTGAATTCCGTCTCATTCACCTTTCGACTAAACATTCGATGTAAACACACACACTAAACTTCCGTTTATCCAGTCATGTTTAGTTTCCTTGCAATCCTCTGGTTGTTTGTTACAACCACAATGATGGCTTTTTTTCCCCGGGACAAACTGCCCGAAATAAACCGATTTGAAGACAACAAGTAATGACCTCATTGCGCACCAATGATATGACTGCTGTTTCGTTGATTGACTGTATTTTGGCCCAATGACCACTGATCGTCTTGAAATCTAGCTTGGTAGATAGCCAATGAGCTGAGGTAAATGGCAACCTGTAGTGTTTATGTGTTCGAAGACTAGCACATGTAGTCAACTCCGGCGTAAAGAGGGTCTTTCACCATTCACCATTCTGACTGGAAGGAGCCACGTGCGTTACGCATAGCATTATTTCGGTAAAGAGCATTTTCAGCAATTTTTTTATAAAATAATATGGGGACTAAATCAGGAAAATCTAAATCTAAGTCTAGGTATACAGATGTAAACCAAATTATAGACTAAATTGATAGGGAAAGTGAGACAGAGTTTCTCCTTGACGAAGATTCTGTTAGCGAGCATAGCTATGACTCACAGACGGAATAATATTTTTTACACGAAGAGGACATCGTTTTGGACTGGTAAGTAATTTCTCATGCTAATGCCGTTGTTTGAAATTAATAATATCAAATATTATTCGATATTTTTATTTATTTATTTGCAATATATAAAAATATAATCAGTAATGAAATGTGTAAGTACACATTGGCTATACATTGTGGGTGGGGGTATTTGTATTGACCCATAACGTGTGTGTGTATATATATATATTATACATATACTTTATTTTTTATTTTTATATATATAAAAACGCAATTGAGTAGAATGTAACAGCAAACACACACCTCAACACAGCGACCATGCTTCCTCCACTCAATAAAACATATTGTGTGGATTAGAAACATAGCCACCATGCCGAGATGCGTGTGTCTGCCGCTCCACCCCACCCCCGTATGAAATTGCCATTGGAGGCTGTTGAAGGGAGGGCAGGCCCACAACAATGGCCGGAGTGGAATGGAACAGCACTTCACCATAGTGACTGTGTTACCTCTACTCTATAAAATGCATATCTGTTTATTTTACGTGTTGATACTGGGATCATACGTAAAAGTATTCTTACTGAACTTTTGTCTTTCACAGTGCCTCTGACTCTGAATGGACCCCTGCTGTCTCCAGCTCCACACCATCTAGAGGTGTGAAGACAGCAATAAAGAAGCGTTTGTATTATCTTCTACCAGATCTATTATTCTTTATTGTGTAATACTTTCAAAAAATATATATTTTTTTATTTTGGGTGTGTTAGAATAGCATTTTGGTATTTTGTATATAGTTATTGGCTTCAAAATGTAGCACTTCACCAATTTGGCCACTTGGGTACATTTGGGTACATTTGGGTACATTTGGGTAACTTGTGTGGGACACCTGGGTGACTTCATGCAAAATGTCATGTAGCTCGCTCATTTCGGAAGTTATCATTCTGAAACTTTGCACAAGTACTGTTGCCCTCTTATGTTCTTCATTGAAATGATCCCCAGCATCCTATCTGAATGTTTGTCTTTTCTTGTTCATTTCAAAGATGATGCAACAACAATAAAAAACAAAAAACTTATGTTTTCTGTTTGTATTATCTTCTACCAGATCTATTGTGTTATATTCTCCTACATTCAATTCACATTTCCACAAACTTCAGAGTGTTTCCTTTCAAATGGTACCATGAATATGCATATCCTTGCTTCTGGGCCTGAGCTACAGGCAGTTAGATTAGGGTATGTCTTCAGGCGGAAATTGAGAAGAGGGGGTAGCTGTAAGAGGTTTTAAACCTGTCAGCGACATATAATTTATACTGGAGGTGTTGAATCAGGATTTATAAAAAAGATCATCAAAACTTTGATGCAGCTCAAGGTACCCCATATCCCAAAAACCGACAACCCTCTCCTGCCCTTAGCCAGTCTGCTAGGTACCACCCCATACTCACACCTCTAGGGAACACGATACAGTGATGATAGGTCGGGGTAGGAAATCTTCGTTAACAGAAGCGACCCCCAGACCCTATCGGTCCAGTTCTGCTCTCTAACTCTGCGTGTGTTCCACAGTGTTTGTATGTGTTCCTACCTTTCTGCAGTGGGTAACGTTGACCCAGGTTGCTCTTTCTGATATTCTAATGGCAAAGGCCGCGTCCAAAATAACCTGGTAGGGACCTTCCCAATGGAGCTGCTTCCAGTCCTTTTTCTTCAGAGACTGGACCCACACCCAGTCACCAGGCTGGATCGTATGGCTCCCCTCCTTCTGTAGTTCTTCTGTTGGGCATAAAATCTCTGACATACAGATGTGGTTAGCAAACAACTTCTCATGTGATCTGCTACTTTATCTTCCTAACTCTCATTCTAAAAGGTCTACCAAATACTTTCTCAAATGGAGATAATCCCTCCTTGTCTGGGGTTATCCGAATATCTCATTAATACTATTAGTAGACATTTTACCCAATTTCATCCTGTACTCAGGTGTGTCTATCTTAACCTACTTTTAATCGTAGAATTCATGTTCTATAATATAATAATAATTAAACACTGTTTCTTTCCTTCGCTCCTGTTGAGCTCTATAAAATCCATTTCCAACAAAAATTGTATTAACAAAAAATGTTATTAAGTAATCTGTGTTGTCCAACAATCTCTACCATATCTAACAATCATCTCTAATATCTAACAATCGTCTCTACTATATAAGTAATTTGTGTTGTCCAACAATCTCTACCATATCTAACAATCATCTCTAATATCTAACAATCATCTCTACTATATAAGTAATTTGTGTTGTCCAACAATCTCTACCATGTCTAACAATCATCTCTAATATCTAACAATCATCTCTACCATATCCCTCCTGTTGATACAAGGCTCTGCCCCTGTATCAAAACACTACCATATCTAAAAATGTCTCTACCATATATAAAAATTGAGAAATCATAACAAATAAATCAATTTCTGCCTGCTACACAGAATAGTGACTAGGTCGTGATTCTACCTCTAAGTTTTTAGTAAGAGTAACAACATCATACCCAGTTGTATTCGAAACATCTCAGTTTTACCTTGAAGACTCATCTATAAACATAGTAATTTCTCCATCTGTTAATGGCAAATCTGTCAAATCAGGCCTATGCAACACAACTTTCTCAGTTACACAATAAATGTGGGCTCCCATCAGTACTGTTAGTATAAGTGTGGAGGTATCCAGAGTTGCACATCTCTCAATAGTCAAATTTGGCATGTCTAACAATATAATACAAGACACAAAAGACCACCTTATACAAAGGAGAGGAGTAACAAGCCACTGGCTTATCCTTCTTCCCCCATGTTTCTAGGTCAAAGCTGACGTCATGACCCCCTCCCTACAGTCCACAGTCTGAGTAAACGAACAGTCATATCTAGGGAATGCCAAACAAAACTTCCTATCTGTATCTGTCTGCGGATGGGCATTGCGCAACCCAGTCATTAATCTTCTTTCCCTTTGATACCCAATAACCCATACTCTCCCATCGTTCTGACTAAGTCCTAACTATACCAGCAACAAGGTTCGCTGTCCCCACAGATTACCATGTTGTTCTTAACTATGTGGGCCTTCATGCCCCTTTCAGTGGGTGGTACAGCTATATTTAAAAGTGTCATCACATCCCTTCCCAATAGGTTAACGGGACACAACTTGGAAATTAGCACCAGTACCATTGCTTCCCCCCCTGAAGCCTCATGAGTCAGAACAATGTTAAAAATGGTTTCTGTTCCTGTGCTAGAGCTAAATCTACTGTAGCTAACTCAAATACCTAGTAATTAGGTATCTATCTTATCCTCCTCATCTACACTGTCTGGCGATGTGCGCCTACCCTTTTCACCCCATATACTCCCTACTGCCTTAGAACAATTCTGATGGTTGTCTAATTGCATGTTCTAACACACGTGTGTTCAGACCAAAACTCTCTCTCTACTCCTCCTGGCCTCTCCCCTCCTCTTTCTACTCATAGGGCGGGGGAGCCTTTCTCTGTCCCAAAACTCTCTCTCTACTCTCTATATGGAGGCTGAACAAGGCTCTATTTCCCAAACACTATCCATATCATTTCCTAAGGAGATAATAATAATCTCCTAAAGTAATAGTACAATTTGGATAGAAAATAGTGTTTCTCACAAAACATTTTTTTTTATGAAATTCATTTTTTTCCTTCTCCAATTTCTAGTGAAAGTGATCAGTTTTCACCAGGAATTGTTCAACTATTCAGGGATTTTCAAAATAGTTTTATACAAATTAAATCCCACACTTCAGTGAGACCTCCGCAATCACATTGATTGTCTGTGTGTACTTGGGTGTGTGTGTTAAACCATATGTTGAAATCAAACAGAAATGTCCAGACACTTCCCTGACCCACTTAGACATTCCTACTCATTCACATCACACACACACACAGTATTATATGGTTGGTCTCTCACTGCCATAATCATGTACAAACACTATGTAATCGTTAATAGACCAATTTCCAATCAGTACATTTGATAGCTATTATACAGTAGATTATTTATGTTAACCATTATCTATTGTCTCCCTTAATTAACATACATACACATGTATTTGACTTCAATTTTTCCTGAAAGCAAGCACTATATTCAAACCTCATCATATAATATAGTTTTCCATTAAGTGGAATTGACCTTACTTTAAACTAACCAATCCCAGAGGCCCTTTCCAGTAATCCTATCAGTTTAACCTTTGCATTAGTTTAGTCAAATGCAAAACTATTAGTTAACAAATGTTGGACCTTCAAAAAGTTGGTGTTGCCTTATCAGCTTGATTGTCAAACAACAGTAATGTTTTATTCATACCTTTACTTTTAAACATCCCACTAATTACTTGCTTCCAACCACCTCTCTTTTTGCTAACGTTTGTTACCATTTTATTTTTTTAATTTGTTGAATATAGTTAAAACAAACCTATTTCTGCTTTTTACAGGGAGGCCACTTGAATTAGTTATTATATCCTCTTCCAATGTCTCAATTCTATGCATTTATTTCGAATAAGGAAAACAGAGACTGAAGTTTTTCTTGAGTCGCATGGTTCTTAGTACTTTACCAAAGCCATAACTCCTCGTGTTTCTGCTCTACCACATACAGTGGGGAAAAAAAGTATTTAGTCAGCCACCAATTGTGCAAGTTCTCTCACTTAAAAAGATGAGAGAGGCCTGTAATTTTCATCATAGGTACACTTCAACTATGACAGACAAAATGAGGAAAAAAAATCCAGAAAATCACATTGTAGGATTTTTTATGAATTTATTTGCAAATTATGGTGGAAAATAAGTATTTGGTCACATACAAACAAGCAAGATTTCTGTCTCTCACAGACCTGTAACTTCTTCTTTAAGAGGTTCCTCTGTCCTCCACTCATTACCTGTATTAATGGCACCTGTTTGAACTTGTTATCAGTATAAAGACACCTGTCCACAACCTCAAACAGTCACACTCCAAACTCCACTATGGCCAAGACCAAAGAGCTGTCAAAGGACACCAGAAACAAAATTGTAGACCTGCACCAGGTTGGGAAGACTGAATCTGCAATAGGTAAGCAGCTTGGTTTGAAGAAATCAACTGTGGGAGCAATTATTAGGAAATGGAAGACATACAAGACCACTGATAATCTTCCTCGATCTGGGGCTCCACGCAAGATCTCACCCGTGGGGTCAAAATGATCACAAGAACGATGAGCAAAAATCCCAGAACCACACGGGGACCTAGTGAATGACCTACAGAGAGCTGGGACCAAAGTAACAAAGCCTACCATCAGTAACACACTACGCCGCCAGGGACTCAAATCCTGCAGTGCCAGACGTGTCCCCCTGCTTAAGCCAGTACATGTTCAGGCCCGTCTAAAGTTTGCTAGAGAGCATTTGGATGATCCAGATGAGGATTGGGAGAATGTCAGATGAAACCAAAATATAACTTTTTGGTAAAAACTCAACTCATCGTGTTTGGAGGACAAAGAATGCTGAGTTGCATCCAAAGAACACCATACCTACTGTGAAGCATGGGGGTGGAAACATCATGCTTTGGGGCTGTTTTTCTGCAAAGGGACCAGGACGACTGATCCGTGTAAAGGAAAGAATGAATGGGGCCATGTATCGTGAGATTCTGAGTGAAAACCTCCTTCCATCAGCAAGGGCATTGAAGATGAAACGTGGCTGGAGTCTTTCAGCATGACAATGATCCCAAACACACTGCCCGGGCAACGAAGGAGTGGCTTCGTAAGAAGCATTTCAAGGTCCTGGAGTGGCCTAGCCAGTCTCCAGATCTCAACCCCATAGAAAATCTTTGAAAGTCCGTGTTGCCCAGCGACAGCCCCAAAACATCACTGCTCTAGAGGAGATCTGCATGGAGGAATGGGCCAAAATACCAGCAACAGTGTGTGAAAACCTTGTGAAGACTTACAGAAAACGTTTGACCTCTGTCATTGCCAACAAAGGGTATATAACAAAGTATTGAGATAAACTTTTGTTATTGACCAAATACTTATTTTCCACCATAATTTGCAAATAAATTCATAAAAAATCCTACAATGTGATTTTCTGGATTTTTTTCCCTCATTTTGTCTGTCATAGTTGAAGTGTACCTATGATGAAAATTACAGGCCTCTCTCATCTTTTTAAGTGAGAGAACTTGCACAATTGGTGGCTGACTAAATACTTTTTTTCCCCACTGTAGCATACATATTTTATCAACGTTGAACGTCAAATCTAGACTTTTAGCGATGGTTCGAATGTGGCGAAATACAACGTTAGACTCCATTTTAAACTTAATATCCACTAATGAACAGAGTTAATTCAAACTTCCTAAATCATAATTCCTACTATTCCTACTACATCTAAGCTAATCGTGGCTAACTCATTTAGCTAACGTTATGTCCAGATACAAGAAAATACATCAGTGAGACCTACTCACCTCGCAAAGCTAGTTAGGCTCCTCACTTATCATATATTCGCGACGAATTGGTAGAATTTACATGCAATTCTTTTAGCAACTCCATGGTTTTACAATAATTTCCAAACCACATCATTATACTGTGATATTCATAATAATTCCCTGCTTCTCTTTCTGGGCTGTGTTGGTCATTCTTTCTGTTTTCCTTTCTTCTTGCAATTGCGTCGAATATGTCCCTTCCGCCCACAATAATCGCTGGGGGCTGGACAGTCCCTCGCGAAGTGCCCTGTCTTCTGACAATTAAAACACTTTTTCCTTTCTCACCTACACCGGTGGAACATTTGTTCCCGGAATTCTCTCCCTTTCCTGTCTGTCTCGGGAGCGCCAAAAGAACTGGCAATCTGATCTGTACTATCCATGTCTGACTTGGTTCTACCTTTTCTCCTACATCTGCCGCTCTCCTGGCTAGCCCTGATCGGTTCTGTCGGTTCTGTCTTGGAGAATGTGTCTGATATTTTCCCCTCCCCGACCTGTCTCTATCCTGCACTGCCTGGGTCTCGGCCCATCTCCTCTCCAACTCCAACTTTCTCAGTGCTGCCGCGATTAGCTCCAGCTCCCTCTCCATTTCTCTCTCTCCCTCTCTCTGTAGCTCTGCACTATCCGCACCCCGATCGTAAGCTGGGGGAGGCTCAGCCAGAGATGGATATAGTTTTTGACACCCACCCAATTGGTGGACTATCTCGGCTGGGGGAGAGGAGGGTGGCGTTTCTTGACTCACTATGTCGTTCCTTTCCTGGCTGTCTGGGATCCTCTTTCTATCCCCTTTTACTCTCTTTCTGGCTTCCCCTTCTACTCTCTTTCTGGCTTCCCCTTCTACTCTCTTTCTGGCTTCTGAAAGCCAGACTCTAGCTGTGTTTAAACCCTCTTTCCTCTGCTTATTCTCATCCTTTCCACATTCCTTATGTATCTGTTTTATTATAGATTCTAGCTTTCCCACCTCTAGACGTCCATCAAATCCATACTTCTTTCTCCATTTTGGACCAAAATAAATGTTTCTTTTATCTTTTAACTCCATATAGCGCTCATCTCCCGTAAGTTCGGGAACCTCTTTTGAAGATTTACTTCCCATTGTTAATAATAAAAACCTTTCTATGTGTTTCACACGTAATGTGTATGTCACTACCCCCTATGTGTGTGTGCTAGGCTGACCCTCTATGTTCCCAATATATGTGTATTAGGTCTCCATGATCTATGTGTGTGGTTCCTAACGTTATCAAATTACTCTAATTATGGTTCTATGTATATTCCCACACCCTATGTGATATGTATTCTACTATGTTTGATTCTCCGGTCTGGAAACTTTATCTATAGAGGGGACTTTTGATTGGACATTAGATCTCACCCGTATACAACTATCTGTTGTTCCTTGGGACTTTTGAAGTTAATATCTCATATCTCACACCGCTAAATTAGGTTTCCCTCTCCTCCTCCTATTTTTGGACTTAATTTCAGTGACCAGTCTGTAGAATTGATGGTGTTATCTCGTTCACATAGGATTACCGTCTATCTCACAAAATATGTCTTTTGAATCATCAGCCATGGCTAATTTACCATTTAAGTTATCCTATTCACAAAATCACCATCTTTTCACAAAGCACCCACCTATTTAATATCCCCTGCGTTAATAACCCGTATGGACTGCTACAGAGTCCGGAGCTATTAAGCTATTTTTATTTATGGCAGTGCCTTACCTCAGGTCATTTCGGACCTGCTTCCTTCCTAGATCGTTTATAGATCGTTTAAAGTTAACTTCCTACTACTTACAAAGTAGATAATAGTAAATCTGTTAAGAATGATTGAGCTCCTATTTTTGCTCAATTCCAAACACGTTAGAACCAAAACAAACTCTTATTTTTGCTAAATTCCAAACATTTTAGAACCACAATTAAGAAATCTCAAACCATTCCCTCCTAAATAAATCTGTGAATAAAGAGTTTACTGACCTGTCTTGCAGACTGGGAAAAGCAATGTCGGTTGGATCTCGTCACCGTCTCTGTCGTTCTTAGATATACACCGGCCTGCAATAGTTCCCCAATGTCACGGGTCAGGTCTTTGATCTTACGGATGCGATCATCCCCCCGTGCATGGTATTCGGCGTGTTATCTTTGGACGACAGACAGATATTGAGATCCGGCTCGAAGGACCAAATTTCAATTAAACAACTCCGTCTGTAACCCAGAATTTGTAAGATACTGGTTGAAATAAGACAGACAGGAGCCCAGTCTACAATGGTCAAAGGTAAAAGTGTTTATTCACGTGAGAGCTCTGATTTTCAAAGGTGTACATAGTCTTTTCTATTGTACAGGTTGATATACAAAAAATACCAAGGCCCCACCATATTCCCCACCCTTTCCAGGAAAATAGTGTTTTCCCACAGTACACATTCAGCGGCATATCACAATCTTACAACATAAGTCAAACTTGGACAGCTCCTAACCATCCCTCCCGTCCCAAGGACAGGGGCCTCTCACATGTATCTGGTAGAATCAAATAATTCTTTGTTCTCCCAGATACTCCCTAGGTCAAGTCGTACCAGCCTGTTCCACTCTCCAAAAGATTCATTTCTAAACACACACATTAATTGGACTACCATTTGTCTTATAACCCTATCTCTATTGCATACATTTTCAGAGTGGAATATTCTTAGATGTACAAACATTTAGTCATTAAACATAAAATCTATAACAGATTCACAGCCCTATAACAAGTTATACGTTTTTTTTACAACCTATGGGGGATAAGATATAGGGAATAGTGGCATAGGAGAGTCTGAAATGAATTAAATAAATATGTTCAATGTCAGCAGCAATTTACAGAGAGAAATGTTCAGTCTGAGGCCATTCACTTATTGGTTTCACAGCCCTATATTTTTTATTGGCCCAGCGCTCTAACCACTAGGCTACCTGCCACCCCAGTAATAATGACGCAAGTTCTATCACCTTAAAAAAAGTTGATTTATAACCTGTGGGGTAAAACATGTTGGGCAAAGTGGTACAGGAGAGTCTGACATATAACCCCTAACTTGAGTTCAGTCTTCACCAATGAGATCCAAGAGGAGCCTAGCTTCATCCTTTATGAAAGGTCTTGATTCTAGGCCATAGACAATCCTACATCCATCTTATTGGATCAGAACAGATAGGATCAAAAGTGATTCATAATACTGGTTTGCATCCTAAAAAAAGGCTAGTTGTGTTTTGCTGCATAACACACATTATTTGTCTACCCATATGATGTGGATCATTGTCAGGTATTTAGATGTATAAGCTTCAGTAACAAAATAACACCATGGTTGTAATAACACTTTAAACAGCTAGTTTGTAAATGTGTAGAATGTGTTTGTTTTGGGTCCACGCTGGTATGTTAACTATGTAAATTAGACAATCACAGAGGATTTTCTTCTGAATAACTGGTCGGGGTATAGCACTTTCCATTCAGCTTCAGGCAACTTCGATGTAAGGCTTGATCACACCTGTAGTGACTACTTTTATCCGTCACGCCAATTATTGCTTATCCATTGTTCACTAGATATATCAATGTAATTACACAATTGAAAAACAGAATGCTTCCCACCACTAGATCACATAACTAGACATGAGCTGGACGTGATCCCAACGCTGCCACCAATGTAGTGGAAGAAAGTGAAAGCTGCAACAGGGACTCTAACCAGGGCTCATATATGGCAAAGTGAGTTCTAACGGCTGTTGACATGAAAGCCTAGTAGGCCTCTGGGCAAAGGCAGTAGGCCTACAATGATGGCATATGCCTTGTTACAACAGCCTAAGTATATAACATGACTGATATGACCGTAATAATCATCATGAAATGGCCTTGGAAGTGCCATAAATGTAAGTCAACATAATTCATTATTTTAATTAACCTGTTTAACTGCATTGATATGGCTTAATTGATCATAATCCAGACTTGTTATAGTTGCCGATACCATGCAGTTGCGCCTGGGGAATTTAAACAGTCTTCTGTTTCCCACATTTATTGATTAATTAATTTCCCATTATGAAAATGTATCCCCATTCCCAGATCAAATACCTTAATCGATACCACAAAAAAACTGGCAAATACGGCTTTTTACTCCAATCTTGCAACCCTCATAAAATCCGACATAGAACCAGTATTCCAAAATATTACGCAAAAAACAAGCATAGAAAACAGCATTGACATTAATAATAAAATAAAAAAAACATGAGGCTACTATTATATTAAGTTTTTATATTATTATATTATGGATTTCGGTGACAACCCTGGTTGATTAACAATATTGGGTTGTTAACACGTTTGTTTTTTATTTAAATAAATGTGGGACACAAAAAAAGACAATGTAGAACACCATTGCCCAAAATGCATTGACCAATAACTTTCAAAGGATTGTTCCGAAGTTTGCCCCCAAAAATGCATTAAGTTGCACAAAATGTGTGTATTTTAACACTAATTATGCTACACAAAAAACGCACAAAATCTGCTGAAATACTTTTTGTACATGTTCACTGGATTAAAATATATATATTATGTCCCCTCCACTTCTAAAGCTGGTTATGCATAATAAGCTTCTAATTTATAGCCTCTGTGTAAAGCGTCTGTGTGTTGCAGGTGTTGAGGAGTCAGGCGCAGGACAGCAGATATGAGTAAATATAGCAAATTTTACTCAATATATTAACAAACGTCAAAAATAATCCAAGCCCACGAATACGGACCGCAATACAATAGAACAATCACTCACAAACAAACATGGGGGAACAGAGGGTTAAATAATCAACAAGTAATTGTGGGATAGAAACCAGGTGTGTAAAACAAGACAAAAACAATGGAAAAATGAAAAGTGGATCGGTGATGGCTAGAAAAACGGTGACGTCGACTGCCGAACGCTGCCCGAGCAAGGAGAGGGACTGACTTCGGTGGGAGTCGTGACACTCTGTCTTTTGCCCAATACGCAAGCACCTGTGCTCCGCTGGCGTCTCTTTAAAAAAACGCTCTTTAGCTCTTGGAGTCCCATACAGGAAAAGCTAGACTAGAATAGCTTGTTGGACATTTTTTTGTTGTTGCGTTTGTTATACCAATAGACTTTTCGAAGAAGGACGCAAGCTCTTTTTTTCTGAATGTTAAATACAGCAGCCAATAGAACTCATGGGTAGTTTGAAAGAAGAGTGAATGCGCGATCGCGGTAGGTTATAAGCAGTTATCTATTCAGACCCATAACCATTCAATCTTCGTGAAGAGAAGTGAAAGCCTTCTTCATCTAATTCTAGTACTATATTATTCAAGGATGCCATTAGAATGATTAAGATAAGGAAAGCTTATTTTATTTAACTGTTGAAAGCGAGGAAGAATGAAGCAACAATACAGAGAGAAACGGAGGTAGGCTAAGAACATTAGGGGGAAGTATTATGAAAGGTAAAGTCTAATTCACCAGCCTATACTTCTAACTTTGTAGGCCACATGTGCTGTAGCAGAATCGCATGTTCTCTTCTGCTTATTCATGGTTTAAACAATGTGCATAATTCCAGTCCATATAATACAGTATAATACAATACAGTACAGTAATACAGTTCACACTCAAAATGATTAGCCTACTGGAGCTAGTTTAATTTATTTACCAAAGAGAGCATATACAGTTGAAGTCGGAAGTTTACATACACTTAGGTTTGAGTCATTAAAACTAGTTTTTCAACCACTCCACAAATTTCTTGTTAACAAAGTTTTGGCAAGTCGGTTAGGACATCTACTTTGTGCATGACACAAGTAATTTTTCCAACAATTGTTTACAGATAGATTATTTCCCTTATAATTCACTGTATAATTCACTGTAAATTATGTAATGGTTTTAGAAGCTTCTGATAGGCTAATTGACATAATCTGAGTCAATTGGAGGTGTACCTGTGGATGTCTTTCAAGGCCTACCTTCAAACTCAGTGCCTCTTTGCTTGACATCATCGGAAAATCAAAAGAAATCAGCCAAGACATCATAAAATTAATTGTACACCTACACAAGTCTGGTCAGCTGTAGATGAGGTCATTCATGTTTAGGTTAAGTTAGAGGCATTTGGCATGATTTACTGTCCAATCCATCCACTTCCAACACAGCGCACCATTATCACAGACTGTTACACTTGAATGTTTTTGTGTGACTTCACATAACTTTTTTTCTGAAAGATTATTCTTTATTTTTTTGAATGGCAGATGGATTGTTCAGATTGAACTATAATTGCTTTATCAATCATCAATGGCTGCACGCACATGTGAACAGGGATAGAGAGTGAGATAGGCATAGGGGCTTCATCAATATGTTCCACTGGGACCTGATATCTCACTGGGGAAATATAAAGCAAGACGCATCACCAACTTAACATTCATCCATAGCATGGGTGCTAAAGATGGATTTCATCAAACTTCCCAGGGGAGTGAAGGACATGTTCAATTCAATTTAAATTGTGTAGAGTTTGACATGTTTTAGACGTCTCACAATTTTGTCACATTGTCAGAGTGACAGAGAGACAAAAACCCCAGAGAGAGGCAACCCCCTTTCAAAAGCAATCACCAGAAGTACCAGGACAAGAAACACCTCCCTTAACTTGATCTAGGGAGGGACTAAGCAATGTTGAGAAAAACAGTTTGCTTTTGGATTGATATGTTAAAAATTGAACCAAAATGAATGTGTACTATAATTCCCATTTGAGAATGGAGGTGGTGTTGCACAATCTATCTTTATGATTGAATGTGTATATTTCAGTCAATTTGCTCTGTGCCTCACAGTTGAGTGGAGTTCAATTTTATACAAAGAAGAAACATGATGACTTTAGAGAGCAAAATCTCAGTGGACCATTAATACAAGAGCTTACAACAGATCGACATTTCCTTGGGGTGCAAGTCATTCTTTGTCCCTGTGGATTAACTAGCTAGTCAGACACTCAGGAATGTTTTCCTCTCAAAGATGCATTCTGAAATGGCCAAGTACCAATTGAGAATATCTCACTATTGGTTTGTTGGGCAATCTGGAGAATGCGATTGAAGCAGACCTAGTGAGTTAATTGAGTTCAGTTATACTTACACTACTGTTGAAAAGTTTGGGGTCACTTAGAAATGTCCTTGTTTTTAAAAGAAAAGCTAATTTTTTGTCCATTAAAATAACATCAAATTGAAATACAGTGTAGACATTGTTAATGTTGTAAATGACTATTGTAGCTGGAAACTGCAGAGTTTTTATGGAATATCTACATAGGCGTACAGAAGCCCACTATCAGCAACCATCACTCCTGTGTTCCAATGGCACGTTGTGTTAGCCAATCCAAGTTTATTGTTTTAAAAGGCTAATTGATCATTAGAAGACCCTTTTGCAATTATATTAGCACAGCTGAAAACTGTTGTGCTGATTAAAGACTAGTTGAGACTAGTTGAGTGTCTGGAGCATCCGCATTTGTGCGTTCGATTACAGGCTGAAACTGGCCAGAAACTAAGAACTTTCTTCTGAAACTCGTCAGTCTATTCTTGTTCTGAGAAATGAAGGCTATTCCATGCGAGAAATTGCCAAGAAACTGAAGATCTCGTACAACACTGTGTACTACTCCCTTCACAGAACAGCGCAAACTGGCTCTAACCAGAATAGAAAGAGGAGTGGGAGGCCCCGGTGCACAACTGAGCAAGAGGACAAGTACATTAGAGTGTCTCATTTGAGAAACAGATGCCTTACAAGTCCTCAACTGGCAGCTTCATTAAATAGTACCAGTAAAACATCAGTCTCAACAGTGAAGAGGCGACCCCGTGATGCTGGCCATATCTCAGACTGGCCAATAAAAAGAAAAGATTAAGATGGGCAAAAGAACACAGACACAGGACAGAGGAACTCTGCCTAGAAGGCCAGCATTCCGGAGTCGCCTCTTCACTGTTGACGTGAAGAGGCAATGAAGGCAACATGTAACCAGCCAAAACCAGCCATCGCATTTCACAGAATCTCAGTGAACTTCATTGTAATTGTAATTTAGCAATTTGCAGATTAGTAAATAATATTTTTATAGATTCTGTATGTTGTTTGTTGGCCTTGTTTATTTGTTATAAATATGTGTGTAAACCGTTTCCAATTCAGTGTATGAGGCTGCTGATAAAGAGATAAAACATGTCTCCTCTCCACTGTGAAGGGCTGACAAGCTCAGCAGGGGTAGTTACCATGAGAATGATAAATATTTCACAACGCCCCAGTCAACTGTGTGAAGTTAGCTGCGTTTGGAAGACAAAATAGAGAGTAGAGTAAAGAAACAGGTCAATAATAGTAATTTGAAACATGGTTTTCTTGTTGAGGCTCTCTATTGAGGCTCTAAAACTGGTGTCTATTAACAGCCTCCGCTGATGCAAGTGCAGAAACATATTTATCACTCATCCAAATTCATATTTGTACACAAATCCTATCAAGAACACACAGAGAGAGAGAGAGAGAGAGAGAGAGAGAGAGAGAGAGAGAGAGAGAGAGAGAGAGAGAGAGAGAGAGAGAGAGAGCATCAGAACTGTTTAGGGAGCGCTCCAGCTGAAGTGTTGAGTCACTAAAGAAATGTGCCGAAGAAAACAACAATAAAATCAAACAGAATACTTTCTATTTGACTTCATTCAAATCACCCTGTAGTGCTTTCATCTACTGGGAAAGGTGCCAGACTATACAAAGGAAGTATTTTTTGGGGGAGTTAGAATTTTCATTTTGACAGCTCATTGAGACAATATTAAACGAATTCCCTCCATTTATTTGCACACACAGTACATCCCCTGATACCAAACATAATCTACCATGTTTCCAAGTTATGATGAAACTGCCAGACTCAAATACTCTGATCAATATTTGAGATAAAAACATCTCAATATTATTTTCCTCAGATAATGATGGCACATCTAAATAATCTGAAAGTATGTCAATAGAAGGGGGAAACATTGCTTCCTAACTGAATTAAGCTAGTGATTTTCCCATATACACGGAACAAAAATACAAACACAACATGTAAAGTGTTGGTCTCATGTTTCATGAGCTGAAATAAAAGATCCCAGAATTTTTCCATAAGCACAAAAAGCTTATTTCTCAAAAATGTGTGCACAAATGTGTTTACATATCAATAAGCTGAACCTCTTTGGGCTAGGTGTCCCACTAGCAGGACAACTTCCGGTGAAACTGGAGGGCGCGCAATTCAAATAAATAATCATAAAAATTATGGATATTAAACATTTATGTACATACAAATGTCTTATATCGGTTAAAAGCTTAATTCTTGTTAATTTAACTGCACTGTCCGATTTACAGTAGGCTTTACAGTGAAAGCATGCCATGCGATTGTTTGAGGGCGACGCCCCACATCAAAATATTTTTCCACCGGCACAGGTATCAAAAATTCACAAATAGCGATTAAATATTCACTTACTTTTTGAAAATCTTCCTCTGATTTGTCATCCAAAGGGTCCCAGCTACAACATGTAGTGTCATTTTGTTAGATCAAATCCTTCTTTATATCCCAAAAAGTCTGTTTAGTTGGCACCATCAATTTGAGTAATTCACTCGTTCAACACGCAGAGAAAGGAATCCAAAAAAGCTACCGCTAAACTTTGTTAAAACAAGTCAAAATACATTTATATTTAATCCTCAGATACCCTAAAATGTAATTAAACTATAATATTTTATAATAAGGAAACGATATTAGCAGGTGCATGTCCTCTTCGTCGCTCACGCATACACAAATTTCCAAGTCTGTGTCCCTGCACTAAAACTCATTATTCCTCCTTGTTTTGGAAGAAACAAGCCTGAAACCTTGAATAAAGACTACTGACACCCAGTGGAAGCCATAGGAATTGCATACTGGGAGCTAGATTACATTTTTTCACTATACGTTCCATTGGAAGAGCATGGGCTCTCAAAAAAGAAAGAAAATTGTGTTGGTTTTTCTTTTGATTTTCTCCTTCTATATCTATTGTGTTATTGTCACGGTTCATGAATTCACCGGCTCTCTCTGTGTGTGTGCGTGCGTGTGTGTGTGAGTGTGGGCGTGGCCGCTAATTGCCACTCTGCTTGTTGTCAGCGCCAGCTGACACTCATTACGTGTGCCTACTTATACTCGTTGTCTTGGTCTTGTGTTTGTCAGTTCGTTGTCTTGTTTTCCTGTGCGTGTGTCTCTCTCCAGGCCGAGTACTCTGTTCCCCGTTGGTTCTGTTCTCCGCTGGACTCTTCGTTCGCTATCGCTCCAGTGGAGGTCTCTACGCTGGGCACGTTCAAGATCGCCAGTCGGGGAATTCCTCTTCACTCACTGACAGTACGGAAGATTGGTTTCTCCCCGCAGCCTCGGCGCTGCTAAGCCCTAGACAGTTACTGACACCCTGGATTATCTGTACCTGTTTTCCACCTCCTGTATTGCTTCAATAAATGTTGAACGTGACTCGCTATTGAATCCTCCGTCCTTTCACGTGACAGTTATAGCCTCCTAAATTATTTGAAAATTTCTACAAACTTCAGAGTGTCTTCTTTCCAATGGTACCAATTATATGCATATCCTGGCTTCAGGGCCTGAGCAACAGGCAGTTTACTTTGGGCACGTCAGTCAGGCGAAGCCCTAACAAGGTAATTACAGCATGATCATTACACAGGTGCAACTGTAAAAAATCAAAGGCCACTCTAAAATGTGCAGTTTTGTCACACAACACAATGCCACAGATGTCTCAATTTTGAGGGAGCATGCAATTGGCATGCTGACTGCAGGAATGTCCACCAGAGCTGTTGCCAGAGAACTGAATTTTCATTTCTCTACCATACGCCGCCTCCAACATCGTTTTAGAGAATTTGACAATACGTCCAACCGGCCTCACAAACGCAGACCACGTGTAACCACGCCAGCCCAGGACCACCACATCCGGCTTCTTCACCTGTGGGATCATCTGAGACCAGCCACCCGGACAGCTAATGAAACTGAGGAGTATTTCTGTCTGCAATAAAGCCCTTTTGTAAGGAAAAACTCATTCTGATTGGCTGATCCTGGCTCCCCAGTAGATGTGCCTGGCTCCCAAGTGGGTGGCCCTGTGCCCTCCCAGGCCCACCCATGGCTGCACCCCTGGCCAGTCATGTAAAATCCATAGATTAGGGCCTAATTCATTTCTTTCAATTAACTGATTTCCTTATATGATCTGTAACTCAGTAAAATCATTGAAATTGTTGCATGTTGCATTTATATTTTTGTTCAGTATGAGTATGTTTCCTTTGTTCATATTGTAGAAACAGTACAGCGTGCATATGACGAATGTTTTAGAGATGCTAATTTATGCTAAACCGGTCTATGCCTAATCACAGCCTGCACTGAGTAAGCCATTATGCATGATGTTATAATAATAGGTCTAGAAAGGTATTTGCCAACATTACATTCTCAGATCCCAATTCAAAGCAAATTGTATTAGTCACATGAGCCGAATACAACAGGTGTAGACCTTACAGTGAAAGGCTTACTTACAAGCCCCTAACCAACAATGCAGTTTAAAAAAATACAGATAAGAATAAGAAATAAAAGTAACAAGTAATTAAGAGCATTGGTAAAACAACAATAGCGAGACTATATAGAGGGGGGTAACAGTACAGAGTCAATGTGCATGGGCACCGGTTAGTTGAGGTAGAATGTACATGTAGGTAGAGTGACTATGCATAGATGATAACAACAGAGAGTGTCAGCGGTGTAAAAGAGAGGGGGGGATGCAAAAAGTCAAGGCAGTCATTTGATTAGATGTTCAGGAGTCTTATGGCTTGGGGGTAGAAGCTGTTTAGAAGCCTCTTGGACCTAGACTTGGCACTCCGGTACCGCTTGCCATGCAATAGCAGAGAGAACAAATCAAATCAAATCAAATGTATTTATAAAGCCCCCCTTACATCAGCTGATGTCACAGAGTGCTGTACAGAAACACAGTCTATCACTAGGGTGGTTGGAGTCTTTGACAATTTTATGGGCCTTCCTCTGACACCGCCTGGTATAGAGGTCCTAGATGTCAGGAAGATTGGCCCCGGTGATATACTGGGCCGTTCTCACAACCCTCTGTAGTGCCTTGCGGTCAGAGGCCGAGCAGTTGCCATACCAGTGATGCAACAGGTCAAGATGGTATTGATGGTGCAGCTGTAGAACCTTTTGAGAATCTAAGGACCCATGCCAAATCTGTTCAGTCTCCTGAGGAGGAATAGATTTTGTCATGCCCTCTTCACGATTGTCTTGGTGTGCTTGGACCATGTTAGTTTGTTGGTGATGTGGACACCAAGGAATTTGAATCTCTCAACCTGCTCCCCTGCAGCCCCGTCGTTGAGAATGGGGGTGTGCTCGGTCCTCTTTTTCCTGTAATCCAAAATCATCTCCTTTGTCTTGATCACTTTGAGGGAGAGGTTGTTGTCCTGGCACCACACAGCCAGGTCTCTGACCTCCTCCTATTAGGCTGTCTCATTGTTGTCGGTGATCAGGCCTATCACTGTTGTGTCATCGGCAAATTTAATGATGGTGTTGGAGTCGTGCCTGGCCGTGCAGTCATGAGTGAACAGGGAGCACAGGAGGGGACAGAGCACGCATCTCTGAGGGGCCCATGTGTTGAGGATCAGCATGGCGGATGTGTTGTTACCTACCCTTACCACCTGGGGGCAGCCGGTCAGGAAGTCCAGGATCCAGTTGCAGAGGGAGGTGTTCAGTCCCAGGGTCCTTAGCTTATTGATGAGCTTTGAGGGCACTATGGTGTTGAACGCTGAGCTGTAGTCAATGAATAGCATTCTCACATAGGTGTTCCTTTTGTCCAGGTGGGAAAGGGCAGTGTAGAGACATTTGCCAGCGCATGCTCGCAGTACACGTCTTGGTAATCAGCGCATGCTCGCAGTCAGCGCATGCTCGCAGTACACGTCCTGGTAATCCGTTTGGCCCTGCGGCCTTGTGAATGTTGACCTGTTTAAAGGTCTTACTCACATTGGCTGTGGAGAGTGTGATCACACAATCTCCCAGAACAGCTGGTGCTCCCATGCATGTTTAAGTGTTATTTGCCTTGAAGCGAGCATAGAAGTAGTGTAGCTCGTCTGGTAGACTTTTGTCACTGGGCAGCTCACGACTGTGATTCCCTTTGTAGTCTGTAATGGTTTGCAAGCCTTGCCACATCCGAAGAACGTTTGAGCCAATGTAGTACGATTCGATCTTAGTCCTGTATTGACGCTTTGCCTGTTTGATGGTTCATCAGAAGGCATAGCGGGATTTCTTTTAAGCTTTTGGGTTAGAGTCCCACTCCTTGAAAGCGGCACCGCTAGCCTTTAGCTCCATGTGGATGCTGCCTGTAATCCATGGCATCGATTTGTGGTATGAAAGTACGGTCACTGTGGGGACGACGTCATTGATGGACTTATTGATGAAGCCAATGACTGATGTGGTGTACTCCTCAATGCCATCGGAGGAATCCCGGAATATATTTCAGTCTGTGCTAGAAAAACAGTCCTGTAGCTTAGCATCTGCTTCATCTGACCACTTTTTTATTTATCTAGTCACTGGTGCTTCCTGATTGAATTTCTGCTTGTAATCAGGAGGATAGAATTATGGTCAGATTTGCCAAATGGAGGGTGAGGGAGAGCTTTGTATGCGTCTCTGTGTGTGGAGTAGAGGTGGTCCAGAATGTTTTTCCCTCTGGTTGCACATTTAACATGCTAATAGAAATCCCTGCATTAAAGTCCCCGGCTACTAGGAGCGCCGCCTCTGGGTGAGCGTTTTCTTGTTTGCTTATGGAGGAATACAGCTCATTCAATGCTGTCTTAGAGCAAGCATCTGACTGTGGTGGTATGTAAAACAGCTATGAAAAATACAGATGAAAATTCTCTAGGTAGATAGTGTGGTCTACAGCTTATCATGAGATACTCTACCTCAGGCGAGCAAAAGCTCGAGACTTCCTTCAATATCGTGCACCAGCTGTTATTTACAAAAATACATTGAATGAGCTGTGTTCAGCCACAACTCCGTGAAGCATAAGATATTACAGTTTTTAATGTCCCGTTGGTAGTTTAATCTTCCGCATAGGTCATTGATTTTATTCTCCAAAGGTTGCACGTTTGCTAGCAGAATGGAAGAAAGTGGGGGTTTATGAGATCGCCTACGAATTCTCAGAAGGCAGCCCGCCCTTTGGCCCCTTTTTCTCCGCCTCCTCTTCACACAAATCCCGGGGATCTGGGCCTGTTCCCAAGAAAGCAGTATATCCTTCGCGTCGGGCTCATCAGACTCGTGAAAGGAAAAAAAGGTTTTCTGCTAGTCCGTGGTGATTAATTGCAGTCCTGATGTCTACAAGTTATTTTCGGTTAAAAGAGAAGGTAGCGGCAACATTATGTACAAAACAAGTACAAAAATAAGTTACAAATAAACAAACAGAAAACACAATCGGTTGGGGACACGTAAAACATCTGCCTTCCTCTCCGGTGCCATTTTAACAATTACAGAGCAGTTTAAAATGATTGGGATAATTTTGGAAACTTTTCAAACATAAGTCTACTATCTGGTCCCAGTGAGCTGAATAATTCAATGAGCAGATTAGTTATTGTAATGAGACCTAGTGATTGTGTGATGCCTAGTTGTCATATCTCTTATTCTGATGTGCTGTGGCCTCCTTCATTTGCATTGATTTGCTGTACGGTTCATTGCTCTCTCGAGTGATGATGAGGAAATGCCACTGTACGTTTTCTATTGGCCTAATTGATTGTGGGCTGCATGGAGCCAGACACGGTCAGAATGTGAATTGCAGAGCAGGTGTTGATTGGCTGGGCAGGCAGGAAGTGTGTCTTTTGGGATGATAAGAGGCGATGCTGTCTTGGCTTTGTATGAGAACAAACTAGTGAAATTATTACAAGCTTCTTATTTATCGTTAACTGGCTGGTTTGAAATTAATCATCATCATGGTGGTCTTGTTACACTGTAGTAGTCTAGTTATACACTGTAGCATCCTCTATTTCCCTCTCCATCCACTCATCTGTGGATGCCATTCATGGCATGCAGTATATACCCGTGGATGACCAAAGCACTTATGGGTCGAATATGAATGGCCCTGACTCAGTGAATAATGTGCATACTCTTTGATTTCAAAGCCCAACTCATTGCACCATGACTAATTTCCAATAGGTCATTTCCATGTTAAAGGACCTATGAGCACCAATTTAAAGTTAATAATAGAATGTCAAATTGGGTCTCAAATTAAAGTTAAGTCTATATTTTTTTTTAATTAAGGCATTGAAAATGGGTCTTAGAAAACATCTAACAGAAAAAAGTGTTAGAAGGTATTAGAAATACATCAAACACAATATTGTTGAAGTAAAGAGCCCTGCCAACATTTGTTTTGTAAGATTTTCTGTTATATTTTATAAATAATACAAAACATACATACAACAACATTGTACACACATCAACTACATCACACCTACCCAGACCCACTAGCACACACCCCTATCTCTAGGCCTGCATCACTTTCCTCCACATGGCCTGAAACTGCACCACTTTGTTTCTCTCCATAGCCCACACACCTTCAACATTTGAATAACAAATCATTTGATTTTTCCATTGTGTTAATGATGGTGGATTGACTGATTTCTACGTTTTTAGTATACGTTTTTTCAAGATGTGCGATGAGAAGAGAATCGTCCAACCCATTGGGTATCTCACTACACCCCCATATGCCATGTCTTGAAACATGCAGACAGACGGATTAATTTACATTGTAATATTTCTGACAGCCAACTTTCTAGCTCTGCCCACAACTTCCGGACTTGGTAGCATTCCCAGAAAGCATGGATTAATGAGTCAAAATTTGTTGTGCTGCCGTTGTGCTGTAGAATTTGTGAATTTTGTATAATAAATTCTATGCATTCGTTTATACTGGATTAAGTACATTTTCGTTAACTGTAATTTTGTTAGTTATGTTCCAACTTTCCCTCCATCTTGTGCCACATCAGTTCTTTTTAAGTCTTGGTTCCAAAAGTTTATATTTTTTTTCTAAGAGATTGTCAGTTGGACATGCTCTCCTCAAGATTTTGTATATCTTCCTTATCATATGAATATCATTTTATGTGTCACTGGTGTAGAGAGGAGTAGGCAGTCGCAGGTTTAGAACTACTGAATTTATTTAAGCGACAGAAAAATGCGGGACGAAACCCAAACGCTGTTGTGCTCAAAATATATCTTCATGAGCAAAAAGGCACAGGGCGAACTCAAAGTGAAAAATATAAAGTACTCATGAAATAGTAGGAGAGATTCCTCAGGAAAACAAGTAACATTTACAATGACCGATAAAGACAAATGACAGAGGGAGTATATGGGGATGGGAAACAGGTGTGTGTAATGATGACGAGACAAGTCCGGGGGTTGATGAGTGAAAGGCGTTTGCCAGCTGTAGGTATGATGTTGTTGTATGTATGTGTATGTTTTGTATTATTTATAAAATATAAAAGAAAATCTTACAAAACAATTGTTGGCAGGGCTCTTTACTTCAAAAATATTGTGTTTGATGTATTTCTAATACCTTCTAACACTTTTTTTCTGTTAGATGTTTTCTAAGACCCATTTTCAATGCCTTAATAAAAAGAAAATATAGACTTAACTTTCATTTGAGACCCAATTTGACATTCTCTTATTAACTTTAAATTGGTGCTCATGGGTCCTTTTACATGGAAATGACCTATAGCAAATTAGTCATGGTGCAATGAGCTGGACAGGAGGGGGAGCCAAAGCGAAGGCTGGTGTGACATTATGACTCCAATTCGATTCCCTTAAGATTTCTCTGCTGTCCAAAATATTTAAAATCGTGACATGTAACTTTTAAGTTGCATGTATTTGAAACTATCTACATTGGTCAGTCCAAAATGACTTTCTAATTTTGTAATGGAAATACATTTCTTTCCTGTTACCAAGTCATTTACAGTTTCTGTCTTTAGTATTCCATGTAGACCAATTTATCTGTGAATTTCGAAAGGCTATCCAAGGATTGTTCCATAAGGTTGTGTTTTAGGAAGAGATTGTGGTTCTTGTACAATACTGTATGTTTATTTTTTTCCTCCATATTGTTATAGTGTTCTTAACTATGAATTTCTTAATGATTTTAGCTTAATCCTTTGAAAAAAGACACGTGAAAAGATTATGGGGATGAGCGTGTACATCTTCAATATATACCCCTTGTTCCTCTTTGGTGCATTTAACTATATGTCGCAAGTAAAAGCCCCAAAAACGTATAATCTTTGTAAAGTACAGTGTCTTCGGAAAGTATTCAGACCCCATGACTTTTTCAAAATGTTGTGACGTTACTGCCTTATAGTAAAATGGATTAAATAAAAAAACAATCCTAGGCAATCTACGCACAATACCTCATAACGACAAAGCGAAAACAGGTTTTTAGAATTATTTTGCAAATGTATTAAAATATACAACAGGAATACCTTATTTCTATGAGACTCGAAATTGAGCTCAGGTGCATCCTGTTTCCATTGATCGTCCTTGAGATGTTTCTACAACTTGATTGGACATGATTTGGAAAGGCACACACCTGTCTATATAAGGTCCCACAATTGACAGTGCATGTCAGAGAAAAAAACCAAGCCATGAGGTCAAAGTAATTGCTCCGAGACAGGATTGTGTTGAGGCACAGATCTGGGAAAGGGTACCAAAATGTCTTCAGCATTGAAGGTTCCCAAGAACACATTGGCCTCTATCATTCTTAAATGGAAGAAGTTTGGAACGACCAAGACTCTTCCTAGAGCTGGCCGCCTGGCCAAACTGAGCAGTCGTTGGAGAAGGGCCTTGGTCAAAGAGGTGACCACTTTGACAGAGCTCAAGAGTTCCTTTGTGGAGGTGAGAGAACCTTCCAGAAGAACAACCATCTCTGCAGCACTCCACCAATCAAGCCTTTATGGTAGTGGCCAGACGGAAGCCACTTCTCAGTAAAAGGCACATGACAGCCTGCATTGAGTTTGCCAAAAGGCACCTAAAGACTCTCAGACCATGAGAAACAAGATTCTCTTGTCTGATGAAACCAAGATTGAACTCTTTGGCCTGAATGCCAGGCATCGCTTATGGAGGAAACTTGGCACCATCCCTATGGTCAAGCATGTGTGTGGCAGCATCATGCTGTGGGGATGTTTTCCAGTGGCAGGGACTGGGAGACTAGTCAGCATCAAGGCAAACAAAATACAGAGAGATCCTTGAGCGCTCAGGACCTCAGACTGGGGTGAAGGTTCACCTTCCAACATTACAACAACCCTAAGGAAGTGCCAGTGATTCGCTCAATACGGAAATGGTCAGATGACGCGGATACTACACTACAGGACTGTTATGCTAGCACAGACTGGAATATCCAATGGCATTGAGGAATACACCATCTCAGTCATCGGCTTCATCAATAAGTGCATCGATGATGTCGTCTCCACAGTGACTGGACGTACATATCCCAAAAAGAAGCCATGGATTACAGGCAACATCCGCATCGAGCTAAAGGCTAGAGCTGCCCCTTTCAAGGAGCGGGAGACTAATCCGGACGCTTATAAGAAATCCCACTGTGCCCTCAGACGAACCATCAAACAAGCAAAGCGTCAAGACAAGATTAGGGTTGAATCCTACTACACCGGTTCTGACGCTCGTCGGATGTGTCAGGGCTTGAAAACTATTACGGACTACAAAGGAAAACCCAGAAGCAAGCTGCCCAGTGACGTGAGCCGACCAGACGAGCTAAATGCCTTTTATGCTCGCTTCGAGGCAAGCAACACTGAAGCATGCACGAGAGCACAAGCTGTTCTGGATGACTGTGTGATCACGCTCTCGGTAGCCGATGTAAACAAAACCATTAAACAGGTCAACATTCACAAAGCCGCTCGGCCAGACACATTACCAGGAAGTGTACTCATTTTATGCGCGGACCAACTGTCAAGTGTCTTCACTGACATTTTCAACTTCTCCCTGACCGAGTCTGTAATACCTACATGTTTCAAGCAGACCACCATAGTCCCTGTGCCCAAGGATGCGAAGGTAACCTGCCTAAATGATTCCCGCCCTGTGGCACTCACGTCGGTAGCCATGAAGTGCTTTGAAAGGCTGGTCATGGCTCACATCAACAGCATCCTCCCGGACACCCTAGACCCACTCCACTTCGCATACCGCCTCAACAGATCCACAGAAAACGCAATCTCAATCACACTCCACACTGCCCTTTCTCACCTGGACAAAAGGAACACCTATGTGAGAATGCTGTTCAATGACTACAGTTCAGCGTTTAACACCATAGTGCCCACGAAGCTTATCACTAAGCTAAGGACTCTGGGACTAAACACCTCCCTCTGCAACTGGATCCTGGACTTCTTGACGGGATACCCCCAGGTGGTAAGAGTAGGCAACAACACGTCTGCCACGCTGATCTTTAACACTGGTGCCCCTCAGGGGTGTGTAGTTAGTCCCCTCCAGTATTCCCTGTTCACCCACGACTGCGTGGCCAAACACGACTTCAACACCATCACTAAGTTTGCTGACGACACAACAGTGGTAGGCCTGATTACCGACAACGATGAGATGGCCTATAGGGAGGAGATCAGAGAACTGGCAGTGTTGTGCCAGGACAACAGCCTCTCCCTCAATGTGAGCAAGACAAAGGAGCTGATCGTGGACTACAGGAAAAGGCGAATAGGCCCCCATTAACATTGACGGGACTGTAGTGGAGCTGGTTGAGAGTTTCAAGTTCCTTGGTATCCACATTACCAACACACTATCATGGTCAAAACATACCAAAACAGTCGTGAAGAGGGCACGACAATACCTTTTCCCCCTCAGGAGACTGAAAAGATTTGGCATGGGTCCCCAGATCCTCAAACAGTTCTACAACTGCACCATCGAGAGCATCCTGACCAGTTGCATCACCACCTGGTATGGCAACTGCTCGGCATCTGACCGTAAGGCGCTACAGAAGGTAGTGCAAACGGCCCAGTACATCACTGGGGCCAAGCTTCCTGCCGTCAAGGACCGATATAATAGGGGGTGTCAGAGGAAAGCCCATAAAATTGTCAGAGACTCCAATCACCCAAGTTATAGACTATTTACTATGCTACCACGCGGCAAACGGTACCGGAACGCCAAGTCTAGGACCAAAAGGCTCCTCAACAGCTTCTACCCCCAAGCCATTAGACTGCTGAACAATTCATAAAAATCGCCACTGGACAATTCACATTGACCCCCCACTCTCCCTTTTGTACACTGCTGCTACTCGCTGTTTGTTTGTTACCTATGCATAGTCACTTCACCCCCACCTACATGTACAGATTACCTCAACTAGCTTGTACCCCTGCACACTGACTCGGTATCGGTGCCCCCTGTATATAACCTCGTTATTGTTATTATAATTGTGTTACTTTTTATTATTACTTTTTATTTTAGCCTACTTGGTAAATATTTTATTCTTCTTGAACTGCACTGTTGGTTAAGGGCTTGTAAGTAAGCATTTCACGGTAAAGTGACAAATAAAGTTTGATTTGATTTGAAGCACACAGTCAAGAGAACACAGGAGTGGCTTTGGGATAAGTCTTTGAATGTCCTTGAGTGGCCCAGCCAGAGCCTGGACTCGAACCCGATCAAACATCTCTGGTGAGACCTGAAAATAGCTGTGCAGCAACGCCCCCATTCAACCTGACAGAGCTTGAGAGGATCTGCAAAAAAGAATGGGAGAAACTCTCCAAATACAGGTGTGCCAAGCTTGTAGCGTCATACCCAAGAAGACTTGAGGCTGTAATCGTTGCCAAAGGTGCTTCAACAAAGTACTGAGTAAAGGGTCTGAATACTTACGTAAATGTGATATTTTAGTTTTGGATTCTTTTATACATTTGCAAAAGTGCTGTTTTGACTTTGTCTTTATTGGGTATTGTGTGTATATTGATGAGGAAAATAAACCAATTTAATCAATTTTAGAATAAGTCTGTAGCCTAACAAAATGTGGAAAAAGTCAAGGGGTCTGAATACTTTCCGAAGGCATAGTATATCCTAAATAGGACTGGTGGAGTTATGTCAGTTATGTTATCTATGCCCAAAATTACAACCAACTAATTACAACATTACCACAAAAATGGAAGAGGCAAGTGGAAGGGGGGAAAAAGAAAGAAACTTGTGTGTCGGCCCTGCATTAAAGATCAAAATTGGTTAAAGATAATTGTGATAAATAAAAAAGTATACCAGTTTCAGTTAAGGACCAAAAAATGTACAGCTGTGCCATATAGATTGCAAAATAGTTTGGAAGAGATTTTTGATGTACCGATTCCATGGCACATGGTTTACGAACTGATACGCAAAACGACGCCGGAACTAGAAGCACAAGCATTTCGCTACACTCACAATAACATCTGCTAAACATGTGTATGTGACCAATAAAATGTGATTTGATTTGATTGAAAACATAATTTTTCAATTTAAATAATCATACAAAATTCTTGCAACCAATAAAATGTTATATATTTTGGGGGTACAACCATCCCAGCTCTGCAGAGTTTGCTGCGAAGAGACGGAATCATTAGATAATTTGTTTTGGTACTATCCATATTGTAGCTTGTTTTTGATCACAGGTCCAGGAATGGCTGAAGAATTGCAACATTTACCTGGAGATAACTGTACAAATAGCACTGCTGTGTGGTTTGAAAAGTCATAGTCAATTTACCAATAATATAATAATGCTTCAAGCTAAAATGTGTATCTTCATTTTCCAATCTGTAGAAACTATGAGAATATAAAGATTCAGAAATTTGTGAAACATCGCAGCACAGATAAATAAATTATGGCAAATAGAAATAAAAAATGTATGGTGTTAAGTGATAGATGGGAGTGGTTGAGTGGAGCTGAAGTGTGGGACAAAAAAAAACCAAGATAACTAATGTAAAATATGCTGTGTCTGTAAAATGTATATAGGTTCAGAACTTTTGTGAAACAGAACAGATACAAATATATAGCAAATAGAAATCAAACTGCATAGTCTTCAGAGAATACATTGTGTCCGTAAAATGTATGTAGTATGTATAAGCTGGAAGTAGAAGCCCAAGTGTTGTTGTCCATTTGTTTACACCAATTAGGGGAGGGGTGGTAGGGTTAGGGGAATATAATGAAGGAAAATATTGTAAAACAATATTTTATATACAGTACATTTACAAAAAAATATATGGGGGATTGGAAATTATGCAGACAATTACATTGATGGAAGCTATAATCTATCTGCAATATTAAAGGTGATCTAGCCCCCCAAAAAAAATAATACATTTATATTCTACCTGTAAGATTTATGGGAAAATTATTCAATTTAATTAGATCTGCTAACATTTTGTTGAGTAATGGAATAAAGTTATCTTTATATATGTGTTGTTTGTTGTCACTTATTTAGCATCCTAAGTATAAAAAAAATGGTTGTCCACTTAAAGGATAGCTGTGAGTAATTTTTTTCCTTCCTATAGCCATTATTTATTTTTTTCATGTTCATTTTATATCCTGTGATTCTTTTGTATTTTGAAACGTTTTTTTTGCAAAGGGGTAATTGAGTTTTCAATATATCAGGAGATCATCTGCAAATAAGTTTAGTTTCTATTCATATTTACCAATACTGATACGTGTTACGTTACGTGTTGGGTCCTGTCTAATTCTTTCTGCAAGCGGTTCAATTGCCAGTGAAAACAGGAGGGGGGAGAGGGGACCTCCCTGTCTTGTGCCCCTTTCTAAAGCAATTTCATCAGATAATGTATTATTTGTGTATATGTTTGCTTTAGGACATTTATACAACATTTTTATTAAATGTATTATTTAAGCTGGAAAGTTGAAAGTTTCCAAAGTTTTGAATAGAAAAGGCCATTCAAGACGGTTAAAATACTTTTCGGCATCAACAACCATTATTGATGAATCTATATCTTTTTTTTGCGTATTGTATTAAACTGAAACATTTTATTGTCAGTGGCATGTATTGATGGATGTCAAGGGAAGCTGTCTGGTCAAAAAGAGTATGACATTGTAGCCGCCTGTAACATTGAATTCAAGGGAAGACAGCAAGCATTTGGCTTCCCTTGATACATTCTTTAAATAAAATAATAGCCAATCAGAATTGAGCTGAACTGAGTGAGCTCAACTGTGAATGGTCGGGGCGCAACAAGAAAAGTGCCAAGGGAAGCCAGTTTGGATTTGGCTTCACTCTAATCACGTCACATCGAGAGCAATATGTAACTGACAGAAACAACTTGAATTGTTGCATCTCGTTGTGTTGTTGTCCTCCGGTAGCTAGCTAGCAAAATTTGTCCCTTTCCTAAATTAGCCATGGATGGAGATAAGGATTTGGACTTGTGGTTTTACTTAATTCTCCGTACTGGCCAATGATTATAACGGCGATTCTGATCCAACCATAAATACATTGTGCCCCTGACCTGAAAGGATGGAAGTTCAATATGTAGCTAGATGTAGAAGGTTAATGTTAACTAGTTAATGTTGCCCATGAAAAGAAGTTAGGCTAGGAAGCAAGCATTTTAGCCAGGTAGCCTTGGACAACAAAAAATAAAAGTGTGTACTGTATGACATAGTCATAGACCGTTTTGTCAACATGAAAGAGAGGAGGATGGCATCAACGTTTCTCTACAAGTAGGGTGAATCAACATGTTTTTTCTACTTGCACGAACGTATGTACACACGCACACACACACACACACACACACAAATCAGAACCATGGACAGCCACATCTGTCAGGTGCCGGGTGTAGCTGGTGAAAAAGGAGTCAGGCGCAGGACAGCAGAGATGAGCAACACAACGTAGTTTACTCAAAATTTCCAAAGTAACTATTATACCATGCCCACCAACAATTGGACTGACATTGCATGAACAATGAACAATCACTCACAAACAAACATGGGGAAACAGAGGGTTAAATAATGAACAAGTAATTGTGGGATTGAAACCGGGTGTGTAAAACAAAACAAAAACAATGGAAAATGAAAAATGGATCGGCTATGGCTAGAAAACCGGTGACGTCCACCGCAGAACGTTGCCCGAACGTCGCCCGAGCAAGGAGAGGGACCGACTTCGGCGGAAGTCGTGACAACATCATATTTAGCTTACTTTGACTGGACTAAATTGTTTTTGGTATCTTTTAGTTGTCACTGTATAAGACTAAGCATAGGTTAGTTGTGGAAATTCCTACACAGGGACACTCGAAGTAAATCTTAATATGAATCATTGTTTATTGTCTTGTTTGTTTATTATAATGCGCTGGAGAGGTTCCAACCAACTCAATGCACCATAGTACACATGTCAACCAGGAGCTCTGCTTGGGCAGTCCCAGCAGTTGTCTTATATATGGCTATACACATGTAACAAAGTGAAAATGTAGAGTTTCCATCAACCTCGCGCGCAATATAGACATCAAAGAACGCCGCAGTACGCGGTATAGTAGTGGGTGAAACCATTCACTTCAGGAAAAGGGGTAATATACATAATGTTTCCTTTCATTTTGTATTACTGAATTCATAATACATCTTTGCTGCCATTGTAGTAAGGTTGGTAATACGAGAGGTCTTCAGAATTTTAATTATTTTTAATTATTTTCTTTGAAAGAACAACTAGTGGGTTTTGAGTGCTTCTCCCCTATTTGGGAAGTTGGTCTGCCTGCTCCTCAGTCTGAGAGAGATGATCTGAGAGCAGGTTCGTGTCTCTTTCATCTGTATATAAAACCTGTTTAAAACTGTATAACATAATAGTGTTTTTGGAAAACTGGTTCATATATCCTAAAGTCAATAGCGAATGTGGCTATGTATATATTTATTTATTGATCTAATTCAGCAAGTTAACCAGGTTTTTGCTGGTTTAGCTAGCCATGTTAATGACGAGCTAACTAGCACCGTTGGTCACTGCACTACGATGTCACGATAGCTATTGCCAGCAGGTGATTTGCTAGCATTTGACTTATTGAAATATTAAGTGAATGTTTATTTTCTTGCTACCTTAAAAGGATTATATAAAAGGGTTGTACTTGTGCTCTGTATTTATGGATTAATATCACTTCACATTGAGGGTATGTATTACCACTGTTGCCCCTATCTAAAATATATTTTATGTCCTACCTAACCAGTGAAAGTGTGGCTGTGGCCGTCCTGTCAATGCCTGTCATCACTGTTTGATATATTTTACTGCAGGTATGCTTTTCTGTATTTTTGTTATTTTTCTAAACACAACGCATGTATACTATACAATCACTTTGTGGATTCAGTCTGAGAGAGATAATCTGGGAGCAGTACAAGTGTGGCTGTGACCGTCCTGTCAATGCCTGTCATAACTGTTTGATATCTTTTACTGCAGATAAAAACTGAGTCAACCTGAAGTGTGGGTGTCCGTGTGCCTTTCTTCTGGGGGGCTATGTAAAGTTGGTTACACACAGACTAGTTATATTTGCATGATTTAGCATAATTCATTAATCATTACCGTTATGCTTAATTCATGTGACCGACCAATGCTGGTTCATAACATGTGACAGACCAATACCTCACAAGGCTTCTTTTCTCTAAGCTGAGACCTTGAAACTGAGATATTTTTCGTTCTCAAAACAAGGTCTGGGCGTACTGCCAAATTGCAGCTACTGATAAGTGAGGATTCGTTAAATCAGTCACTTGCATGAACACATACATTTGTTATTAGAACAACACATGAATAGAACACAGACATGAGTTATAAGAAAATCACATGTATAACATTTCCATCACAGGTTTTTGATGGTGTTGAAATGTTGAAGTTGAAATGGTGCTGGAATAGTGGAGGCAGCTCCTGTTTTCTTTGACTTGTGTTAAATCTACAGTGGGGGAAAAAAGTATTTGATCCCCTGCTGATTTTGTACGTTTGCCCACTGACAAAGAAATGATCAGTCTATAATTTTAATGGTAGGTTTATTTGAACAGTGAGAGACAGAATAACAACAAAAAAAAACAGAAAAACCCTTGTGAAAAATGTTATAAATTGATTTGCATTTTAATGAGGGAAATAAGTATTTGACCACTCTGCAAAACATGACTTTGTACTTGGTGGCAAAACCCTTGTTGGCAATCAGAGGTCAGACGTTTCTTGTAGTTGGCCACCAGGTTTGCACACATCTCAGGAGGGATTTTGTCCCACTCCTCTTTGCAGATCTTCTCCAAGTCATTAAGGTTTCGAGGCTGACGTTTGGCAACTCGAACCTTCAGCTCCCTCCACAGATTTTCTATGGGATTAAGGTCTGGAGACTGGCTAGGCCACTCCAGGACCTTAATGTGCTTCTTCTTGAGCCACTCCTTTGTTGTCTTGGCCGTGTGTTTTTGGTCATTGTCATGCTGGAATACCCATCCACGACCCATTTTCAATGCCCTGGCTGAGGAAAGGAGGTTCTCACCCAAGATTTGATGGTACATGGCCCCGTCCATCGTCCCTTTGATGCGGTGAAGTTGTCCTGTCCCCTTAGCAGAAAAACACCCCCAAAGCATAATGTTTCCACCTCCATGTTTGACGGTGGGGATGGTGTTCTTGGCGTCATAGGCAGCATTCCTCCTCCTCCAAACACAGCGAGTTGAGTTGATGCCAAAGACCTCCATTTTGGTCTCATCTGACCACAACACTTTCACCCAGTTGTCCTCTGAATCATTCAGATGTTCATTGGCAAACTTCAGACGGGCATGTATATGTGCTTTCTTGAGCAGGGGGACCTTGCTGGCGCTGCAGGATTTCAGTCCTTCACAGCGTAGTGTGTTACCAATTGTTTTCTTGGTGACTATGGTCCCAGCTGCCTTGAGATCATTGACAAGATCCTCCCGTGTAGTTCTGGGCTGATTCCTCACCGTTCTCATGATCATTGGAACTCCACGAGGTGAGATCTTGCATGGAGCCCCAGGCCGATGGAGATTGACAGTTCTTTTGTGTTTCTTCCATTTGCGAATAATCGCACCAACTGTTGTCACCTTCTCACCAAGCTGCTTGGCGATGGTCTTGTAGCCCATTCCAGCCTTGTGTAGGTCTACAATCATGTCCCTGACATCATGGGAGAGCTCTTTGGTCTTGGCCATGGTGGAGAGTTTGGAATCTGATTGATTGATTGCTTCTGTGGACAGGTGTCTTTTATACAGGTAACAAACTGAGATTAGGAGCACTCCCTTTAAGAGTGCTCCTAATCTCAGCTCGTTACCTGTATAAAAGACACCTGGGAGCCAGAAATCTTTCTGATTGAGAGGGGGTCAAATGCTTATTTCCCTCATTAAAATGCAAATCAATATATAACATTTTTCACATGCGTTTTTCTGGATTTATTTGTTGTTATTCTGTCTCACTGTTCGAATAAACCTACCATTAATATTATAGACTGATCATTTCTTTGTCAGTGGGAAAACGTACAAAATCAGCAGGGGATCAAATACTTTTTTCCCTCACTGTATGTCGTTTTAATCAATAGTTATTTAGTAGTCCCAAAATGTCAGAAACAACTTGCTTGACCATGCTGTAGGTCATGTAACTGTTTGTTAAATACAATATGCTTTGTGAACTTCACCAGAGGTTGCTCTCCAGTTTTGTGATGAAACAAAGGTGTGGTTGAATATATTCTGACACTGTTTCTTCTTATTGTCTCTTCCTTAGGCCTATTTATCACGGTCGCAAGGCATATGAACTAACAGGTTATAGAGCAAACAACGCAATTATCACAACACATAGGTTGTAATATGGCTTTTTTTCAGGATTGGCTTCCCCAGCAATTTTACCCACGAACCGCTACTGGTTCTTGTATTTGTTTGTAAGTGTCTATTTTAATAAACCCTGTTTGTTTGATATGTATCAAGTCTGTTAAGACTTTTGCCATTCTATTTCTTAGTTATTATTTTAATGGAACAATTTATTCAATTTATGGTTCTATAATCATCCGGGGACTCTTAAGAGTCTAAGCATCTACTAAGCTAACATGGAACTGTTTTAAGACGGTCATAGCATGGATCATTTAGCTATTTGATTTAGAATTTTACGACTCCTGTAGATATCACCAAAACATATTTAGAAATATTTGATGTAACATTGAATTTGCTTGGCCTTACTGTTATTAGCCCATAGAAACATATTGAATAACACGTTCAAACATGGCAAAACAGATGGTCAAAAATAAATCAAAAGGAAGTATGGGGTGAGGTGTCTAAAATACATCTAAGAGATATTGGAAAGCTATAGGAAAAAATATCATGAACTTCAGATGAGTCTTGTGTAACTCAAACCATTCGGACTTGACAGACCTTTTTGTGAGAAGACTGATTTTTGGGATGTCTCCTGGTCTGACAAACACCAGAGTTTCGAAACTCAGAGGCACGACATCGCAAAAGTTCCTGAAACGCTTGTGAAACAGACCAAAAAGACCAGGCCAAGGTTTGGGGTTTGAGAAGTCAATGAGACAAGTGAAAAACTGTTCTTTAATGGTGCATTTTCTCGAAATCTAAAGGCACAACCTAGATTCGAGCCAATGTCGTAAGTAGTTGAACATGTTATTACTCCAACCTCGTGAAAGTGAAAAACTGACGTGTTTTCATTTTCGTCTAAAACAACTTTATATCGGAGGGGTGCTTTTGATTTGACGGCCTGCACATGAGCAGTTCGGCACATGAGCTTAGCTAGCCAACGTTGACATGACATCGCTTACAAGTGTGATCAGAAATGTATATTGGAGAAGCAGTTTCGGTCTATCTTCATAGTCCCAGTCGGTATTAGATAGAATGTCGCGGCCCTGCCCGCCTGTGGGGAAAACCACCTGTTGTCACCTAGGTTACCCCATTGGCTCACAGCAAAACGACGTAACCTTTTTCAAACGCAATTTTCTTGTTGTCTGTTTATTTCTGTTTTGTGAATCCGGCCCCAGGTCCCCACATTTCCCACTCTCCCACTCTCCCACGCTGAATAGCCTGAAGCCAAAGGGTTCTTCTCGCAGGCTCTATTTCCCTACGTGGGAGCATTGCGAACCGTAGGTCGGATTTTTTTACCTGGTTACAAGTACATTCAACAGCACAGCAGCTTTTCGACTTGTTTTGTTATTTCTATATAACAAAAAATCTACGACGAAGTTGGCTCTTTTACCCTGGGGGTCAATGGGAAAGAATGTTTGTTTTCCCCAATTTGTGGGCGTGGTTGAGGGGGAATTCCATAGTATTACGTGAATATCGACTCGGAAGGCCGACATCGGTAGATGAAGTGGATTGAGATGCAGACCGTGCAGAAGTCTAGTTTATATTTGTCGCCAAACCCACTGGCTCCGGGTCATCTATTAGTCTTTGCTATGTATAGCTCCGCCTTATCTCAGCTCACTGGTCACCATAGCAACACCTACCCGTAGCAAGCGCTCCAGCAGGTATATTTCACTGAACACCTGCTTTGGCCACCTTTCCTTCAAGTTCTCTGCTGCCAATGATTGGAACGAATTGCAAAAATCACTGAAGTTGGAGACTTATATCTCCCTCACTAACTTTAAGCGTCAGCTGTCAGAGCAGCTTTATTTTTCTATTGCTCCATATCAGCTATCTGAGCAGCTTACTGATCGCTGCAGCTGTACACAGCCCATCTGTAAATAGCCCATCCAACCAACTACCTACCTCATCCCCATATTTGTTTTTGTTTTTCTGCTCTTTTGCACACCAGTATTTCTACTTGTGCATCCTCATCTGCACATCTATCACTCCAGCGTAAATTGCGAAATTGTAATTACTTCGCCACTATTGGCTATTTATTGCCTTACCTCCTTACCTAATTTGCACACACTGTATACAGATTTTTATATTGTGTTAATGACTGTACGCTTGCTTATCCCATGTGTAACTCTGTGTTGTTGTTCTTGTCGCACTGCTTTGCTTTATCTTGGCCAGGTCGCAGTTGTAAATGAGAACTTGTTCTCAACTGGCCTACCTGGTTAAATAAAGGTTAAATATTTTTATTTTATTTTTTTAACTGAGATATTTTGATGGTGATGTTTGACTATGCTAATTCGATTTCAGTGCGGGCGCAGACATCTACTCTAGGAGAAACATTGCTTTGCGCCTTGAAATTCCGTTACCAAAATCTAATTTCTCTCCCTCATGTGGAGGGAGGATCATGAAAGTAAACAGAAGTAACAATAAAGGGAGACCTGTCAATTAGTTATAGTGTTTTTACTGATATTTTGTTCATGAATTATTGAGTGATGAAAAAAAATATCTAAATTCTGTTACCAATCCGTAAAATAATTTCTGAAAAATCTGTAACAGAGTTTCTGCAACTGGTCATAAAACCAGACCATGGGAAAGTCTGAAGGGATTTCCTTTCCTATCCTAACTTTATAGAATGATTTAATCAATTAGTATGTGCAAATGTGGCAGTGAATATGACAGAACACTAAAGTAATTATAGCTTATGATACTTCATTATACATAGAGCTAATGTTCTTATGCAAATTAATCCAATTAATAAATGCCCAGGAGTTGTTTGACCTTTCTATCAATCATACTTTTATATAAAAAAATGTATGCAGAGTGTTCAGGAATAATCAGCTACATTTGGGGGAAACAGTAGTGTAAAATGTGGGAGATTATTATCTGTTCAGGCTTTGAGCTAATCTAACATGATTGACAACTGGCAAGTAGAAGGGTAACCTAAGGTAGGTAATTAAATCCAGCTGAATGTTGTTGTACTACAGTTGATCAACTAGAATTGATTTAATTATTTATTTATTAAATTATATTTAATTAATGCATTAGGTCAGAGGATGCTACATGTCTCTCTCTCTCTCTCTCACACACACACACACACTCACCACACACACGCACACCATCCTTCTTCAGGTACAATTGTTATGTTCCCACAAGACAAACTCAATATTTCGTTCACAACAAAGGGAACTAACAAAGAAAATCACTTTGACAACCAAAACCAAACAGAAAGGGGTTTGACACATGTGGGTGTCAACTGATAGTTGTCAAAGCCACTAGTAAGGGGTCCTTAAGGACATCCACCATGGATACCCACTAGGTTTGCCTCCGAAAAGACAAACTAAAAGAAAAACCCACAACAACAGAACAAGGGAAATCCCAAAAATCTGGTTTCTTTCAAACTTAAATAGGTTGAGCTCGAAATCACAACTCAGCTGACGTGAAGTGTGGCTCTCCCAACATTTCTCAAGCACTGGGCTAGACACTAAATATCACCTGGGCTAGCACAGATGAAACACCTTCTGACGAATGAGATGGACAACTCAGCACAGGTGTAACACATACTTACTAAAGAGGTGACATCAATCGGTGCAAATTGAATTTATCATATGCACCTCGAACCTACCTACATGGTTTAAGCATGATAAAATGTGCATTTCATTTCGATAAGCCCTGTTCTCTCATGCTATTGGGGTTCTCTTAAAGGTCTGATTTAATTATTTTTTTCTTTCACAACAGAAGTAACTGGTTTTCATGGTAAAATTGTTTGCTTAGCTAAAAAGATTATCACCTCAAATAATTCAATTTATGTTTACTGATTGATTTTAAGAAAAACGGTTAATTTAAAATGCATTGCATTTCTAATCAAACGTTTATTGTAGGGGTGGGTCAGATTAATTTTTAACTAGAATGTTTTCAACAAACTATTTTTGCTCCTATCCAAATGAACATGGCACTTACTGCACTGCATAGATAACATTGATAGAGATTATCTGATAAATAAAACATTTACAATAATGTCTAGCCATAGACACAAGGTATTTGTGAATCAAGAAACAACATCTGAACCAATTCTGTTTGTATGCATTGTTGGTCCTTATCTCTCCAGAGAACCCAATGACACCATGGTCACCTTCTTACACACACACACACACACACACACACACACACACACACACACACACACACACACACACACACACACACACACACACACACACACACACACACACACACACACACACACACACACACACACACACACACACAATAGTGCCAGTCATCTGATCCAGTCCCATCCATTATTCATCTTGCTGGTGGAAAGACAGTCGGTCGGCACCTCAGAGAGACCCAGGAACCCCATCTATCCTCATGAGCGCAGGAAAGACACACACCAGTGGCGGGAGCCTGCAAAACTGCAAAAGAGAGAAGCAGGTACAACATACGTTTGGAAGTATGTGTGAGTTTTGGGAGTGCAATAACAAATAAATTGTTCTGTCCAAAACTTGCCTTTTGTTGTCAAATATTTTCTCTAGGACTCTGCAATGTTATATATGAAAGACCATTTAAAATCATGTTGGATTCTCATCAGAAGTAAGCAACAAACTCTGACATACATTAAACCCTATGGTTTGTTCTTAGGCATATAACAAAGCCCCTTGTTTATGTCCAAATACACCAAGCTCACAAAACTGTCTCAGAATAGCTCTACCAGAAATATTCTAATAAATCAAATAATGTAAACGCAGAGTTATTACAGAATAATGTGTGCTATACAATCCCTGACAGCTGCCTATCATCTCATTTCCTAGTAAACAAAGTATCAGCAGGAAAAGACCTTGTGTATATATCTGAGTGACAGGCAGGGCTGGCAAACTGCCAGGAATAATGACATCAGAAATGAATTTGATGGGAGGGAATTCAATCTGTAGCGATAGAAACGACTCAGACATTAGAGTGAAGTTCTAAAATGGTATCTGCTCATCCCCTGAAATGAGGATTGACACAAACTCTCAGAGAATAGATTACCTGTCCTGGCTTCTTTTTGACACCATAAAAGATAAATGATATTCAACATTATCATGCAGACTCCTTCATGCACACTTCCTTGTGACACTATTTCACCCAGGTCTATTTGTTGAAGATAAGGCTGATAAGTGTAGTTATTGCAGAGAGAGAGGTGAGAGAGAGTGAGAGAGAGAGAGACAGAGAGAGAGAGAGATATGCAAAGGCACTGTGTGTAGAATATTCTGTCAGCTATTTTTAGAGAGCAAACTCGTGAGCTGTATTGTTTCTTGCCTAGCTATTAGCAAAACCATTGTTTGAGATTAACCCTCTAGATACACGTGCTTGAAACACATGAATTACCTGTTTTTTCCGGAACAAGGTTACCTAGTGATGCTCTTAGTCCCTGAGACTGTAAGACTCGGTCAGACTACAGTGCTGTTTGGGGTGGAATGACTGATGCACGCACACACACACACACACACACACACACACACACATACACACACACGCATTGACAACCTTTTAAACTGAATCCCATATAATGCAGCCTATAGGGATACTGCCTACTACATAATTATTCGTGACAAACTGCTTCGCTCAGGGTATAACGTAGGGGGCGCTCTTTGAGTGGCGGTTAATGTCAAACTGTGTAGGTAGCCTACTACTTGATAAAACAAACTATAACCGCACGATGTTTTCTGAATCGTGATCTATGATCGTAATATACATTCTGACAACTAACGAAACAGCTCCATTAAACGCTCTTATTGACACATTACTGCTCGTACCATAGGGAAACTAGTAATAAACTAATTTGAATAAGGGGTTTACCATAGAAAGAAAATTCATACAGTATTAGGCCTAAAGACAAAACTGAAAATAACAACGTACTATATAATACGTCTTTTTAATAACCAATCAAATGTTAATTGGACTAGGAATAATTAACAACATAGATAATTCATGCATATAGGGTATACAGTTTATAAACATGTTTTAATATTTATTTTAGCCTAAACTTGACATATGCCACAAATCACAGATCCCAAATACGGAACTATGGGTGGAATTATGCAAAGCATAATGTAAGTAACTCTAAAAATCACGCAGTGCTATTTGATAGACGATTCCCTATTCGCGCCCTCCCTCCGCTCGCATCCGATGGCTGTCTCTAGGTGATTTAGTGCCGCCAGTCTCGAGCAGGTGTCCAACATGGCGATCACGGGAAACGGATCTCTCACTATTTCTCTCTCTGTTTTGGTGATTTCAGCGGCGTTTCTTCTAAAAGGTAGGATTACTTACTCATGATGCATGTGCATCAAAAAATGTTGAGCTCATGGAGTGAAAGAACATACCTAAAACTTGAAATGGTTGGTGCGCGATGCGCGTGAGCTTCTCCTAAATCTCAGCATCTTCACTTAGCTTCTTTTGATCGTACTTCAACTTGTAACGTTTTCTCTGCTGTAACCCGTGTACCTATATACAAAACAATATGCCACTGTTTTTGGGGGACCTTTGGATAGCATGTCAGTCCTTTTTATATTCGGAAAGTAGCCTCTATGTAGCACCTCAAAAGTGCTAGCCTTTCTCCAATCACAACACCTCAAAAGTGGTGAAAATGAGTAAATGAGATGATGAACAAATAGCCTACTATTTTCATTCATAAAAAATAACATAGGCTACAGTGTAACGTCAAGCTACCACTGTAACTTCTATGTGCCACATAATTGCCCGTGGAAGTTTCCTCGGTGTAACATAAACAGAGTGGTCAGGGTACATGTATTGCAAATGCTCACAGTTGCTAATATTTATGTTCAATAACTCGAATGCCTATTCTACTCTAGTACTTTAGTGCGCTGAAAAACACGCAATGCAGCTACATACAGTAAACTGCACTCACGTCCGTGTGTCCCCTCCACCGCTGCGGTGAGTAGGTTTCGGCGCATAGGCTCCTACCCACAACATACCTCCTTACTATTATCCTATTATACAGGTTCACAGTTAGAGCTTGTCTACGTATTATTTCCCGCCAATAGGATACTGACGGACCCAGAAATCTCTTGAGTTGTTGGATTGCAAGGAATTTATGACCTGCCGGACTGTTCCTGTTAGTTGTAGGCTACATAGACTGATACGCTGATACCGTGCATGCACTAGCCTACAAGGTAAATGATGTCCAGAACCACGCCAGTATAATTTCATATAGCCAGCCTCAGACACTGTAGCCAAAGATATTTTCACAATAATTTCATTAACGCTAGTGTTGTAGTGTGGACAGAGCCTAAAATGTTTTTTCGCCTCATGGTTTGTCTCTAATATGCAGTCAATTTGTAAGAAACATATTTTTTTATGATGAGCATAACATTCTTTACAGGTCTGTTATGTTGCTCATATGTACCCTTTAAATTTCGCAATTCAAAATCAACAGGTCTCTCTCTCTGTGTGTGTATGTGTGTGTGTTGGATGGATGGATGTTTGGGGTGGGGGGGGACGACGACGACGACGACTATACAGGATTACACCGTTTGTTGCTCAGAAGCCTATCCAAAATAAAGCGTCTAAAGAAATACTGTGCCTACAGAAAGTATTCATACTTACTCCACATTTTGTTGTGGTACAGCCTGTGTTCTCGCCCATCTACACACAATACCCCATAATGACAAAGCGAAAACATGTTTTTTGACATTTTTGGCAAATGTATTGAAAATGACATACAGAAATGATTAATTTACAGAAGTATTCACACCCCTGAGTCAACACTTTGTGGAAACACCTTTAGCAGCAATTACAGCTGTGTTTCTGGGTAAGTCTCTAAGAGCTTTCCACACCTGAATTGTGCAACATTGGTCCATGATTCTTTTCAAAATCCTTCAAGCTCATATTGGTTGTTGATCATTGCTAGAGAACCATTTTCAGGTCTTGCCATAGATTTTAAAGTAGATTTAAGTCAAAACTGTAAATCGGCCACTCAGGAAAATACACTTTGTATTCAGGACAAAATGTAAATTGCATTGCCACATTTGTTTTGCAGTGTTACTTTAATGGCGTGTTGCAAACAGGATGCATGTTTTTTAGTAATTTTTATTCTGTACAGGCTTCCTTTTTTCACTCTGTCATTTTGATTAGTATTGTGGAGTAACTACAATGTTGTTGATCCATCCTCAGTTTTCTCCTATCACAGCCATTAAACTCTGTAACTGTTTTAAAGTCATCATTGGTCTCATGGTGAAATCCCTAAACGGTTTCCTTCCTCTCCGGCAACTAAGTTAGGAAGGACGCCTGTGTCTTTCCTTGGGAATCCATGGAACTTATTATGTGACTTGTTAAGCACATTTTCAATCCTGAACTTATTTAGGCTTGCCATAACAAAGGGGTTGAATGCTTATTGACTCAAGGCATTTAAGCTGTGTACATGTGTACTGATGGTAACATGGTAAACTACAGGTTTTCACTTGAGGACTGTTGAATGGAGTGTAGTCTGCATTGAGTAGTGGTTGAAAACCATTCACTGTATTTTAGAGCTTCATTCTCTGTCACCATTAATTTAATTAACCTCTCTCTCTGTGTTAAATGCAAGAATGCATCCAGAATACACAATAGCTTCCAATTCAATATCCCAAGTGGTGCAAGATTAAAATATTTGTTTTTGTGGGGAAGAAAAATTACAAGCCAAGAAAGACCTATGGATGCAGATCTTTCATTTATTTGATTTTCGTTGCATAAATAAATGCAGGGAGAGGAGAACAAGAGGTTTGCTGGCCTAGAAAAGCTGTACAGCTGTAACAACTCCCACATATTGTTAGGAACAAAGTTGACCAGGCTTGGTAGGATACCATTTAGATACAGTGCCTTCGGAACGTGTTCAGACCCCTTGACCACATTTTGTTACATTACAGCCTTATTCTAAAATTGATAGAAAACAAGCACAGCAATCTACACAAAATACCCCACAATGACAAATCAAAACAGGTTTTTAGAAATTGTTGCTAATTTATTTTTTAAAGACTATTCTGACCCTTTACTCAGTACTTTGTTGAAGCACCTTTGGCAGCGGCTACAGCATCAAATCTTCTTGGGTATAACGCTACAAGCTTTGGGGAGTTTCTTCCATTCTTTTCTGGAGATCATCTCAAACTCTGTCAGGTTGGATGGGGAGCGTTGCTGCACAGATATTTTTAGGTCTCTCCAAGAGATGTTCGATCGGGTTCAAGTCCGTGCTCTGGCTGGGTCACTCAAGGGCATTCAGAGACTTGTCCCAAAGCCACTCCTGCGTTGTTTTGCCTATGTTTTGCCTTGTCCTGTTGGAAGGTGAACCCTCACCCGAGTCTGAGGTCCTGAGCGCTCTGTATCAGGTTTTCATCAAGGATCTCTCTGTACTTTGCTCCGTTCATCTTTGCCTCGATCCTGACTAGTCTCCCAGTCGCTGCTTCTGAAAAACATCCCCACAGCATGATGCTGCCACCACCATGCTTCACCATAGGGATGGTGCCAGGTTTCCTCCAGACGTGACGCTTGGCATTCAGCCAAAGAGTTCAATCTTGGTTTCATCAGACCAGAGACTCTTGTTTCTCATGTTCTGAGAGTCTTTAGGTGCCTTTTGTCAAACTCCAAGAGGGCTGTCATATGCCTTTTACTGAGGAGTGGCTTCCGTCTGGACGGTGGATTTTCTGAACAGAACGCGCCAACCAAACTGAGTTTTATGGATATAAATAGGGTCTTTTTCTAGCAAAAGGAACATTGGATGTCTTGCTTGGACACTTCGGATTGCCCTCAGCAGAAGATCATCAGAGGTAAGCAATTTATTTTAGCTCTTTTTATGTGTTTTGTGACACCTGCAATGGTTTTATTATTATGCTAATATGGGAAGTACATGGGGTGCTGTCCTCAGACAATCAAATGTTCTGCTTTCGCCGTAAAGCCTTTTTGAAATCTGACGCTGTGAGATTGCCAAGAGTCTAAGCTTGAAGAGTGTGCAACACTTGTATTTTTATGAATGTTTTATAATACTACATTTGCATTTTGAATTTGGCGCTCTACATTTTTCCGGATGTTGTCAAGGATGCGGTGCTAGCGGCCCACTGCTCCTTAATTATCCCCAAGAGGTTAATATCTGAAAGGAAAGATTTGTTTTATTTATTTATTTTTTATTTCACCTTTATTTAACCAGGTCGGCCAGTTGAGAACAAGTTATCATTTACAACTGCGACCTGGCCAAGATAAAGCAAAGCAGTGTGTCAAAAAACAACAACACAGTGTTACACATGGGATAAACAAAAGTTCAGTCAATAACACAATAGAAAAATCTATATACAGTGTGTGCAAATGGAGGAAGGAGGTAAGGCAATAAATAGGCCATAGAAGCGATGTAATTACAATTTAGCAAATTAACACTGAAAACAATATGGGGATGAGGTAGGTAGTTGGATGGGCTATTTACAGATGGGCTGTGTACAGCTGCAGCGATCAGTAAGCTGCTCAGATAGCTGATATGGAGCAATAGAAAAATAAAGATTTAAAATAATTTTGGATGCGTCTTGTAAAAAGTGTTTGGAAAAATGTGTCTCTTACAGGGGCATTACTCTCCATGGGTACCTCTATCTCTCCAGGGAGTTGCTTTGTCTCTACAAGGAAGTTCCTCTGTATCTCCATGGGGTTCCTCTGTCTCTCCAGGGGTTCCTTTGTCTCTCAAGGATGTTCCTTTGTCTCTACAAGGAAGTTCCTCTGTATCTCCATGGGGTTCCTCTGTCTCTCCAGGGGTTCCTTTGTCTCTCAAGGATGTTCCTCTGTCTCTCCAGGGGGTACCTCTGTCTCTCCAGGGAGTTCCTTTGTCTCTCCAGGAAGTTCCTCTGTATCTCCATGGGGTTCCTCTGTCTCTCCAGGGGGTTCCTCTGTCACTCCAGGGGGTCCCTCTATCGCTCCATGAGTTTCCTATATTTCTCTAGGGGGTTCCTCTGTCACTCCAGGGGGTCCCTCTATCTCTACAGGAGTATCCTATATCTCTCCAGGGAGTTCCTTTGTCTCTACAAGGAAGTTCCTCTGTATCTCCATGGGGTTCCTCTGTCTCTCCAGGGGTTCCTTTGTCTCTCAAGGATGTTCCTCTGTCTCTCCAGGGGGTACCTCTGTCTCTCCAGGGAGTTCCTTTGTCTCTCCAGGAAGTTCCTCTGTATCTCCATGGGGTTCCTCTGTCTCTCCAGGGAGTTCCTCTGTCTCTCCAGGGAGTTCCTCTGTCTCTCCAGGAGGTTCCTCTGTCTCTCCAGGGGGTACCTCTGTTTCTCCAGGGGGTCACTCTATATCTCCAGGATGTTCCTCTGTCTCTCCAGGGGTTCCTCTGTCTTTCAAGGGGTTCCTCTATCTCTCCAGGGGGTTCCTCTGTCACTCCAGGGGGTCCCTCTATCGCTCCATGAGTTTCCTATATTTCTCTAGGGGGTTCCTCTGTCACTCCAGGGGGTCCCTCTATCTCTACAGGAGTATCCTATATATCTCCAGAGTGTTCCTCTGTCTCTCCTGGAGTTTCCTATATCTCTCCACTCTCCAGGGGGTTCCTCTATCTCCATTGGGATCCTCTATCTCTCCAGGGGGTTCCTCTATCTCAAGGGGTTCCTCTATCTCCAGGGGGTACCTCTATCTCCAGGGGGTTCCTCTATCTCCAGGGGGTTCCTCTATCTCCAGGGTGATCCTCTATCTCCAGGTGGATCCTCTATCCTCTGGGGTGGCAGGCAGCATAGTGGTTAGAGTGTTGGCTCCTCTATCTCCAGGGGAACCTCTATCTCCAGGGGAACCTCTATCTCTAGGGGGTCCCTATATCTCTCCAGGGGGTCCTTCTATCTCTCCAGGGAGGTCCTCTGTATCTCCAGGGAGTTTCCTCTGTCTCCAGGAGTTTCCTATATCTCTCAAAGAGTTTCCTGTATCTCTCCAGGGTGGTGCTCTATCTCTCCATGGGATCCTCTATTATAATACATATCAGCTGTGATCTGATCATCGTATTTCAGACGGTTGCATAATGCTTCTTTATTGTCAGCTCCACCTCATTCATCAGTGCTGAATGATGGTGAAATGGATCAATAGAAGCGGTCATGGAGCCTTAAGTAGGCCTGTACTGCTTTTGGTGTGTTTCTCTGATACACAAAGGAAACGTGCGCTTGTTATTGTGCTTATGTTTGCCATACTGTTTTCTATGTGTGACATGGATGGTGATTGAAGATGCTGTTGAAGGGGTTGGCTTTGAAACAGAGAGATGCAGGGCTGCTGTACTGTATTATGTCTCTGTAGTGAGTCATCACCCTCATACTTCACAGGCCTTGGTAACTGAACTGGCATCTACTAGAATATCTTGTCCTGTGTTCTTCACGTATACTGTATACAGCGCTTTAACAGTGTTGTTGACTGTGGGGCAGGATACTGATCCTGTCCACTTCACTTTTTCTGTATGCTCATAGCAGATTTGAATGGTAAGTAGTAAGTACAGGACCATTGATATCTTGTGGGCACTGTGGTTGGAAAATTGCACAGTTCCCCCAACCTGCGGTGAAATGCACTTATCCTGTTTCAAGTTAAATTTGACACCGAAGCTAATGGCCCATTGATATGTGCCAGCTCGTGAAATTTTTCATTGCCTGTACATTTGGCTCACTACATCGTTTGTGACAATAATATACTCTTCTATTTAAAGAAATGGAATTTATAGCTCATTAAATTTACATTAGATTCTTCTTAATAAACCTCCCCCTAATTGCTAGATAATGCAGGACATTACTTTATATGGTGGCAGCAACCGATGTTACTCTTAGTTAGGGAAGGGAAGGCTGAGACATTGCAGTTCTTCTCAGTACAACTTTAGAAAGAGAGAAGATCCGGTAGCCACTGTTGACATCCATAAGAAAATCAGCTACTGCAGTTTTGCTAGTCACTACTGTCTGATGGAAGACAGCACATTTCACATGTGTGGGTAGCTCTGTCTGAAGCAGACAGAGCTACCCAGTGTCCACACACTTTTTTCAGTGAGCTCTTTCTGACTGCTCCTCTGTACATGGCGGCAGGTAGCCTAGTGGTTAAGAGCTCAAAGCTCTTAAGAGCTCAAAGCTCTTAACCGAAAGGTTGCTGGTTTGATATCCCGGGCCGACTAGGTGAAAAATCTGTCGATGTGCCCTTAAGCAAGGCACTTAACGTTAGTTTCTCTGGATAAGCCCGTCTGTAAAAATGTGAAGGGGAAGCAGAGAATCTAGCTGCAGCGTAATTAGCAGTCTCATTGAGGTTACACTGTTGTATTGGTCTTGAAGTCAAACTGGGTGAAGGCATGCAGCTATAGAGGGGTGAGAGATCAGTTGGTCAGAAGGGATATCCATTGGCTACGTCTGGTGGTGCCTACAGAATGTCTCTCCATCACTGACCTTGTAAAGCCTTTCAAGACTCCTAGGATGCATCCCAAATGGCACCCTATTCCCTTTATATTGCACTACTTTTCAAAAGTAGTGCGCTGTTTAGAGAATAGGGTGCCAAACGTAGTGCACTATATAGAGAATAGGGTGCCATTTGGGATGCATCCTAGGAGTCATTTCGGACTAATACATAGTCCTCCCTTCAAGCCTTCGGCAGGGGAACACAATACAACTATTTTCTGTCTCTGTAAAATAGCCTTTTGCTAAATAAACGTGTAATGCCAAGGTCAAAGGCCAGGGAGAGGGGAATTGTTGACATCCTATTCACTTTAGAGTTATTTTGGGATGGAATACAAATCAGATCTCCCACCTTTTCATCAATGGAATTCTCACTATAAAGTACAGGGAGTTGTCAGTGAATGAAGAATGCTGAAAATAGTATCGAAACAACTACATTGGCTGTTGAACTTAAGTGTAGTAAACAGTCAAATAGCAGTAAAGGACTGGTGGCGGGCCCTTTGATGAGTGTGGGGACAGAGTGCTTCATTTATGCCAGTGCTGTGATAATGAGGAGGAGGGGTGGTGTCTGCTGGTATGAATATGACATTGTTCTCTCTGTGCCCTGGATCTGAGGGTCCTCACTGCATTGTCTACATTGCCTGGCTGTGGCTGTGCGAATCATTTCCGCAATGGGAAAATTAAGAAGCAATGTTGTTGTTTTGGAGGGCATGGAGTGCACATTAGTATGCCTCATGGAGCAGTCACAGCATGCCATTAAGAGAGACTGTGGACCAGTCACCGGCTCACAGCACAGCACCTCGTAAATGGAAACATGGGACAGTTTTACTGCAGAACAGAACATAGTCTATCAACAGACATGGCACAGACGTACAGTCCCTAGCATATACAGAACTTGGACCCCAATTATTCGACTGGTTGATTGTTTGGTCGATAGGCTGTTGGTCGACCAAGATTGTTTTAGTCAAGCAGTAGCAAAAATATATATACAGTCGTGGCCAAAAGTTTTGAGAATGACACAAATATACATTTTCACAAAGTCTGCTGCCTCAGTTTGTATGATGTCAATTTGCATATACTCCAGAATGTCATGAAGAGTGATCAGATGAATTGCAAAGTCCCTCTTTGCCATGCAAATGAACTGAATCCCCCCAAAACATTTCCACTGCATTTCAGCCCTGCCACAAAAGGACCAGCTAACATCATGTCAGTGATTCTCTTGTTAACTTCTTAGGGATGGGCGCATGAGGTGACCGTTTTCGAGAGCCTGGCGTGCCCAAAGTAAAATGCCTCCCATTCAGGCCCAGAAAATAGGATATGCACATATTTGGTACCATTGGATAGGAAACACTCTGAATTTTCTAGAACTGTTAACTGTTAATTTGTCTGTGAGTAAAACAGAACAGATATGGCTAAAACAGAACAGATAATTTCTGTCCTGGAAAAAGTGGTTTTCACAGAGTGCCTCATTTGGAACCCCTCCCTTATGAAAATGCCCATATAAGGGCATATGAATGCAGTACCGATCGCTTCCTCTGGATGTCAACAGTCTCGAGACAGTGTTCATTTTGGTTTTGGATGCTTTAGAGCAGAGAAGAAGAGGAAAACAGGAAGTGTCCCATTTATGTCAACAGAAGGCAGGGCGCGCTCCCGACAAAGCGCGCTTTGTGTTTTTTACCGTCTTTATCGCTCAGTTTATATTCCGGTTGATTTATAATAGTAAATATACGTAAAAGTGTTCCTAAGGATACATTTAAAACTATGTTTGATTGTTCTTGGACAAGTTTATAGGTATAAGATGAACGAGTTCTCGTCACGTTTCAATGGAGTAGTGGAAGCTGTCGTTTCTGATTATAACGCGCGAACCAAATGGAGATTTATGGATAAACTACATTACTTTTTCTAACAAAAGAACCATGGATTGTCTTCGTTGGACACTTAGGAAGACCTCAGCAGAAGTTCTTCAACAGGTAATTGATTTGTTTTCGCTGTGAAATGTGTTATGTGTGTGCCGTGATGGCTAATGAATTCATGGCTATGGGAAAAATATGTGAGGTGCTACCCTCAAACAATCAAATGTGCTGCTTTCGCCGTAAAGCCTTTTTGAAATCTGACAACGCTGTGATATTGCCAAGAAACAGAGCTTTTGATGAGTATGGAACACTTGTATATTGGTGGATGTTTAATAATTCAACTTTTGGATTTTGAATTTGGCGCCTTGCATTTCACCTGGTAGTGTCGGGATTGGGGGCGCTAGCGCCCCACCCATCCCCCAAGAAGTTAACACATATGTTAGTGTTGATGAGGACAAGGCTGGAGATCACTCTGTCATGCTGATTGAATTCGAATAACAGACTGGAAGCTTCAAAAGGAGGGTGGTGCTTGGAATCATTGTTCCTCCTCTGTCACCCATGGTTTTCTTGCAAGGAAACACGTGCCGTCATTATTGCTTTGCACAAAAAGGGCTTCACAGGCAAGGATATTGCTGCCAGTAAGATTGCACCTAAATCAACCATTTATCGGATCATCAAGAACTTCAAGGAGAGCGGTTCAATTGTTGTGAAGAAGGCTTCAGGGCGCCCAAGAAAGTCCAGCAAGCGCCAGGACCGTCTCCTAAAGTTGATTCAGCTGCGGGATTGGGGCACCACCAGTACAGAGCTTGCTCAGGAATGGCAGAAGGCAGGTGTGAGTGCATCTGCACGCACAGTGAGGCAAAGACTTTTGGAGGATGGCCTGGTGTCAAGAAGGGCAGCAAAGAAGCCACTTCTCTCCAGGAAAAACATCAGGGACAGACTGATATTCTGCAAAAGGTACAGGGATTGGACTGCTGAGGACCGGGTAAAGTCATTTTCTCTGATGAATCCCCTTTCCGATTGTTTGGGGCATCTGGAAAAAAACTTGTCCGGAGAAGACAAGGTGAGCGCTACCATCAGTCCTGTGTCATGCCAACAGTAAAGCATCCTGAGACCATTCATGTGTGGGGTTGCTTCTCAGCCAAGGGAGTGGGCTCACTCACAATTTTGCCTAAGAACACAGCCATGAATAAAGAATGGTACCAACACATCCTCCGAGAGCAACTTCTCCCAACCATCCAGGAACAGTTTGGTGACGAACAATGCCTTTTGCCACCTTGCCATAAGGCAAAAGTGATAACTAAGTGGCTCGGGGAACAAAACATCAATATTTTGGGTCCATGGCCAGGAAACTCCCCACACCTTAATCCCATTGAGAACTTGTGGTCAATCCACAAGAGGCAGGTGGACAAACAAAAACCCACAAATTCTGACAAACTCCAAGCATTGATTATGCAAGAATGGGCTGCCATCAGTCAGCATGTGGCCCAGAAGTTAATTGACAGCATGCCAGGGCGGATTGCAGAGGTCTTGAAAAAGAAGGGTCAACACTGCAAATATTGACTCTTTCCATCAACTTCATGTAATTGTCAATAAAAACCTTTGACACTTATGAAATGCTTGTAATTATACTTCAGTATTCCATAGTAACATATGACAATAATATCTAAAGACACTGAAGCAGCAAACTTTGTGGAAATTAATATTTGTGTCATTCTCAAAACCTTTGGCTACGACTGTAGTACCAGTGAAAAGTTTGGACACATCTACTAATTCCAGTTTTTTTTTATATATACTATTTTCTACATTATATAATAATAGTGAAGACATCAAAACTATGAAATAACACATATGGAATCATGTAGTAACCAAAAAAGTGTTAAACAAATCAAAATATATTGGAGATTGGAGATTCCACCCTTTGCCTTGATGACAGCTTTGCGCACTCATGGCATTCTCTCAACCAGCTTCATGTGCCTTTTGGCTGGTACTGTACAGTATATACAGTTGAAGTCGGAAGTTACATACACTTAGGTTAACAAATTTCTTGTTAACAAACTATCGCTTTGGCAAGTTGGTTAGGACATCTACTTTGTGCATGACACAAGTAAGTTTTCCAACAATTGTTTATAGACAGATTATTTCACTTATAATTTACTGTATTGGGTCAGAAGTTTACATACACTAAGTTGACTGTGCCTTTAAACAGCTTGGAAAATTCCAGAAAATTATGTCATGGCTTTAGAAGCTTCGAATAGGCTAATTGACATCATTTTAGTCAATTGGAGGTGTACCTGTGGATGTATTTCAAGGCCTACTTTCAAACTCAGTGCCTCTTTGCTTGACATCATGGGAAAATCAAAAGAAATCAGCCAAGACCTCAGAAAACAATTGTAGACCTCCACAAGTCTGGTCCATCCTTGGGAGCAATTTCCAAACGACTGAAGGTACCACGTTCATCTGTACAAACAATAGTTTGCAAGTATAAACACCACGGGACCACACAGCCGTCATACCACTCAGGAAAGAGACGCGTTCTGTCTCCTAGAGATGAACGTACTTTGGTGCGAAAAGTGCAAATCAATCCCAGAACAACAGCAAAGGACCTTGTGAAGATGCTGGAGGAAACAGTTACAAAAGTATCTATATCCACAGTAAAACGAGTCCTATATCGACATAACCTGAAAGGCCGCTCAGCAAGGAAGAAACCACTGCTCCAAAACCGCCTGTCACGACTTCTTCCGAAGCCGGTCCCTCTCCTTGTTCGTTCGGCGGTCGACGTCACCGGTCTTCTAGCCATCGCCGATCTACTTTTCATGTACCATTTGTTTTGTCTCATTTTACACACCTGGTTTTATTCCCCAACTATATGTTCATTATTTAACCCTCTGTTTACCTCATGTTTGTTGTGCGTGATTGTTTTGTGTTTTTTTGGTCCGTATTGTGGGCTTGGTTAATTCTTATTGTAATGAGTAGGTGTTTTGAGTAAAAATACTTGTGGTACTCATCTCTGCTGTCCTGCGCCTGACTCCTCTGCACCAGCTACACCCAGACCTTTCACAGAATCATGAACCACTACGAATGGAGTCAGCAGGAGCAGACGACATCCCGTTGACGGTCGAGGAGCACGTCCAGCAGCATGCGACCATGTTACAACGTCTCGGCACCGGCATGGATCGCGTGCTGCATACAATGGATCGATGGGAGAGAGGAGGAGTTCTTTCAGCGCCTCCACCAGCACCACTACAACAGGCACTACTGTCCACCCCTCCTTCACCAGGTCCCAGTGGGATTCAGCTCGCGCTCCCGAGGGAGTATGATGGGACGGCTGCTGGATGCCAGGGGTTCCTACTCCAGCTGGAGCTCTACCTGGCGACCGTCCACCTGGCTCCTTCGGGACGTGAGAGCGTGTGCCGCCCTCGTCTCCTGCCTCTCAGGCACAGCCCTGGAGTGGGCCGTATGGATGGAAGGAGAGACTGTGTTGGACCATTACGCAGAGTTCACCTGCCTCTTTCGGGCAGTGTTCGATCACCCGCCTGAGGGTAGAGCGGCGGTTGAACGTCTGTTCCACCTGAGGCAGGGGACGAGGAGCGCACAGGATTTTTCTTTGGACTTCCGGACCCTGGCCGCCAGCGTGGGATGGAACGACAGGGCTCTAATCGAACACTACCGGTGCAGTCTGCGCGAGGACGTCCGTCGGGAGTTGGCCTGCAGAGACACCACCCTCACGTTTGACCAGATGGTGGACATGTCCATCAAACTGGATAACCTGCTGGCCACTCGCGGACGTCCGGATCGGGGGTTGTCAGTTCCATCCCCCAGCACCTCCGATCCGACGCCCATGGAGCTGGGAGGTGCAGCGCTTAGGGCGACCGGAGGAGGGGCCGTTCCCTGCACCATCTGTGGCCGCAGAGGGCACACTGCTGGTCGGTGCTGGGGGGGTTCCTCAGGGAGTCGTGGCAGCAGGCAGGGCACTCTCATGTCACCCCAGGCGAGTCGGCACCACGCTCATCCAGAGCCCCCTGTTGCTCCCATGTTTTTGTTTATGACATTTCCTAAGGCGCTCGTAGATTCAAGCGCAGCTGGGAATTTTATTGACAGATCATTTGCCCAGAGTTTAGGGATCCCCATTCTTTCTGTGGATATGCCCCTCCCTGTGCACGCCTTAGGTAGCCGACCATTAGGGTCAGGGCTGATTAGGGAGGCCACTGGTCATGGTTACGCAAGAGGGTCACAAGGAGAACATTTGTATTTTCCTTATTGATTCTCCTGCGTTTCCCGTGGTGCTGGGCCTACCCTGGTTGGCCTGCCATGACCCCACTATTTCGTGGCAACAGAGGGCTCTCAAGGGGTGGTCACGAAAGTGCTCGGGGAGGTGTTTAGGGGTTTCCGGCGGTGCGACTACGGTGGAAAGTCCAGACCAGGTCTCCACCGTGCGCATCCCCTCTGAATATGCCAATTTGGCTCTCGCCTTCTGTAAGAAGAGGGCGACTAAATTACCACCCCATCGACGGGGGGATTGTGCGATAGATCTCCTGGTAGACGCAGCACTTCCCAGGAGTCACGTGTATCCCCTGTCACAGGAGGAGACGGCGGCTATGGAAACATATGTCTCCTAATCCCTGGGGCAGGGGTACATTCGGCTCTCCACTTCACCTGCCTCCTCGAGTTTCTTTTTTGTGAAGAAGAAGGATGGAGGTCTGCGCCCGTGCATTAACTATCAAGGTATCAACCAAATCACTGTGAGGTACAGCTACCCGCTGCCTCTCATAGCCAGTGCGATAGAGTCAATTCACGGGGCCCGCTTCTTCACAAAATTGGACCTCAGGAGCGCTCACAACCTGGTGCGTATCCGGGAGGGGGATGAGTGGAAGACGGCATTTAGTACCACCTCAGGGCACTATGAGTACTTCGTCATGCCGTACGGGTTGATGAATGCTCCATCAGTTTTCCAGGCTTTTGTAGACAAGATTTTCAGGGACCTGCATGGGCAGGGTGTAGTGGTGTATATTGATGACGTTCTGATATACTCCGCTACACGCCCCGAGCATGTGTCCCTGGTGCTTGGTCGATTGTTGGAGCATGACCTGTACATCAAGGCTGAGAAATGTCTGTTCTTCCAACAGTCTGTCTCCTTCCTAGGGTATCGCATTTCCACTTTAGGGGTGGAGATGGAGAGTGACCGCATTTCAGCTGTGCGTAATTGGCCGACTCCCATCACGGTAAAGCAAGTGCAGTGGTTTCTAGCGTTTGCCAACTACTACCAGAGGTTTATCCGGGGATTTGGTCAGGTAGCGGCTCCCATTACCTCACTGCTGAAGGGGGGACCGGTGCGACTGCAGTGGTCGGCTGAGGCGGACAGGGCTTTTGGTCACCTGAAGGCTCTGTTTACCTCGGCTCCCGTGCTGGCTCATCCGGATCCCTCTGGCGTTCATAGTGGAGGTGGACGAGTCCGGCTGGGATAGGAGCCGTGCTCTCTCAGCGCTCGGGTACGCCACCAAAGCTCCGCCCCTGTGCTTTTTTTCCGAAGAAGCTCAGCCTGGCGGAGTGAAACTATGATGTGGGGGACCGGGAGTTGTTGGCTGTTGTCAAGGCCCTGAAGGTGTGGAGACATTGGCTTGAGGGGGCTAAACACCCTTTTCTCATCTGGACTGACCACCACAATCTGAAGTACATCCGGGCGGCGAGGAGACTGAACCCTCGCCAGGCAAGGTCTGCCATGTTCTTCACCCGTTTTGTTTTCACCCTGTCCTACAGACCAGGTTCCCAGAATGCTAAGGCAGACGCACTGTCCAGGATGTACAACACAGAGGAGCGGTCCATAGATCACACCCCTATACTTCCGGCCTCTTGCCTGGTGGCACCGGTGGTGTGGGAGCTGGACGCGGACATCGAGCGGGTGTTACGTACAAAGCCCACTCCCCCCCAGTGTCCAGCTGGGCATCTGTACGTTCCGTCTGCTGTCCGCGACCGTTTGATCTATTGGGCTCATACGTCACCCTCCTCTGGTCATCCTGGCATCGGTTGGACAGTGCGCTGTCTTAGTGGGAAGCACTGGTGGTCCACCTTGGCCAAGGACGTGAGGGTTTATGTTTCCTCTTGCTCAGTGTGTGCCCAGTGCAAGGCTCCTAGGCACCTGCCCAGAGGGAAGTTACAGCTCTTACTGCCATTTCTTGAAAAAATGAGTTTAAATGTATTTGGCTAATGTGTATGTAAACTTCCGACTTCAACTGTATATATATTTTTCATGGCACACAAGACACCTGTCTTATTCACGTCCCATGTAAGTGAACTAATACATTGCGGAGGCCGAGACTAATCCATTGCAGAGGCTGCGGGGTTGGCACAGTCCAAGTAGAAAGGGAGTGTGGCTAAGATGTACAATGCACGTCTTTCTCCGGAATGCACTCTCTCCCGCCAATTTGTGCACATTCATTGTTTCATAACTTCATTGTGTATTGTTTGCATTTGATTGTTAGTGTCTATCAATTCCCCATTACATATATCACCAGTAGTACATTTACTGTTAATTCCTATATTTTAGAATCTACAATGTTTGTTTGGTTAAGGTAATGTCTATTAATGCATTCAATATATTATTATTCCAGTCTTTTACCGTTTTCAATGTTGGAGTGGACACGTTGTTTGCAGAGTGCACAACCTATGCTACAATTGTGAGAAACAAGTTTGTTTTATTTCATTCCATTTATGAGTTTTGACAATTTAGTCATTGAATTTTGTTTGGAGCGCTCCTGTCAATGTTGAGAAAGGACACACACCTGATTACGCATGGAAGTAGGCCTATATGCTACCTGGCCTGAGCGTAAATGTAGGCATATAAATGTTCCCATTTGGGGATCTGATAGTATTTCTGAATGGCTTAATTCACCACCACTAATGAGCTGTGGAGCTTCTCAAAGTAATGTTTTCTTCTCCTCAAACAGCAAACGAACAAAGTCTGTTTTTACATCCATTGAGAATGACAATAATTCCTCAATGTATTTGAAAAATCTTTCTAGCTCTCTCCCTTTCGATAACCACTCAGCATGAAAGGGAAAAATGTCATGCTCTGATCCAGTGGAAACATCATAAAATAGGCGTACCTGATTACTTCTTATCCCTTGCTCAAATAGCCTACAGCTGTGTCTGTCCCGAGCTCACTGGCACAGGAAACTCTGAGGGCCCAGAATATTTTCTACAATGTTGCAAGGAGCTTCAGGCCAGACCCAAGTTAATAGTTGATACAGTGTTTCAACTTCATTGCAGACAGGCCATGCGTAGCCAATGTGATTTATAGGATATTTATTTTTATTAGGATATTTTCCACCTGCAGGCTGAAATGTTTTTATTTGTTGGCTTTATAGGCTATTTTTACATAGTTGGTAATGGCAATGGAAGTTACTTTTTAGGTTTGTATAATTTTCATTTAGATTTGGATAGAATTTTGATTAACCATATGAATATGTTATTATAATTCAAATTGTTTAAATCATAATCATAATTTAAATCACTGTTCCATGTAAATATATATATTTTTTTTTATTTCACCTTTATTTAACCAAGTAGGCTAGTTGAGAACAGGTTCTCATTTACAACTGCGACCTGGCCAAGATAAAGCAAAGCAGTTCGACACATACAACAACACAGAGTTACACATGGAATAAACAAACATACAGTCAATAATACAGTAGAAAAAAAAAGTATGCATACAGTGTGTGCAAATGAGGTAAGATAAGGGTGGTAAGGCAATAAATAGGCCATGGTGGCGAAGTAATTACAATACAGCATTTAAACCCTGGTATGGTAGATGTGCAGAAGATGAATGTGCAAGTAGAGATACTGGGGTGCAAAGGAGCAAGATAAATAAATAAATACAATATGGGGATGAGGTAGTTGGATGGGCTATTTACAGATGGGCTATGTACAGGAGGTGCAGGGATCTGTGAGCTGCTCTGACAGCTGGTGCTTAAAGCTAGGGAGGGAGATAGCTTCAGTGATTTTTGCAGTTCGTTCCAGTCATTGGCAGCAGAGAACTGGAAGGAATTGGCTTTGGGGGTGACCAGTGAGATATACCTGCTGGAGCGCGTGCTACGGTTGGGTGCTGCTATGGTGACCAGTGAGCTGAGATAAGGCGGGGCTTTACCTAGCAATGACTTGTAGATGACCTGGAGACAGTGGGTTTGGCGACGAGTATGAAGCGAGGGCCAGCCAACGAGAGCGTACAGGTCGCAGTGGTGGGTAGTATATGGGGCTTTGGTGACAAAACGGATGGCACTATGATAGACTGCATCCAATTTGTTGAGTAGAGTGTAGGAGGCTATTTTGTAAATGACATCGCCGAAGTCAAGGATCGGTAGGATGGTCAGTTTTACGAGGATATGTTTGGTAGCATGAGGAAAGGATGCTTTGTTGCAAAATAGGAAGCCAATTCTAGATTTAATTTTGGATTGGAGATGCTTAATGTGTTTCTGGAAGGAGAGTTTACAGTCTATCCCGACACCTAGGTATTTGTAGTTGTCCACATATTCTAAGTCAGAACTGTCCAGAGTAGTGATGCTGGATGGGCGGGCAGGTGCGGGCAGCGATCGGTTGAAGAGCATGAATTTAGTTTTACTTGCATTTAAGAGCAGTTGGAGGCCATGGAAGGAGAGCTGTATGGCATTGAAGCTCGTCTGGAGGTTAGTTAACACAGTGTCCAAAGAAGGGCCAGAAGTATACAGAAGGGTGTCGTCTGCGTAGAGGTGGATCAGAGAATCACCAGCAGCAAGAGCGACATCATTGATGTATACAGAGAAGAGAGTCGGCCCGAGAATTGAACCCTGTGGCACCCCCATAGAGACTGCCAGAGGTCCGGACAACAGGCCCTCCGATTTGACACACTGAACTCTATCAGAGAAGTAGTTGGTGAACCAGGCGAGGCAATCATTTGAGAATCCAAGGCTGTTGAGTCTGCCAATAAGAATGTGGTGATTGACAGAGTCGAAAGCCTTGGCCAGGTCGATGAATTCGGCTGCACAGTAATGTCTCTTATCGATGGCGGTTATGATATCGTTTAGGACCTTCAGCGTGGCTTAGGTGCACCCATGAACACCTCTGAAACCGGATTGCATAGCGGAGAATGTACAGTGGGATTCGAAATGGTCGGTAATCTGTTTGTTAACTTCGCTTTCGAAGACCTTAGAAAGGCAGGGTAGGATAGATATAGGTCTGAAGCAGTTTGGGTCTAGAGTGTCTCCCCCTTTGAAGAGGGGGATGACCGCGGCAGCTTTCCAATCTTTGGGAATCTCAGACGATACAAAAGAGAGGTTAGTAACAGGCTAGTAATAAGGGTTGCAACAATTTCTGCAAATAATTTTGGCAGGTAAATGTGCATATGAAAACCATAACTGGCACGCAGATTGGTAGAAATTGTAAGATAAATTGGCATTCCACATGAGAAGGTTTGCCGACTCCTCATGTAGCCTATTACCGGCAACTTCAGGAGAGTAACGGCAGAATCTGCGAAAGCCAGTAGGAGCGGGAAGAGGATGTTTGGGACATTTTTTCCCTTCAGGTTATCTTGATGTCTGGCTCCCTCTTGAGTTATTTGTGTCTTATTTCATCAAACATTGAGCGTAAAGCCTCAAACAAGCTCATTGCATATATAGTTGATTTTATTAAAACACATAGGGAGTGTTTTCAGACCCCTTGACTTTTTCCACATTTTGTTACGTTACAGCCTTATTTTAGTCGACCAATATTATTTTTTTGTCGGGGACAGCCCTATATAGAACAGAGCTTGTCAAGAGACAAGAGACATGTATCTGCCCACCGTTCACTGTCCATGTATCAGTCCTTTGGATTTTTTGTCTTAGAGGGGTGTAGTCATTCAGAAGTTAAACTTACAGAGTCATGTCCAGAGTTTTCCGAAAAGGTAAATAGTAGCTAGTTGCAGGTGGAAATGTTTATATGTTCTTGGAAACTTCACAGCTTGCGTGCAGTTTATTTAACTAGCCTCACGGAGAGGAGGTGGAACTATTCAGAAACCATGACAACAGCTGAGAAGCATCCTCAGCTCTAAGACTAGATAACTGTTGATCAATGTGGAGGACAGAAGGCCCTTAGCTTTCTGTGAGGGAGTGAATTACTAATCGATAATCTGTACAGATCCAGCTTTCTGATCAATAGATGTACAGATGCTGCCAGAGGAGAGGAGAGTAGGGCTGGATGGGTAAGTGGGAATACCATATTCAACTGATCTGATAAATACTCAAGAATGCCAGGTCATCAGATTGTCTCATAACTTATCTCATTGGAGGAAGTAAATGGGTGAGACTCATCAACATATGTTTGCTCTGCCCTCTCCGCATCAACAGTCATGCTGCAGTCACTCCCCATCAGCCACGGTTAAGTGATGTGGTTTGCTTAGCAGATACTTTCATCCAGATTGAGTCAAATGGCAGCCACTTTATCCACTTTCACAGCTGGATGTGACTGGACTTTTTGGAGGGCAACAGTGGGTTGTCCCACCTGCCATCAGAATCAGTGGTCCTCTGGAACCCTGCCCAGTTCACTAAACTAGTCTAGTGGAGGAGTCAGTGAGACGAGGGGGTTCAGTAATGACTGCTTGTTGCCTACTGACATCTGCATGTTGTAATGGTGCTACTTCACCTTATAGACAGTAATTTAGAAACTGTATGTTAGTAACTTAGTCAGTCAAACACCAGATTTTCTGGTCCGTGACCTACTACTCACCGTTTTACTCAGACATTTCTAACATCCTTTATGTTCTAGCATGATCATTGAGCAATGAATTGGTCAATGAACAATGAAAAAAAGAAGTTATGTAGAAGAATGTAAAAAGCCTCTTCACGAAAGCCTTTTCAGGTAAATGGTATCTGAAGAGGCATTGCCACTGATCTAAAGCATACTGTGAAGAATGTTGTCAATAAAATGTCACAAGCAGTTATTGTCCCTCTTGTTATTAGAATACATTATATAATGTATTTGAATACATTATATGCTGTCAATAGTAAACATTTACTTGCTGTAGGCCTATGCCATAACCCTCTTCGTTTTAATTGTTTTTCCAGTGGTAAAGAGCTTAAACACTTAGCAAAAGCTATTCCCCAAAAAATATTTGTATTGGAATATTAGGTTTTTCAAATGCATTTCATAGATTTGCCCTCAAGAGTTGTCACTCGCAACCACATGGGGCCTTCTATGACGTCAATGCAGAAATCATGATGTGCCTGTATGAAATCTTATTAAGATAGGGTCATATAGGACCACATCAACAGTGTATGCAACTAGAAGTTGTTATCATTTCTCAAGGTCGTATACTGTGTGGTATAAGATCATATTTCTGATGTTTACATGAGAGAGGGTTTGCAGTCTGACAGTAGTGTGCTGCTAGCCTGAGGCGTCAGCCTCTTTGAGTTATCAGCCTGACTTAAGAACCATCTTAATTACTCTCCCACACACACCTCTAATCCGTCATTGTCATTTAAATCAGGACTGTGCAACCCAAGCAATAATATTAATTCACCCAAACCAGCAGCCCATTGATTACTTCTCACTCTTGGTCCAGTGCTCTGTCTGTCGAGGGACGGCGAGACAGGAAGGCAATATAGTTAATGGAAGGCGAAAACTAAAAGTCACATTGCTACCCTTTAAGATGACAGGTATTAGAGAGGGAATATGGGCTTCATCCATGGGCTGCCAAATGGCAGACTGTTTGTACTTAACATGGAAAGCGAGCCCACTGCAAACTATCTAGTCTGTTCAGTGGTACAGGTGTCATATGCCTACCACTTTATGGACACTCCAGTCTTTCACCTTATTGTCACTCATTGCAATTTTCGATTGGCTAACAAACTCATTTGGCCACAGTATAGGCTAACTAAAGACATGGTTAGTCTTTATTTGAAGGTTGCATCATGATGACTGTGTTTATAACGACTTATAACGTAGACCCGCCACTTGCACTGTCAGTAAATAAAATTGTTTCTGTAAATATTATTCTGTCACATTGAACCAAATTTGAATGTAATTAAAATGTATTGATAAAAATATATATAATAACATAACATTTTAATCACAGGATAGATTTTTGCTGTACAGGAGCAATTAGCTTTGTCTGCAATGGGGGTTTAATTGAATGTCTGCTGCAAACTCTCCCTGCTCATATCACCATTCCTGTTGATGTTTGTCCCTCTATAACTATTGTCCCAGGTAATAAGCACTCTCCATCCTCCTTTCCTCCTCCTCTTCTCCATCTTCATCTCCTCCTTCCTCCTCTTCTCCAGACCTGACATGTCCTTTATTCATCCAGAACACTGAGGCATCTCCACAATGTTAATTTAATTTCACTGAGTCATGCCCATTGATTTCTCTTCACATAAGCCTAAAACAGAATGAATGGGAACTAGTTTTCACCAACAGGGCTATTTGGACTCATTTGTTGTCTAACATTTAGGACATTTTGGAATGGCAGGCAGTCCAAGGTTAGTGTGGGACATCTCTAGTATCTGAAAACACACATTACATACTCAGTGTTAACTAAAAACACCTTACAAAAAGTCAGAAGTGATGTACAGTAAGGTCAGAGAGTTGGTGTTTGTGTAATATTTACATGATGCATTATGTTTGCTTGTGCTCAGTGGTCCGACAAGGACCCATCCCAAACCGTCTATGTCTGCTCCTTGTGCAGTCAGTCAACAATTCAAATGAGAATTTACTCTCCTTCACCTTAAAAGCCTGATCCTCAGATTCATGTGTATACAGCATGCCTCAGAGGAAGGCTAACTCTGCTGGTGTTTAAATAGATATCAATAAAGGAAAACAGGACAGGCATTGGGGTGGTGTTGAAAAGAATACCATGTCTAGACCTAATAACAGCACAACACAGTGTTATTAGAAAGCAGCATGAGTTATGACCTGTGAGCACTAAGATGACATCCATCAATTTAGAAGTTTTATTGGAAAATGTAGATAAGCTGTGCTGCTGCAGTGGGAGATGTAAATGGTTTATTTAGCATAAAGTAGTTGTGGTTGAGCAAGCAGGAGAGGGGAGGAGGATAGTTGAGTTATGAAGGGAAAGGATGGGCCTGTTTGACAAAGGCTCTGTTGGAGGAGCTATGGCTGATTCCCCCAGCTTGAGAGCAGGCCTGTCTTAACTCTGGTAATTGGGTTGGTATTGGGAAAGTTGGATTATCTTGTTCACATCTTATTCGTTCTCAGGTGGACAAGCAGACAGTCACATGTTATGTTACGAGAGTTCAGTTGAAAGAGGACGGAGTCTATTGAGTTGAGAGAGGAATGTTTTTTTCTGTGGACTTGTTTGGTCATATTGTTAAAGTTTGATGTGAATAGTTATTACTTTGAAACTGTGAGTGATTTGTGTTGTCTTGCTGTCATGAATCGATTAGCTTGACTAAACAATAACTTTTTAAGTAGCATTTAAATTCAAGGGTGGGTATTTAAAAAAATATTTTCTTTCTCTACATGTTTTAATTGGCTGCCCTCCAGGCCAAATAATTTGAACCACTTCACATTTAGGCTTTTCTTTTTTGTTCTGAGTTTTCTTCTCCAAAAATGTTTGGTGAAATGGTGACAAACAAACATGACTGTGAATGTCTTATCACAGCGTCACATATTCCATTAAAAACAACACTGACAAGATCTGAACGTTCCCATTGGTATTTAAGTAGATGGTTTCATATTTTTCCACATACGCTAGAACTTTCTAATTTGACTTTTTTTTCATAGTGATTTTCAACAAACTTTTGAAAGCTTTGCATAATCTAAATAGGCTGAAGTAGTATGGAAGGAATGGTTCAGAAACCATATCATCGATCCAAGAGCACAAGCAAATCACTCTGTTCCTTCAAGCCTGACTTTTAAATGGTAAAAGATATGGTAGTCCCTAGAACATTTCACAATAAACTATATAACGACAAAAACAGCTGGAAAACTTTTGAAATACATTTGAAGCAGATCAGTTTCTGAAATTCCAACATGCCACTATTTGTTTTACTCCAAAGTTGTGAAATACTGTTAATTTGAATGTAGTTGTGAATCACTTTGTCATCTTAAATCCCAAATCTGAATTTATTTAAATGTATTCAGTGCTGTGAGGGTTGTCGCTGTATAATACATCAGGATGTGCAGGTTTCATGTATTAGACTACTCTTACTGTCTGCTGCCTCCCTCCTTTCAAGAGTCTGTTTGCAAAAAGGCTCTTCCAGTTTTTAGCGGGTGCAGCCAAAATGCCTGGCTAACTTCCCAATCTGGCCTCATCAAATATATAGTATCTAGGACACCTTATCACCCAGCAGTTAAATCAACTCAGAAAATTCTTTGTTCCAAATTGACCTTCGTTCTCTTTCTTTCCCACGCTATCTCAGCACAGCAGAAAGGAACCAAGATTTTAACAGTTGATTTTATTCATGAAGTTTAAAAAAAGATGCTCCACCACAAAGGATCTTTGAAAGGACAAAGTTGCTTTGGTTGTAAAACGAATAATATTTTTTATTTAATTTCATGTCTGCCGTCTGGCTGATAAAAATGATAATTTAAAAATGATCTGTAATGCCATTTAGTTTGATCTTTTTTGTTGAGAGACCTGAGAGACCGCCATTTAGCCTTTAATGTGCTACAAATGTGCCACGTTCCAGCTCCCTACCAATGTGCACTGTCTGATAATGAGGGCTTAAGACACAGTCATCCCCAGACTTGTAATTAAATCATTTCATTGCACATAACAGGCTGTGGGCTGGAATGGCTGGCTCGCCATACAGAGGTGATGACTTGTGAGAGAGGACGAGGCTATAGTGTTGTGGGTTCTGGTGTCAGAAAATGTCCCTGACTCTGACATGTACCAGAGATACAGGCTCCATTTACCCGCTCTGACATTAATCAACATGTCTTGTTGTTTTCATTGATCCAACTTCAATTATTTCACTGACATCACATGCTAGATTAGATATGTTTCTTTCTGTCACTTAAACTAGATGAAAGCAGTTAATTATGCTGTCTGGTTTTGTATGTCATTTCAGAGCATTTCATATCACTTCTGACTCCAGTAGTTCTAGGTTTGTCCAGAACCTACCACCTTGGAGATTGAGGTCTGGTATCACCCGAGTAGTCGACTCCCAAAGATACTGGTAACTAACCCAAGATAGTTAATCTGGCGTCATTTACAATGGGAGCAAATAAGCACAGTGGGCAGATAAAACAAAGAGGTGGGCAGAGCCAAGCACGAGCTCGCAACATTTAATTGGCGTGTTTTAGCATGTATTTGCATATTTCCATTAGGGAACGGCTACCCTGTGAGGTGCGCGTGTGCAATAACTCAATTCGCCCTTGCACTCCTTCTAAACAACGCAATTTTTTTTGCAACTTTGGCAAAGGGCCAATTTTACAAAACTTTGTGCGCTCTGTTTGTGACAGATTCTATTCTATCTATGAACTATCTTGGTTTCCCCTTTTATCTGTGCTAGTCCTTTCATAACTTATTGTGACAGATTTGATTTAAAAACCAAAATGATGGTTTAAGGCTCCAGTACTAGGTTTAAGGCAGATCTCCAGCTCCAGGTGGGCTTAATTAGGCAGAGACTATATTATGTTCACTTCACTATTTCACTCACAGCCCTTTGTGGTCAAACATCTGCTGGCGGAACATTTCTGTTACAGTTCTGAGGAAAACATGTGACCTGGAGAGGGATTTGGTGAACACCCACTACACCACAGTGGGTTAGGATCAATGGTTATGATCAGCTACAGGGAGAAAACCCCTAGCTAAGGTAACTGGTACAATTAATGGTTGACTGGCTGTCATTTGCAGAGACTTGAGCCTGTCATAGAACTTCTCTGTGGCATATGAAGGGCTTTGTGTCACGTACTGTAGACCAGATTTGGAGACAATTCTTGAATTGACTCATGAAGTGAAGAATTTACGTTGAATTCAATTTGAATTTCAACAATCTTCAAGTTATGGTATTGGAATTTAATTGGAATTGTAAAAACATTTAATCTATGTAATTTAATTTAATTGGAATTCAATCGTTTTACATTTCTCAGTTAATGGAATTAATGCAGTTAGTACAGAAAGTGACTGCAGGATTAGTTTTAATGTATATTTCTATATTTACAGTATATAGGCTGTCTGAACAGTGTCATTATCAGCCTGAAAGCCTGATGGAATTGAATTGGAATTGGAATTTTTGGGGGATAATATTGAATTTGGAATTTAATTATTGGAATTGACCTAACTTTGGAATTGAGAGGAATATAATTATCTCTGAATTCAAAGATTGACCTGGAATTGGAATTGAATTATAATTGGATTTGTGGAATTAACCCCAACCCTGCTGTAGACTTGGTTGCTTGTTAAATTAAGTTAAATGGAGCTGTAATAATGCCAAAAAGAATGACCGACTGCCTGTTGATGACTGACTGCCTGTTTAATGACATCCTGCATCTCCGGGGAAGCCACCTGCTGCAAGTCAGTCAGTCCATCTATTGAACATCTAACTGACATAATTATGCAGACACTCTAACCTTTATCCTATGTACATTTGGATAGTTGAGTTATGAAGGGGAAAGGATGGGCATGTTTGACAAAGGCTCTGTTGGAGGAGCTATGGCTGATTCCCCCAGCTTGAGAGCAGGCCTGTCTTAACTCTGGTAATTGGGTTGGTATTGGGAAAGTTGGATTATCTTGTTCACATCTTATTCGTTCTCAGGTGGACAAGCAGACAGTCACATGTTATGTTACGAGAGTTCAGTTGAAAGAGGACGGAGTCTATTGAGTTGAGAGAGGAATGTTTTTTTCTGTGGACTTGTTTGGTCATATTGTTAAAGTTTGATGTGAATAGTTATTACTTTGAAACTGTGAGTGATTTGTGTTGTCTTGCTGTCATGAATCGATTAGCTTGACTAAACAATAACTTTTTAAGTAGCATTTAAATTCAAGTGTGGCTTTTTAAACATATTTCTTTCTTTCTCTGGCTGCCCTCCAGGCCAAATAATTTGAACCACTTCACATTTAGGCTTTTCTTTTTTGTTCTGAGTTTCTCCAATAAATGTTTGGTGAAATGGTGACAAACAAACATGACTGAACGTCTTATCACAGCGTCACATATTCCATTAAAAACAAAATACTGGGTTATTTTACACTATGTATGTGCAGATTCAAATTAGGAATTCTGTATAAACACACTATTAGTGTGATGGATGGCATGGAAGGTATTCCTTGTCCAGCCATTATGCATAATTATGTCTAATGATTCCCCAGATTGGGGCAGACACCAGACACAGACAAAATGCATGTTTGTTTTTTGTCTCCTGCCATCGTTCTTTGTGTGGGTAAGTCACCTCTGAATATTCATCACTTCTCATGTCATCAACACCGACTCTGCAATCTGCAGCAAAACATCTCAGACGGTCGTCCTCTTCAAACTCTCTACACATTACAGTACATTCTCAGCCCCAGGCCAGCCCAGCTATCAGACATTTACAATGGCATAATTATGGAGCATTAAGCCATCATTTTGACATATCAGCCAGACACGATATGCATAACGGCTGCGGAGGCCTGGTTCATTTACTCTGTCTTCAGATTGTCAGAATGGCCTTTAAGAGAAGGTTGTGTTTCTCTTTGGATGTAATTAGAATCTATATTTATGGAACCAATCAAGCTTTCAGTCAGAAGAAGAGGGGCCCATTTGAAGGTGACACCAGGATACATCAGGCCCATATTGCAGACATTTAGTGTCAGCAGCCTTTTAGACGGGCCATCTCCTTCTCTCACAGCCTTTTAAATCATCATCAATCCAGCCAATTGCCTGTTAGTTCATATGACATGTAGCCTTTATGGATCCCACTAATACAGCAGCACTCACAGGCCCCTAGAGTGACATTGACTCTGCCAGGGTGTCTGTGGTTTCTTCTACACCCACAGCAGAGCAGTGACGTTCATGTCTGTGGTGCTGCTTGTTATTTTGACTAGGACTCTTGTGTGTTAGCTTGGTCGTGATGCTGCCTAGTGCTTACTGTGTTACATTTTGGGATGTTTCCTGTTTAACTTGTCAGAGGTACTCTCTGTTACCTGCTAGTTGATTAGTCTTTGAGCCTGCTGTGTTCTGTCAGCCTGTCTGAGTGGCTGCCTGTTAGCCTGTGTTTGCCGCTGCTCTCTGGCTGCTCCCCCCTCTCATTGTGATTGTTAACTCCTCTTGAATCTCTATGGCAATGGCGTGTATTCATGGATGCCAACAGAAGCCAGGCTTCCCAAAAAAATGGACCAAGAAAAAAACATAAAATAATTCATATTTAGTCTCTGTGTTTTATTAATTTTCTTCAGTTCGCAAGAGGCTGAATGTATCTCACCTGAGAAAGCATCCGAGCGAGCGAAAAAGCACCCCTCTGTTTCTCTAAGTGTAGGCCATCTATCTGATGCTGTCTGGTTATAAAGAGTATGACATTGTTACCGCCCATAGCATTGAACGCAAGGGAAGCCAGAGAGCATTTGGCCTCCCTTGATAAAAAAAGTATAAAATAATAGCCAATCATCATTGAACTAAACTGAGCGAGTTTAACTGTGAATGGTCCGGGCGCAAGAAGAAAAGTGTCAAGGGAAGCCAGTTTGGATTTGGCTTCACTCCTGTCACATTGCATCAAGAGAAATACCTAATTGACAGAAACAACTTGAATTATTGCATATCGTTGTGTTGTTGTCCTTTAGTGTCTAGCTAGCTAAAATTGTCCCTTTCCTAAATTAGCCATGGATGGAGATAGGGATTTGGACTTGTGGTTTTACTTAATTCTCCGTACGGGCCAATGATTATAATGGTGATTCTGATCCAACCATAAATTCATAAATTTGTCCCTGGACTGAGAGAATGGAAGTTAAATTTGTAGCTAGATGTATAAGGCAAATGTTAACTAGCTAATGTTGCCCATGACAGGAACTTAGGCTAGCAAGCACGTGTTTTAGCCAGGTAGCCTAGGACAACAACAAATAAAAGAGTGTTCTGTATGACAGAGTCATAGACCGTTTCATCAACATGAAAGAGAGGAGGATGGCATTGACGTTTCTCTACAAGTAGGGTGAGTCAACAAGTTTTTTTCTACTTGCACAAATGCACAAATGCACAAATGCACACACACACACACACACACACACACCCACAGACATCTGAACCATGGACAGCCACATCATATTTAGCATCATATTTATGACCGAACTCGTTTTTGGTATCTTTTAGTTGTCATTGTATTAGTCTAAGTATAGGTGATTTGATGATGTTGAAGTTGAAATGGTGCTGGAATAGTGGAGGCAGCTTCTGTTTTCTTTGTGACTTGTGGTAACTCTCTGTATTTCTAAATCAATAGTTGTTTAGAAGTCTGAAAATGACAGAAACATTAACTTGCTTTGTTACATGCAATATGCTGTGTGGTTGCTCTCCGGTTTTGTGATGAAATGAAGGTGTGGTTGAAATTATTCTGCCACTGTGTCTCCTTATTGTCTCGACCTTAAGCCTATATATCACGGTCACAAGGCATATGAACTAATAGGTTATAAAGCAAACAACGCAATTATCACAACACATAGTTTGTAATATGGCTTTTGTTTCTGACTATCCCAGTGATTTTACCCATGCACCGCTACTGCTCTATGGGTGGTGCCCTGCCATGCCACAGGGGAACAGAGGGGCTGACTGGTCTACTATAACCTCTAATTATACACTCTTCTAATTCACTGGAAATGGATGAACAGAAACTCCCTTATCCCCTTCTTTCTCCTTCACTCCACTTCCTGGTGTTGCTTGGCCATTTCCTATGGGGCAGATGTGGCTCCTATGGGGCAGATGTGGGTCTGGTCCCAGTGGGTCTTATATCATGCCTGGGCTGGATTGCCCCCACACACACACCAAAAGCACAAACCAACCCCATGTATCATTCACAGGCTATTCTTAAAGCCCATCTCTTTCTAATGATTAATCCACTTCAGTTTGATTTAGAAATGATCAAAGGCAAGGCATCAAAGCACTTTATGAAGGTAATTACTCACTCATTAGCCATATGTTTGACAAGTAAACCCTCCCTGGCATTGGATAGCAGTCTATTAATCAGAAAGAGATCTGACAAAAGGAGAGGGGAGCTATGATGAAATATACATCCTGTCCTTTCTGCTTGTCAGAGAATCTGTGAAATTATATAACTGATGAATTATTGAGCGAGCTGTCATAAAATAGCATGATTTTCACTTGATGTATGATGTACTTGGACTATGTTTTGGGTCAACTTCAGACTGGTTAAAATCTTTGTCACCATATTTCATCCATAGCCTCTGTTCTGTGTTGGGGTCTTCAGAATCAATCTAGGACATGCTAAGGGGAATATTTTTCCTGGTGAAAGTCCCCAGGTGTCAACATCTACAGCTTGTTATCACCAAATAACAATCTAAATAGATGATGTTAGCCGGCATCTAAACATGAACATGATATCCTCTGTGTTATGAAGACAGCCAGCCCCTCTTTCCTCCCACTCCCCCTCTCTGACACCACCGCCCCCATATTGCAGGCAGATCTCCCCAGGCAGCGAGGACAAGACAGGACAGAGGAGGATAAATTACACCCACAAAGCCCAGCCTCTCTCCCATGCCTTCATTTTCACCAGCAATTAATCAGCCATCACTAGAGAGCTCCTATGTCAGGCCCAGGATTTTATTAGTGATGTCCTTTATGGGCCTTAATGAGACTTATGTCTTCCTTGAGTATTTCATTTGCAGCACACTGGCTGGCTGCTGTAACCTTGAGGTGAAGAGCTTTTCCACTAAAGTAAAGCAGCTCAGCCTTCTCCTTCAGGATATTCCTTTCAAGATGTTCTGACTGCATGGCTGGTTGGGTGTTTTAATTAGATAAAGTATTGTGTCTCCGAGGTGGCTAATTATAGCTGCAATTAGTCAGACCCTCATTTCATTTAGTTTATTTCCACATTTGTACACATTTCAATTAAATCTAAGATTTAAACTTTGCCCCGTAATTATTTTGTACGCTGAGAAAATCTCTGAAATAAACTGTCATGTACAGTATGTTTAATGTTAATTGAGTATGTGGAGGGGTGGAATCAGTCAGAGATGACAGCTGTGCTGCTCGCCTGTCAAATCTTGAGGTTTCTGAACTAAACTGCTCAAGGCCCCATACAGAACAGACTTAAAACCTTGTATGGAAGCTGAATAACAGATGAGCAGGTATCATTTCGCTGTTCACAGCTAATTTCTCTCTGTAGAACAGATCTGCTAGCTCTCTTTAATTACTTCTAGCTCTTAGCGGCTCCTATTAACTCACAGACAGACCAGACCGGACCGGACACCAGACAATTTTTAAAGAAAACCATCATAGGAAATTCAAATATTTTCCCCCCGTTGGCTGTTTTCTTCTTCTTTTATGAACTTCTGTTTATGACCGTTTGTATATTATTACACGATTCTTAAAACCTAACATATAGTTTATTTTTTTTGTCTGGCCCCTGAGCAGTACCAATTACAATGGCAGTAAAAATACTTTGTGAAGGAGTGGTCTCTAACCCGTTACCACAGGGCTTTCCAGGGAGAGGGAGAGGGGAAAGGGCTGGGAGGCCATCTGTTTGCATTTTAAAATTATGCTGCAGCACTTTGCCCATATGTGCAAAGGACAGGGTCATATAATGGTCAAAACAAGGACGGTATAGGCAGTTCTATAGGGAATACTGTAGATGTAGGGAATAGATGACCAGGTTGCATTGATTCAAGGTCGTGTTGTTTGCTAACAAAGTCAGTAACGAGGTCAGTCACAAGGCATTCTGTGGCCGATAGGTGAGGAACTCCCACAATTGGTTACCATACCATATCATTAATTTACCATACCATTCTTTTGGTGATGTATGTAGTAGAGTTGCAGTTATGTCATCGGTGAAATTGTAACAAGACATAAAATGCTTGAAATACTGACATTTTTATAAGAACCTGCTAATACACTGGATCAGTCTTCAATTTCAGAAGTAAATCCTTTTCTGATAATACGCTGGCTCCCTCTTCAATTTACAAAGTATAAAATGTTCTTAGAATTATTGTAAACCATTAAACCACCATACGGTACCTCTTCAAGCCACACTAATGTTTGAAAAATGGCCACTCTTTTTTTCTCCCACTTAATTCTCCTCACTCTAGACTTGAGTCTCCCCTGATCATTAAACACTCACTGTAGAGATGTTACTGACTTTATTCTGGGCAGGCAGTGAGTGTTTTGCTTCAACAATTACCACAACACTCTCTGGAATCCTATGGTCTACAGACTGTTGTTCATTCACAACTTAACGTTTGAGTTTCACAGTCAACACTTAAAACCTTTAAAGCCATTTACAACTTAAATAACACAGGCAACCTTATAAAACTGAAACATACAATGTGTTGTAAGATTCGGGGAGAACGAGTTTGATTGCAGCAGAGCAGCCCACCAGCTGCCCGAGCATAAATAGCAGGCTATCATTATGGTTGTGCTAAGGGGAACCACCCAGTGTTTTAGTTCACAGTGGAGGTCGTGTGGTGATCAGTGGGTGTGGTGATCAGTGGGTGTGGTGATCAGTGGGTGTGTCTTTATAGCTTTTCGTTCGAAAAACAGACTAAATTAGGCCTTTATGATACAACCATACAAACCCTTCTGAAAGCTGCTACTTCAGACAAGCAACCTTCATGTTTTTATGCCTTTTTAAATTTCTCAGAGAAAATCTAGTTTTTTGACACTGTTAATTGCATTGACATAAGATGATGAAATTCACAGACAAATGCATTTGCTTTGTACATTGTTCATGTGTTTCTAGTTAATTTTGAGGACAAGATCTGTTAAAAGAGGTGATAGTGGTTAACAAGATCAATGGAGCTGAAACCTTTGTTGTCTCTCAGCTTATGCTCAGATGTAGGTTTGTCTGGAACGGGTTCCACAGCAGATGATTCAGTAGTGTCCTCACATGATGCAATGCTCTGCAATTCAATATTCCTTTGAACTTGGCCTTTTATGTCAGTCTACCAAATGTTCCTTTTTTTGTTATTGTTGTAATACAGCTCTTTGGTTCATTACTAGTGATGGTCGTCATCAAAGCTATTGACGAGCAGCTCAGAGGAAGAGAAAAGGGGTCATTTTTTTCACTTTTGTTTCAAATCCATCATTATATTTAGTCAATAACACAAGTTATGGTTAAAGCTTTCAGTATAATTGCCTCATGTTCCACGAGCTGAATGGTCTCCGAATGGTCGAACATTAGGGTTTGTTGTGTTGCCTGTCAAAAACCATCCGTTACATCATATGGCTTCTCGTATGATTTACTCTCCCTTCTATGAAACCTGATCCCAATCGCCAATACATCATCCAGTGGGTCATCCCCAGAGTTTGGTCTCTGCTTTAACAGTGCGAGCGTGATCCTCATTCCCACAGAGGGAAACTTGGCTGCCATATTCTCTGACAGACTGCTGATGACTTTCTGGAACGAGTTCCACAAGTGCCTTGTTTCCCAATGTGGGAGCAATAGTGACATTTTTATGGCTGTGATAAATGAAAATCCTTATCAGAGGAAATATTGATGAAATCTCTGTGAAGGAGTTCCTTGTGCTTTTGGGTCTGTTAGGGATACTGGAATGAGCATTGATCCCCTCTAACCTATCTTGTCTCATGTCTGTCAACGGCCTGCTCTTCATTCATGTGTTGTATCAGTGCTATAGAGGGGAAGCTCCCAGAGGATAACCCACATTGAGATGGGTGTGATATCATCTCTTGCTTCCTTAGGGCTGTCTATGTGCTAGACATTGGCCGTGTTTATCTATGGACTTGTTGATGAGCCTCCATAGAGCTGTTGAGTGTTCATCTGTAAGAGTCCTTAGAGGTCTGGATGGACTAGACTAGCCGACAGTGTGGCTCCCTTAACCCCAGTCAGTCAGTCTGGGTCCAGCCAGGTTATTTACTTCCTCATTCTTCTCCCCTGGTTGTATCCAGCCACCCCCTTTAACAGCCCTGGCCCTTTAATAGCCTGTAGGGCCCCATTCTCATCAAGGCCTTAAATCTGACTGCTGTCCACTACAGCTTCATATCGACCCCACTGGACCTGGAATGAGCATGTTCTTAGTATGTGCTTTATCTCCACTGGCTTTGTGTTGAAACCAATTCGCTTCATGAGTCCTGTCTCATGGTGGCCATTCTATTTACCACATGTTAGGAGGTTATCACTGGGCTAATGTGACAAGGACTAGTTTCAGTTATGATGATGATTGTCACTTGAAGAATGGGTTGATGCTGTTTGATTAGCAGAGCCTTTGGAGGGGAGAGGGGGTGGAGATAGTAATTATTAGGCTAGTGCTGTGAAGTGAGACAAGATTTGAAAAACACCAGCCATTTTATTAAAGCTGCCCTCGGTAGCCTCCTGTCTGCTTTCCTCCCCACTGGTGGCTTTAGTTGAATTGCATACAAAACCGCGGCTGATACAACACAGGCATACAAAATCTAACAACTGTCGTGTGATTACTGTAATGCCAAAAAAGTTGAGTGCCTGTCTTCTTTTTCGTTGATTTTGAACTTGTAAATCTTGCTTCCGTCATAAAGAATTACTCTAAATTGCTTTTGCAAACACAAAAATGTTGATGCTAAACTTTTCCAGTTCACACTTTTACTCGAGGCAGAGTTCACACATCCACGGCTTTTATAATTTTTTGTATAAATGTACACTGAACAGAACACACGTCTCAATTCCCACTCTTTTCACGCCTCCTTGGATATGTCTTGTATTATAGCACAGGATAGAGTTATGATGCCCATAGCTTTTTAAAGTATTCCCTTACGCTCCACTCCTTCTGAATCATCTCATGTCATATTCAGCCCGCGCCTTCTTTTGGATTCTAAATAAAAGAATCACATCGTTTGCACAATGAAATTTCTACCTCACTTCTCACCACCTATGATTATCTTGTTTAAAGTATATCATCTGGAAAATATACTGCGCTATTTGAATAGTAATGATTCCACCAAATATGTTTTGCAGCGACACAATTTTATATTATTTTATTGCTTTTTTTATCTTTCGAAATACACTCCCGTATTAGATTGTATTAAATTAACCCTCCACCTGTGAATATGACCTTTATTATGAACATAAATTGTGACTGTGTGTATGTACATGTCACATCATTGTCCTCTGATGTTAATGTGTGTGTGTGTGTGTGTGTGTGTGTGTGTGTGTGTGTGTGTGTGTGTGTTGAGCGAGCGAGAGAGAGAGAGAGAGAGAGAGAGAGAGAGAGAGAGAGAGAGAGAGAGAGAGAGAGATGGCTCTGTGGGTTAGCCCTCCCCTGCTACTGTAATGGCCTGTAGCTCCTGTTACTCTCTCCCAGGCTGTGATGAAGATGGCCAAGTGGAGGTCAGCCACCCCTCTCTTCTGTTACCACAAAAAGCTTTCCACAGCCATTGTGTTCCTCTAGGGCTCTTAGTAAAGCACAACCTGATGTGTGTGTCGTCCCTCTTGCTAAGTGAAATGAAATGTACTTAGTGAGTTTCAAGTCTCCAACTCTGGCCTCCCCTGCTAATGCTTGCCTAACTATGATGCTGGTTCAGACTTGGACCACAGACAAAGTTAACCATGATTTTTACATAAATCAAATGATTGAGTGGCGCAGTGGTCTAAGGCACTGCATCTCAGTGCAAGAGGCATCAGAACAATCCCTGGTCATTGTAAATAAGAATTTGTTCTTAACTGACTTGCCTGGTTAAATATGTATGTTTTTAAATACACCCATTATGGGAGAGTGGTTAAAGTAGTCACCAACAGACATGCACTACCACCAACACTGTGTTGACTGATCTCCACTGACAGGCTAATTAGATGATATTAATATGCAATTAAGATTATTTTGCCGTGCATGACGCCTTACTGCTCCAAAGATAAGTGGTACCGCTGCCGTCCTCCTCAGTGATGTGTCAAAATAAATAAATATTCCCTCCCCGCTCTCTGTATCTTTTTCTGCTGGCTCGAATTGCCTGAGCGCGTCAGACAGATGGTTATCGCTCGGTTTCAAAGTCAGGGAGTAAAACTAGCTATTGCTGCCGCCAACTCCAGTCTTTTGTCCCACTGAGTCGTGCTGTTTCGAAAGCAGTCCCATGTTAATTGCCTTAATGAAAGAGTACAACAAAAGGGATGTGCTTACTGCTTACTGCTCAGCGCATCAGGCTGCCTCTGCGCTGCTCCTCTCCCTATCCTCTCCGGCCCCAGCCTTCTGCACTCCGCTGCTGCTGCCTGCAGGCTGCTAGAGACCAGTCCTGAGAGGTACTGTAGAGGGATGAATAGGGCCTTTATGGAGATGAAGAAATGTAATGGCACACTCTCCTCTGGAACAGTAGCTCTCTCTCCGTCTTTTATCAGAGACATGAAAGGCAGACAATAAGCCTCCCTGCTATCAACAATATGGTGCCATTTGAAGCAGATTATCCCTCTGTTTAAAGTGAAGAAAACAAAAGACAAAAAGACAAAGGATGCGGCTGAGAGTTGAGAGCCAAGGTTTCTACTCCCCTGAGGAAATCCTCCCATGCTGTTTTATCTTATTTCCTGACTCTCATCTGCCAAAGTGCCCGCTCATATTTATCTGAGGGTACATTTAGCGCTCATCCTCTTGCCAATTAGAGTTATTTCAAGGCCCTCTAACGAGTACCTTAATGCCTACTCCTAATGTAGTTACCCTACCTAAATGTCCACTAATGGTTACCTTAATGTCCTCCAAAAGTTATCATAATGCCCACTGATACGGATCTGAGGTCCCACTCAAAGTACTCTCAGTAAAGAGGCCTCTCCTTTTGCTAAACTGTTGGTGGAGTTGAATTTATGTGGTCAGAGACAGAGAGTCAGTGGCATGGTGCCATACTGATGTCATATAGAAGCTTAGTTTGTAGCAGATAGGGCTCGTGCTAGAGAACATGGAGAGTAGTGCCAGGGTGTTCTATGGTACAGACAAAATGGGGGACACAACAGAGGACAATAGAGAGAACATACTGTACACACACACAGAAAGAGAACAGTCCAATTAAGTGGTGATGTGGCATGAGAAGGGGAAGGATGATGGTGATGATTATTATTATGATGATGATGTTAGTAACATGACATAACATTTATCATTTTGTCAAGGAATCATGTGTTCAGTTGGCATGATTGAGCACTGTTGCATGAGAGAGAGGGGGAAGAAAAAGAGAGAAGAGAGAGGGGGAGAGAGAGAATGAAAAAGAAAGAAGCGAGAGACACAAACTACTGGGATACAGCCAGACACAAACTACTGGGATACAGCCAGACACAAACTACTGGGATACAGCCAGACACAAACTACTGGGATACAGCCAGACACAAACTACTGGGATACAGCCAGACACAAACTACTGGGATACAGCCAGACACAAACTATTGGGATACAGCCAGACACAAACTACTGGGATACAGCCAGACACAAACTACTGGGATACAGCCAGACACAAACTACTGGGATACAGCCAGACACAAACTACTGGGATACAGTCAGACACAAACTACTGGGATACCGCCAGACACAAACTACTGGGATACAGCCAGACACAAACTATTGGGATACAGCCAGACACAAACTACTTAGATACAGCCAGACACAAACTACTGGGATACAGCCAGACACAAACTATTGGGATACAGCCAGACACAAACTACTGGGATACAGCCAGACACAAACTATTGGGATACAGCCAGACACAAACTATTGGGATACAGCCAGACACAAACTACTTAGATACAGCCAGACACAAACTACTGGGATACAGCCAGACACAAACTATTGGGATACAGCCAGACACAAACTATTGGGATACAGCCAGACACAAACTACTGGGATACAGCCAGACACAAACTATTGGGATACAGTCAGACACAAACTACTGGGATACAGCCAGACACAAACTATTGGGATACAGCTCAGGTCTCCATAGTATCAACCTGCACTTCTTCTTTATTTTTCTACAATTCCTTTATTTCATTATTTTGTTGTCAGCAGTTGCAGAATAAGTTCATTAAAGCTGTGACAGGCTAACATGCTGTGTGAAATGACAGGAGGCCTGAGATGATTTGTGATGGATTACTGCACTTTCTTTTTTCTTTAGTTACTCTGTCAAAAGGAACTAGAGCTTGATGTAATGCCTTAATGAATGTGCACTAATAAGTGCTTTTTTATTTTGTCATAATGACTTAACAACAGTGCTTTTGCATTTTGTCATAATTACTTAACAAGAGTGCTTTTGTATTTTGTCATAATGACTTAACAACAGTGCTTTTGTATTTTGTCATAATGACTTAACAACAGTGCTTTTGCATTTTGTCATAATGATTTAACAACAGTGTATCTGCGTTCAATTTGAATAGGGCTTATTTTTTTATGGATATAATGCAATATTTTTGTATTGAATCGGGCGTCAATGTGCTCTCCCACCGGGCAAGAGTGGTCTGAGCAACAGTGTGTACCTGTTAAAGGCTTACTGCAGCGTGCCACTGACAAAAACACGTAATGGGGACATTATGGAGAGGGTGAAAAACACATCAGTTACAGATGAACCCATCTAACCCAAAATGTGTTTATCTGTTTACTCTCAAATTAACACACATGTTGTGTTCAAGGTCATTGATGTGTGGTATAACAGAATAAATACACATGTTAAGTACATGTTTATTCCATCCATCGATAACACTGTGGTATATCTGACCTGTAGTCTTCCAGACCCATCTGTTTAGGAGCACCCAAGCATCTCATACTAGGCTATGTGTTTTAGCTCTTTCTCAGGGGAGCAGAAGGGGCTGGTTATTGTTCTGTCTTCAGGTCAGTAATGAACCACTCGAGAGTCATCCTGTCTGAGTGGGCATTCAGTCCAGAGCTGGAGCTCTATGCAGCCCTTATCTCCAAGCCTAGGACTATCTCAGGCCATGTGGACTACTGAATGGTTAACAGGAGTGGACTTTTGTTCCAAACATGGGCATTTATTTGGGAATGTAGTATACAGAGATGCCAGGTAGCCAGCCCCTCAGTAAAACACTTTGGACAGTGTAGCTAGCGGTAGCTACAGCTAGGTAGGCAGGGCTTGGGCTATGTGGTTTTCTCTCTCTCTCTCTCTACTAATGGACTGTCCTCAGGCAGGGGTGCTATCCATCACATGTACTACCTGAGGTCTGGATCCTCCATAAAGATTAGGACTGTTAAGACAAGACGAATGGCCCTTGTCATCGCTAAGCATCATCCCCAAATGCCTAAATTAATTCTAGGAATCCTCGCAGGGGGCTTAAATTACCACATTAATAACAGCAACTAACAGCAATGCGGCAGGGCCGGCACTCTGTTCAAGGATGGTTAGTATAGTGTATCCTCAAGTATTTATGAAAATGGTAAACATAGAAGCTGTTTTAGTGGTATTTTAGATGGACAAGGAGAGGCACTTAGTGGTGTGAGAATGATTTTCCTTGTTAAACTCTTAATTGTTACTTTGTGGTGTGTAGAGTTATTTTTGATAAGGATCCCAAAGCGTTGGAGACTGGGCTAGCACTAGCAGTACTGACTATTCCCTACTCCCCTACTCCCCTCCCCTGACCTCTGGGAATTAGTGAGAGAGGAAAGCAATCGTTAAAGGAGTCCATATTTGATTGACCTTTGTTTCTCAGGTTACACTCCTTCTGGTCTTTTAAAAGGTCCTATTTCACGGTGGCCTTTTAAAGGCAGTGGTAATGGATCTGTTTCCCCTCATTGACACGGCTGGACTCCGGTCACAGCTTTTACTCCCAGTTGGAAACCATTCATAAAATATGTGTTTCTATTGTGTTTTTCTGAACCACAGCATTTCCATCAGAAAGTGCTGTGAGAAATGACCACCACACACTTTGTTTGGTTTGTTTACATTGCATTGATGAGTCATCTTGGTTTGAAATGTCATTGATGTACCTCTTGTTATTGATAGCTATGAATATACATTACAGCTTACCTCAATAAATAACAGCATTGTACAGTCACAGTCATTAACACCTATGCTATCGCTGCCAAGGTTGTAGTGCCCAAAGATTTCAATATCTTCACAGACAAAACCCTCAGATTCAAACCTATCCACATAATCTAGATCTCAACGTGGGATAGCCTTAACGATATATTGGGCTGTCACAGCTCTTTTTAAAAATAGGATCAAGACTTAGGTCATGGAGTCCTCCGCTCATGTTTTTGACATAATGCTAGGGTTGTTAGGTCTCACTCTGTCACTCACGCTGTAAAATACTTCAGTTTCCCCCCGTTCGGTTGACCCCAGGGGAGACTGGCTGTCAATCAGCTATATTAAGTTGGAAATACTCTGCACTGCCAGGCAGCAAGACTCTCCTCTCCTCAGTAACTTATATACCACTCATATCTAGCATCAAGGGTGCCCCACTGTTTTCGCATCAGGCAGTGAGTGCCTTTGCTCTAATGTCAATGTATCATGCATGGTTTTATAGTTTTATCTGTGCTAGCTGTTAGAACCTTGTGTATCATATGTATGAGCGCTGCGAGGAAGAAAAAAGGAGCTCTCAGTCTCTTTCTCTCATCTTATCTGGCTCTTTTTTAACTGAAACACATTACCACATTGAAAGGCCTAGGGAGAGGTACTGAACCTTAAAGCATCCTACCCTGCCTGCCTCTGTCTTAGTGAGAGGTGGCTCTAGCCACTGCAGGTGTCTGCTGTTAGCTGTGTTGGCTAGCTGTATGCTAAAGCATAAATATTATATCTGCTCATTAGAATTCCTGTTTGGCCTTTTTTACCTAGCTAGTTAGATCATGATAAATGTTAGTCCCATTAACAGGAGGCCTGGACTCATTGTGTGTTAATCCCATATCTGTCAGTGGTTATCTAGATATTTGAGACTCAAATGAGTAAGCCAAGCCCCAGCAGTGTTTATACTGGATAGCCTAGCAGGCTGATATGTGGGCATTCACTGCCTGAGCTAACAAATAAAGCTAGCTGCAGTAATGCCAGCTTAGGTGGGCATGCAGTGCCAATTGGGGGTAGCAGGCCAAGACGTGTCACAGCGGCAGACTGTTATTATCTCAGATGAAAATCTGTGCTAACCTGACGGCTACAATTAGTGTCAGCTGGTTATTGAGTCTTTAAAGAGGACTCCTGGCCTTTTGGCTCCCAGCCTGTCTGGCTATAGAAGTCTCTAATGAGTCATTAGCCGCATGGCCTCTCCTCTCAGGAGTCCACCCCATAATGGCACACCTTTCATCTATTTTACAGAGAAGCTGTCCTTGGTTATTAGCAGTGCTCTGAAGTCCTATTACCTTTACGTCTATGATAAATGGATGAAATACGGTTGCCAAGTGCACTATCCCTCCCTTTCTATCTTGTGGTCAGTCTCTCCAATCTCTTTTTTTCATTGATATTTCTCTCCTATCATTGAGCATAATGGGTAATTGATGTACCTTCACTTCATTGTTTGATCTGTTTCATAATTTGTAGTTATTGAAGTTTGTGATTGATAGCATTTATGGCCATATATTGATGGCCTTTCCATATCACCTGGCGGGTACATAAATCATGTCTTTAGAAACTGAACACTTGACCACTATTTGAACAAAGCAACAGATGTATGTGTTTTTGCAATTTGTTATTGAGCTACAGTAAGTAAGTTATGAAGGTACAGAGTTTGTATGTGGTGATGAAGATAGCAATCATCATGATTATACAATAAACATCACCCTGAGCTGAATGGCCAGGTTTGAGTACTATTGAAGCAAATTACTAATAGTTGCAGAGTTAAGTAAAATGGAAGTTTCTCATAGCTCTTAAAGTAAAATTTTTATTTTATTTATTTCACCTTTATTTAACCAGGTAGGCCAGTTGAGAACAAGTTCTCATTTACAACTGCGACCGCAGTGCGACACAAACAACACAGAGTTACACATGGGATAAAGAAACGTACATTCAATAACACAATAGAAAAATCAATATCCAGTGTGTGCAAATGTAGTAAGATTAAGGAGGTAAGGCAATAAATAGGCCATAGTGGCAAAATAATTACAATTTAGCATGAACACTGGAGTGATAGATGTGCAGAAGATGATGTGCAAGTAAAGATACTGGGGTGCAAAGGAGAATTTTTTTTTTTATAACAATATGGGGATGAGGTCGTTGGGTGGGCTATTTACAGATGGGCTGTGTACAGGTGCAATGATCGTTAAGCTTCTGTTACGTTAAATAACAGAGGATTCAATAGCGAGTGAAGTTAAACATTTAATGAAGAAAACAAGGATGACAGCGTAGCAAGAACAGTCTGAGTCTTAGCAGCGCAGGGACTGAATGGGGTAAGCCAGATCCTCCGTGAAGGTGAGTGTAGCGAGAGGAAATCCCAAGTCCGTGAAACCAGGAAGTACCCGGCGTCGAATCCTCCACCGGAGAGACAGCAGAGCGAACGTAGAGTCCAAAACAGAGACCGCAACCATCGGAGACACAGGACTCAGCCAGGGGAACGAGCTAGCACACAGGACACAACTGACAAACACAAGACAATGACAGTATAAATAGACACAGAAGATGAGTGGCAGCTGGTGCTGATAATGAGCTGAGTGGTGATCAGCGGCCACACCCACACGCACACACATACACACAGAGCGAGCCGGTGAATTCATGAACCGTGACAGTACCCCTGGGACTTACCTGTTGATTGTAATCATCAATAAGGGAGTGATCCAGAATGTCTCTAGCCGGAACCCAACTTCTCTCCTCCGGCCCGTAACCCTCCCAGTCCACCAAGTACTGAATTCCGCGTCCCCTCCGTCTTGAGTCCAGAATGCGATTAACCGAATAAGTAGATTCCCCATCCAGTCGCGGCAGGGGGGGGAGGACCGGGCTGGCGGATTAATAGGTGAACGAAACACGGGCTTCAATCTGGATACATGACAAAACGGGGTGAATTCTCCTGTACACCGGCGGGAGTTTAAGGCGAACTGCCACCAGGCTAAGGCCTGAACGGCCCGATGAACTTGGGAGCCAACTTGTTGCTAATGGAGCGGAGAGGAATATTCCTGGTAGAAAGCCACACCTTTTGACCTACGACGTAAACGGGAGGCTTCAGCCGGTGGCGATCGGCCTTAACCTTGGTGCGTGCCCCCACCCGGAGGAGGGTCTCCCTGGCTCTGGTCCACGTGCGGTGACACCTCTGGACAAAGGTGTGAGCGGAGGGGACCGCGACCTCGGATTCTAGGCTAGGGAATATAGGTGGCTGGTAACCTAAACTACATTCAAACGGAGTAAAGCCCGTGGATGATACTGGTAGCGAGTTGTGAGCATACCCGACCAATGAGAGTTGCTGACTCCAGGATGAAGGGTTCTGGGATACCATACACCACAACACTCTCTCAAGGTCTTGGTTGGCTCTCTCGGCTTGACCATTACTCTGGGGATGAAACCCCGAAGATAGACTGACGCACCCAGTAGTCTACAAAACTCCCGCCAGAACTTGGATACAAATTGTGTCCCCCTGTCGGAAACCACATCCATCGGAAGGCCATGTAAACGAAAGACATGGTCCACGACAGCTACCGCTGTCTCCTTGGCAGAAGGTAATTTAAGCAAGGGAATGAAATGAGCCGCCTTCGAGAACCGGTCCACAACAGTCAAAATGACTGTCCTGCCCTGAGAGGGTGGAAGGCCCGTGATAAAATCTAGCGCTATATGGGACCAAGGCCTCGAAGGGACCGACAGCGGTTGGAGTAACCCATCTGGGGGCCGATTGGAAGTCTTGCCGGTAGCACAGCACGAACACGCCAACACAAAACTCCGAATGTCCTGGGCCATAGCTGGCCACCAGAATCGCTGCTTCACCAAGAAGCTAGTACGATTCACTCCAGGATGACAAGTTACTGGGGAACAGTGACCCCAATGAATGACATCGGACCGCAGTTCCTCCGGCACGAATAACCGACTCGGTGGGCAACCGGGCGGAGGCGTTCCAAGGCCTTCCAAGGCCGATTTGACCCTCGACTCGACCTCCCATGTGAGTGTAGAAACAATGAGTTTCTCAGGTAAAATGCACTCGGGAGTAGACGGGCGTTCGGAGCGTTCAGAAACGCGAGACAAAGCATCGGGTTTGATGTTTTTAGACCCCGGACGGTATGAGAGGGAAAAATCAAAACGTCCGAAAAAAAAAGAGCCCACCGAGCCTGCCTGGAGTTAAGTCTCTTGGCGGATCTGATGTATTCTAAGTTCTTGTGGTCGGTCCAGACGATGAAAGGCACCCCCGACCCTTCTAACCAATGACGCCATTCCTCCAATGCTAGTTTAACTGCCAACAACTCTCTATTACCAATATCGTAGTTATGTTCGGCAGGCGATAACCGATGGGACAAAAATGCGCAAGGATGCATCTTGTCGTCCAAGGAGGAGCGCTGGGAAAGAACCGCCCCTACCCCTACCTCTGATGCATCGACCTCCACCACGAACTGACGTGACGGATCAGGGGCTATCAGGATGGGGGCCGAAACAAAGCGACCCTTAAGGTTGGAAAATGCAGTCTCAGCTGCACCGGACCACCTGAACGTGGTTCTGGGGGAGGTCAAGGCAGTCTGAGGAGCGGCTTCCTTCCGGGAATCCGGACGTGGCCAATCCACCACCGCCTTAACCTTGTCGGGATCCATGCACATTCCCTCGGATGAGATGATGTATCCCAGGAAGGGAACCGACTGTGCGTGAAATTCACATTTCTCCGCCTTGACGAAGAGCCCATTCTCTAGCAACCTCTGGAGCACTCGTCTAACGTGCTGAACGTGTTGCTGGAGAGAGGATGAAAAGATCAGTATGTCATCCAGATAGACATAAATAAACTGATCCACCATGTCTCTCAGCACGTCATTAATGAGTGCCTGGAAGACCGCAGGGGAGTTAGACAGCCCAAAAGGCATAACCAAATATTCAAAATGGCCCCTGGGGGTATTAAACGCATGATCTTCCACTCATCCCCCTCCTTTATGCGAACCAAATGATAAGCATTGCGTAAGTCCAATTTTGTGAAGACGGATGCTCCCTGTAACCTCACGAAGGCTGAAGACATCAGCGGCAAAGGATAAGTATTCTTTACCGTGATGTTGTTCAGCCCTCGGTAGTCAATACAAGGTCGCAGAGAGCCGTCCTTCTTCCCCACAAAAAAGAACCCGGCCCCCGCTGGAGAAGAGGAAGGGCGGATGAACCCGGTTGCTAGAGAATCCGAAATGTACTTCTCCATGGCCTCCCTCTCTGGAGCCGAAAGAGAGTATAGCTTGCCCTTAGGCGGAGACGTACCTGGCCGTAACTCAATAGCACAGTCGTAGGGACGGTGTGGAGGCAGGGAAGCAGCACGAGACTTACTGAACACTTCCTTCAGGTCGAGGTACTCAGCGGGCACGTTTGACAAATTCACCGGCTCCTCCTGCAACACAGAACCAGACACAGACGAACAAGCAGACACAAGACAGGACGCATAACACTCATTACCCCAGGCTGAGACAGAACTGTGTCCCCACTCCACCCTGGGACAATGTTTCACTAGCCAGGGATGGCCGAGTACCACGGGGATAAGTGGAGAGTCCATGAGCAGAAATGAAATCTCCTCTGAGTGATTGCCAGAAGTGATGAGGGTTTTGAGTTTAGTGCCGAGATGTTCGGGAGTTCTTGTCCGTTGAGTGCCTTAACAGTAATCTGGTGTGTGAGAGGAATGATGGGAATGGGAAGTTGCTGGGCTAGACTCAGGTTCATAAAATTACCCTCCGAGTCCAATAAGGCACGACAGTGGTGGGAATGGGTACCCCATTTCAGTCTTACCGGGAGGAGGGTTGAAGAAGAGGCCTTATCCACAGAGAGGCCGCCCGATAGTAGCCCCTGACTTACTATCGGTCTTGATCTTTTACAGGACAGTTGTTAAAAAAATGTCCTGTGCCTCCGCAATACAGACACAGTCCTCTAGTTCTCCGTCGTTGCCTCTCCTCCCGGGAGAGTCGAGCTCCTCCCACCTGCATGGGCTCATGAAGGAAGACGGAACTGACCGTATCGCCGCTGGGTGACGAGTGACCCTCGAACCTCGCGAAAACCGGGGTCTGGTGTGTACGTTGTTCCAGCCGGTTTAAGCGAGCGTCGACCCATAAGGCCAACTCAATGAGCCCGTCCAGGCTCCTGGGTAGGTCCAGCACGTAGATCTCCCTCTGTATCCGGTCAGCCAGCCCATGCAGGAACATGTCCCACTGCGCCTCCTCGTTCCATTGGCACTCTGCTGCGAGGGTCCTAAATTCAATAGAATAGTCCGACACCGGTCTATTCCCTTGACGAAGATCCGCGAGAACGCGGGCTGCCTCTCGTCCCGTCACAGCACAGTCGAAGACCCTCCTCAGTTCCTCTGATAGTGCCTGGAACGAGGTGCAGCATTGGTGATGGTTCTCCCACACCGCCGTTCCCCACTGAGCCGCGCGTCCTGTCAACAAGGTTAGCACGAAAGCCACCTTGGATTGTTCCGAGGCGAACGTCTGTGGCTGGAGCGAGAAAAACAAGGAGCACTTGTTGATAAACGGTCTGCAAAAACTGGGTTCGCCAGAATATACCTCCGGGGTGGGCATACGCGGCTCAGGTTGGTGGTAAGGTGGTATAGGAGTGGGGGGAACAGGAGGTGGGGTGGGCGCAGCGGGAACGCTTAGACGTTGGAGCTGTTGGGTGAGCTCGGACACCTGCGCTACCAAGGCTTGCACTGCATGACCTGTAGCCTTCATCTACTCTTCCTGCTGATCCATACGAGACGTGCTTCTGGACAGAAATTCTGTCAGCTCCGGTGCACTCGCTGAATCCATAAATGGTCAGTTTGTTCTGTCACGTCAAATAACAGACACTCACACACATACACACAGAGCGAGCCGGTGAATTCATGAACCGTGACAGCTTCTCTGACAGCTGACGCTTAAAGTTAGTGAGGGAGATATAAGTCTCCAGCTTCAGTGATTTTTGCAATTCGTTCCAGTCATTGGCAGCATAGAACTGGAAGGAAAGGCGGCCAAAAGAGGAGCTGAGATAAGGCGATGCTTTACCTAGCAAAGACTTATAGATGACCTGGAGCCAGTGGGTTTGGCGACGAATATGAAGCGAGGGCCAGCCAACAAGAGCATACAGGTCGCAGAGGTGGGTAGTATATGGGGCTTTGGTGACAAAACGGATGTGATAGACTACAGTAGAGAGTTGGAGGCTATTTTGTAAATGACATCGCCGAAGTCAAGGATCGGTAGGATAGTCAGAATTTACAAGGGTATGTTTGGCAGCATAAGTGAAGGAGGCTTTGTTGCGAAATAGGAATCCGATTCTAGATTTAATTTTGGATTGGAGATGCTTAATGTGAGTCTGGAAGGAGAGTTTACAGTCTAACCAGACACCTACAGTTGACGTCGGAAGTTTACATACACTTAGGTTGGAGTCATTAAAACTCGTTTTTCAACCACTCCACACATTTCTTGTTAACAAACTATAGAATTCCAGAAAATTATGTCATGGCTTTAGAAGCTTCTGATAGGCTAATTGACATCATTTGAGTCAATTGGAGGTGCACCTGTGGATGTATTTCAAGGCCTACCTTGAAACCCAATGCCTCTTTGCTTGACATCATGGGAAAATCAAAATAAATCAGCCAATTATGTGGATATAATGGAGCAACATCTGAAGACAACAGTCAGGATGTTAGAGCTTGGTCGCAAATAGGCCTTCCAAATGGACAATGACCCCAAGAATACTTCCAAAGTTGTGACAAAATGGCTTAAGGACAACAAAGTCAAGGTATTGGAGTGGCCATCACAAAGCCCTGACCTCAATCCTATAGAACATTTGTGGGCAGAACTAAAAAAGCGTGTGCAAGCAAGGAGGCCTACAAACCTGACTCAGTTACACCAGCTCTGTCAGGAGGAATGGGCCAAAATTCACCCAACTTATTGTGGGAAGCTTGTGGAAGGCTACCCAAAACGTTTGACCCAAGTTAAACTATTTAAAGGCAATGTTTCCAAATACTAATTGAGTGTATGTAAACTTCTGACCCACTGGGAATCTGATGAAATAAATAAAATATTAAAATAAATCTTTCTCTCTACTATTATTCTGACATTTCACATTATTAAAATAAAGTGGTGATCCTAACTGACCTAAGACAGAGAATTTTTACTAGGATTAAATGTTAGGAATTGTGAAAACCTGACTTTAAATGTATTTGGCTAAGGTGTATGTAAACTTCCAACTGTAGGTATTTGTAGTTGTCCACATATTCTAAGTCAGAACCTTCCAGAGAAGTGATGCTAGACGGGCGGGCGGGTGCGGGCAGCGATTGGTTGAAGAGCATGAATTTAGTTTTACTTGCATTTAAGAGCAGTTGGAGGCCACGGAAGGAGTGTTGTATGGCAATGAAGCTCATCTGGAGGTTTGTTAACACAGTGTCCAAAGAAGGGCCAGAAGTATACAAAATGGTGTCGTCTGCGTAGAGGTGGATCAGAGAGCAAGAGCGACCAGCAGCAAGAGCGACATTATTGATGTATACAGAGAAGAGAGTCGGCCAGAGAATTGAACAATGTGGCACCCCCATAGAGACTGCCAGAGGACCGGACAACAGGCCATCCGATTTTACACACTGAACAAGCCAGGTGAGGCAGTCATTTGAGAAACCAAGGCTATTGAGTCTGCCAATAAGAATGTGGTGATTGACAGAGTCGAAAGCCTTGGCCAGGTTGATGAATAAGGCTGCACGGTATTGTCTTTTATCAATGGCGGTTATGATATCGTTTAGAACCTTGAGCGTGGCTGAGGTGCACCCATGACCAGCTCGGAAACTAGATTGCATAGTGGAGAAGGTATGGTGGGTTTCGAAATGGTCGGTGATCTTTTTTGTTAACTTGGCTTTTGAAGACCTTAGAAAGGCAGGGTAGGATAGTTATAGGTCTGTAACAGTTTGGGTCTAGGGTCTCTCCCTCTTTGAAGAGGGGGATGACTGCGGCAGCTTTCCAATCTTTGGGGATCTCAGATGATACGAAAGAGAGGTTAAACACGCTAGTAATAGAGGTTGCAACAATTGCGGCGGATAATTTTAGAAAGAGAGGGTCCAGATAATCTATTCCAGCTGATTTGTAGGGGTCCAGATTTTGCAGCTCTTTCAGAACATCAGCTATCTGGATTTGGGTGCAGGAGAAATGGGGGAGGCTTGGGCAAGTTGGGGGTGGGGGTGCAGAGCTGTTGACCCGGGTAAGGGTAGCCAGGTGGAAAGCATGGCCAGCCATAGAAAAATGCTTATTGAAATTCTCAATTATCGTGGATTTATCGGTGGTGACAGTGTTTCCTATCCTCAGTGCAGTGGGCAGCTGGGAGGAGGTTCTCCTATTCCCCATGGACTTTACAGTGTCCCAGAACCTTTGGGAGTTTGTGCTACAGGATGCAAATTTCTGTTTGAAATAGCTAGCCTTTGCTTTCCTAACTGCCTGTGTATATTGGTTCCTAACTTCCATGAAAAGTTGCATATCGCAGGGCTATTCGATGCTAAAGCAGAACACCACAATGCAGTAATCGCTCCACCAGGTTGCTAAAACTCGAATTGTTTGCCTAATTTCAGTTCATGTGACAAAATAAGCTAGTATAGTGTAGAATAATTGTACTTTCTAAACCGCTGTGAAATATATTTTCCTTAACCAAAAACATTGATGTTTCAGCTGTTTGAAGCTGGAGTACAAAACCGAGTAAAAAAAGTAAAAGTAAAAGATGCAAAAATAAAACCTTAAGAATGTGAAGCAGATAGAACAGATCAAATCAAATCAAAATGGTCACATACACAAGGTTAGCAGATGTTAATGCGAGTGTAGCGAAATGCTTGTGCTTCTAGTTCCGACCATGCAGTAGTATCTAACAAGTAATCTAACAATTTCACAACAACTACCTTATACACAAAAGTGTAAGGGAATGAATACGAGTATGTACATATAAATATATGGATGAGCGATGGCTGACTGGCATAGGCAAGATGCAGTAGATGGTATAGAGTACAGTATATACATATGAGATGAGTAATGTAGGATTTGTAAACATTATATAAGTGCCATTGTTTAAAGTGGCTAGTGATACATGTATTACATGATTACATTTTTAATTATTAAAGTGGCTAGAGATTTGAGTCGATGGCCGAACGGCATAGGCAAGATTCAGTAGGTGGTATAGAGTACAGTGTATACATATGAGATGAGTAATGTCGGATATGTAAACATTATATAAAAAATTGTTTAAAGTGGCTAGTGATACATTTGTTACATCCAATTTTCAATTATTTAAAGTGGCTAGAGATTTAAGTCAGTATGTTGGCAGCAGCCACTCAATGTTAGTGATGGCTGTTTAACAGTCTGATGGCCTTGAGATAGAAGCTGTTTTTCAGTCTCTCGGTCCCAGCTTTGATGCACCTGTACTGACCTCGCCTTCTCTATGATAGCGGGGTGAACAGGCATTGGCTCGGGTGGTTGTTGTCCTTGATGATCTTTTTGGCCGTCCTGTGACATCGGGTGGTGTAGGTGTCCTGGAGGGAAGGTAGTTTACCCCCGGTGATGCGTTGTGCAGTCCTCACTACCCTCTGGAGAGCCTTACGGTTGTGGGCGGAGCAGTTGCCGTACCAGGCGGCGATACAGCCCGACAGGATGCTCTCGATTGTGCATCTGTAGAAGTTTGTGAGTGATTTTGGTGACAAGCCGAATTTCTTCAGCCTCCTGAGGTTGAAGAGGCGCCTTCTTCACCACGCTGTCTATGTGGGTGGACCATTACAGTTTGTCCGTGATGTGTACGCCGAGGAACTTAAAACTTTCCACCTTCTCCACTACTGTCCCGTCGATGTGGATAGGGGGGTGCAGCCCCGGCTGTTTCCTGAAGTCCACGATCCTCTACTGCTTCATAAATTTGCTTTCAAGTAGAATGACAGATCTATAACTCACATTTCTATGTGAATTTGGTCGGGCCGCCCAAAAGTTACATGTTACCACGGTAAAGAGAAACTTTTAAAGAAGAAGTTTCTGAGTGGTTTGAAATGGCAGATTTTATAGTCCAAATTTAATTTAACTTTTCTTAAGCTGTGCCTCCCACCTTTGTTCCTTTGCTGAAATTATTCAATATCTTATAGCTGTCCCCTCTCTGTCTCTTTGTATGTGTCACAGGTATCTCTGTTACAGTATGCAGGGGAGCGACATCCCTTGGCAAGAAAAGAGCCTCTTGTTGAAAGCAGAGTGCAGATGCGATAGAGGGGGTTCAAAGACATGCTTTGCATATTGCAAGGGGATACCTCTAAACAAGCTTTTTTGAACCAGACTGAAGTCTGTCTGAACTCGGCCCTCTATGTCCCCTGGTCTCTTCCATTTGGCTCGTTTGTGTTATTTCACAAGATATCAGCATACAGAACAGGAATTATTGTATTGGCTAAGCTGTTAACAAACAATTATCAGAGGAAATATGTCATTTTTAAGAATCTGGTCAAGCTTAACCGTACAGTAACTTATCTGTCTGTATTATGTTTAAAGACTATTAACAACACCCCAGCTCTCTCCCTGTAGCTCCTTATTGTATAACCCCCCATATAATGCACTACAACCTTCCATAACGCTTACTCTTTGTCAATCTCGATCTCTTACTGAAGCAGAGATTTGTTCCACAGAGGCAGAGCGCCCCAACCTCTCTCTCCCTCTCCCCCACCTTTCTCCCTCCCTCTCCCACACTCGCTTTATCTCTCCACATCTCTCTGTCCTTCTCCTGCTTCTCTCTCTCTACCTCTCTCTCTCTCTTTCTCACTCTCCCCCTTTCTATTTTTCTTCACTCTCTTAGTCCTCCCCTCTCACACACACTTTCCCTCCCTCCCTCCCTCCTCCCTCCCTCCCTCCCTCCCTCCCTCCCTCCCTCCCTCCCTCCCTCCCTCCTCCCTCCCTCCCTCCCTCCCTCCCTCCCTCCCTCCCTCCCTCCCTCCCTCCTTCTCTCTATTCCCCCTCTCTATCTCTCTGTGGAATTCTTTGTGTGGGCTGGTCTGTCTGGGTTTTCTCCCCTGACTGTCACAGCTCAGCTCATTTTTGATTAAACGGCCTGCAGCACTACTGGGGTTCATTCATTCTAATGAGAGGAGGAGTGGAGGCCTGTCCAATGATGAACCTATATCACTGGACTGTGAGACGCCACAGGATATTCTTCTTCTTCTGGACCTTGTTCTTACTTACACCCTAGCTTACAGCTATGTTTTACTCATTTACTTTGATTGTCTACGCTCCTGGAATAGTATGCCCCTGCCCTTTGCTTATTATGATTATGTTGGATTCTCTTCATCTTCCTCCCTGTGTAGTTGGGCCATGTTGATGGATCATTGTTTCACCCTTGAATTCAGTAATTTATTCGCTTCGGCACCCCAGTGTCAACGTCATGAATAATTTGTGAAATCAGATGCGTAAATCTTGTTCCACATCCTCTGTTGTCTGGTAAGCGCACAAGAAACTCATAGATTAGACTTAACATAGTAACTGTAAATCCGGGACACTCAAATTAGTATGATATGTTACGTTTGGTATGGTTACATAATACAGATGGTTACTTAAGAGAAAAAAACGAAAATAGGGTGGTTAGTTGGGGTGGATGTGTAGGCGTATAACGCGAACATCTAGCAATCCAAAGGATGCAAGTTCGAGGTTCTTTATGGACAACTTTAGCATTTTCAAATACTTACTACTTTTTAGCTACTTTGCAACTACTTACTACCTTGAACCTAACTCCTAAACTTAACCCTAACTCCTAACCCCTAACCTTAACTCCTAATGCCTAGCCTAGATAGAATCATAACATATTATACGTTTTGCAAATTCTTAACATATATAACGTTTTGCATATTTGTAACACCATACGAAATGGGTGATGGACATTCACAAATTAATACATACCATACATATCATACTAAATTGAGTGCCTTGGATTTACGTACAGAATAATATGAAATGCACTGAGACCAGGTTGAGAAACTGGATACTTTTTTTCTGCGTTTGTCAGTGTCTGAAGTTTTTTCATGTATTTTATACTGAACGCAATATACAGCAATTTCTAAGATTTTACTGAGTTACAGTTCATATAAGGAAATCAGTAAATTGAAATAAATTCATTAGGCCCTAATCTATGGATTTCACATACCTGGGAATACAGATATGCATCTGTTGGTCACAGATACCTTTAAAAAAAAAGGTAAAGGCATGGAGCAGAAAACCAGTCAGTATCTTGTGTGACCACCATTTCCCTCATGCAGCGTGACAGCAACTTCGCATAGTTCATCAGACTGTTGATTGTGGCCTGTGGAATGTTGTCACACTCAATGGCTGTGCGAAGTTGCTGGATATTGGCGGGAACTGGAACACGCTCTCGTACACGTTTATCCAAGGCATTCCAAACATGCTTAATGGTCTGGTGAGTATGCAGGCCATGGAAGAACTGGGACATTTTCAGCTTCCAGTAATTGTGTACAGATCCTTGCAACTTGGGGCTGCGAATTATCATGCTGAAACATGGCAGCGGATGAATGGCACAACAATGGGCCTCAGGATCTCGTCACGGTATCTATTCATTAAAATTGCCATTGACAAAATTCTATTGTTTTCATTGTCCTTAGCTTATGCACCCCACCGCCACCACGGGGTACTCTGTTCACAACGCTGACATCAGCAAACCGCTCACCTACACAACGCCATATACGTGTTCTGTGGCTGTGAGGCCGGTTGGACGTACTGCCAAATTCTCTAAAACAACGTTGGAGGCGGCTTATGGTAGAGAAATTAACATAAAAGGATCTGGCAACAGCTCTGGTGGACATTCCTGCAGTCAGCGGGCCAATTGCACGCTCCCTCAAAACTTGAGACATCTGTGGCATTGTGTTGTGTGACAAAACTGCACATTTTAGAGTGGCCTTTTATTGTCCCCAGCACAAAGTGCACCTGTGTAATGATCGTGCTGTTTAATCAGCTTCTTGATATGACACACCTGTCAGGTGGATGGATTATCTTGGCTAAGGAAAAATGGTCATTAACAGGGAAGTAAACTAATTTGTGCACAACATGTGAGAGAAATACGTTTTTTGTGCGTATGGAACATTTCTGGGATCCTTTATTTCAGCTCATGAAACATAGGACCAACACTTTACATGTTGCATTTATATTTTTGTTCAGTGTAGTATGACAAAAGAGGGTATTTTTTCCTGGCTAGGTAACTAAAGACTTCATACATTCATGGGTGTATTCATACGTTCTCAGGTTGTGGCAGGGCTTCTTTCTTTTCCTGGTTGCCCTAGTTTTTGTGTCTGCCTTCATGGCCTCTTGGTTTGAGCCTGAATGGCTCTTGGGGCATTGAGAAAGTAGAGAATGGCCTCAGAAATGACAGATAGAGAGAGTTAGTCAGAACCAAGCTGTGTTGAGGTAATGGCCTGGCTGGAAGACGTCCTTGTCTTTTGATGGAACCACTCTCATTGAGCCGAGCACAAAACACACTTCACACATAGTTTGAGTCTGAATGCAGTGTAGTCACTCACTCTGCAGGGTAGCTCTCAGGCAAGGCTGAAGGACAGAGCCCACCTCTCAGCCAGTTCAACCCGGTTGTCCTCTTCCCACCAGTTAGGTTGTTGGGCGGACTAACACTATCTAGTCTGTTCTGTGAAGAGCCAGACAACTAAAAAAGCAGAATAATTTTGCCAACGTATTCCTAGAAAAATGTAAGCTTTCCCTCGCACTGCAGTAGGCTATGTTCTCCCTCCAGAGAACATGTGCCGAATACAACAGGTGTAGACCTTACCATGAAATGCTTACTTACAAGCCCTTGACCAACAAAGCAGTTTTTTTATACAATTTATACAAAAAATGTAATATAAAGTAACAGAGTAAAGTGACAATAACTAGGCTATATACAGGGGGTACTGGTATCGAGTCAATGTGTGGGGGTACAGGTTAGTAATTGAGGTAATATGTACATGTAGGTAGGGGTAAACTGACTATGCATAGATAATAAACAGCGAGTAGCAGCAGCGTAAAAAAGAGGGTCAATGCAAATAGTCCGGTAGCCATTTGATTAACTGTTTAGCAGTCTTATGGCTTGGGGCTAGAATCTTATAAGGAGCTTTTTGGACCTAGACTTGGCCCTCCGGTACTGTTTGCCGTGCAGTAGCAGAGAGAGCAGTCTATGACTTGGGTGGCTGGAGTCTTTGATAATTTCAGGGCCTTCCTCTGACACCGCCTGGTATAGAGGTCCTGGATGGCAGGAAGCTTGGCCCCGGTGATGTACTGGGCCGGACGCAATACCCTCTGTAGCGCCTTGCGGTCGGATGCCGACCAGTTGCCATATGCAACCAGTCAGGATGCTCTCAATGGTGCAGCTATAGAACCTTTTGAGAATCTGAGGACCCATGCCAAATCTTTTCAGTCTCCTGAGAGGCAATAGGCGTTGTCGTGCCCTCTTCATGACTGTCTTGGTGTGTTTGGACCATGATAGTTTATTAGTGATGTGGACACCAAGGAACTTGAAGCTCTCGACCTGCTCCACTACAGCTCCGTCGATGTGAATGGGGTCTTGCTAGGCCCTCCTTTTCCTGTAGTCCACGATCAGCTCCTTTGTCTTGCTCACGTTGAGGGAGAGGTTGTTGTCCTGGCACTAAAGGCTGTCTCATCGTTGTTCATGTTGAGGCCTAAAACCGTTGTGTTGTTTGCAAACTTAATGATGTTGTTGGAGTTGTGCGTTGCCACGCAGTCGTGGGTGAACAGGGAGTACAGGAGGGGACTAAGCACGCATCCCTGAGGGGGCCCGGTGTTGAGGGTCCTTGGCTTAGTGATGAGCTTTGAGGGCACTATGGTGTTGAACGCTGAACAGTAGTAAACAAAATATGTTATTGTGGTTCACAGAAGTCTGTGAAAGGATTTTTTTGTGTGTAACAGAGTACCCCATGCAATACTTTGTCATTATGCTCTCGATTCACTCTGTTACTGTGAGACGCTCTGATGTACATTAACCTCCCACATTTTCTGTACTTAGTCACATTAGAAAATGCTGAGCACCGGAATGTATGGGATAATCTACTCTCTCTCCATTTCAATTCAAGCAGTATGCTGTGTTGAAGAGAGATGGCTAATCTGTGAAAGCGAGTCTGGCGCTCACTGGAATATTATGCTCACTGATTTAATGCCCTCTCTGTATTTTTCTCTTAGGTAAGCACTTTCTGGCATCACTGTCGAGGATGGGGGGTTGTGCACTGGTGGGGATCACTCCCTATGAGGGGTTGGACGACTGATTGAGGTGATGTACTGCAGCATGGCTCTGCCCATTCACAGCAGATGGGCTTGTAGCCCTGCTGTTTCAATACACAGACGAGGATAGAGCCACTGCAGCAATGGAACACTGTTACTATAGAACTGTAGTCTTCTAGTACTGCTGTGTACAGAAATAGGCCTATGTATTATTGCAACCATGCCATATTGATATATAGGAATACCCTAGTCTTGCAGCATTAATACTTAAATAGGCATTCAGTATTAATGCATAGCAGATAGTAGTATAACCATGCCATATGATTACATACCTGTAGCCTTGCAGTATTAATACTAAGATCAACCTACAGTATTACTATTCATTCTTATAGCAGTATTACTGCTCAGCGGATAGTCAGGTAGCTGTAAATCCTGCTGACTGTCTTCATCATGAGTCCTGACAACCCATCACCAGCTTTCAAAGAACTGACTAGTGAATGACATCTGACCACCCATCACCAGCTGTCACTGAGCTGACCACTGAATGGCATCTGACCACCCATCACCAGCTGTCACAGAGCTGACCACTGAATGACATTTGACCACCCATCACCAGCTGTCACTGAGCTGACCACTGAATGGCATCTGACCACCCATCACCAGCTGTCACAGAGCTGACCACTGAATGACATCTGACCACCCATCACCAGATTTCAAAGAACTGACCACTGAATGGCATCTGACCACCCATCACCATCTGTCACAGAGCTGACCACTGAATGACATCTGACCACCCATCATCAGCTGTCACAGAGCTGACCACTGAATGACATCTGACCACCCTTCACCAGCTTTCAAAGAGCTGACCACTGAATGGCATCTGACCACCCATCACCAGCTGTCACAGAACTGACCACTAAGTGACATCTGACCACCCATCGCCAGCTTTCAAAGAGCTGACCACTGAATCACATCTGACCGCCCAGGACGGGAGAGGAGAGGGACGGAGAGGAGAGGAGAGGGAGGGAGGAGTGGAAGAGGAGAGAGACGGAAAGGAGATGAGGGGGGAGAAGAGGAAAAGAAGGGAAAGAAAAGTAGAGGAGAAGAAAAAAGGAGGAGAGAGGAGGGGGAAGAGAATGGTAGATAAGAGGAGGGGAGGGGATAGGAGGGGGAAGAGGAGGGTGGAGAAGGGGAGAGGAGGGGGAATGTGGAGGGTAGAGAAGGGGAGGGGATAGGAGGGGGAAGAGGAGGGTGGAGAAGGGGAGGAGATAGGAGGGGGAAGAGGAGGGTGGAGAAGGGGAGAGGACAGGAGGGGAGTGGAGAGAGGAAGGAGTTGAGGAGAGGATAGGATAGAAGAAAAGGGGATATGAAAGGAGAAGAGAGGCGAGCATTCCATCAGGGTGGCTTTAAGATGAGCCCACTGACATAGAAACATTCTCCTTAACTTTACTTCTGAGCTGCTTCCTTTCCTGTGCCTCCATGGTCCAAAGGGATCAGTGAAATATCACAGTCATCTCAGTCACAGGCACACCTTGATATTACCTTCAATTACACGTCTTGAAATGGAACCTATGCTATCGTTAGGGGAAATAAAAGTTTGTACTATTGTGCATACATTGCATACACAGTAATAATTTGTGATAGAGATGAGTGATTGATCTGTTATAATAATCCACTGCTGTTTAAATGTACCTTCAGGGGGTTCATCCTTCTCTCTCTCTCTCTCTCTCTCTCTCTCTCTCTCTCTCTCTCTCTCTCTCTCTCTCTCTCTCTGCATTGATGATGCAATAGAGATGATAGTCACAAAGTGTATCTACATTACTGTCTATTCAGCATGTCTAAAAGCAGCCCTCTGGAGCAGATGGTGCTGGAGGCATGAGACTCAACCCTCATCTCACCCCAATCTGGAGAGCAGGCCTCAATAGACAGTCACTGCCCGAATGGGATGTGAAAGAGTTGACTCAGAGCAAACTAAAGGAAAACTAAAGGCTGGCTAGCATACTGGTACAAGAAATTGAACGTAATATTATGATAGTGAGAAAAAGCTCCAGTGCATTCATATACACAAAGCCCTCTGCAGTAAGGTTGAATGGTGGGAACCGGATTACCAAGATTTACTGCCAAAACCCACTCCCTTTTCCCGGGATAAATAACTGCAGGAAACCAGTAAATTATAATAAATTATATCTATGAACAGCATGACATGAAATAAAACTGTCAAATGATATGTGATGTCTAAATCTGGAATCTCTACAGTCTTTTCTCTGTTATTTACATGATCAATCATCAACACTCAGGCTGGGGACAGACAGTGCATCCCAATAGGCTATGGAGCGCAGTTCACTATGCATGTACAGTATCATCTTATCATTTATTTTTTTCTTGTGACAGGTTGCAGCATAGCCTATGCTACAGTAGGATAATATAAGGACTGAATGAGTGTCTAATTTACACATCTACATCTAGCTTTCGGGGGTCACCTTACTTTTTAATTGTCATTTATATATTTTTTTTGCAGCTGCAGAGTTTTAAAACATCCTATCACTTGAATATCATTGCTTTAAATCAGAGTGAACTTCAGCACTCTCTGTCTTTTTCCCTCTCCATCAATTCCAGTCAAATTGCATCCAAAATAGATAATCCTGTTCATTATGTACATACAGTACCAGTCAAAAGTTTGGTGAAGACATCAAAACTATGAAATAAAACATATGGAATCATGTAATAATCCTAAAAGTGTTAAACAAATCAAAATATATTTTATATTTGAGATTATTCAACATAGCCACCCTTTGCCTTGACAGCTTTGCACACTCTTGGAATTCTCTCAACCAGCTTCATGATGTAGTCACCTGGAATGCATTTCAATTAACAGGTGTGCCTTGTTAAAAGTTAATTTGTGGAATTTCTTTCCTTCTTAATGCATTTGAGCCAATCAGTTGTGTTGTGACAAGGTAGGGGTGGTATACAGAAGATAGCCCTATTTGGTAAAAGACCTAGTCCATATTATGGCAAAGAGAAACAACAGTCCTTCATTACTTTAAGACATGAAGGTCAGTCAATCCGGAACATTTCAAAATTCAAAATTCAAGTTTCTTCAAGTGCAGTTGCAAAAACCATCAAGCGCTATGATGAAACTGGCTCTCAAGAGGACCGCCACAGGAAAGGAAGACCCAGAGTTACCTCTGCTGCAGAGGATAAGTGCATTAGAGTTAACTGCACCTCAGAAATTGCACATCTCAACATCAACTGTTCAGAGGAGACTGCGTGAATCAGTCCTTCATGGTCGAATTGCTGCAAAGAACCCCCTACTAAAGGACTCCCATAAGAAGAAGAGACTTGCATGGGCCAAGAAACACGAGCAATGGACATTAGACCGGTGGAAATCTGTCCTTTGGTCTGATGAGTCCAAATGTCCCGATTTTTGGTTCCAACCGCTGTGTCTTTGTGAGATGCAGAGTAGGTGAACGGATGATCTCCGCATGTGTGGTTCCCACCGTGAAGCATGGAGGAGGAGTTGGGATGGTGTGGGGGTGCTTTGCTCGTGATGCTGTCAGTGATTTATTTAGAATTCAAGGCACACTTTATCAGCATGGCTACAAAAGCATTCCGCAGCGATACGCCATCACATCTGGTTTGCGCTTAGTGGGACTCTCATATGTTTTTTTTCTATCTTTATTTAAGCAGGGAGTATTGGATGACAACACAATCATTTGGGCTTAGGCTCATAAAATTTCTTCAATGATGGCATGTAAAATGCCCGTAGTGTGGTTCATCAGGCTCAGGTAGCATCAAGCTTGAATTTTCATACCGATCAACGCTCACAACGCTCAAATCAAATCCAGACATATTTATATGCTTTATATGATTTAGAATGACACGTTTTGGTGGGAAATTCCCGGTTACCCGGGAGAAAAGTGATTTATTTTCAGGATGGAACATTTGTACCCGGAAAATATTCAACCCTACACTGCAGGCACTGTTTTCACTGCGATAACTGTACTGTCATAAGGCTTTAGGCCTGGTGTTCCCAAACTTTTTTGGCCCACAACCCTATTTTGATATCTGAAAATTCTTGTGACCCCAACTATGTGAAAATAATTATGTAATTAACAGCCAATGTTAGCTTTTTCATTTTGGGCTATGGCAGTCAACTGAAAAACATTCTAACAGTATTCCTGATTGTCTTCTCAACTCCCCATCACAGACTTTTAATGTGGGGCTATGACAGTTAATTGAAAATTATTCTGACATAATGGCTCTTATCTCACCACCACTTATGAGATGGGTGCGCTTGATGGTGAGTTGAGAGATGATATGAGCTGGGTTTTAATGCTCAGAGGGAGACGGAAGGGTATTCACTTTGAGTCAGGTATCAAAACTCCTCCGTAGTGACCCGTGAATGCGTTGTCTACAGCATTTAGTCACATGACAACTCAATCAGCTGTTCGATTTCACATTTTGTTACGTTACAGCCTTATTCTAAAATGTATCATTTTTACCCCTCATCAATCTACAGTCGTGTCCAAAGGTTTTGAGAATGACAAAAATATACATTTTCACAAAGTCTGCTGCCTCAGTTTGTATGATGGAAATTTGCATATACTCCAGAATGTCATGAAGAGTGATCAGATGAATTGCAATTAATTGCAAAGTCCCTCTTTGCCATGCAAATGTACTGAATCCCCAAAAAACATTTCCACTGCATTTCAGCCCTGCAACAAAAGGACCAGCTGACATCATGTCAGTGATTCTCTCGTTAACACAGGTGTGTTAGAATTGGATGAAATAAATGTATTACTAGCCACTTTAAACGATGCCATTTATATAATGTTTACATATCCTACATTACTCATCTCACATGTATATACTGTACTCCATAACATCTACTGCATCTTGCCTACGCCGGTCAGCCATTGCTCATCCATATATTTATATGTACATACTCGTATTCATTCCTTTACTCTTGTGTGTATAAGGTAGGTGTTGTGAATTTGTTAGATTACTTGTTAGATACTACTGCATGGTCGGAACTAGAAGCACAAGCATTTCGCTACACTTGCATTAACATCTGCTAACCATGTGTATGTGACAAATAAAATTTGATTTGATTTGAATTGATTTGAGTGTTGATCACTCTGTCATGCTGATTGAGTTCGAATAACAGACTGGAAGCTTCAAAAGGAGGGTGATGCTTGGAATCATTGTTCTTCCTCAGTCAACCATGGTTACCTGCAAGGAAACATGTGCCGTCATAATTGCTTTGCACAAAAATGGCTTCACAGGCAAGGATATTGCTGCCAGTAAGATTGCACCTAAATCAACCATTTATCGGATCTTCAAGAACTTCAAGGAGAGCGGTTCAATTGTTGTGAAGAAGGCTTCAGGGCGCCCAAGAAAGTCCAGCAAGCGCCAAGACCGTCCCCTAAAGTTGATTCAGCTGCGGGATCGGGGCGCCACCAGTCAGAGCTTTCTCAGGAATGGCAGCAGGCAGGTGTGAGTGCATCTGCACGCACAGTGAGGCGAAGACTTTTGGAGGATGGCCTGGTGTCAAGAAGGGCAGCAAAGAAGCCACTTCTCTCCAGGAAAAACATCAGGGACAGACTGATATTCTGCAAAAGGTACAGGGATTGGACTGCTTAGGACCGGGGTAAAGTCATTTTCTCTGATGAATCCCCTTTCCGATTGTTTGGGGCATCTGGAAAAAAACTTGTCCGGAGAAGACAAGGTGAGCGCTACCATCAGTCCTGTGTCATGCCAACAGTAAAGCATCCTGAGACCATTCATGTGTGGGGTTGCTTCTCAGCCAAGGGAGTGGGCTCACTCACAATTTTGCCTAAGAACACAGCCATGAATAAAGAATGGTACCAACACATCCTCAGAGAGCAACTTCTCCCAACCATCCAGGAACAGTTTGGTGACGAACAATGCCTTTTCCAGCATGATGGAGCACCTTGCCATAAGGCAAAAGTGATAACTAAGTGGCTCAGGGAACAAAACATCGATATTTTGGGTCCAAGGCCAGGAAACTCTCCAGACCTTAATCCCATTGAGAACTTGTGGCCAATCCTCAAGAGGCGGGTGGACAAACAAAACCCCACAAATTCTGACAAACTCCAAGCATTGATTATGCAAGAATGGGCTGCCATCAGTCAGCATGTGGCCCAGAAGTTAATTGACAGCATGCCGGGGCAGATTGCAGAGGTCTTGAAAAAGAAGGGTCAACACTGCAAATATTGACTCTTTGCATCAACTTCATGTAATTGTCAATAAAAGCCTTTGACACTTATGAAATGCTTGTAATTATACTTCAGTATTCCATAGTAACATCTGACAAAAATATCTAAAGACACTGAAGCAGCAAACTTTGTGGAAATTAATATTTGTGTCATTCTCAAAACTTTTGGCCACGACTGTACACACAACACCCCATAATGACAAAGCAAAAGCAGATCTTTTTATTTTGCAAAAGTATAAAATACAACAACTGAAATATCACATTTACGTAAGTATTTAGACCCTTTATTCAGTACTTTGTTTAAACTGTCAGGTTGGATGGGGAGCGTCACTACACAGATATTTTCAGGTCTCTCCAGAGATGTTCGATTGGGTTCAAGTCTGGGCTCTCAAGGACATTCAGAGACTTGTTCTGAAGCCACTCCTGCATTGTCTTTGCTGTGTGCTCAGGGTCGTTGTCCTGTTGGAAGGTGAACCTTCACCCCAGTCTGAGGTTCCTGAGCGCTCTGGAGCAGGACCTCTCTGTACTTTGAGCCTTTCATCTTTCCCTCGATCCTGACTAGTCCCCCAGTCCCTGCCGCTGAAAAACATCCCCACAGCATGATGCTGCCACCACCATGCTTCACCGTAGGGATGGTGCCAGGTTTCCTCCAGACTTGAAGCTTGGCATTCAAAGAGTTCAATCTTAGTTTAGTCAGACCAGAGAATCTTGTTTTTCATGGTCTGAGAGTCCTTTAGGTGCCTTTTGGCAAACTCCAAGTGGGCTGTCATGTGCCTTTTACTGAGGAGTGGCTTCCATCTGGCCAATCTACCATAAAGGCCTGATTGGTGGAGTGCTGCAGAGATGGTTGTCCTTCTGGAAGATTCTCCCATCTCCACAGATAAACTCTGGAGCTCTGTCAGTGACAATCGAGTTCTTGGTCACCTCCCTGACCAAGGTCTTTCTCCCCTGATTGCTCAGTTTGGCCGGGTGGCCAGCTCTAGGAAGAGTTTTGGTGGTTCCAAACTTCTTCCATTTAAGAATGATGGAGGCCACTGTGTTCTTGGGAACCTTCAATGCTGCAGACATTTTTTGTACCCTTCCCCAGATTTCTGCATCGACACGGTCTCTGAGCTCTACGGACAATTACTCTGACCTCATGGCTTGGTTGTTTCTCTGACATGCACTGTCAACTGTGGCACCTTATATAGAACTTTCCAAATCATGACCAATCAATTGCTTTTACCACATGTAGACTCAAATTAAGTTGTCTCATAGCAAAGGGTGTGAATTCTTATTTAAATAAGTTATTTCTGTTTTTAAAAAATTTGTACATTTGCAAAAATTTCCCCAAAACAATTTTCACTTTGTCACGATGGGGTAATGTGTGTAGGTTGAAGAGGGAAAAAACATGTTTTATCCATTTCAGAATCAGGCTGATATTTTGAAGCAACATCTCAAGACATCAGTCAGGAGTTAAATCTTGGTCGCAAATGGGTCTTCCAAATGGACAATGACCCCAAGAATACTTCCAAAGTTGTGGCAAAATGGCTTAAGGACAACAAAGTCAAGGTATTGGAGTGGCCATCACAAAGCCCTGACCTCAATCCTATAGAAAATGTGTGGGCAGAACTGGAAAAGCTTGTGCGAGCAAGGAGGCCTACAAACCTGACTCAGTTACACCAGCTCTGTCAGGAGTTATGGGCCAAGATTCACCCAGCTTATTGTGGGAAGCTTATGGAAGGCTACCCTCAACGTTTGACCCAAGTTAAATAATTTAAAGACAATGCTACCAAATACTAATTGAGTGTATGTAAACTTTTGACCCACTGGGAATGGGATGAAAGAAATAAAAGCTGAAATAAATAATTCTCTCAACTATTATTCTGACATTTCACATTCTTAAAATAAAGTGGTGATCCTAACTGACCTAAGACAGGGAATTTTTACTAGGAATAAATGTCAGGAATTGTGAAAAACTGTGTTTAAATGTGGCCTTATCCCATGATCTAAAGGCGCTCTCTGGTTGAATTTAATCTTTTCGATTTTAATAATTTTCATTTAGATGTTTTAAGTTAACCACATTACAATGATTTTGAGATACAAAGACAATATTACAATATACAGTATATACATGTTTTGTATATATATATATTATTTTTTTCTTCAGGATTTTGGAAATTCTCCCGTGACCCCATTTTCATATCAGGCGATCCCACATGGGGTTACGACCCCTAGTTTGGGAACCGCTGCTTTAGGCTGTGGGCCTGGTTATCCAGAAAGCAGGTTATTTTAGAATGAAGTGAATGACTCTCAGGGTTGTGGTTGTACTGTGTAATATGTTTAAATTATACCGCAGTCAAAGGCCTATTTGATGTGAATTTAGAATACACTGCAGGCAGGGAGTATTATTGTCATTAATAGTTTAGGATGGTATGACACTCTTGCATGGCTTAATTATACCAATACCATTACCACTGAGTGAGATGCAGGGTTGCCGGATATGATTACTGTACCAGTAATATTGCCATGGGCCTTATTGTGTGTGTGTTCACGTGTGTGTGAGCTTGCATGTGTGTGCATGTCCGTGTTAGCGTTTGTATCCTCACTACATGGGGGGAAAGGTCTTGTGAATTTATTACACTGTGGACAGTATCTGTTAGAGAGACATGATTGACATTACACTGTCTGTAGAGTGTGTGTAAATTCAGGTTAGTGATTGTGTTTTTAGGTATGGAACAGAGTTAAGTGTGCGTGTTCATGTGAGAGAGAGAGTGTATTCTATGGAACAGAGTTAAGTGTGCGTGTTCATGTGAGAGAGGGAGTGTATTGTATGGAACAGAGTTAAGTGTGCGTGTTCATGTGAGAGAGAGAGTGTATTGTATGGAACAGAGCTATGGAGTCAGAGTGGTGATGTGTGGAACAGAGTTATCCCTTATCTCAGGCCTACATAACATAGCACTCGCACACTAATAACGTCCTGTCATCTCCCATTGTCTTATTGAGGATAGCTCTTATCAGTGGCTGGGAGTTCCACTGTCTGATAAAGGAAATTGAAGGCATTTTGTTTCACTGTTCATTTGTATCGCTGAGCTCTCTGCAGCTAATTGGATATGTGACACATATTCCTCATGGCCAGAGTCTATGTTGCATTTCATTTTAGGTTATTGACACAAAAAAAAAACTATTTTGAGTTATTGTGGAATCCTCTCAGGTTGCAAGGTCAGGGTCAATGTCCAGGTTATGTTTTCAATGTCATTCTACTATAATTCAGAATTTGAATTTAACCAGAGAAATGACCATTATGCATGAATAAACTAGCAAAATATCTGTCTCACATCATCAAAGCAGTCAAATTCTTGTGCAGGCAGCATTATCAACCCAATACAATGTTTGACTAGCGTTGTTAAATTCACTGAGATGTTTGTATTTTACAGCACTAAACTAGTCTCTTCAATGAATCTACACCAACATTGCTGTAGGTCCCTGTCAAATGAGCAAATGTGTTTCATGCCTGACAGCTATTGAATTCAAAACTCATTCCAAATGTTGTTTTTTTTATATTAAAGGTCACATTAGCATTTGTGTTGATAAGTAATTTGTATTCTGGCCCAATTGCAGGCAGGGCTATGGTACTGCTGTTGCTGCTGGGTGGGAGAGGAAAGGAGGTGCTATAGAGGGAATGGTTGTGTTCTCAGGAAATTATACACAATTACTATACAATTATGAATCATAAGAACTGCCACATGTTTTGGTATATGGGTGGATGCTTCCATAGATCCTTAATACTTTCAAGACATTCTTCATCATTTCAATATAATTGAAATACTTCTTTACTGTAATTCCATATGTACTGAGCAGCTGTCTTTTTGTTGTTCTGTTGTTGTTTGACCCTCCATATTCACTGCAGTCATGTATTCAGAGGAGATCTTAGTATGTATGGGTTGTCATGTAAACACTGTCTCAGTCTGGTACTGCTGCTGCCAAAATATATACCTTAGGAACTGTGACAGACAGTCAGACATATAATTTATCTTAGAACCGCAGTCTCGTTATTATTTAGTTAGGTGTGCCTTTCCTTCTGTGTGTTTCTGTGTCTGTGTGCCTGTGTGTGTGTGTGTTACATTGCGTGTGTGTGCATAATTTTAGTGTTTTCTCCACCAACCGATCAGTTGTCAACAGCACTAACACCACTGTCAGCAGTCGTTGATGGAGCTCCACTCTGCTGTGGGCCTCTCTCTCTCTCTGATCTATCAGCTGTGACGTAATGCTCTCCTCAATCAACAACACTAAATCACAGCTAGCCTAGCGAGGGCTGCCTGCTACTCTGCATGTTACACCGCTCCCCTCCCCTCCCTGTTCCCCTCCCTGGGCCACTCTGCTCTCCCTGCGCTTCCTCCACTCAGCTCATCTACAGTCCAAACACTCAGAGAGCACAGGGATGATAGCTGTAGATTGTAATCAGTGCTAATGACCCCACTAATCAATACCACATTAAAAACACTTACAGTCAAGCCTTGCTAAAACAGAACTGATGCTCTGAGAGAGGTTTGTGTGGAAGAAGTTCTTAGATTTGTCTCTTATCCGTCCTAGTTTTTTCATGTTTCACATATCTCTGATCCTATATGAGATTCTCCTTTTACAATTCAGAAGACAGTGGACACCACAGCTCAAATATACAGGCAAGTAAAGCTAAGACATACTGTATATCATTAAAAAAAACAAGCCACAGTTTGGACCTCACTACCATTGTCCTTCATGTCTAGATGAATCCATTATAGAAGGTACCATACTATTACAGAATAGAACTATCCAGCAAAGCCACAAAAAGAGAAAAATCATCATCAATCGTTGCCATCTAACGTTACCATAATTCTCCTGTCAGGTCCAAACCTGTATTTTACTGCTATATCAACACAACATTTCCTCAAGGCCAACAGGTCAAGTCTATTCCTTCTTCACAACTCAAAGGATTGGATCAATTTGCCACACACCACATAGTTCTGGGCAAAGCCCACTGTCATCCACATAAACACCGGTTTTCAGCCTAAAACACAGGGTGCTGGAAAATTGTCTGGAGCTTGTCACAACAGAAAGGCCCCCTAAGCAAAGAGATGCTTTGACATGATCAATAGAGGCAGAGAGGAAAACTAGCTGTGATCCTCATGCTTAAAATAGCAAATAGTATGTTTGTAGAGTCATGTTTGCATGTGTGTATTTAAATGAGTTTATAAAGGTTAACATAATAATTGTTGATATTATATGCATTTGTTTCTAGAGGAGTGACTATTCATAGTCATATCCATGTGCTTCTAGGTAGAGAAATGCTGTTTATAAGAAATATGTTTTCATTCACCGGATGGCATGACTTGTACACACATTTCCACATCAAAGAACAACTTAAAAGGGGGGATATTATATAGCTTCATTTTCTCGCAGTGGTTCTAAAAGGATATTGGCAGAATACTCCCCATGTGTCTGCATCCATTTGAGTTGTTATTACAACAAGTGTCTCTGACAGATAAAATGTGGAGTCCGAAAAACGATTTCAGGTGAAGGATAGGCATTTCTTATCTCAGATAACCACTTTACTCCCATCATAACTCTCTCCCTCTGAGTTGAGCAGATTCGTTTTTTTTGTGTGTATGTGTGTGCGCGTGTGTGTGTGTGTACTGTATCCGTTGATGTGTGTGTGTTTACTGTATATGTTCATACTAAATAATCTGATCATGTTCGAGACCTACTCTTCAGAACTTTAATCGTTGCGCATGAGGGAAAATATTATGCCACACACTCCCTTGGGTCCTGGTGTTTTAAAGTTTAAATCTTATGACATTACTCATTACAAATATGTAGCTATCCATTTGGTCTGGAATGAAGGAGTGCTTCTTGCATGTAAATTTGTCTAAAGCATTTATCAGGGTCATGGATATATTTTGGGTGCTGAGATTGATTTTATCATGAGCTGTATATTAGACTATTAGGATAGTTTTAATCCTTAGGCATCCCAAGCCCTCCTAACCAGTGACCGTCCTAACCAGTAGCCCTGCTAACCAGTAGCCCTCCTAATAACCAGTAACCCTCCTAACCAGTAGCCCTCCTAACCAGTAGCCCTCCTAACCAGTAGCCCTCCTAATAACCAGTAACCCTCCTAACCAGTAGCCCTCCTAATAACCAGTAACCCTCCTAACCAGTAGCCCTCCTAACCAGTAGCCCTGCTAACCAGTAGCCCTCCTAATAACCAGTAACCCTCCTAACCAGTAGCCCTCCTAATAACCAGTAACCCTCCTAACCAGTAGCCCTCCTAACCAGTAGCCCTCCTAACCAGTAGCCCTCCCAACCAGTAGCCCTCCCAACCAGTAGCCCTCCAGACCATACTAAGGTCCTCTAGTTAAGCAGTAGCAGAGATGAAATGACCTCTCAGCCAGGCAGTTAGAACAGCATTGTTCTACAGGCTGTAGCCATCATCGGTCTGTTGGTGCTCCTTATTTGCAGAGTTTTGGCAGCTCTCCCTTTCTGTTTATTAGGCTGGCAGGCTGGGAACAGGGGGTGGGGACTATGGAGAGCTCTGATATTTGGCCAGGTAAACAGTGCTTACTGGAAGACTCTTCATCATGGTCACAGTCCCTGTCAGATACCTGAGCCACTGCCAGCTTTTCCATTTCTCCTGGCCTGCCATGTAATTTGCCAAGCGGAGAAATTGCAATCGTATTGCAATCTGTGTGTAATATTATTTCTTTAACACGGTCGAAGGAGTGACCTGAATGGGACTGAAGGACACCTGGGGCGGGAGGAATCACAAATGAATTGAGACGCTATCACACAGGGCTGCTCTGGGGAAAAATGTCTGTGTCTCATTTAAGAGGTCACCAGATGGCAGGAAAGTCACCAGTATTTTTACCTGCCAAATGAGACCCTCTTTAGCCTGAGCTGGTGTTAGTTTTGTACATTGTATTAGCAGCTAATTTTTTTGTTTTGTACATTGTACCTGGAGCTAATTTTGAACATTACTACATACTACAAATTATATATATAACATGACTTGTATATCAAGTCATGTTCCTTTAATAGAGAGATGTTTATTTTCTCCATATTCCCTCCATTTTTGTGGCCGCTTACTTGGTCATCCCCAGTGAGTTAGCTCCACGCCACTGCGGGCCGGCCTCAGCCTCAGATGGCATTGTGTCAGGATGAGTGCAGTTCTCTTGGAGCATGTCAAACGGCAGCTTTGGGCTAATGGATTTCCTGTGTAACCATTGGGATGTGTCACTGTTGATAGGAGAGTGGCTGAAGTCTTGCCTGCCATTCACAGACTGTGGAATAGATAACACAGGGACAGACAGACAGACAGGCAGACAGACAGCAGATTAATCAGCAACACACCTCACCTGTCTCTCAGAAGTGCCACTTCCCAACACAGCCTGTTGATTTAGCCGATTGGAGACGGGCCCACTTAAACAAAACACACACAGACTACAGGAACCCTTGTGGAGTGTGTCGCCAGACAGTAGGTGTTAATGGCAGTGTTATTGTTAGTGTAACAGGACTCTGTTGGCTTCAGCATGGCAGACATGACCTTTTGAGAACCATTGGAATAACCGTTGGGATAAGTGCGGTAGGTGGGCTGGGAGATGAGTGGAAACAAGCTGACATTACTGACCATCTGCTTCAGTGGGCAGAGAGGGTCATGGCAATGCCCACTGCCTGTATAGCATCAGGCAGCCTTAACAGTGCGCTAGTCCAGTTGACCTGGGGACCCATCATACAGTAGCAATGCCATAGACCAACCTGGCATGACTCTCACCAGACCACGCTGCAGTAGTTGATCCATAGCAAACACAAGGTTGTTGTGTTGACCTCTAAGCAAAAGACAGCTTTGAAGCTGCTTCGGTTTTCCTTTGATTTCCCTTGAAACGTCATTGCACAATTAAACTGTAGGCCTATAGCAAGTTCTGGTCTTGCATTAAATCTGTCCTTGGGAAATGTCATTGTTCAGCCACCTATTTGCAGTGTATGCATAGAGAGCACGTTGTGTTTGTATCCTTCATGGTTGTGTTGTGACTCATTCAGAGAGCATGCAGGCCAGTGGTGTTATCAGGATACTGCGCTCCTCTGGATTAGTAATGGCTGTTCTTTAACGTAGTGCTAGGCTAAAGTACTGTATCAGCATGGCCCTGTTCCAGCATGTCATATGGCCAGAGAGCCTGAACCATCCAGCAGCAGAATGAATGACTGCATATCCCATTACCTCCAGTGCTGGGGTTAGCATTTTGTCCTCTCACAGCAAGGAAAGATGGAGGGCTGCTGTAGTCTCAAGACTAGCTAACAGCTTTAGTGGACAGGATAAGCAAACAATACAAGAGCTTGTTGTGTACTGTATGTTTCCGTCCTAAGATAAGAATGAAGCTTAATAAAAAGACTGGTAAATGCCTGTCTGTTCCACAGTAACAGGGATAAGAAGCTAACGGTGTGTTCTGATGCTGAGTTGTCCAGCCAGCGCTGACTAGCAGAGTGTTAGCATCGTGACCTCAGCTGAGTGTTGCTAAGTCTCAGCTCTACTCCATCTGCTGGTTTCAGTGCCCTTGGCAACCCAATGCTGGTCGCTGATGTTGGTGAGTTAATGAGGACTCTGGAAAGGTTAAGTAAACAGGAAGAGTCTGGCTAAAGGGAAAATTATCCCATCATTATCTCGGCTGAGAAGAGAGGTGCTACGGCTGCTTCTCTATCCTTATGACAGTTATAAGCAATTCCTGTAATGATACGTGGGTAATACGGAAAACCAAGAAGCAATCAGGGGACCATGTCTGGGTAGAAGTTTAACATCAGTCTTTCTCCTTTTTTGAAGCACTGGGAAACTACAACCGAATACATAATAGATCATTTTCTTTCATACAACTTTTTTTTCTGGATGTGAAGCTGAAACAGGACATATAGCCTAACGCAAGCTATCTTTCGTAGATAACTTTATACAACTGAGCATTAGAGGATAAAAAAACACATTAAGACATGAGGCCATGTGCCGTTTTTTATTTCTTCCCACTATGACACTGTGTTTCCTCTGGATTGAATACTGGTTTATTATAGGAGTTCTCCTTCCAACCATCTCTTCCTCTGTCTCTCTCTCCCTCCTTCTCTTCATCTCTGATGGCCTCTGCCTTTCCTTTCATCAGCCCTCTGACGGAACACCTCCTCGCCATGACCTCACGAGTTGATTGTTTCTTTTGAAATCCTCCCACTATTTGAGGTGGTGTGGCAGAGACGCCATTTTGAATCTTCCCACTCTTTGTGGTGGTGAGCTAGCCTCCTCCTCCTCCTGCTCCTCCTCCTCCTCGAACCTTCTCCCCAGGACAATTCCATGATGGATGGTGGGATTGTTATTCAGCATTCTTGCGCTCCGCTCTGCTGCCAAACTCCTGTCTTGTCCGATGGCCATTGTTCTCCAGTCGACTGAAAGAGTCACCTTTATCCGATTTAAATAAATGAGAGATAACCAAACTGAGACATTAATTACAAAGTTTATCTCCCGGCTAAAGTACACCAATAAAGGACTCTAATAAGGCATCCGTCATAGCACCCATTCTGTATGTGGCTAAGGGCAGCGGCCAGGGGTCAGGCCATGTGATGAATGAAAGTCAGTGGCATAACCAGAGAGAGTTAGAGAGAGTTAGCAGAGATCCTGCTGTATACAAGCCTCCCAAGGCCACTCTCTGCATCCCAAGGCCGCTTTCTGTTACAGCCTCCAAATTGTACGACGACAATTTAGAGGCTCTAACAGCAGAATAAAATGTGTTTTTTGTTGTATCTCTGGGGCTGATCATCTGTTTCCCCTGGAGCAGTGCAGAGTAACCTTTCATACTGCAGCCAGAGTGGATGGCTGACGTTTTACGTGCTCCTTACCAACTGTGCTATTTTGTTTTGTTATTTTGTACATAATCTTTCTGCTACCATCTCTTATGACCGAAAATAACTTCTGGACATCAGAACAGCGATTACTCACCTCGAACTAGAAGAATAATTTTTATTTAACGAGTCAGATGGGAAAAATCCCCATCATTTGTGTGAAGAAAAGATGGAGAAAAAGGGAGCGGAGGTCAGGCTGCCTTCTGAGAATTCATAGGCGAGCGAGTAAACTCCCACTGCCATCCGTTCTATTGGCCAACGTGTAATCATTGGAAAATAAAATCGATGGCGTACAATCAAGATTATCCTACAAACGGGACATTAAAAACTGTAATATCTTATGTTTCACCGAGTCGTGGTTGAACAACGACACAGATAATATGGAGCTGTCGGGATTTTCCATGCACCGGCAGAACAGAGAAGCTACGTCTGGTAAGATGAGGGGTGGGGTTGTGTGTCAATAACAGCTGGTGCACGATGTCTAATATTAAAGAAGTCTCGAGGTATTGCTCGCCTGAGGTAGAGGATAAGCTGTAGACCACACTATTTACCAAGAGAGTTCTCATCTATATTATTCGTAGCCGTCTATTTACCACCGCAGACCGATGCTGGCACTAAGACCGCACTCAACCAACTCTATAAGGCCATAAGCAAACAAGAAAATGCTCATCCAGAAGCGGTGCTCCTAGTGGCTGGGGACTTTAATGCAGGCAAACTTAAATTGGTTTTACCTAAATTCTACCAGCATGTCACATGTGCAACCAGAGGAAAAAAAACTCTAGACCACCTTTACTCCACACACAGATGTATACAAAGCTCTCCCCCACCCTCCATTTGGCAAATCTGACCATAATTCTATCCTCCTGATTCCTGCTTACAAGCAAAAACTAAAGTAGGAAGTACCAGTGACTCGCTCAATACGGAAGTGGTCAGATGACGCGGATGCTATGCTACAGGACTATTTTGCCGGGATTCATCCAGTGCCATTGAGGAGTATACCACCTCAGTCATCGGCTTCATCAATAAGTGCAATGACGACGTCATCCCCACAGTGACCATACGTACATATCCCAACCAGAAGCCATGGGTTACAGGCAACATCCGCATCGAGCTAAAGGCTAGAGCTGCCACTTTCAAGGAGCGGGACACTAATCCAGACGCTTATAAGAAATCCCGCTATGCCCTCAGACGAACCATCAAACAAGCAAAGCGTCAATACAGGATTAAAATTGAATCCTACTACACGTGCTCTGACGCTCGTCGGATGTGGCAGGGCTTGAAAACTATTACGGAGTACAAAGGGAAACCCAGACGCGAGCTGCCCAGTTACGCAAGCCTACCAGACAAGCTAAATGCCTTTTACGCTCGCCTCGAGGCAAGCAACACTGAAGCATGCACGAGAGCACAAGCTGTTCTGGATGACTGTGTGATCACGCTCTCGGTAGCCGATGTAAACAAAACCATTAAACAGGTCAACATTCACAAAGCTGCTGGGCCCGCCGGAATACCAGGACGTGTACTCAAAGCATGCGTGGACCAACTGGCAAGTGTCTTCACTAACATTTTAAACCTCTCCCTGACCAAGTCTGTAATACCTACATGTTTCAAGCAGACCACCATAGTCCCTGTGCCCAAGAAAGTGAAGGTAACCTGCCTAAATGATTACCGCCCCGTAGCACTCACGTCGGTAGCCATGAGGTGCTTTGAAAGGCTGGTCATGGCTCACATCAACAGCATCCTCCCGGATACCCTAGACCCACTCCAACTCGCATACCGCCCCAACAGATCTCAATCGCACTCCACACTGCCCTTTCCCACCTGGACAAAAGGAACACCTGTGTGAGAATGCTGTTAATTGACTATAGCTCAGCGTTCCACACCATAGTGCCCACGAAGCTCATCACTAAGCTAAGGACCCTGGGACTAAACACCTCCCTCTCCAACTGGATCCTGGACTTCCTGATGGGCCGCGCCCAGGTGGTAAGGGTAGGCAACAACACGTCTGCCATGCTTATCCTCAACATTGGCGCTCCTCAGGGGTGTGTACTTAGTCCCCTACTGTACTCCCTGTTCACCCAAGATTGCGTGGCCAAACACGACTCCCAACACCATCATTAAGTTTGCTGACGACACAACAGTGGTAAGCCTGATCACCGACAACAATGAGACAGCCTATAGGGAGGAGGTCAGAGACCTGGCAGTGTGGTGCCAGGACAACAACCTCTCCCTCAATGTGAGCAAGACAAAGGAGCTGATCGTGGACTACAGGAAAAGGCAGGCCGAACAGGCCCCCATTAACATCGACGGTGCTGTAGTGGAGAGGGTCAAGAGTTTCAAGTTCCTTGGTGTCCACATCACCAACGAACTATGATGGTCCAAACACACCAAGACAGTCATGAAGAGGACTTGACAACACCTTTTCCCCCTCAGGAGACTGAAAAGATTTGGCATTGGTCCCCAGATCCTCAAAAAATACATCACTGGGGCCAAGCTTCTGCCATCCAGGACCTATATAATAGGCGGTGTCAGAGGAAAGCCCAAGAAATTGTCAGAGACTCCAGTCACCCAAGTCATAGACTGTTTTCTCTGCTACCGCACGGCAAGCGGTACCGGGGCGCCAAGTCTAGGTCCAAAAGGCTCCTTAACAGCTTCTACTTCCAAGCCATAAGACTGCTGAACAATTAATCAAATAGCCACCGGACTGTTTACATTGACCCCCCTCCATTTGTTTATTATCTATGCGTACTCACTTCACCCCTACCTACATGTACAAATTACCTCAATTAACCTGTACCCCCGCACATTGACTCGGTACCGGTACCCCCTGTATATAGCCTTGTTATTGTCATTGTGCCATGTACATACTTGCATGTACTGTGCTGTCAGGTGTGTATTAGATTAGTTTTCATTCAGAAGTTGTGTGAAGCATGTGGCCTGTGTTAGCATTCTAGAATGCATTTAGTTCTATAATTTTCATATGCTGGTCAGGTGTTCAGACCCAGTGGTTCATGTCTCTCTCTATGCCTGGTTGGCTCAGATAAACTGAGCTCAGGAGTATTCAGGTCCGACAAGTTCAGTAAAGTTCAATAAAATCCTCTATGCTCCTAAAATGTCTCCATAAAGTCAGAAAGGAGCTCACTTCACCCAAATAAATGTAGGTTCCGAAGATGCTGCAAATAGCTAATAGTCAGTATTTTATTTTGCTTCTTTATTGGTGTGAGCTGCAGACACATTTTCAGTTGTTTTTGTATTGGCTCACTGGTAGTAAAAGCACTTCTCTTTGAAAGTCTAAGAAGGAAGGTGATTACTGTACATGTATTGAACTCTGCTTTGTAGTTGTCCTGAAGGACAAGCCTGAAGACCCAACTGTGTCTCTGTTCGGTGATGTTTTCTTTTGACAGAATAGCCAGTGTAATGCCAGTGATATTTTAGTGACCATATTGTAGCTTTTGGCAGTGACTCAGAATGACTGTCTGATATATCCTCTGCTGCACCAGTAAGATTGCACCAGCTGTCTCCCATTTGCTTTCTAATGTCTTCTTTCTTTGTTAACATTTTATCATCTGTCTGATTGCAGCGTAACCTGGGGCCATGCTCTGAGCTCTGAGTCCAGCCGTGGAGGCACTTTTGGCCTATGTTGCCAGCCACAGAGAGATTTGGGAGTACTTTAACATTACGGGAATCATTTTTGGATGTTGCCAGATGATACATGCAGTAACTTTATTTATGACAAATTAATACCATAGGAAGTATATAGAAGTACTCTGCTTTATTAGAATATTGCAAAGAGTGTATTAAGTGGAACTTATTGAGTGTTGTTTGAGCTGAGGAGATTAAGAGGATAGCTAGAGTAGATCGTCTTTTCTTCAGGCTCTCCAACACTCAATATCCTGCTGAATACCAGGATTGTTATTTGTGAAATATGAGAGCTTTGTTTTAATTGTAATTCTATCTGAAAATAAAAATTATATATTGTGATCACTCTCTGGTTGGGGGCTGATTAAATGGATGAGGAAGGAATCTGTGCCATACAGAGCTGCTGAAGTTAAAGGGACACTTCGGGATTTTGGCAATGAGGCCCTTTATCTACTTCCCCAGAGATAGATTAACTTGTGGTCTCTGCAGTTTAAAGGAAGTTGCTAACTAGGGCTAGCGCAATTGCTAACTAGCATTATGGGTATCTGCTAGCATGGTAGCAGATACCCTTAAACTTCCAGTCATTGTGCTAATGCTAGTTAGCATTGGCTCGCAAAACTACCTTCAACTTCCTTCATACTGGACACAGAGACATAAAAATGGTATCCACAAATTCATCTGACTCTGTGGAAGTAGATAGTAGAAGTAGATCATTGCCAAAGTCCTGAAGTATCCCTTTAAGTCAAGGCTATGGGCTGTGGAGAAGAATAAAAAGCAATCCCATTAGAGCTGATTAAAGCAAATGTTTCTGGTATAAAACTGCTCAGTCACAGACGGGGGTGTTCTCATCCACGTTGTGTATCACACAAGCATGAAAACACATTTATCAGTTATAAAAATGACCACCACACTCAGAGGAATCACTTGCATTATGCAAAACAGCAGCCTTCCCCCCTCATATGCAAAACAGGCCTTTTACTCATAAAGAGCCATTATTCACTTGCTTGCTTCCATATCCAATTACAAAATTCCCCTGCCCTCATTCGAACAATCATAGGCCCAAATGAAAAATCTCATAGGTCGAAATTTGTAACAGCAGAGGGTAACATAACTTATCTTTTCATGTTAATTTCATGTTTGTCATTGTTGACTTTCTGTGTAGTAGACCGCGTCTGATAACTTCCTGTGGTCTGAGATACATGTGGTGATCACTTCCTGTTTTGTGCTCTGCCAATTGACTCTGTACTGCGATTTATCTGGGATCAGCTGCTACCTGTCCCTGGCCTGGCGCCAAGTGCATCATGTGCCTACACACCGAGATGTCAGCGATAACTTTCTGGGGAGTGAGCTATGTCTGTGACTACTTCCTGTTGAGTGAGATATGTCTGTGACAACTTCCTGTAGTGTGACTACGTCTGTGAATGTGATACAGTAACAGATGCCAGCGTTGGTCTTCCCTGGCTCTCACCTTTATATGGTTCTTTTCAGAGCACTGGCAAAAAGAACTGTTGATCAGGACAACATGAGCTTAGAGTGGAGCTTTCTGACTTGACTACACTATCAGAATAGCTCAAATCTCTTCAGCAATACACACTGCTAAGGTTCCATACTACCCTTCCATGTATTAATGTATACATTGATGGAAACTTGAATAGTGGTAGGCCCTACATGTTAGGACGTAAATCAAAGTCGGCCATCCTTCCCTGCCGGTGCAGTGGTACTGTATGTAACACTGTGGCCTAGCCTAAACTCTGTATGTCTGCCCAGGGCAAGCTGTCATGTTGTAGCCTTAGCTGACGGAACTTCCCCAGCTCATCAGTCATGGAGCACAGCTAAAGCTCTGGATTTTTGCCGGAAGACTTTGAGAACGCTCAGGTGAAAGGGCATACGTTGAGTCAGAAAGCCTGTGGGGAAAATCTCTTTGGATTTTGAGTTAAACTCAGAGTAAGACTGAGTGTGTTCCTGTGGAAACAGTGCCTGAAGCCTTGGTTTCCTGCCAGTTTGAACCTGGCATTGCATGTGTGCTCAGTGTGCAGTTAATTTCCAGGCTAGCAGATTTAAATATCCACCTCAAGTTCACACTTCACTCAGCTGTGATGCCATTCTTTTATAGGGATTAGAAGTTACAATTTGGCTGTGCATTTCATTTGGTTTAATGTTTCATACATTTCTTTGGGATGATGCCAAAAAATGAATGCAGAATTTACTGCTCTGGTATTTTCCAAAGTAATGGACTGTGTACACTTTCGCGTGTGTATGTGATTTTCCATTTGTTGAATAATGCATATTGGAATGACTGTGTGACATGAAAAATTGCATTCAGTTAAAATTCTAAACAGGATTGCAATCATGAGGAAGCATTTGATGGTGGAGATGTTGACAAGACAAATGTTTGTTCATTGGGTTGTAATAATCTGTAATCAGAGCACAGTAAATGTGTTTTCCATCAGTCTGTTTTCTAGCGCAGATAGATTTGAAAAATTGCTCCAGGACTCCGATCAAACACCAGACTCAATTGTATTAGCACAGTTTGTAAACAGTGTTTACCTGTGTAATCACAATCCTTTTCAGACACAATAAAAGCAAAACGTGTTATTCTGTTTGCATTTGGGGTTAATGTTGCTTGTAGCTTTAAGCCACATCACAGCTACACCTGCAAGTTTATATGTACTATACTGTATGTCCACTCACATCCAGTCACAGTGGTGGTAGTGTGTTACAAGGACAGCTCAGGAGTTCACGCTGCTGGCTGTTGTCCTTTAATGGTCTTAGAAAAAGGGTCGACCTGAGGGACACGTTGTCATGTTGTGGATGAAATGCTGGGATGCGTCCCAAATGCCACTCTATTCCCTAGTGGACAACGTGGTGCACAGTAGACACAGACCAAAGGTAGTGCACTATATAGGGAACAGGGTCCCATTTGGGATGCAGTCCTGGTCTAGGCCCTGAAGAGTCTTAACTCGTAGTATCCACTCAAACAATGTAGGTCATCTTTGGCAGTGTAGAGGGTAGTAGAGGCAATTCAAGCCAACATGCCTAAAACAGAAAGTCACACTCTACGATCCAGCTCTCATCTTCAGGGAACAAATTAGAACATGAAGTCAGTTTGCTACTGTTTCAATCCTACTGTATAGCCTATCTACTACAGAGTACAGACATCAATGGAAGTATCAATTATTACGGTACTTTATGTGTACATCTACACATTCCATTCAAGCTCTTGTACTGTAGTGTAACAATGGTGAGTGAATTACACATGCTCTACAAAATCCGTAGAGTACGACCCTACCTCACACAGGAAGGGGCGCAGGTCCTAATCCAGGCACTTGTCTTCTCCCGTCTTGAATACTGCAACTCACTGTCGGCTGGGCTCCCCGCTTGTGCCATCAAACCCCTGCAACTTATCCAGAACGCTGCAGCCCGCCTGGTGTTCAACCTTCCCAAGTTCTCCCATGTCACCCCGCTCTTCCGCACACTCCACTGGCTTCCAGTCGAAGCTTGCATCCATTACAAGACCATGGTACTTGCCAACTAAGCACCAAGAGGAACTACCCCTTCCCACCTTCAGGCTATGCTCAAACCCTACACCCCAACCTGAGTACTTCGTTCTTCGTTCTGTCACCTCTGGTCTCTTGGCCTTTCCAACCCTACGGGAGGGCAGCTCCCACTCAGCCCAGTCAAAGCTCTTCTCTGTCCTGGAAACCCCAATGGCAGAACCAGCTTCCCCCTGAAGCTAGGACAGCAGAGTCAATCTTCCTAAAACATCTCAAACCTACCTCTTCATAGAGTATTTTAAATAATCCTTTCGTGAACTAACACTCGCACTGAACTTTGCTGATATTGAGGAAAAATGTACTTACTATATGACTGAGATATGTGGTTGTCCCACCTAGCTATCTAAATATAAATGCACTAACTGTAAGTCACTCTGGATAAATGTCTGCTAAATGACTAAAATGTAAATGTAAACCTTTAGTTAGGTAGTAGAGAGGGCTGCTGTATCTGGCGGGATGAGAGTTCACTCTCTGTCTAATCAGAGGATTATAGAAGACTTCACTCTGGACCAGCAAGTCCGTTGTAAACCCAGAGTCATGACTGCGTCCCGAATGGTATCCTTTTCCCTTTATAGTGCACACTTTTGACCAGGGAGCTGGTCAAAGTAATGCACTTTATAGGGAATAGGGTGCCATTTGGGACACAGACCTGTTCTGCTCACTCACAGATGGTCCCGAAGAGAATAGTAGTATTGAGGCAGGACTTTCTATGGGTTTCTGGTGCATGGGGTCTATTACAGTTAGACAAGGCTAGTTGAGTAGAATTGTTTTATTTGCGCACTGTACTAATACTGTAAGAACTATCAGACACATTTACATATGTGTCTGGAATGTGTAATGACAACTTCCAATTGAATTAAATGCCAAATATCTGCAAATGTTTCATATTAGAGTCATTGCTAATGCATTGTAAGAGCCATTTGTTGTGGCGAACCAGTGCACTTGAACTTTCCATGGAGAGTGTTTTATTTACACAGAAGCGTGGTGGCCTCTCTGCAAGCACACCAGCTCTACTGAGAGGAGAGAGTACATTACATTAATCTGACTAATGAGCTATCACATCGAATAAGTACATCTACAAGAACAATAATGTATTTTAATAAGAAATGCTAAATGCCATTGGAATGAAAAATTACCTCTCAGAAGCCCTACACAATAAAATCAATCTGAAGTTGATTTTAATAATTGATCAGTGAGAAAGTGCTAGGAGAGAAGAGAGCTTTGCTGATATGCAGAGGAATAGGTTTTTAGGGTTTGAATTGCAAAATCCTATTGATCTTCTTTGAACAACGCTTAGTGGAAGAGTCTCAGACTTAGGGATTGTTTATGGATTGTTGTTGACCTTAGAATTTCCCTTGGAGATTGTGTTTAAGACTGAAATTGGCTGCCAAATCTGCACATGATGAATCCAAAGTGACAGCAATATATAGAGTAGAGAGATTTAGCCTGCTCTCAGCTTTATTTTTTTGCCAACAAACACATACATCATCATCAGGAACAAGTAGTCTACCACTAGGAAGCTTCACCCTCACTCACACCTCATGTTCTCATTCATCACTGTTGATTGAACATGAATGCTTCAAATCACATGAGAGAGAAAATGAAAGTGGGAATTCAGCTGAAAGATTTGGTGAATGGAGTGTGTGTCAACAAATAACGTATCTATTTTAGGAATAATGTTTTTGATGGTATTTGACCCCTCTATGAGGTCTGGAATGCTCAGACTCAATCTCCTTGCCATTATGCTCTCATATGTTGATGCAGAAGAGATCTGCCAGCAAAATTATAAAGGATTGGATAAAAAAAATGAAAGCTAACTGAAAGCCTACCAATTACTAAACAGCTGTGGCTCTTGAACACAGCACATGGAATCATCAATGCCCTCCCCTCACCATTAACCTCCAGGGAGAACTTCTGTTATGGTACAGACATCATCAAGCAGTCATCTCTCCTTTAGTTACTATGCTGCTTTCTGTTTATTTGCTGAGGACAGGAGACATTTTCAGAAAGAGACAGAATGGTTTATGAAGTGAACTCTTTTCACTCCCATGCCAAACTGACATACAACAGTTTGAGAGGCCAATCAAACAGAAATTGAAATTTGAGCAGTTTAATATTAAGCAAAATTAGTGTTTCTAATTTCCATTGCAATTGCGACATGGGTATACTGGCATACGAATAGTGTCACTGCGATATAGTGTCAGTGAGTAGTTTCACAACAACATTATATACTTATACTGTCTGTTTTAACAATTTAACATAGATGCATGGATGCTGACACAAGTGACTCATCACAATAAGTTCAATCTTGCATTTTGAAAGCAATTATCCTCTATTTATTGATGTGTTTCCATCCTCAGAAGACACGTTGCTTTTCTTTCTACTGCACCTGGAAGACTAATGGAGATTTTACCTCCACTGCAGTCAATCGTTTTTGATGCAGCTGTATTCAGTTTATTTATGGGTAAAACAGTTCACTGCCAGAGAGATGCACCTTTCAGCACCCGCTGTGAGAAGAAACTCAAAGAGTTTGAAAGCAAAGACAAAGACGGGAAGTGATAAAAGAGTGAGACATTCAGTGGAACGGCTAAAAATAACAACAAGGTAGACAACATGGTAGATATCAGTTTACAGAACAGTTGTCACTTTAAAACGGCTGCTGCCGATGCTTAATGACAATAATATATTCATGAGCAGTATTCATGAGTTCTTCCTTCCTTCTCTTGGTTTAGGCTATATTAACACATAGCTGTGCTCTACACACAGTACATATCAGTATTTAATGTTCAGTGTGACTAAAACGTTATACAGTCAGTGTATAGGTGAACCATATGTTCCTGAATTATCTTAACATCCATGTGTCCCCAAGTATTCACTAGTTCTTGGGTGTGTGTGCATGCATTTTAATGTGTGATTTAAGGGACCTAGAATGAACAGTGGATTACAGGTGATTAGGAGGCTTGTGTGAATCTCTTCCCTGTGTCCCTCTTTTGGTCTGCAGCACACACACTGCCTTTGAAGTGGTGTCACTTTTCAATGATCTCAGTTCTCATGTTTAACTATGGCGGTTAGAGTCGTTCCAGGACTTGGGAAACATGTTAGGAGATGAAAGATAACACAATGTCAGCACCCCTTTAGAAAGAGTCTTCCAAATAATGAACCATGACTTGTAAAACAAGAGATGAACAGCGGTTCTAAACTGTTAGGACTAATCTCATGAGGTAAAGAACTGAATGAGAGCTAGAGCCAGATAGATCCTGCTCTCTCTTTACTGTATAGTAACACAATGCTTGCTACACTAGATTGACTGACTGTATAGTAACACAGTGCTAGCTACACTAGATTGACTGACTGTATAGTAACACAGTGCTAGCTACACTAGATTGGCTGACTATATAGTAACACAGTGCTTGCTACACTAGATTGACTGACTGTATAGTACCACAGTGCTTGCTACACCAGATTGACTGACTGTATAGTACCACAGTGCTTGCTACACCAGATTGACTGACTGTATAGTACCACAGTGCTAGCTACACTAGATTGACTGAGTGTATAGTAACACAGTGCTTGCTACACTAGATTGACTGACTGTATAGTACCACAGTGCTCGATACAGTAGATTGACTGACTGTATAGTAACACAGTGCTTGCAACACTAGATTGACTGACTGTATAGTAAAACAGTGCTAGCTACACTAGATTGACTGACTATATAGTAACATGGTGCTTGCTACACCAGATTGACTGACTGTTTAGTACCACAGTGCTAGCTACAGTAGATTGACTGACTGTATAGTAACACAGTGCTAGCTACACTAGATTGACTGACTATATAGTAACACAGTGCTAGCTACACTAGATTGACTGACTGTATAGTAACACAGTGCTTGCTACACCAGATTGACTGACTGTATAGTACCACAGTGCTAGCTACAGTAGATTGACTGACTGTATAGTAACACAGTGCTAGCTACACTAGATTGACTGACTATATAGTAACACAGTGCTTGCTACACTAGATTGACTGACTGTATAGTACCACAGTGCTAGCTACACTAGATTGACTGACTGTATAGTAACACAGTGCTAGCTACACTAGATTGACTGACTGTATAGTAACACAGTGCTATCTGCAGTAGATTGACTGACTGTATAGTACCACAGTACTGATACAGTAGATTGACTGACTGTATAGTACCAGGTGCTCGATACACTAGATTGACTGACTGTATAGTACCACAGTTTTAGCAACAGTAGATAAACTGACTGTATAGTACCACAGTGCTAGCTACAGTAGATTGACTGACTGTATAGTAACACAGTGCTAGCTACTCTAGATTGACTGACTGTATAGTAACACAGTGCTTGCTACAGTAGATTGACTGACTGTATAGTACCACAGTGCTCGATACAGTAGATTGACTGACTGTATAGTAACACAGTGCTAGCTACAGTAGATTGACTGTATAGTTACACAGTGCTAGCTACACTAGATTGACTGACTGTATAGTAACACAGTGCTAGCTACACTGGATTGACTGACTATATAGTAACACGGTGCTTGCTACACCAGATTGACTGATTGTTTAGTACCACAGTGCTAGCTACAGTAGATTGACTGCATAGTAACACAGTGCTAGCTACTCTAGATTGACTGACTGTATAGTAACACAGTCGCTACACTAGATTGACTGACTGTATAGTAACACAGTGCTAGCTATTCAGTAGATTGACTGACTGTATAGTAACACAGTTTTAGCACACTAGATTGACTGACTGTATAGTAACACAGTGCTAGCTACACTAGATTGACTGACTGTATAGTAACACAGTGCTAGCTACACTAGATTGACTGACTGTATAGTAACACAGTGCTCGATACAGTAGATTGACTGACTGTATAGTACCACAGTGCTAGCTACAGTAGATTGACTGACTGTATAGTAACACAGTGCTAGCTACACTAGATTGACTGACTGTATAGTACCACAGTGCTATCTACAGTAGATTGACTGACTGTATAGTACCACAGTGCTAGCTACAGGAGATTGACTGACTGGATAGTAACACAGTGCTAGCTACAGTAGATTGACTGACTGTATAGTAACACAGTGCTAGCTACAGTAGATTGACTGACTGTATAGTAACACAGTGCTAGCTACACTAGATTGACTGACTGTATAGTAACACAGTGCTAGCTACACTAGATTGACTGACTGTATAGTAACACAGTGCTATCTGCAGTAGATTGACTGACTGTATAGTACCACAGTACTCGATACAGTAGATTGACTGACTGTATAGTACCACAGTGCTCGATACACTAGATTGACTGACTGTATAGTACCACAGTTTTAGCAACAGTAGATTGACTGACTGTATAGTACCACAGTGCTAGCTACAGGAGATTGACTGACTGGATAGTAACACAGTGCTAGCTACAGTAGATTGACTGACTGTATAGTAACACAGTGCTAGCTACACTAGATTGACTGACTATATAGTAACACAGTGCTTGCTACACTAGATTGACTGACTGTATAGTACCACAGTGCTAGCTACAGTAGATTGACTGACTGTATATTTACACAGTGCTAGCTACTCTAGATTGACTGACTGTATAGTAACACAGTGCTAGCTACACTAGATTGACTGACTGTATAGTAACACAGTGCTAGCTACACTAGATTGACTGACTGTATAGTACCACAGTGCTAGCTACAGTAGATTGACTGACTGTATAGTAACACAGTGCTAGCTACACTAGATTGACTGACTGTATAGTACCACAGTGCTAGCTACAGTAGATTGACTGACTGTATAGTAACACAGTGCTATCTACAGGAGATTGACTGACTGGATAGTAACACAGTGCTAGCTACAGTAGATTGACTGACTGTATAGTAACACAGTGCTATCTGCAGTAGATTGACTGACTGTATAGTACCACAGTACTCGATACAGTAGATTGACTAACTGTATAGTACCAGGGTGCTCGATACACTAGATTGACTGACTGTATAGTACCACAGTTTTAGCAACAGTAGATTGACTGACTGTATAGTACCACAGTGCTAGCTACAGTAGATTGACTGACTGTATAGTTACACCGTGCTAGCTACTCTAGATTGACTGACTGTATAGTAACACAGTGCTCGATACAGTAGATTGACTGACTGTATAGTACCACAGTGCTCGATACAGTAGATTGACTGACTGTATAGTAACACAGTGCTAGCTACAGTAGATTGACTGTATAGTTACACCGTGCTAGCTACTCTAGATTGACTGACTGTATAGTAACACAGTGCTAGCTACACTGGATTGACTGACTATATAGTAACACGGTGCTTGCTACACCAGATTGACTGACTGTTTAGTACCACAGTGCTAGCTACAGTAGATTGACTGACTGTATATTTACACCGTGCTAGCTACTCTAGATTGACTGACTGTATAGTAACACAGTGCTAGCAACACTAGATTGACTGACTGTATAGTAACACAGTGCTCGATACAGTAGATTGACTGACTGTATAGTACCACAGTACTCGATACAGTAGATTGACTGACTGTATAGTACCACAGGGTGCTCGATGGTAGATTGACTGACTGTATAGTACCACAGTTTTAGCAACAGTAGATTGACTGACTGTATAGTACCACAGTGCTAGCTACAGTAGATTGACTGACTGTATAGTTACACAGTGCTAGCTACTCTAGATTGACTGACTGTATAGTAACACAGTGCTAGCTACACTAGATTGACTGACTATATAGTAACACAGTGCTTGCTACACCAGATTGACTGACTGTATAGTACCACAGTGCTAGCTACAGTAGATTGACTGACTGTATAGTTACACCGTGCTAGCTACTCTAGATTGACTGACTGTATAGTAACACAGTGCTCGATACAGTAGATTGACTGACTGTATAGTACCACAGTGCTCGATACAGTAGATTGACTGACTGTATAGTAACACAGTGCTAGCTACAGTAGATTGACTGACTGTATAGTTACACCGTGCTAGCTACTCTAGATTGACTGACTGTATAGTACCACAGTGCTAGCTACACTGGATTGACTGACTATATAGTAACACGGTGCTTGCGACACCAGATTGACTGACTGTTTAGTACCACAGTGCTAGCTACAGTAGATTGACTGACTGTATATTTACACCGTGCTAGCTACTCTAGATTGACTGACTGTATAGTAACACAGTCCTAGCAACACTAGATTGACTGACTGTATAGTAACACAGTGCTCGATACAGTAGATTGACTGACTGTATAGTACCACAGTGCTAGCTACAGTAGATTGACTGACTGGATAGTAACACAGTGCTAGCTACAGTAGATTGACTGACTGTATAGTACCACAGTGCTATCTGCAGTAGATTGACTGACTGTATAGTACCACAGTGCTATCTACAGGAGATTGACTGACTGGATAGTAACACAGTGCTAGCTACTCTAGATTGACTGACTGTATAGTAACACAGTGCTATCTGCAGAAGATTGACTGACTGTATAGTACTACAGTACTCGATACAGTAGATTGACTAACTGTATAGTACCAGGGTGCTCGATACACTAGATTGACTGACTGTATAGTACCACAGTTTTAGCAACAGTAGATAAACTGACTGTATAGTACCACAGTGCTAGCTACAGTAGATTGACTGACTGTATAGTTACACCGTGCTAGCTACTCTAGATTGACTGACTGTATAGTAACACAGTGCTCGATACAGTAGATTGACTGATTGTATAGTAACACAGTGCTAGCTACAGTAGATTGACTGACTGTATAGTAACACAGTGCTAGCTACAGTAGATTGACTGACTGTATAGTACCACAGTGCTATCTACAAGAGATTGACTGACTGGATAGTAACACGGTGCTAGCTACAGTAGATTGACTGACTGTATAGTAACACAGTGCTATCTGCAGTAGATTGACTGACTGTATAGTACCACAGTACTCGATACAGTAGATTGACTGACTGTATAGTACCAGGGTGCTCGATACACTAGATTGACTGACTGTATAGTACCACAGTTTTAGCAACAGTAGATTGACTGACTGTATAGTACCACATTGCTAGCTACAGTAGATTGACTGTATAGTAACACAGTGCTAGCTACACTAGATTGACTGACTATATAGTAACACGGTGCTTGCTACACCAGATTGACTGACTGTTTAGTACCACAGTGCTAGCTACAGTAGATTGACTGACTGTATATTTACACCGTGCTAGCTACTCTAGATTGACTGACTGTATAGTAACACAGTCCTAGCAACACTAGATTGACTGACTGTATAGTACCACAGTGCTCGATACAGTAGATTGACTGACTGTATAGTACCACAGTACTCGATACAGTAGATTGACTGACTGTATAGTACCAGGGTGCTCGATACACTAGATTGACTGACTGTATAGTACCACAGTTTTAGCAACAGTAGATTGACTGACTGTATAGTACCACAGTGCTAGCTACAGTAGATTGACTGACTGTATAGTTACACCGTGCTAGCTACTCTAGATTGACTGACTGTATAGTAACACAGTGCTAGCTACACTGGATTGACTGACTATATAGTAACACGGTGCTTGCTACACCAGATTGACTGACTGTTTAGTACCACAGTGCTAGCTACAGTAGATTGACTGACTGTATATTTACACCGTGCTAGCTACTCTAGATTGACTGACTGTATAGTAACACAGTCCTAGCAACACTAGATTGACTGACTGTATAGTACCACAGTGCTATCTACAGTAGATTGACTGACTGTATAGTAACACAGTGCTAGCTGCAGTAGATTGACTGACTGTATAGTACCAGGTGCTCGATACACTAGATTGACTGACTGTATAGTACCACAGTTTTAGCAACAGTAGATTGACTGACTGTATAGTACCACAGTGCTAGCTACAGTAGATTGACTGACTGTATAGTTACACCGTGTGCTAGCTACTCTAGATTGACTGACTGTATAGTAACACAGTACTCGATACAGTAGATTGACTGACTGTATAGTACCAGGGTGCTCGATACACTAGATTGACTGACTGTATAGTACCACATTGCTAGCTACAGTAGATTGACTGTATAGTTACACCGTGCTAGCTACTCTAGATTGACTGACTGTATAGTAACACAGTGCTAGCTACACTGGATTGACTGACTATATAGTAACACGGTGCTTGCTACACCAGATTGACTGACTGTTTAGTACCACAGTGCTAGCTACAGTAGATTGACTGACTGTATATTTACACCGTGCTAGCTACTCTAGATTGACTGACTGTATAGTAACACAGTCCTAGCAACACTAGATTGACTGACTGTATAGTAACACAGTGCTCGATACAGTAGATTGACTGACTGTATAGTACCACAGTGCTAGCTACAGTAGATTGACTGACTGGATAGTAACACAGTGCTAGCTACAGTAGATTGACTGACTGTATAGTACCACAGTGCTATCTGCAGTAGATTGACTGACTGTATAGTACCACAGTGCTATCTACAGGAGATTGACTGACTGTATAGTAACACAGTGCTAGCTACAGTAGATTGACTGACTGTATAGTAACACAGTGCTATCTGCAGTAGATTGACTGACTGTATATTTACACCGTGCTAGCTACTCTAGATTGACTGACTGTATAGTAACACAGTCCTAGCTACACTAGATTGACTGACTGTATAGTAACACAGTGCTAGCTACAGTAGATTGACTGACTGTATAGTAACACAGTGCTAGCTACAGTAGATTGACTGACTGTATAGTACCACAGTGCTAGCTACAGTAGATTGACTGACTGTATAGTACCACAGTGCTATCTACAGTAGATTGACTGACTGTATAGTAACACAGTGCTAGCTACAGTAGATTGACTGACTGTATAGTAACACAGTCCTAGCAACACTAGATTGACTGACTGTATAGTAACACAGTGCTCGATACAGTAGATTGACTGACTGTATAGTACCACAGTACTCGATACAGTAGATTGACTGACTGTATAGTACCAGGGTGCTCGATACACTAGATTGACTGACTGTATAGTACCACAGTTTTAGCAACAGTAGATTGACTGACTGTATAGTACCACATTGCTAGCTACAGTAGATTGACTGTATAGTTACACCGTGCTAGCTACTCTAGATTGACTGACTGTATAGTAACACAGTGCTAGCTACACTGGATTGACTGACTATATAGTAACACGGTGCTTGCTACACCAGATTGACTGACTGTTTAGTACCACAGTGCTAGCTACAGTAGATTGACTGACTGTATATTTACACCGTGCTAGCTACTCTAGATTGACTGACTGTATAGTAACACAGTCCTAGCAACACTAGATTGACTGACTGTATAGTACCACAGTGCTAGCTACAGTAGATTGACTGACTGTATAGTACCACAGTGCTAGCTACAGTAGATTGACTGACTGTATAGTACCAGGGTGCTCGATACACTAGATTGACTGACTGTATAGTACCACAGTTTTAGCAACAGTAGATTGACTGACTGTATAGTACCACAGTGCTAGCTACAGTAGATTGACTGACTGTATAGTTACACCGTGCTAGCTACTCTAGATTGACTGACTGTATAGTAACACAGTGCTCGATACAGTAGATTGACTGACTGTATAGTACCACAGTGCTCGATACAGTAGATTGACTGACTGTATAGTAACACAGTGCTAGCTACAGTAGATTGACTGTATAGTTACACCGTGCTAGCTACTCTAGATTGACTGACTGTATAGTAACACAGTGCTAGCTACACTGGATTGACTGACTATATAGTAACACGGTGCTTGCTACACCAGATTGACTGACTGTTTAGTACCACAGTGCTAGCTACAGTAGATTGACTGACTGTATATTTACACCGTGCTAGCTACTCTAGATTGACTGACTGTATAGTAACACAGTCCTAGCAACACTAGATTGACTGACTGTATAGTAACACAGTGCTCGATACAGTAGATTGACTGACTGTATAGTACCACAGTGCTAGCTACAGTAGATTGACTGACTGGATAGTAACACAGTGCTAGCTACAGTAGATTGACTGACTGTATAGTACCACAGTGCTATCTGCAGTAGATTGACTGACTGTATAGTACCACAGTGCTATCTACAGGAGATTGACTGACTGTATAGTAACATAGTGCTAGCTACAGTAGATTGACTGACTGTATAGTAACACAGTGCTATCTGCAGTAGATTGACTGACTGTATAGTTACACAGTGCTAGCTACTCTAGATTGACTGACTGTATAGTAACACAGTCCTAGCAACACTAGATTGACTGACTGTATAGTACCACAGTGCTAGCTACAGTAGATTGACTGACTGTATAGTAACACAGTGCTAGCTACAGTAGATTGACTGACTGTATAGTACCACAGTGCTATCTGCAGTAGATTGACTGACTGTATAGTACCACAGTGCTATCTACAAGAGATTGACTGACTGGATAGTAACACGGTGCTAGCTACAGTAGATTGACTGACTGTATAGTAACACAGTGCTATCTGCAGTAGATTGACTGACTGTATAGTACCACAGTACTCGATACAGTAGATTGACTGACTGTATAGTACCAGGGTGCTCGATACACTAGATTGACTGACTGTATAGTACCACAGTTTTAGCAACAGTAGATTGACTGACTGTATAGTACCACATTGCTAGCTACAGTAGATTGACTGTATAGTTACACCGTGCTAGCTACTCTAGATTGACTGACTGTATAGTAACACAGTGCTAGCTACACTGGATTGACTGACTATATAGTAACACGGTGCTTGCTACACCAGATTGACTGACTGTTTAGTACCACAGTGCTAGCTACAGTAGATTGACTGACTGTATATTTACACCGTGCTAGCTACTCTAGATTGACTGACTGTATAGTAACACAGTCCTAGCAACACTAGATTGACTGACTGTATAGTAACACAGTGCTCGATACAGTAGATTGACTGACTGTATAGTACCACAGTGCTAGCTACAGTAGATTGACTGACTGGATAGTAACACAGTGCTAGCTACAGTAGATTGACTGACTGTATAGTACCACAGTGCTATCTGCAGTAGATTGACTGACTGTATAGTATCACAGTGCTATCTACAGGAGATTGACTGACTGGATAGTAGCACAGTGCTAGCTACAGTAGATTGACTGACTGTATAGTAACACAGTGCTATCTGCAGTAGATTGACTGACTGTATAGTACCACAGTACTCGACAGTAGATTGACTAACTGTATAGTACCAGGGTGCTCGATACACTAGATTGACTGACTGTATAGTACCACAGTTTTAGCAACAGTAGATAAACTGACTGTATAGTACCACAGTGCTAGCTACAGTAGATTGACTGACTGTATAGTTACACCGTGCTAGCTACTCTAGATTGACTGACTGTATAGTAACACAGTGCTCGATACAGTAGATTGACTGACTGTATAGTAACACAGTGCTAGCTACAGTAGATTGACTGACTGTATAGTAACACAGTGCTAGCTACAGTAGATTGACTGACTGTATAGTACCACAGTGCTATCTACAAGAGATTGACTGACTGGATAGTAACACAGTGCTAGCTACAGTAGATTGACTGACTGTATAGTAACACAGTGCTATCTGCAGTAGATTGACTGACTGTATAGTACCACAGTACTCGATACAGTAGATTGACTGACTGTATAGTACCAGGGTGCTCGATACACTAGATTGACTGACTGTATAGTACCACAGTTTTAGCAACAGTAGATTGACTGACTGTATAGTACCACATTGCTAGCTACAGTAGATTGACTGTATAGTTACACCATGCTAGCTACTCTAGATTGACTGACTGTATAGTAACACAGTGCTAGCTACACTGGATTGACTGACTATATAGTAACACGGTGCTTGCTACACCAGATTGACTGACTGTTTAGTACCACAGTGCTAGCTACAGTAGATTGACTGACTGTATATTTACACCGTGCTAGCTACTCTAGATTGACTGACTGTATAGTAACACAGTCCTAGCAACACTAGATTGACTGACTGTATAGTAACACAGTGCTCGATACAGTAGATTGACTGACTGTATAGTACCACAGTACTCGATACAGTAGATTGACTGACTGTATAGTACCAGGGTGCTCGATACACTAGATTGACTGACTGTATAGTACCACAGTTTTAGCAACAGTAGATTGACTGACTGTATAGTACCACATTGCTAGCTACAGTAGATTGACTGTATAGTAACACAGTGCTAGCTACACTGGATTGACTGACTATATAGTAACACAGTGCTAGCTACACTGGATTGACTGACTATATAGTAACACGGTGCTTGCTACAGTAGATTGACTGACTGTATAGTACCACAGTGCTAGCTACAGTAGATTGACTGACTGTATATTTACACCGTGCTAGCTACTCTAGATTGACTGACTGTATAGTAACACAGTCCTAGCAACACTAGATTGACTGACTGTATAGTACCACAGTGCTATCTACAGTAGATTGACTGACTGGATAGTAACACAGTGCTATCTGCAGTAGATTGACTGACTGTATAGTACCAGGGTGCTCGATACACTAGATTGACTGACTGTATAGTACCACAGTTTTAGCAACAGTAGATAAACTGACTGTATAGTACCACAGTGCTAGCTACAGTAGATTGACTGACTGTATAGTTACACCGTGCTAGCTACTCTAGATTGACTGACTGTATAGTAACACAGTGCTCGATACAGTAGATTGACTGACTGTATAGTACCACAGTGCTCGATACAGTAGATTGACTGACTGTATAGTAACACAGTGCTAGCTACAGTAGATTGACTGTATAGTTACACCGTGCTAGCTACTCTAGATTGACTGACTGTATAGTAACCACAGTGCTAGCTACACTGGATTGACTGACTATATAGTAACACGGTGCTTGCTACACCAGATTGACTGACTGTTTAGTACCACAGTGCTAGCTACAGTAGATTGACTGACTGTATATTTACACCGTGCTAGCTACTCTAGATTGACTGACTGTATAGTAACACAGTCCTAGCAACACTAGATTGACTGACTGTATAGTAACACAGTGCTCGATACAGTAGATTGACTGACTGTATAGTACCACAGTGCTAGCTACAGTAGATTGACTGACTGGATAGTAACACAGTGCTAGCTACAGTAGATTGACTGACTGTATAGTACCACAGTGCTATCTGCAGTAGATTGACTGACTGTATAGTACCACAGTGCTATCTACAGGAGATTGACTGACTGGATAGTAACACAGTGCTAGCTACAGTAGATTGACTGACTGTATAGTAACACAGTGCTATCTGCAGTAGATTGACTGACTGTATATTTACACCGTGCTAGCTACTCTAGATTGACTGACTGTATAGTAACACAGTCCTAGCAACACTAGATTGACTGATTGTATAGTAACACAGTGCTAGCTACAGTAGATTGACTGACTGTATAGTAACACAGTGCTAGCTACAGTAGATTGACTGACTGTATAGTACCACAGTGCTATCTGCAGTAGATTGACTGACTGTATAGTACCACAGTGCTATCTACAAGAGATTGACTGACTGGATAGTAACACAGTGCTAGCTACAGTAGATTGACTGACTGTATAGTAACACAGTGCTATCTGCAGTAGATTGACTGACTGTATAGTACCACAGTACTCGATACAGTAGATTGACTGACTGTATAGTACCAGGGTGCTCGATACACTAGATTGACTGACTGTATAGTACCACAGTTTTAGCAACAGTAGATTGACTGACTGTATAGTACCACAGTGCTAGCTACAGTAGATTGACTGACTGTATATTTACACCGTGCTAGCTACTCTAGATTGACTGACTGTATAGTAACACAGTGCTAGCTACACTGGATTGACTGACTATATAGTAACACGGTGCTTGCTACACCAGATTGACTGACTGTTTAGTACCACAGTGCTAGCTACAGTAGATTGACTGACTGTATATTTACACCGTGCTAGCTACTCTAGATTGACTGACTGTATAGTAACACAGTCCTAGCAACACTAGATTGACTGACTGTATAGTAACACAGTGCTCGATACAGTAGATTGACTGACTGTATAGTACCACAGTGCTAGCTACAGTAGATTGACTGACTGGATAGTAACACAGTGCTAGCTACAGTAGATTGACTGACTCTATAGTACCACAGTGCTATCTGCAGTAGATTGACTGACTGTATAGTAACACAGTGCTATCTACAGGAGATTGACTGACTGGATAGTAACACAGTGCTAGCTACAGTAGATTGACTGACTGTATAGTAACACAGTGCTATCTGCAGTAGATTGACTTACTGTATAGTACCACAGTACTGATACAGTAGATTGACTAACTGTATAGTACCAGGGTGCTCGATACACTAGATTGACTGACTGTATAGTACCACAGTTTTAGCAACAGTAGATAAACTGACTGTATAGTACCACAGTGCTAGCTACAGTAGATTGACTGACTGTATAGTTACACCGTGCTAGCTACTCTAGATTGACTGACTGTATAGTAACACAGTGCTCGATACAGTAGATTGACTGACTGTATAGTAACACAGTGCTAGCTACAGTAGATTGACTGACTGTATAGTAACACAGTGCTAGCTACAGTAGATTGACTGACTGTATAGTACCACAGTGCTATCTACAAGAGATTGACTGACTGGATAGTAACACGGTGCTAGCTACAGTAGATTGACTGACTGTATAGTAACACAGTGCTATCTGCAGTAGATTGACTGACTGTATAGTACCACAGTACTCGATACAGTAGATTGACTGACTGTATAGTACCAGGGTGCTCGATACACTAGATTGACTGACTGTATAGTACCACAGTTTTAGCAACAGTAGATTGACTGACTGTATAGTACCACATTGCTAGCTACAGTAGATTGACTGTATAGTAACACAGTGCTAGCTACACTGGATTGACTGACTATATAGTAACACGGTGCTTGCTACACCAGATTGACTGACTGTTTAGTACCACAGTGCTAGCTACAGTAGATTGACTGACTGTATATTTACACCGTGCTAGCTACTCTAGATTGACTGACTGTATAGTAACACAGTCCTAGCAACACTAGATTGACTGACTGTATAGTAACACAGTGCTCGATACAGTAGATTGACTGACTGTATAGTACCACAGTACTCGATACAGTAGATTGACTGACTGTATAGTACCAGGGTGCTCGATACACTAGATTGACTGACTGTATAGTACCACAGTTTTAGCAACAGTAGATTGACTGACTGTATAGTACCACATTGCTAGCTACAGTAGATTGACTGTATAGTTACACCGTGCTAGCTACTCTAGATTGACTGACTGTATAGTAACACAGTGCTAGCTACACTGGATTGACTGACTATATAGTAACACGGTGCTTGCTACACCAGATTGACTGACTGTTTAGTACCACAGTGCTAGCTACAGTAGATTGACTGACTGTATATTTACACCGTGCTAGCTACTCTAGATTGACTGACTGTATAGTAACACAGTCCTAGCAACACTAGATTGACTGACTGTATAGTACCACAGTGCTATCTACAGTAGATTGACTGACTGGATAGTAACACAGTGCTATCTGCAGTAGATTGACTGACTGTATAGTACCAGGGTGCTCGATACACTAGATTGACTGACTGTATAGTACCACAGTTTTAGCAACAGTAGATAAACTGACTGTATAGTACCACAGTGCTAGCTACAGTAGATTGACTGACTGTATAGTTACACCGTGCTAGCTACTCTAGATTGACTGACTGTATAGTGACACAGTGCTCGATACAGTAGATTGACTGACTGTATAGTACCACACTGCTCGATACAGTAGATTGACTGACTGTATAGTAACACAGTGCTAGCTACAGTAGATTGACTGTATAGTTACACCGTGCTAGCTACTCTAGATTGACTGACTGTATAGTAACACAGTGCTAGCTACACTGGATTGACTGACTATATAGTAACACGGTGCTTGCTACACCAGATTGACTGACTGTTTAGTACCACAGTGCTAGCTACAGTAGATTGACTGACTGTATATTTACACCATGCTAGCTACTCTAGATTGACTGACTGTATAGTAACACAGTCCTAGCAACACTAGATTGACTGACTGTATAGTAACACAGTGCTCGATACAGTAGATTGACTGACTGTATAGTACCACAGTGCTAGCTACAGTAGATTGACTGACTGGATAGTAACACAGTGCTAGCTACAGTAGATTGACTGACTGTATAGTACCACAGTGCTATCTGCAGTAGATTGACTGACTGTATAGTACCACAGTGCTATCTACAGGAGATTGACTGACTGTATAGTAACACAGTGCTAGCTACAGTAGATTGACTGACTGTATAGTAACACAGTGCTATCTGCAGTAGATTGACTGACTGTATAGTACCACAGTGCTAGCTACTCTAGATTGACTGACTGTATAGTAACACAGTCCTAGCAACACTAGATTGACTGATTGTATAGTAACACAGTGCTAGCTACAGTAGATTGACTGACTGTATAGTAACACAGTGCTAGCTACAGTAGATTGACTGACTGTATAGTACCACAGTGCTATCTGCAGTAGATTGACTGACTGTATAGTACCACAGTGCTATCTACAAGAGATTGACTGACTGGATAGTAACACGGTGCTAGCTACAGTAGATTGACTGACTGTATAGTAACACAGTGCTATCTGCAGTAGATTGACTGACTGTATAGTACCACAGTACTCGATACAGTAGATTGACTGACTGTATAGTACCAGGGTGCTCGATACACTAGATTGACTGACTGTATAGTACCACAGTTTTAGCAACAGTAGATTGACTGACTGTATAGTACCACATTGCTAGCTACAGTAGATTGACTGACTGTATAGTTACACCGTGCTAGCTGCTCTAGATTGACTGACTGTATAGTAACACAGTGCTAGCTACACTGGATTGACTGACTATATAGTAACACGGTGCTTGCTACACCAGATTGACTGACTGTTTAGTACCACAGTGCTAGCTACAGTAGATTGACTGACTGTATATTTACACCGTGCTAGCTACTCTAGATTGACTGACTGTATAGTAACACAGTCCTAGCAACACTAGATTGACTGACTGTATAGTACCACAGTGCTCGATACAGTAGATTGACTGACTGTATAGTACCACAGTACTAGATACAGTAGATTGACTGACTGTATAGTACCAGGGTGCTCGATACACTAGATTGACTGACTGTATAGTACCACAGTTTTAGCAACAGTAGATTGACTGACTGTATAGTACCACATTGCTAGCTACAGTAGATTGACTGTATAGTTACACCGTGCTAGCTACTCTAGATTGACTGACTGTATAGTAACACAGTGCTAGCTACACTGGATTGACTGACTATATAGTAACACGGTGCTTGCTACACCAGATTGACTGACTGTTTAGTACCACAGTGCTAGCTACAGTAGATTGACTGACTGTATATTTACACCGTGCTAGCTACTCTAGATTGACTGACTGTATAGTAACACAGTCCTAGCAACACTAGATTGACTGACTGTATAGTACCACAGTGCTATCTACAGGAGATTGACTGACTGGATAGTAACACAGTGCTATCTGCAGTAGATTGACTGACTGTATAGTACCAGGGTGCTCGATACACTAGATTGACTGACTGTATAGTACCACAGTTTTAGCAACAGTAGATAAACTGACTGTATAGTACCACAGTGCTAGCTACAGTAGATTGACTGACTGTATAGTTACACCGTGCTAGCTACTCTAGATTGACTGACTGTATAGTAACACAGTGCTCGATACAGTAGATTGACTGACTGTATAGTACCACAGTGCTCGATACAGTAGATTGACTGACTGTATAGTAACACAGTGCTAGCTACAGTAGATTGACTGTATAGTTACACCGTGCTAGCTACTCTAGATTGACTGACTGTATAGTAACACAGTGCTAGCTACACTGGATTGACTGACTATATAGTAACACGGTGCTTGCTACACCAGATTGACTGACTGTTTAGTACCACAGTGCTAGCTACAGTAGATTGACTGACTGTATATTTACACCATGCTAGCTACTCTAGATTGACTGACTGTATAGTAACACAGTCCTAGCAACACTAGATTGACTGACTGTATAGTAACACAGTGCTCGATACAGTAGATTGACTGACTGTATAGTACCACAGTGCTAGCTACAGTAGATTGACTGACTGGATAGTAACACAGTGCTAGCTACAGTAGATTGACTGACTGTATAGTACCACAGTGCTATCTGCAGTAGATTGACTGACTGTATAGTACCACAGTGCTATCTACAGGAGATTGACTGACTGGATAGTAACACAGTGCTAGCTACAGTAGATTGACTGACTGTATAGTAACACAGTGCTATCTGCAGTAGATTGACTGACTGTATATTTACACCGTGCTAGCTACTCTAGATTGACTGACTGTATAGTAACACAGTCCTAGCAACACTAGATTGACTGACTGTATAGTAACACAGTGCTCGATACAGTAGATTGACTGACTGTATAGTACCACAGTACTCGATACAGTAGATTGACTGACTGTATAGTACCAGGGTGCTCGATACACTAGATTGACTGACTGTATAGTACCACAGTTTTAGCAACAGTAGATTGACTGACTGTATAGTACCACATTGCTAGCTACAGTAGATTGACTGTATAGTTACACCGTGCTAGCTACTCTAGATTGACTGACTGTATAGTAACACAGTGCTAGCTACACTGGATTGACTGACTATATAGTAACACGGTGCTTGCGACACCAGATTGACTGACTGTTTAGTACCACAGTGCTAGCTACAGTAGATTGACTGACTGTATATTTACACCGTGCTAGCTACTCTAGATTGACTGACTCTATAGTACCACAGTGCTATCTGCAGTAGATTGACTGACTGTATAGTACCACAGTGCTATCTACAGGAGATTGACTGACTGGATAGTAACACAGTGCTAGCTACAGTAGATTGACTGACTGTATAGTAACACAGTGCTATCTGCAGTAGATTGACTGACTGTATAGTACCACAGTACTCGATACAGTAGATTGACTAACTGTATAGTACCAGGGTGCTTGATACACTAGATTGACTGACTGTATAGTACCACAGTTTTAGCAACAGTAGATAAACTGACTGTATAGTACCACAGTGCTAGCTACAGTAGATTGACTGACTGTATAGTTACACCGTGCTAGCTACTCTAGATTGACTGACTGTATAGTAACACAGTGCTCGATACAGTAGATTGACTGACTGTATAGTACCACAGTGCTCGATACAGTAGATTGACTGACTGTATAGTAACACAGTGCTAGCTACAGTAGATTGACTGTATAGTTACACCGTGCTAGCTACTCTAGATTGACTGACTGTATAGTAACACAGTGCTAGCTACACTGGATTGACTGACTATATAGTAACACGGTGCTTGCTACACCAGATTGACTGACTGTTTAGTACCACAGTGCTAGCTACAGTAGATTGACTGACTGTATAGTAACACGGTGCTAGCTACAGTAGATTGACTGACTGTATAGTACCACAGTGCTCGCTACACCAGATTGACTGACTGTATAGTACCACAGTGCTAGCTACACTAGATTGACTGACTGTATAGTAACACAGTGCTTGCTACAGTAGATTGACTGACTGTATAGTAACACAGTGCTAGCTACACTGGATTGACTGACTATATAGTAACACGGTGCTTGCTACACCAGATTGACTGACTGTTTAGTACCACCGTGCTAGCTACAGTAGATTGACTGACTGCATAGTTACACCGTGCTAGTTACACTAGATTGACTGACTGTATAGTATCACAGTGCTAGCTACACTAGATTGACTGACTATATAGTAACACAGTGCTTGCTACACTAGATTGACTGACTGTATAGTAACACAGTGCTATCTGCAGTAGATTGACTGACTGTATAGTACCACAGTACTCGATACAGTAGATTGACTGACTGTATAGTACCACAGTTTTAGCAACAGTAGATTGACTGACTGTATAGTACCACAGTTTTAGCAACAGTAGATTGACTGACTGTATAGTTACACCGTGCTAGCTACTCTAGATTGACTGACTGTATAGTAACACAGTCCTAGCAACACTAGATTGACTGACTGTATAGTAACACAGTGCTCGATACAGTAGATTGACTGACTGTATAGTACCACAGTGCTAGCTACAGTAGATTGACTGACTGGATAGTAACACAGTGCTAGCTACAGTAGATTGACTGACTGTATAGTACCACAGTGCCATCTGCAGTAGATTGACTGACTGTATAGTACCACAGTGCTATCTACAGCAGATTGACTGACTGGAAAGTAACACAGTGCTAGCTACAGTAGATTGACTGACTGTATAGTAACACAGTGCTATCTGCAGTAGATTGACTGACTGTATAGTACCACAGTACTCGATACAGTAGATTGACTAACTGTATAGTACCAGGGTGCTCGATACACTAGATTGACTGACTGTATAGTACCACAGTTTTAGCAACAGTAGATAAACTGACTGTATAGTACCACAGTGCTAGCTACAGTAGATTGACTGACTGTATAGTTACACCGTGCTAGCTACTCTAGATTGACTGACTGTATAGTAACACAGTGCTCGATACAGTAGATTGACTGACTGTATAGTACCACAGTGCTCGATACAGTAGATTGACTGACTGTATAGTAACACAGTGCTAGCTACAGTAGATTGACTGACTGTATAGTAACACATTGCTAGCTACATTAGATTGACTGACTGTATAGTACCACAGTGCTATCTGCAGTAGATTGACTGACTGTATAGTACCACAGTGCTATCTACAAGAGATTGACTGACTGGATAGTAACACGGTGCTAGCTACAGTAGATTGACTGACTGTATAGTACCACAGTGCTCGCTACACCAGATTGACTGACTGTATAGTACCACAGTGCTAGCTACACTAGATTGACTGACTGTATAGTAACACAGTGCTTGCTACACTAGATTGACTGACTGTATAGTAACACAGTGCTAGCTACACTGGATTGACTGACTATATAGTAACACGGTGCTTGCTACACCAGATTGACTGACTGTTTAGTACCACAGTGCTAGCTACAGTAGATTGACTGACTGCATAGTTACACCGTGCTAGTTACACTAGATTGACTGACTGTATAGTAACACAGTGCTATCTGCAGTAGATTGACTGACTGTATAGTACCACAGTGCTATCTGCAGTAGATTGACTGACTGTATAGTACCACAGTACTCGATACAGTAGATTGACTGACTGTATAGTACCACAGTTTTAGCAACAGTAGATTGACTGACTGTATAGTACCACAGTGCTAGCTACAGGAGATTGACTAACTGTATAGTAACACAGTGCTAGCTACACTAGATTGACTGACTATATAGTAACACAGTGCTTGCTACACTAGATTGACTGACTGCATAGTACCACAGTGCTAGCTACACTAGATTGACTGACTGTATAGTAACACAGTGCTAGCTACACTAGATTGACTGATTATATAGTAACACAGTGCTTGCTACACTAGATTGACTGACTGTATAGTACCACAGTGCTAGCTACACTAGATTGACTGACTGTATAGTATCACAGTGCTAGCTACACTAGATTGACTGACTATATAGTAACACAGTGCTTGCTACACTAGATTGACTGACTGTATACTACCACAGTGCTAGTTACACTAGATTGACTGACTGTATAGTAACACAGTGCTATCTGCAGTAGATTGACTGACTGTATAGTACCACAGTACTCGATACAGTAGATTGACTGACTGTATAGTACCACAGTGCTATCTGCAGTAGATTGACTGACTGTATAGTACCACAGTACTCGATACAGTAGATTGACTGACTGTATAGTACCACAGTTTTAGCAACAGTAGATTGACTGACTGTATAGTACCACAGTGCTAGCTACAGGAGATTGACTGACTGGATAGTAACACAGTGCTAGCTACAGTAGATTGACTGACTGTATAGTAACACAGTGCTAGCTACACTAGATTGACTGACTATATAGTACCACAGTGCTAGCTACACTAGATTGACTGACTGTATAGTACCACAGTGCTAGCTACACTAGATTGACTGACTATATAGTAACACAGTGCTTGCTACACTAGATTGACTGACTGTATAGTACCACAGTGCTAGCTACACTAGATTGACTGATTGTATAGTAACACAGTGCTTGCTACACTAGATTGACTGACTGTGTAGTACCACAGTGCTCGATACAGTAGATTGACTGACTGTATAGTAACACAGTGCTTGCTACACTAGATTGACTGACTGTATAGTAACACAGTGCTAGCTACACTGGATTGACTGACTATATAGTAACACAGTGCTTGCTACACCAGATTGACTGACTGTTTAGTACCACAGATCTAGCTACAGTAGATTGACTGACTGTATAGTACCACAGTGCTAGCTACAGGAGATTGACTGACTGAATAGTAACACAGTGCTAGCTACAGTAGATTGACTGACTGTATAGTAACACAGTGCTAGCTACACTAGATTGACTGACTGTATAGTAACACAGTGCTAGCTACACTAGATTGACTGACTGTATAGTAACACAGTGCTTGCTACACTAGATTGACTGACTGTATAGTAACACAGTGCTAGCTACAGTAGATTGACTGACTGTATAGTAACACAGTGCTTGCTACAGTAGATTGACTGACTGTATAGTACCACAGTGCTAGCTACAGTAGATTGACTGACTGTATAGTAACACAGTGCTAGCTACACTAGATTGACTGACTGTATAGTAACACAGTGCTAGCTACACTAGATTGACTGACTGTATAGTACCACAGTGCTCGATACAGTAGATTGACTGACTGTATAGTACCACAGTGCTTGCTACACCAGATTGACTGACTGTATAGTACCACAGTGCTTGCTACAGTAGATTGACTGACTGTATAGTACCACAGTGCTTGCTACACCAGATTGACTGACTGTATAGTACCACAGTGCTAGCTACAGTAGATTGACTGACTGTATAGTAACACAGTGCTTGCTACACTAGATTGACTGACTGTATAGTAACACAGTGCTAGCTACACTGGATTGACTGACTATATAGTAACACGGTGCTTGCTACACCAGATTGACTGACTGTTTAGTACCACAGTGCTAGCTACAGTAGATTGACTGACTGCATAGTTACACCGTGCTAGTTACACTAGATTGACTGACTGTATAGTAACACAGTGCTAGCTACAGTAGATTGACTGACTGCATAGTTACACCGTGCTAGTTACACTAGATTGACTGACTGTATAGTAACACAGTGCTATCTGCAGTAGATTGACTGACTGTATAGTACCACAGTACTCGATACAGTAGATTGACTGACTGTATAGTACCACAGTGCTCGATACACTAGATTGACTGACTGTATAATACCACAGTGCTAGCTACAGTAGATTGACTGACTGTATAGTTACACCGTGCTAGCTACTCTAGATTGACTGACTGTATAGTAACACAGTCCTAGCAACACTAGATTGACTGACTGTATAGTAACACAGTGCTTGCTACACTAGATTGACTGACTGTATACTACCACAGTGCTCGATACAGTAGATTGACTGACTGTATAGTACCACAGTGCTTGCTACACCAGATTGACTGACTGTATAGTACCACAGTGCTAGCTACACTAGATTGACTGACTGTATAGTAACACAGTGCTTGCTACACTAGATTGACTGACTGTATAGTACCACAGTGCTAGCTACAGTAGATTGACTGACTGTATAGTGACACCGTGCTAGCTACTCTAGATTGACTGACTGTATAGTAACACAGTCCTAGCAACACTAGATTGACTGACTGTATAGTAACACAGTGCTCGATACAGTAGATTGACTGACTGTATAGTACCACAGTGCTAGCTACAGTAGATTGACTGACTGGATAGTAACACAGTGCTAGCTACAGTAGATTGACTGACTGTATAGTACCACAGTGCTATCTGCAGTAGATTGACTGATTGTATAGTACCACAGTGCTATCTACACTAGATTGATTGACTGGATAGTAACACAGTGCTAGCTACAGTAGATTGACTGACTGTATAGTAACACAGTGCTAGCTACACTGGATTGACTGACTATATAGTAACACAGTGCTTGCTACACCAGATTGACTGACTGTTTAGTACCACAGTGCTAGCTACAGTAGATTGACTGACTGTATAGTACCACAGTGCTAGCTACAGGAGATTGACTGACTGGATAGTAAGACAGTGCTAGCTACAGTAGATTGACTGACTGTATAGTAACACAGTGCTAGCTACACTAGATTGACTGACTATATAGTACCACAGTGCTAGCTACACTAGATTGACTGACTGTATAGTAACACAGTGCTAGCTACACTAGATTGACTGACTATATAGTAACACAGTGCTTGCTACACTAGATTGACTGACTGTATAGTACCACAGTGCTAGCTACACTAGATTGACTGACTGTATAGTAACACAGTGCTTGCTACACTAGATTGACTGACTGTGTAGTACCTCAGTGCTCGATACAGTAGATTGACTGACTGTATAGTAACACAGTGCTTGCTACTCTAGATTGACTGACTGTATAGTAACACAGTGCTAGCTACACTGGATTGACTGACTATATAGTAACACAGTGCTTGCTACACCAGATTGACTGACTGTTTAGTACCACAGTGCTAGCTACAGTAGATTGACTGACTGCATAGTTACACCGTGCTTGCTACAGTAGATTGACTGACTGTATAGTACCACAGTGCTAGCTACACTAGATTGACTGACTGTATAGTACCACAGTGCTTGCTACACCAGATTGACTGACTGTATAGTACCACAGTGCTTGCTACACCAGATTGACTGACTGTATAGTACCACAGTGCTTGCTACACCAGATTGACTGACTGTATAGTACCACAGTGCTAGCTACACTAGATTGACTGACTGTATAGTAACACAGTGCTTGCTACACTAGATTGACTGACTGTATAGTAACACAGTGGTAGCTACACTGGATTGACTGACTATATAGTAACATGGTGCTTGCTACACCAGATTGACTGACTGTTTAGTACCACAGTGCTAGCTACAGTAGATTGACTGACTGCATAGTTACACCGTGCTAGTTACACTAGATTGACTGACTGTATAGTAACACAGTGCTATCTGCAGTAGATTGACTGACTGTATAGTACCACAGTACTCGATACAGTAGATTGACTGACTGTATAGTACCACAGTGCTCGATACACTAGATTGACTGACTGTATAATACCACAGTGCTAGCTACAGTAGATTGACTGACTGTATAGTTACACCGTGCTAGCTACTCTAGATTGACTGACTGTATAGTAACACAGTCCTAGCAACACTAGATTGACTGACTGTATAGTAACACAGTGCTTGCTACACTAGATTGACTGACTGTATACTACCACAGTGCTCGATACAGTAGATTGACTGACTGTATAGTACCACAGTGCTTGCTACACCAGATTGACTGACTGTATAGTACCACAGTGCTAGCTACACTAGATTGACTGACTGTATAGTAACACAGTGCTTGCTACACTAGATTGACTGACTGTTTAGTACCACAGTGCTAGCTACAGTAGATTGACTGACTGCATAGTGACACCGTGCTAGCTACTCTAGATTGACTGACTGTATAGTAACACAGTCCTAGCAACACTAGATTGACTGACTGTATAGTAACACAGTGCTCGATACAGTAGATTGACTGACTGTATAGTACCACAGTGCTAGCTACAGTAGATTGACTGACTGGATAGTAACACAGTGCTAGCTACAGTAGATTGACTGACTGTATAGTACCACAGTGCTATCTGCAGTAGATTGACTGATTGTATAGTACCACAGTGCTATCTACACTAGATTGATTGACTGGATAGTAACACAGTGCTAGCTACAGTAGATTGACTGACTGTATAGTAACACAGTGCTAGCTACACTGGATTGACTGACTATATAGTAACACAGTGCTTGCTACACCAGATTGACTGACTGTTTAGTACCACAGTGCTAGCTACAGTAGATTGACTGACTGTATAGTACCACAGTGCTAGCTACAGGAGATTGACTGACTGGATAGTAAGACAGTGCTAGCTACAGTAGATTGACTGACTGTATAGTAACACAGTGCTAGCTACACTAGATTGACTGACTATATAGTACCACAGTGCTAGCTACACTAGATTGACTGACTGTATAGTAACACAGTGCTAGCTACACTAGATTGACTGACTATATAGTAACACAGTGCTTGCTACACTAGATTGACTGACTGTATAGTACCACAGTGCTAGCTACACTAGATTGACTGACTGTATAGTAACACAGTGCTTGCTACACTAGATTGACTGACTGTGTAGTACCTCAGTGCTCGATACAGTAGATTGACTGACTGTATAGTAACACAGTGCTTGCTACTCTAGATTGACTGACTGTATAGTAACACAGTGCTAGCTACACTGGATTGACTGACTATATAGTAACACAGTGCTTGCTACACCAGATTGACTGACTGTTTAGTACCACAGTGCTAGCTACAGTAGATTGACTGACTGCATAGTTACACCGTGCTTGCTACAGTAGATTGACTGACTGTATAGTACCACAGTGCTAGCTACACTAGATTGACTGACTGTATAGTAACACAGTGCTAGCTACACTAGATTGACTGACTATATAGTAACACAGTGCTAGCTACACTAGATTGACTGACTGTATACTACCACAGTGCTCGATACAGTAGATTGACTGACTGTATAGTACCACAGTGCTTGCTACACCAGATTGACTGACTGTATAGTACCACAGTGCTTGCTACACCAGATTGACTGACTGTATAGTACCACAGTGCTTGCTACACCAGATTGACTGACTGTATAGTACCACAGTGCTAGCTACACTAGATTGACTGACTGTATAGTAACACAGTGCTTGCTACACTAGATTGACTGACTGTATAGTAACACAGTGCTATCTGCAGTAGATTGACTGACTGTATAGTACCACAGTACTCGATACAGTAGATTGACTGACTGTATAGTACCACAGTGCTCGATACACTAGATTGACTGACTGTATAGTACCACAGTGCTAGCTACAGTAGATTGACTGACTGTATATTTACACCGTGCTAGCTACTCTAGATTGACTGACTGTATAGTAACACAGTCCTAGCAACACTAGATTGACTGACTGTATAGTAACACAGTGCTTGCTACACTAGATTGACTGACTGTATAGTACCACAGTGCTAGCTACAGTAGATTGACTGACTGTATAGTAACACAGTGCTATCTGCAGTAGATTGACTGACTGTATAGTACCACAGTACTCGATACAGTAGATTGACTGACTGTATAGTACCACAGTGCTCGATACACTAGATTGACTGACTGTATAATACCACAGTGCTAGCTACAGTAGATTGACTGACTGTATAGTTACACCGTGCTAGCTACTCTAGATTGACTGACTGTATAGTAACACAGTCCTAGCAACACTAGATTGACTGACTGTATAGTAACACAGTGCTTGCTACACTAGATTGACTGACTGTATACTACCACAGTGCTCGATACAGTAGATTGACTGACTGTATAGTACCACAGTGCTTGCTACACCAGATTGACTGACTGTATAGTACCACAGTGCTAGCTACACTAGATTGACTGACTGTATAGTAACACAGTGCTTGCTACACTAGATTGACTGACTGTTTAGTACCACAGTGCTAGCTACAGTAGATTGACTGACTGCATAGTGACACCGTGCTAGCTACTCTAGATTGACTGACTGTATAGTAACACAGTGCCTAGCAACACTAGATTGACTGACTGTATAGTAACACAGTGCTCGATACAGTAGATTGACTGACTGTATAGTACCACAGTGCTAGCTACAGTAGATTGACTGACTGGATAGTAACACAGTGCTAGCTACAGTAGATTGACTGACTGTATAGTACCACAGTGCTATCTGCAGTAGATTGACTGATTGTATAGTACCACAGTGCTATCTACACTAGATTGATTGACTGGATAGTAACACAGTGCTTGCTACACCAGATTGACTGACTGTTTAGTACCACAGTGCTAGCTACAGTAGATTGACTGACTGTATAGTACCACAGTGCTTGCTACAGTAGATTGACTGACTGTATAGTACCACAGTGCTAGCTACACTAGATTGACTGACTGTATAGTAACACAGTGCTAGCTACACTAGATTGACTGACTATATAGTAACACAGTGCTAGCTACACTAGATTGACTGACTGTATACTACCACAGTGCTCGATACAGTAGATTGACTGACTGTATAGTACCACAGTGCTTGCTACACCAGATTGACTGACTGTATAGTACCACAGTGCTTGCTACACCAGATTGACTGACTGTATAGTACCACAGTGCTTGCTACACCAGATTGACTGACTGTATAGTACCACAGTGCTAGCTACACTAGATTGACTGACTGTATAGTAACACAGTGCTTGCTACACTAGATTGACTGACTGTATAGTAACACAGTGCTAGCTACACTGGATTGACTGACTATATAGTAACACGGTGCTTGCTACACCAGATTGACTGACTGTTTAGTACCACAGTGCTAGCTACAGTAGATTGACTGACTGCATAGTTACACCGTGCTAGTTACACTAGATTGACTGACTGTATAGTAACACAGTGCTATCTGCAGTAGATTGACTGACTGTATAGTACCACAGTACTCGATACAGTAGATTGACTGACTGTATAGTACCACAGTGCTCGATACACTAGATTGACTGACTGTATAATACCACAGTGCTAGCTACAGTAGATTGACTGACTGTATATTTACACCGTGCTAGCTACTCTAGATTGACTGACTGTATAGTAACACAGTCCTAGCAACACTAGATTGACTGACTGTATAGTAACACAGTGCTTGCTACACTAGATTGACTGACTGTATACTACCACAGTGCTCGATACAGTAGATTGACTGACTGTATAGTAACACAGTGCTATCTGCAGTAGATTGACTGACTGTATAGTACCACAGTACTCGATACAGTAGATTGACTGACTGTATAGTACCACAGTGCTCGATACACTAGATTGACTGACTGTATAATACCACAGTGCTAGCTACAGTAGATTGACTGACTGTATAGTACCACCGTGCTAGCTACTCTAGATTGACTGACTGTATAGTAACACAGTCCTAGCAACACTAGATTGACTGACTGTATAGTAACACAGTGCTTGCTACACTAGATTGACTGACTGTATACTACCACAGTGCTAGCTACAGTAGATTGACTGACTGTATAGTACCACAGTGCTTGCTACACCAGATTGACTGACTGTATAGTACCACAGTGCTAGCTACACTAGATTGACTGACTGTATAGTAACACAGTGCTAGCTACAGTAGATTGACTGACTGTATAGTACCACAGTGCTAGCTACAGTAGATTGACTGACTGCATAGTGACACCGTGCTAGCTACTCTAGATTGACTGACTGTATAGTAACACAGTCCTAGCAACACTAGATTGACTGACTGTATAGTAACACAGTGCTCGATACAGTAGATTGACTGACTGTATAGTACCACAGTGCTAGCTACAGTAGATTGACTGACTGGATAGTAACACAGTGCTAGCTACAGTAGATTGACTGACTGTATAGTACCACAGTGCTATCTGCAGTAGATTGACTGATTGTATAGTACCACAGTGCTATCTACACTAGATTGATTGACTGGATAGTAACACAGTGCTAGCTACAGTAGATTGACTGACTGTATAGTAACACAGTGCTAGCTACACTGGATTGACTGACTATATAGTAACACAGTGCTTGCTACACCAGATTGACTGACTGTTTAGTACCACAGTGCTAGCTACAGTAGATTGACTGACTGTATAGTACCACAGTGCTAGCTACAGGAGATTGACTGACTGGATAGTAAGACAGTGCTAGCTACAGTAGATTGACTGACTGTATAGTAACACAGTGCTAGCTACACTAGATTGACTGACTATATAGTACCACAGTGCTAGCTACACTAGATTGACTGACTGTATAGTAACACAGTGCTAGCTACACTAGATTGACTGACTATATAGTAACACAGTGCTTGCTACACTAGATTGACTGACTGTATAGTACCACAGTGCTAGCTACACTAGATTGACTGACTGTATAGTAACACAGTGCTTGCTACACTAGATTGACTGACTGTGTAGTACCTCAGTGCTCGATACAGTAGATTGACTGACTGTATAGTAACACAGTGCTTGCTACTCTAGATTGACTGACTGTATAGTAACACAGTGCTAGCTACACTGGATTGACTGACTATATAGTAACACAGTGCTTGCTACACCAGATTGACTGACTGTTTAGTACCACAGTGCTAGCTACAGTAGATTGACTGACTGCATAGTTACACCGTGCTTGCTACAGTAGATTGACTGACTGTATAGTACCACAGTGCTAGCTACACTAGATTGACTGACTGTATAGTAACACAGTGCTAGCTACACTAGATTGACTGACTATATAGTAACACAGTGCTAGCTACACTAGATTGACTGACTGTATACTACCACAGTGCTCGATACAGTAGATTGACTGACTGTATAGTACCACAGTGCTTGCTACACCAGATTGACTGACTGTATAGTACCACAGTGCTTGCTACACCAGATTGACTGACTGTATAGTACCACAGTGCTTGCTACACCAGATTGACTGACTGTATAGTACCACAGTGCTAGCTACACTAGATTGACTGACTGTATAGTAACACAGTGCTTGCTACACTAGATTGACTGACTGTATAGTAACACAGTGCTAGCTACACTGGATTGACTGACTATATAGTAACACGGTGCTTGCTACACCAGATTGACTGACTGTTTAGTACCACAGTGCTAGCTACAGTAGATTGACTGACTGCATAGTTACACCGTGCTAGTTACACTAGATTGACTGACTGTATAATACCACAGTGCTAGCTACAGTAGATTGACTGACTGTATATTTACACCGTGCTAGCTACTCTAGATTGACTGACTGTATAGTAACACAGTCCTAGCAACACTAGATTGACTGACTGTATAGTAACACAGTGCTTGCTACACTAGATTGACTGACTGTATACTACCACAGTGCTCGATACAGTAGATTGACTGACTGTATAGTACCACAGTGCTTGCTACACCAGATTGACTGACTGTATAGTACCACAGTGCTAGCTACACTAGATTGACTGACTGTATAGTAACACAGTGCTTGCTACACTAGATTGACTGACTGTTTAGTACCACAGTGCTAGCTATAGTAGATTGACTGACTGCATAGTGACACCGTGCTAGCTACTCTAGATTGACTGACTGTATAGTAACACAGTCCTAGCAACACTAGATTGACTGACTGTATAGTAACACAGTGCTCGATACAGTAGATTGACTGACTGTATAGTACCACAGTGCTAGCTACAGTAGATTGACTGACTGGATAGTAACACAGTGCTAGCTACAGTAGATTGACTGACTGTATAGTACCACAGTACTCGATACAGTAGATTGACTAACTGTATAGTACCAGGGTGCTCGATACACTAGATTGACTGACTGTATAGTAACACAGTCCTAGCAACACTAGATTGACTGACTGTATAGTAACACAGTGCTCGATACACTAGATTGACTGACTGTTTAGTACCACAGTGCTAGCTACAGTAGATTGACTGACTGCATAGTGACACCGTGCTAGCTACTCTAGATTGACTGACTGTATAGTAACACAGTCCTAGCAACACTAGATTGACTGACTGTATAGTACCACAGTGCTATCTGCAGTAGATTGACTGATTGTATAGTACCACAGTGCTATCTACACTAGATTGATTGACTGGATAGTAACACAGTGCTAGCTACAGTAGATTGACTGACTGTATAGTACCACAGTACTCGATACAGTAGATTGACTAACTGTATAGTACCAGGGTGCTCGATACACTAGATTGACTGACTGTATAGTACCACAGTTTTAGCAACAGTAGATAAACTGACTGTATAGTAACACAGTGCTCGATACAATAGATTGACTGACTATATAGTAACACAGTGCTTGCTACACTAGATTGACTGACTGTATACTACCACAGTGCTCGATACAGTAGATTGACTGACTGTATAGTACCACAGTGCTATCTACAGGAGATTGACTGACTGGATAGTAACACAGTGCTAGCTACAGTAGATTGACTGACTGTATAGTAACACAGTGCTATCTGCAGTAGATTGACTGACTGTATAGTACCACAGTACTCGATACAGTAGATTGACTGACTGTATAGTACCACAGTGCTTGATACACTAGATTGACTGACTGTATAATACCACAGTGCTAGCTACAGTAGATTGACTGACTGTATAGGTACACCGTGCTAGCTACTCTAGATTGACTGACTGTATAGTAACACAGTCCTAGCAACACTAGATTGACTGACTGTATAGTAACACAGTGCTTGCTACACTAGATTAACTGACTGTATACTACCACAGTGCTCGATACAGTAGATTGACTGACTGTATAGTACCACAGTGCTTGCTACACCAGATTGACTGACTGTATAGTACCACAGTGCTAGCTACACTAGATTGACTGACTGTATAGTAACACAGTGCTCGATACAGTAGATTGACTGACTGTATAGTACCACAGTGCTATCTGCAGTAGATTGACTGACTGTATAGTACCACAGTGCTATCTACAGGAGATTGACTGACTGGATAGTAACACAGTGCTAGCTACAGTAGATTGACTGACTGTATAGTAACACAGTGCTATCTGCAGTAGATTGACTGACTGTATAGTACCACAGTACTCGATACAGTAGATTGACTAACTGTATAGTACCAGGGTGCTCGATACACTAGATTGACTGACTGTATAGTACCACAGTTTTAGCAACAGTAGATAAACTGACTGTATAGTAACACAGTGCTCGATACAATAGATTGACTGACTATATAGTAACACAGTGCTTGCTACACTAGATTGACTGACTGTATACTACCACAGTGCTCGATACAGTAGATTGACTGACTGTATAGTACCACAGTGCTTGCTACACCAGATTGACTGACTGTATAGTACCACAGTGCTAGCTACACTAGATTGACTGACTGTATAGTAACACAGTGCTTGCTACACTAGATTGACTGACTGTTTAGTACCACAGTGCTAGCTACAGTAGATTGACTGACTGCATAGTGACACCGTGCTAGCTACTCTAGATTGACTGACTGTATAGTAACACAGTCCTAGCAACACTAGATTGACTGACTGTATAGTAACACAGTGCTCGATACAGTAGATTGACTGACTGTATAGTACCACAGTGCTAGCTACAGTAGATTGACTGACTGGATAGTAACACAGTGCTAGCTACAGTAGATTGACTGACTGTATAGTACCACAGTGCTATCTGCAGTAGATTGACTGACTGTATAGTACCACAGTGCTATCTACAGGAGATTGACTGACTGGATAGTAACACAGTGCTAGCTACAGTAGATTGACTGACTGTATAGTAACACAGTGCTTTCTGCAGTAGATTGACTGACTGTATAGTACCACAGTACTCGATACAGTAGATTGACTGAATGTATAGCACCATAGTGCTCGATACACTAGATTGACTGACTGTATAGTACCACAGTTTTAGCAACAGTAGATTGACTGACTGTATAGTACCACAGTGCTAGCTACAGTAGATTGACTGACTGTATAGTTACACCGTGCTAGCTACTCTAGATTGACTGACTGTATAGTAACACAGTCCTAGCAACACTAGATTGACTGACTGTATAGTAACACAGTGCTCGATACAGTAGATTGACTGACTGTATAGTACCACAGTGCTAGCTACAGTAGATTGACTGACTGGATAGTAACACAGTGCTAGCTACAGTAGATTGACTGACTGTATAGTACCACAGTGCTATCTGCAGTAGATTGACTGACTGTATAGTACCACAGTGCTATCTACAGGAGATTGACTGACTGGATAGTAACACAGTGCTAGCTACAGTAGATTGACTGACTGTATAGTAACACAGTGCTATCTGCAGTAGATTGACTGACTGTATAGTACCACAGTACTCGATACAGTAGATTGACTAACTGTATAGTACCAGGGTGCTCGATACACTAGATTGACTGACTGTATAGTACCACAGTTTTAGCAACAGTAGATAAACTGACTGTATAGTACCACAGTGCTAGCTACAGTAGATTGACTGACTGTATAGTTACACCGTGCTAGCTACTCTAGATTGACTGACTGTATAGTAACACAGTCCTAGCAACACTAGATTGACTGACTGTATAGTAACACAGTGCTAGCTACATTAGATTGACTGACTGTATAGTACCACAGTGCTATCTGCAGTAGATTGACTGACTGTATAGTACCACAGTGCTATCTACAAGAGATTGACTGACTGGATAGTAACACGGTGCTAGCTACAGTAGATTGACTGACTGTATAGTACCACAGTGCTCGCTACACCAGATTGACTGACTGTATAGTACCACAGTGCTAGCTACACTAGATTGACTGACTGTATAGTAACACAGTGCTTGCTACACTTGATTGACTGACTGTATAGTAACACAGTGCTAGCTACACTGGATTGACTGACTATATAGTAACACGGTGCTTGCTACACCAGATTGACTGACTGTTTAGTACCACCGTGCTAGCTACAGTAGATTGACTGACTGCATAGTTACACCGTGCTAGTTACACTAGATTGACTGACTGTATAGTAACACAGTGCTATCTGCAGTAGATTGACTGACTGTATAGTACCACAGTGCTATCTGCAGTAGATTGACTGACTGTATAGTACCACAGTACTCGATACAGTAGATTGACTGACTGTATAGTACCACAGTACTCGATACAGTAGATTGACTGACTGTATAGTACCACAGTGCTTGATACACTAGATTGACTGACTGTATAATACCACAGTGCTAGCTACAGTAGATTGACTGACTGTATAGGTACACCGTGCTAGCTACTCTAGATTGACTGACTGTATAGTAACACAGTCCTAGCAACACTAGATTGACTGACTGTATAGTAACACAGTGCTTGCTACACTAGATTGACTGACTGTATACTACCACAGTGCTCGATACAGTAGATTGACTGACTGTATAGTACCACAGTGCTTGCTACACCAGATTGACTGACTGTATAGTACCACAGTGCTAGCTACACTAGATTGACTGACTGTATAGTAACACAGTGCTCGATACAGTAGATTGACTGACTGTATAGTACCACAGTGCTATCTGCAGTAGATTGACTGACTGTATAGTACCACAGTGCTATCTACAGGAGATTGACTGACTGGATAGTAACACAGTGCTAGCTACAGGAGATTGACTGACTGGATAGTAAGACAGTGCTAGCTACAGTAGATTGACTGACTGTATAGTAACACAGTGCTAGCTACACTAGATTGACTGACTATATAGTACCACAGTGCTAGCTACACTAGATTGACTGACTGTATAGTAACACAGTGCTAGCTACACTAGATTGACTGACTATATAGTAACACAGTGCTTGCTACACTAGATTGACTGACTGTATAGTACCACAGTGCTAGCTACACTAGATTGACTGACTGTATAGTAACACAGTGCTTGCTACACTAGATTGACTGACTGTGTAGTACCTCAGTGCTCGATACAGTAGATTGACTGACTGTATAGTAACACAGTGCTTGCTACTCTAGATTGACTGACTGTATAGTAACACAGTGCTAGCTACACTGGATTGACTGACTATATAGTAACACAGTGCTTGCTACACCAGATTGACTGACTGTTTAGTACCACAGTGCTAGCTACAGTAGATTGACTGACTGCATAGTTACACAGTGCTTGCTACAGTAGATTGACTGACTGTATAGTACCACAGTGCTAGCTACACTAGATTGACTGACTGTATAGTAACACAGTGCTAGCTACACTAGATTGACTGACTATATAGTAACACAGTGCTAGCTACACTAGATTGACTGACTGTATACTACCACAGTGCTCGATACAGTAGATTGACTGACTGTATAGTACCACAGTGCTTGCTACACCAGATTGACTGACTGTATAGTACCACAGTGCTTGCTACACCAGATTGACTGACTGTATAGTACCACAGTGCTTGCTACACCAGATTGACTGACTGTATAGTACCACAGTGCTAGCTACACTAGATTGACTGACTGTATAGTACCACAGTTTTAGCAACAGTAGATAAACTGACTGTATAGTAACACAGTGCTCGATACAATAGATTGACTGACTATATAGTAACACAGTGCTTGCTACACTAGATTGACTGACTGTATACTACCACAGTGCTCGATACAGTAGATTGACTGACTGTATAGTACCACAGTGCTATCTACAGGAGATTGACTGACTGGATAGTAACACAGTGCTAGCTACAGTAGATTGACTGACTGTATAGTAACAAAGTGCTATCTGCAGTAGATTGACTGACTGTATAGTACCACAGTACTCGATACAGTAGATTGACTGACTGTATAGTACCACAGTGCTTGATACACTAGATTGACTGACTGTATAATACCACAGTGCTAGCTACAGTAGATTGACTGACTGTATAGGTACACCGTGCTAGCTACTCTAGATTGACTGACTGTATAGTAACACAGTCCTAGCAACACTAGATTGACTGACTGTATAGTAACACAGTGCTTGCTACACTAGATTGACTGACTGTATACTACCACAGTGCTCGATACAGTAGATTGACTGACTGTATAGTACCACAGTGCTTGCTACACCAGATTGACTGACTGTATAGTACCACAGTGCTAGCTACACTAGATTGACTGACTGTATAGTAACACAGTGCTATCTGCAGTAGATTGACTGACTGTATAGTACCACAGTACTCGATACAGTAGTTTGACTAACTGTATAGTACCAGGGTGCTCGATACACTAGATTGACTGACTGTATAGTACCACAGTTTTAGCAACAGTAGATAAACTGACTGTATAGTAACACAGTGCTCGATACAATAGATTGACTGACTATATAGTAACACAGTGCTTGCTACACTAGATTGACTGACTGTATACTACCACAGTGCTCGATACAGTAGATTGACTGACTGTATAGTACCACAGTGCTTGCTACACCAGATTGACTGACTGTATAGTACCACAGTGCTAGCTACACTAGATTGACTGACTGTATAGTAACACAGTGCTTGCTACACTAGATTGACTGACTGTTTAGTACCACAGTGCTAGCTACAGTAGATTGACTGACTGTATAGTTACACCGTGCTAGCTACTCTAGATTGACTGACTGTATAGTAACACAGTCCTAGCAACACTAGATTGACTGACTGTATAGTACCACAGTACTCGATACAGTAGATTGACTAACTGTATAGTACCAGGGTGCTCGATACACTAGATTGACTGACTGTATAGTACCACAGTGCTATCTGCAGTAGATTGACTGACTGTATAGTACCACAGTACTCGATACAGTAGATTGACTGAATGTATAGCACCATAGTGCTCGATACACTAGATTGACTGACTGTATAGTACAACAGTTTTAGCAACAGTAGATTGACTGACTGTATAGTACCACAGTGCTCGATACAGTAGATTGACTGACTGTATAGTAACACAGTGCTAGCTACAGTAGATTGACTGACTGTATAGTAACACAGTGCTAGCTACAGTAGATTGACTGACTGTATAGTACCACAGTGCTATCTGCAGTAGATTGACTGACTGTATAATACCACAGTACTATCTACAAGAGATTGACTGACTGGATAGTAACACAGTGCTAGCTACAGTAGATTGACTGACTGTATAGTAACACAGTGCTATCTGCAGTAGATTGACTGACTGTATAGTACCACAGTACTCGATACAGTAGATTGACTGACTGTATAGTACCAGGGTGCTCGATACACTAGATTGGCTGACTGTATAGTACCACAGTTTTAGCAACAGTAGATTGACTGACTGTATAGTACCACAGTGCTAGCTACAGTAGATTGACTGACTGTATAGTTACACCATGCTACCTACTCTAGATGGACTGACTGTATAGTAACACAGTGCTAGCAACACTAGATTGACTGACTGTATAGTACCACAGTGCTCGATACAGTAGATTGACTGACTGTATAGTACCACAGTGCTCGATACAGTAGATTGACTGACTGTATAGTAACACAGTCTTAGCTACAGGAGATTGACTGACTGTATAGCACCACAGTGCTTGCTACACTAGATTGACTAACTGTATAGTACCACAGTGCTTGATACAGTAGATTGACTGACTGTATAGTCACACAATGGTTGCTACACTAGATTCACTGACTATATAGTAACACAGTGCTTGCTACACCAGATTGACTGACTGTTTAGTTCCACAGTGCTAGCTACAGTAGATTGACTGACTGCATAGTTACACCGTGCTAGCTACACTAGATTGACTGACTGTATAGTAACACAGTGCTAGCAACACTAGATTGACTGACTGTATAGTACCACAGTACTCGATACAGTAGATTGACTGACTGTATAGTACCACAGTGCTCGGTACAGTAGATTGACTGACTGGATAGTAACACAGTGCTAGCTACAGGAGATTGACTGACTGTATAGCACCACAGTGCTCGATACAGTAGATTGACTGACTGGATAGTAACACAGTGCCAGCTACAGTAGATTGACTGACTGTATAGTAACACAGTGCTATCTGCAGTAGATTGACTGACTGTATAGTACCACAGTGCTATCTACAGGAGATTGACTGACTGGATAGTAACAGTGCTAGCTACAGTAGATTGACTGTTTGTATAGTAACACAGTGCTATCTGCAGTAGATTGACTGACTGTATAGTAACACAGTGCTATCTGCAGTAGATTGACTGACTGTATAGTACCACAGTTTTAGCAACAGTAGATTGACTGACTGGATAGTAACACAGTGCTAGCTACATTAGATTGACTGACTGTATAGTAACACAGTGCTATCTGCAGTAGATTGACTGACTGTATAGTACCACAGTGCTAGCTACACTAGATTGACTGACTGTATAGTACCACAGTGCTAGCTACACTAGATTGACTGACTGTATAGTACCACAGTGCTAGCTACACTAGATTGACTGACTGGATAGTAACACAGTGCTAGCTACAGTAGATTGACTGACTGTATAGTAACACAGTGCTATCTGCAGTATATTGACTGACTGTATAGTACCACAGTGCTAGCTACACTAGATTGACTGACTGTATAGTACCACAGTGCTCGATACAGTAGATTGACTGACTGTATAGTACCACAGTGCTTGATACACTAGATTGACTGACTGTATAATACCACAGTGCTAGCTACAGTAGATTGACTGACTGTATAGGTACACCGTGCTAGCTACTCTAGATTGACTGACTGTATAGTAACACAGTCCTAGCAACACTAGATTGACTGACTGTATAGTAACACAGTGCTTGCTACACTAGATTGACTGACTGTATACTACCACAGTGCTCGATACAGTAGATTGACTGACTGTATAGTACCACAGTGCTTGCTACACCAGATTGACTGACTGTATAGTACCACAGTGCTAGCTACACTAGATTGACTGACTGTATAGTAACACAGTGCTATCTGCAGTAGATTGACTGACTGTATAGTACCACAGTACTCGATACAGTAGATTGACTAACTGTATAGTACCAGGGTGCTCGATACACTAGATTGACTGACTGTATAGTACCACAGTTTTAGCAACAGTAGATAAACTGACTGTATAGTAACACAGTGCTCGATACAATAGATTGACTGACTATATAGTAACACAGTGCTTGCTACACTAGATTGACTGACTGTATACTACCACAGTGCTCGATACAGTAGATTGACTGACTGTATAGTACCACAGTGCTTGCTACACCAGATTGACTGACTGTATAGTACCACAGTGCTAGCTACACTAGATTGACTGACTGTATAGTAACACAGTGCTTGCTACACTAGATTGACTGACTGTTTAGTACCACAGTGCTAGCTACAGTAGATTGACTGACTGTATAGTTACACCGTGCTAGCTACTCTAGATTGACTGACTGTATAGTAACACAGTCCTAGCAACACTAGATTGACTGACTGTATAGTACCACAGTACTCGATACAGTAGATTGACTAACTGTATAGTACCAGGGTGCTCGATACACTAGATTGACTGACTGTATAGTACCACAGTGCTATCTGCAGTAGATTGACTGACTGTATAGTACCACAGTACTCGATACAGTAGATTGACTGAATGTATAGCACCATAGTGCTCGATACACTAGATTGACTGACTGTATAGTACCACAGTTTTAGCAACAGTAGATTGACTGACTGTATAGTACCACAGTGCTCGATACAGTAGATTGACTGACTGTATAGTAACACAGTGCTAGCTACAGTAGATTGACTGACTGTATAGTAACACAGTGCTAGCTACAGTAGATTGACTGACTGTATAGTACCACAGTGCTATCTGCAGTAGATTGACTGACTGTATAGTACCACAGTGCTATCTACAAGAGATTGACTGACTGGATAGTAACACGGTGCTAGCTACAGTAGATTGACTGACTGTATAGTAACACAGTGCTATCTGCAGTAGATTGACTGACTGTATAGTACCACAGTACTCGATACAGTAGATTGACTGACTGTATAGTACCAGGGTGCTCGATACACTAGATTGACTGACTGTATAGTACCACAGTTTTAGCAACAGTAGATTGACTGACTGTATAGTACCACAGTGCTAGCTACAGTAGATTGACTGACTGTATAGTTACACCATGCTACCTACTCTAGATTGACTGACTGTATAGTAACACAGTGCTAGCAACACTAGATTGACTGACTGTATAGTACCACAGTGCTCGATACAGTAGATTGACTGACTGTATAGTACCACAGTGCTCGATACAGTAGATTGACTGACTGTATAGTAACACAGTCTTAGCTACAGGAGATTGACTGACTGTATAGCACCACAGTGCTTGCTACACTAGATTGACTAACTGTATAGTACCACAGTGCTTGATACAGTAGATTGACTGACTGTATAGTCACACAATGGTTGCTACACTAGATTCACTGACTATATAGTAACACAGTGCTTGCTACACCAGATTGACTGACTGTTTAGTTCCACAGTGCTAGCTACAGTAGATTGACTGACTGCATAGTTACACCGTGCTAGCTACACTAGATTGACTGACTGTATAGTAACACAGTGCTAGCAACACTAGATTGACTGACTGTATAGTACCACAGTACTCGATACAGTAGATTGACTGACTGTATAGTACCACAGTGCTCGGTACAGTAGATTGACTGACTGGATAGTAACACAGTGCTAGCTACAGGAGATTGACTGACTGTATAGCACCACAGTGCTCGATACAGTAGATTGACTGACTGGATAGTAACACAGTGCCAGCTACAGTAGATTGACTGACTGTATAGTAACACAGTGCTATCTGCAGTAGATTGACTGACTGTATAGTACCACAGTGCTATCTACAGGAGATTGACTGACTGGATAGTAACAGTGCTAGCTACAGTAGATTGACTGTTTGTATAGTAACACAGTGCTATCTGCAGTAGATTGACTGACTGTATAGTAACACAGTGCTATCTGCAGTAGATTGACTGACTGTATAGTACCACAGTTTTAGCAACAGTAGATTGACTGACTGGATAGTAACACAGTGCTAGCTACATTAGATTGACTGACTGTATAGTAACACAGTGCTATCTGCAGTAGATTGACTGACTGTATAGTACCACAGTGCTAGCTACACTAGATTGACTGACTGTATAGTACCACAGTGCTAGCTACACTAGATTGACTGACTGTATAGTACCACAGTGCTAGCTACACTAGATTGACTGACTGGATAGTAACACAGTGCTAGCTACAGTAGATTGACTGACTGTATAGTAACACAGTGCTATCTGCAGTATATTGACTGACTGTATAGTACCACAGTGCTAGCTACACTAGATTGACTGACTGTATAGTACCACAGTGCTCGATACAGTAGATTGACTGACTGTATAGTACCACAGTGCTTGATACACTAGATTGACTGACTGTATAATACCACAGTGCTAGCTACAGTAGATTGACTGACTGTATAGGTACACCGTGCTAGCTACTCTAGATTGACTGACTGTATAGTAACACAGTCCTAGCAACACTAGATTGACTGACTGTATAGTAACACAGTGCTTGCTACACTAGATTGACTGACTGTATACTACCACAGTGCTCGATACAGTAGATTGACTGACTGTATAGTACCACAGTGCTTGCTACACCAGATTGACTGACTGTATAGTACCACAGTGCTAGCTACACTAGATTGACTGACTGTATAGTAACACAGTGCTATCTGCAGTAGATTGACTGACTGTATAGTACCACAGTACTCGATACAGTAGATTGACTAACTGTATAGTACCAGGGTGCTCGATACACTAGATTGACTGACTGTATAGTACCACAGTTTTAGCAACAGTAGATAAACTGACTGTATAGTAACACAGTGCTCGATACAATAGATTGACTGACTATATAGTAACACAGTGCTTGCTACACTAGATTGACTGACTGTATACTACCACAGTGCTCGATACAGTAGATTGACTGACTGTATAGTACCACAGTGCTTGCTACACCAGATTGACTGACTGTATAGTACCACAGTGCTAGCTACACTAGATTGACTGACTGTATAGTAACACAGTGCTTGCTACACTAGATTGACTGACTGTTTAGTACCACAGTGCTAGCTACAGTAGATTGACTGACTGTATAGTTACACCGTGCTAGCTACTCTAGATTGACTGACTGTATAGTAACACAGTCCTAGCAACACTAGATTGACTGACTGTATAGTACCACAGTACTCGATACAGTAGATTGACTAACTGTATAGTACCAGGGTGCTCGATACACTAGATTGACTGACTGTATAGTACCACAGTGCTATCTGCAGTAGATTGACTGACTGTATAGTACCACAGTACTCGATACAGTAGATTGACTGAATGTATAGCACCATAGTGCTCGATACACTAGATTGACTGACTGTATAGTACCACAGTTTTAGCAACAGTAGATTGACTGACTGTATAGTACCACAGTGCTCGATACAGTAGATTGACTGACTGTATAGTAACACAGTGCTAGCTACAGTAGATTGACTGACTGTATAGTAACACAGTGCTAGCTACAGTAGATTGACTGACTGTATAGTACCACAGTGCTATCTGCAGTAGATTGACTGACTGTATAGTACCACAGTGCTATCTACAAGAGATTGACTGACTGGATAGTAACACGGTGCTAGCTACAGTAGATTGACTGACTGTATAGTAACACAGTGCTATCTGCAGTAGATTGACTGACTGTATAGTACCACAGTACTCGATACAGTAGATTGACTGACTGTATAGTACCAGGGTGCTCGATACACTAGATTGACTGACTGTATAGTACCACAGTTTTAGCAACAGTAGATTGACTGACTGTATAGTACCACAGTGCTAGCTACAGTAGATTGACTGACTGTATAGTTACACCATGCTACCTACTCTAGATGGACTGACTGTATAGTAACACAGTGCTAGCAACACTAGATTGACTGACTGTATAGTACCACAGTGCTCGATACAGTAGATTGACTGACTGTATAGTACCACAGTGCTCGATACAGTAGATTGACTGACTGTATAGTAACACAGTCTTAGCTACAGGAGATTGACTGACTGTATAGCACCACAGTGCTTGCTACACTAGATTGACTAACTGTATAGTACCACAGTGCTTGATACAGTAGATTGACTGACTGTATAGTCACACAATGGTTGCTACACTAGATTCACTGACTATATAGTAACACAGTGCTTGCTACACCAGATTGACTGACTGTTTAGTTCCACAGTGCTAGCTACAGTAGATTGACTGACTGCATAGTTACACCGTGCTAGCTACACTAGATTGACTGACTGTATAGTAACACAGTGCTAGCAACACTAGATTGACTGACTGTATAGTACCACAGTACTCGATACAGTAGATTGACTGACTGTATAGTACCACAGTGCTCGCTACAGTAGATTGACTGACTGGATAGTAACACAGTGCTAGCTACAGGAGATTGACTGACTGTATAGCACCACAGTGCTCGATACAGTAGATTGACTGACTGGATAGTAACACAGTGCCAGCTACAGTAGATTGACTGACTGTATAGTAACACAGTGCTATCTGCAGTAGATTGACTGACTGTATAGTACCACAGTGCTATCTACAGGAGATTGACTGACTGGATAGTAACAGTGCTAGCTACAGTAGATTGACTGTTTGTATAGTAACACAGTGCTATCTGCAGTAGATTGACTGACTGTATAGTAACACAGTGCTATCTGCAGTAGATTGACTGACTGTATAGTACCACAGTTTTAGCAACAGTAGATTGACTGACTGGATAGTAACACAGTGCTAGCTACATTAGATTGACTGACTGTATAGTAACACAGTGCTATCTGCAGTAGATTGACTGACTGTATAGTACCACAGTGCTAGCTACACTAGATTGACTGACTGTATAGTACCACAGTGCTAGCTACACTAGATTGACTGACTGTATAGTACCACAGTGCTAGCTACACTAGATTGACTGACTGGATAGTAACACAGTGCTAGCTACAGTAGATTGACTGACTGTATAGTAACACAGTGCTATCTGCAGTATATTGACTGACTGTATAGTACCACAGTGCTAGCTACACTAGATTGACTGACTGTATAGTACCACAGTGCTCGATACAGTAGATTGACTGACTGTATAGTACCACAGTGCTTGATACACTAGATTGACTGACTGTATAATACCACAGTGCTAGCTACAGTAGATTGACTGACTGTATAGGTACACGTGCTAGCTACTCTAGATTGACTGACTGTATAGTAACACAGTCCTAGCAACACTAGATTGACTGACTGTATAGTAACACAGTGCTTGCTACACTAGATTGACTGACTGTATACTACCACAGTGCTCGATACAGTAGATTGACTGACTGTATAGTACCACAGTGCTTGCTACACCAGATTGACTGACTGTATAGTACCACAGTGCTAGCTACACTAGATTGACTGACTGTATAGTAACACAGTGCTATCTGCAGTAGATTGACTGACTGTATAGTACCACAGTACTCGATACAGTAGATTGACTAACTGTATAGTACCAGGGTGCTCGATACACTAGATTGACTGACTGTATAGTACCACAGTTTTAGCAACAGTAGATAAACTGACTGTATAGTAACACAGTGCTCGATACAATAGATTGACTGACTATATAGTAACACAGTGCTTGCTACACTAGATTGACTGACTGTATACTACCACAGTGCTCGATACAGTAGATTGACTGACTGTATAGTACCACAGTGCTTGCTACACCAGATTGACTGACTGTATAGTACCACAGTGCTAGCTACACTAGATTGACTGACTGTATAGTAACACAGTGCTTGCTACACTAGATTGACTGACTGTTTAGTACCACAGTGCTAGCTACAGTAGATTGACTGACTGTATAGTTACACCGTGCTAGCTACTCTAGATTGACTGACTGTATAGTAACACAGTCCTAGCAACACTAGATTGACTGACTGTATAGTACCACAGTACTCGATACAGTAGATTGACTAACTGTATAGTACCAGGGTGCTCGATACACTAGATTGACTGACTGTATAGTACCACAGTGCTATCTGCAGTAGATTGACTGACTGTATAGTACCACAGTACTCGATACAGTAGATTGACTGAATGTATAGCACCATAGTGCTCGATACACTAGATTGACTGACTGTATAGTACCACAGTTTTAGCAACAGTAGATTGACTGACTGTATAGTACCACAGTGCTCGATACAGTAGATTGACTGACTGTATAGTAACACAGTGCTAGCTACAGTAGATTGACTGACTGTATAGTAACACAGTGCTAGCTACAGTAGATTGACTGACTGTATAGTACCACAGTGCTATCTGCAGTAGATTGACTGACTGTATAGTACCACAGTGCTATCTACAAGAGATTGACTGACTGGATAGTAACACGGTGCTAGCTACAGTAGATTGACTGACTGTATAGTAACACAGTGCTATCTGCAGTAGATTGACTGACTGTATAGTACCACAGTACTCGATACAGTAGATTGACTGACTGTATAGTACCAGGGTGCTCGATACACTAGATTGGCTGACTGTATAGTACCACAGTTTTAGCAACAGTAGATTGACTGACTGTATAGTACCACAGTGCTAGCTACAGTAGATTGACTGACTGTATAGTTACACCATGCTACCTACTCTAGATTGACTGACTGTATAGTAACACAGTGCTAGCAACACTAGATTGACTGACTGTATAGTATCACAGTGTTCGATACAGTAGATTGACTGACTGTATAGTACCACAGTGCTCGATACAGTAGATTGACTGACTGTATAGTAACACAGTCTTAGCTACAGGAGATTGACTGACTGTATAGCACCACAGTGCTTGCTACACTAGATTGACTAACTGTATAGTACCACAGTGCTTGATACAGTAGATTGACTGACTGTATAGTCACACAATGGTTGCTACACTAGATTGACTGACTGTATAGTAACACAGTGCTAGCTACACTAGATTGACTGACTATATAGTAACACAGTGCTTGCTACACCAGATTGACTGACTGTTTAGTTCCACAGTGCTAGCTACAGTAGATTGACTGACTGCATAGTTACACCGTGCTAGCTACACTAGATTGACTGACTGTATAGTAACACAGTGCTAGCAACACTAGATTGACTGACTGTATAGTACCACAGTACTCGATACAGTAGATTGACTGACTGTATAGTACCACAGTGCTCGGTACAGTAGATTGACTGACTGGATAGTAACACAGTGCTAGCTACAGGAGATTGACTGACTGTATAGCACCACAGTGCTCGATACAGTAGATTGACTGACTGGATAGTAACACAGTGCCAGCTACAGTAGATTGACTGACTGTATAGTAACACAGTGCTATCTGCAGTAGATTGACTGACTGTATAGTACCACAGTGCTATCTACAGGAGATTGACTGACTGGATAGTAACAGTGCTAGCTACAGTAGATTGACTGTTTGTATAGTAACACAGTGCTATCTGCAGTAGATTGACTGACTGTATAGTAACACAGTGCTATCTGCAGTAGATTGACTGACTGTATAGTACCACAGTTTTAGCAACAGTAGATTGACTGACTGGATAGTAACACAGTGCTAGCTACATTAGATTGACTGACTGTATAGTAACACAGTGCTATCTGCAGTAGATTGACTGACTGTATAGTACCACAGTGCTAGCTACACTAGATTGACTGACTGTATAGTACCACAGTGCTAGCTACACTAGATTGACTGACTGTATAGTACCACAGTGCTAGCTACACTAGATTGACTGACTGGATAGTAACACAGTGCTAGCTACAGTAGATTGACTGACTGTATAGTAACACAGTGCTATCTGCAGTATATTGACTGACTGTATAGTACCACAGTGCTAGCTACACTAGATTGACTGACTGTATAGTACCACAGTGCTCGATACAGTAGATTGACTGACTGTATAGTACCACAGTGCTTGATACACTAGATTGACTGACTGTATAATACCACAGTGCTAGCTACAGTAGATTGACTGACTGTATAGGTACACCGTGCTAGCTACTCTAGATTGACTGACTGTATAGTAACACAGTCCTAGCAACACTAGATTGACTGACTGTATAGTAACACAGTGCTTGCTACACTAGATTGACTGACTGTATACTACCACAGTGCTCGATACAGTAGATTGACTGACTGTATAGTACCACAGTGCTTGCTACACCAGATTGACTGACTGGTATAGTACCACAGTGCTAGCTACACTAGATTGACTGACTGTATAGTAACACAGTGCTATCTGCAGTAGATTGACTGACTGTATAGTACCACAGTACTCGATACAGTAGATTGACTAACTGTATAGTACCAGGGTGCTCGATACACTAGATTGACTGACTGTATAGTACCACAGTTTTAGCAACAGTAGATAAACTGACTGTATAGTAACACAGTGCTCGATACAATAGATTGACTGACTATATAGTAACACAGTGCTTGCTACACTAGATTGACTGACTGTATACTACCACAGTGCTCGATACAGTAGATTGACTGACTGTATAGTACCACAGTGCTTGCTACACCAGATTGACTGACTGTATAGTACCACAGTGCTAGCTACACTAGATTGACTGACTGTATAGTAACACAGTGCTTGCTACACTAGATTGACTGACTGTTTAGTACCACAGTGCTAGCTACAGTAGATTGACTGACTGTATAGTTACACCGTGCTAGCTACTCTAGATTGACTGACTGTATAGTAACACAGTCCTAGCAACACTAGATTGACTGACTGTATAGTACCACAGTACCGATACAGTAGATTGACTAACTGTATAGTACCAGGGTGCTCGATACACTAGATTGACTGACTGTATAGTACCACAGTGCTATCTGCAGTAGATTGACTGACTGTATAGTACCACAGTACTCGATACAGTAGATTGACTGAATGTATAGCACCATAGTGCTCGATACACTAGATTGACTGACTGTATAGTACCACAGTTTTAGCAACAGTAGATTGACTGACTGTATAGTACCACAGTGCTCGATACAGTAGATTGACTGACTGTATAGTAACACAGTGCTAGCTACAGTAGATTGACTGACTGTATAGTAACACAGTGCTAGCTACAGTAGATTGACTGACTGTATAGTACCACAGTGCTATCTGCAGTAGATTGACTGACTGTATAGTACCACAGTGCTATCTACAAGAGATTGACTGACTGGATAGTAACACAGTGCTAGCTACAGTAGATTGACTGACTGTATAGTAACACAGTGCTATCTGCAGTAGATTGACTGACTGTATAGTACCACAGTACTCGATACAGTAGATTGACTGACTGTATAGTACCAGGGTGCTCGATACACTAGATTGACTGACTGTATAGTACCACAGTTCTCGCAACAGTAGATTGACTGACTGTATAGTACCACAGTGCTAGCTACAGTAGATTGACTGACTGTATAGTTACACCATGCTACCTACTCTAGATTGACTGACTGTATAGTAACACAGTGCTAGCAACACTAGATTGACTGACTGTATAGTATCACAGTGTTCGATACAGTAGATTGACTGACTGTATAGTACCACAGTGCTCGATACAGTAGATTGACTGACTGTATAGTAACACAGTCTTAGCTACAGGAGATTGACTGACTGTATAGCACCACAGTGCTTGCTACACTAGATTGACTAACTGTATAGTACCACAGTGCTTGATACAGTAGATTGACTGACTGTATAGTCACACAATGGTTGCTACACTAGATTGACTGACTGTATAGTAACACAGTGCTAGCTACACTAGATTGACTGACTATATAGTAACACAGTGCTTGCTACACCAGATTGACTGACTGTTTAGTTCCACAGTGCTAGCTACAGTAGATTGACTGACTGCATAGTTACACAGTGCTAGCTACACTAGATTGACTGACTGTATAGTAACACAGTGCTAGCAACACTAGATTGACTGACTGTATAGTACCACAGTACTCGATACAGTAGATTGACTGACTGTTTAGTACCACAGTGCTAGCTACAGTAGATTGACTGACTGTATAGTTACACCGTGCTAGCTACTCTAGATTGACTGACTGTATAGTAACACAGTCCTAGCAACACTAGATTGACTGACTGTATAGTACCACAGTACTCGATACAGTAGATTGACTAACTGTATAGTACCAGGGTGCTCGATACACTAGATTGACTGACTGTATAGTACCACAGTGCTATCTGCAGTAGATTGACTGACTGTATAGTACCACAGTACTCGATACAGTAGATTGACTGAATGTATAGCACCACAGTGCTCGATACACTAGATTGACTGACTGTATAGTACCACAGTTATATCAACAGTAGATTGACTGACTGTATAGTACCACAGTGCTCGATACAGTAGATTGACTGACTGTATAGTAACACAGTGCTAGCTACAGTAGATTGACTGACTGTATAGTAACACAGTGCTAGCTACAGTAGATTGACTGACTGTATAGTACCACAGTGCTATCTGCAGTAGATTGACTGACTGTATAGTACCACAGTGCTATCTACAAGAGATTGACTGACTGGATAGTAACACAGTGCTAGCTACAGTAGATTGACTGACTGTATAGTAACACAGTGCTATCTGCAGTAGATTGACTGACTGTATAGTACCACAGTACTCGATACAGTAGATTGACTGACTGTATAGTACCAGGGTGCTCGATACACTAGATTGGCTGACTGTATAGTACCACAGTTTTAGCAACAGTAGATTGACTGACTGTATAGTACCACAGTGCTAGCTACAGTAGATTGACTGACTGTATAGTTACACCATGCTACCTACACTAGATTGACTGACTGTATAGTAACACAGTGCTAGCAACACTAGATTGACTGACTGTATAGTATCACAGTGTTCGATACAGTAGATTGACTGACTGTATAGTACCACAGTGCTCGATACAGTAGATTGACTGACTGTATAGTAACACAGTCTTAGCTACAGGAGATTGACTGACTGTATAGCACCACAGTGCTTGCTACACTAGATTGACTAACTGTATAGTACCACAGTGCTTGATACAGTAGATTGACTGACTGTATAGTCACACAATGGTTGCTACACTAGATTGACTGACTGTATAGTAACACAGTGCTAGCTACACTAGATTGACTGACTATATAGTAACACAGTGCTTGCTACACCAGATTGACTGACTGTTTAGTTCCACAGTGCTAGCTACAGTAGATTGACTGACTGCATAGTTACACCGTGCTAGCTACACTAGATTGACTGACTGTATAGTAACACAGTGCTAGCAACACTAGATTGACTGACTGTATAGTACCACAGTACTCGATACAGTAGATTGACTGACTGTATAGTACCACAGTGCTCGGTACAGTAGATTGACTGACTGGATAGTAACACAGTGCTAGCTACAGGAGATTGACTGACTGTATAGCACCACAGTGCTCGATACAGTAGATTGACTGACTGGATAGTAACACAGTGCCAGCTACAGTAGATTGACTGACTGTATAGTAACACAGTGCTATCTGCAGTAGATTGACTGACTGTATAGTACCACAGTGCTATCTACAGGAGATTGACTGACTGGATAGTAACAGTGCTAGCTACAGTAGATTGACTGTTTGTATAGTAACACAGTGCTATCTGCAGTAGATTGACTGACTGTATAGTAACACAGTGCTATCTGCAGTAGATTGACTGACTGTATAGTACCACAGTTTTAGCAACAGTAGATTGACTGACTGGATAGTAACACAGTGCTAGCTACATTAGATTGACTGACTGTATAGTAACACAGTGCTATCTGCAGTAGATTGACTGACTGTATAGTACCACAGTGCTAGCTACACTAGATTGACTGACTGTATAGTACCACAGTGCTAGCTACACTAGATTGACTGACTGTATAGTACCACAGTGCTAGCTACACTAGATTGACTGACTGGATAGTAACACAGTGCTAGCTACAGTAGATTGACTGACTGTATAGTAACACAGTGCTATCTGCAGTATATTGACTGACTGTATAGTACCACAGTGCTAGCTACACTAGATTGACTGACTGTATAGTACCACAGTGCTCGATACAGTAGATTGACTGACTGTATAGTACCACAGTGCTTGATACACTAGATTGACTGACTGTATAATACCACAGTGCTAGCTACAGTAGATTGACTGACTGTATAGGTACACCGTGCTAGCTACTCTAGATTGACTGACTGTATAGTAACACAGTCCTAGCAACACTAGATTGACTGACTGTATAGTAACACAGTGCTTGCTACACTAGATTGACTGACTGTATACTACCACAGTGCTCGATACAGTAGATTGACTGACTGTATAGTACCACAGTGCTTGCTACACCAGATTGACTGACGGTATAGTACCACAGTGCTAGCTACACTAGATTGACTGACTGTATAGTAACACAGTGCTATCTGCAGTAGATTGACTGACTGTATAGTACCACAGTACTCGATACAGTAGATTGACTAACTGTATAGTACCAGGTGCTCGATACACTAGATTGACTGACTGTATAGTACCACAGTTTTAGCAACAGTAGATAAACTGACTGTATAGTAACACAGTGCTCGATACAATAGATTGACTGACTATATAGTAACACAGTGCTTGCTACACTAGATTGACTGACTGTATACTACCACAGTGCTCGATACAGTAGATTGACTGACTGTATAGTACCACAGTGCTTGCTACACCAGATTGACTGACTGTATAGTACCACAGTGCTAGCTACACTAGATTGACTGACTGTATAGTAACACAGTGCTTGCTACACTAGATTGACTGACTGTTTAGTACCACAGTGCTAGCTACAGTAGATTGACTGACTGTATAGTTACACCGTGCTAGCTACTCTAGATTGACTGACTGTATAGTAACACAGTCCTAGCAACACTAGATTGACTGACTGTATAGTACCACAGTACTCGATACAGTAGATTGACTAACTGTATAGTACCAGGGTGCTCGATACACTAGATTGACTGACTGTATAGTACCACAGTGCTATCTGCAGTAGATTGACTGACTGTATAGTACCACAGTACTCGATACAGTAGATTGACTGAATGTATAGCACCATAGTGCTCGATACACTAGATTGACTGACTGTATAGTACCACAGTTTTAGCAACAGTAGATTGACTGACTGTATAGTACCACAGTGCTCGATACAGTAGATTGACTGACTGTATAGTAACACAGTGCTAGCTACAGTAGATTGACTGACTGTATAGTAACACAGTGCTAGCTACAGTAGATTGACTGACTGTATAGTACCACAGTGCTATCTGCAGTAGATTGACTGACTGTATAGTACCACAGTGCTATCTACAAGAGATTGACTGACTGGATAGTAACACGGTGCTAGCTACAGTAGATTGACTGACTGTATAGTAACACAGTGCTATCTGCAGTAGATTGACTGACTGTATAGTACCACAGTGCTTGCTACACCAGATTGACTGACGGTATAGTACCACAGTGCTAGCTACACTAGATTGACTGACTGTATAGTAACACAGTGCTATCTGCAGTAGATTGACTGACTGTATAGTACCACAGTACTCGATACAGTAGATTGACTAACTGTATAGTACCAGGGTGCTCGATACACTAGATTGACTGACTGTATAGTACCACAGTTTTAGCAACAGTAGATAAACTGACTGTATAGTAACACAGTGCTCGATACAATAGATTGACTGACTATATAGTAACACAGTGCTTGCTACACTAGATTGACTGACTGTATACTACCACAGTGCTCGATACAGTAGATTGACTGACTGTATAGTACCACAGTGCTTGCTACACCAGATTGACTGACTGTATAGTACCACAGTGCTAGCTACACCAGATTGACTGACTGTATAGTAACACAGTGCTTGCTACACTAGATTGACTGACTGTTTAGTACCACAGTGCTAGCTACAGTAGATTGACTGACTGTATAGTTACACCGTGCTAGCTACTCTAGATTGACTGACTGTATAGTAACACAGTCCTAGCAACACTAGATTGACTGACTGTATAGTACCACAGTACTCGATACAGTAGATTGACTAACTGTATAGTACCAGGGTGCTCGATACACTAGATTGACTGACTGTATAGTACCACAGTGCTATCTGCAGTAGATTGACTGACTGTATAGTACCACAGTACTCGATACAGTAGATTGACTGAATGTATAGCACCATAGTGCTCGATACACTAGATTGACTGACTGTATAGTACCACAGTTTTAGCAACAGTAGATTGACTGACTGTATAGTACCACAGTGCTCGATACAGTAGATTGACTGACTGTATAGTAACACAGTGCTAGCTACAGTAGATTGACTGACTGTATAGTAACACAGTGCTAGCTACAGTAGATTGACTGACTGTATAGTACCACAGTGCTATCTGCAGTAGATTGACTGACTGTATAGTACCACAGTGCTATCTACAAGAGATTGACTGACTGGATAGTAACACGGTGCTAGCTACAGTAGATTGACTGACTGTATAGTAACACAGTGCTATCTGCAGTAGATTGACTGACTGTATAGTACCACAGTACTCGATACAGTAGATTGACTGACTGTATAGTACCAGGGTGCTCGATACACTAGATTGGCTGACTGTATAGTACCACAGTTTTAGCAACAGTAGATTGACTGACTGTATAGTACCACAGTGCTAGCTACAGTAGATTGACTGACTGTATAGTTACACCATGCTACCTACTCTAGATTGACTGACTGTATAGTAACACAGTGCTAGCAACACTAGATTGACTGACTGTATAGTATCACAGTGTTCGATACAGTAGATTGACTGACTGTATAGTACCACAGTGCTCGATACAGTAGATTGACTGACTGTATAGTAACACAGTCTTAGCTACAGGAGATTGACTGACTGTATAGCACCACAGTGCTTGCTACACTAGATTGACTAACTGTATAGTACCACAGTGCTTGATACAGTAGATTGACTGACTGTATAGTCACACAATGGTTGCTACACTAGATTGACTGACTGTATAGTAACACAGTGCTAGCTACACTAGATTGACTGACTATATAGTAACACAGTGCTTGCTACACCAGATTGACTGACTGTTTAGTTCCACAGTGCTAGCTACAGTAGATTGACTGACTGCATAGTTACACCGTGCTAGCTACACTAGATTGACTGACTGTATAGTAACACAGTGCTAGCAACACTAGATTGACTGACTGTATAGTACCACAGTACTCGATACAGTAGATTGACTGACTGTATAGTACCACAGTGCTCGGTACAGTAGATTGACTGACTGGATAGTAACACAGTGCTAGCTACAGGAGATTGACTGACTGTATAGCACCACAGTGCTCGATACAGTAGATTGACTGACTGGATAGTAACACAGTGCCAGCTACAGTAGATTGACTGACTGTATAGTAACACAGTGCTATCTGCAGTAGATTGACTGACTGTATAGTACCACAGTGCTATCTACAGGAGATTGACTGACTGGATAGTAACAGTGCTAGCTACAGTAGATTGACTGTTTGTATAGTAACACAGTGCTATCTGCAGTAGATTGACTGACTGTATAGTAACACAGTGCTATCTGCAGTAGATTGACTGACTGTATAGTACCACAGTTTTAGCAACAGTAGATTGACTGACTGTATAGTAACACAGTGCTTGATACAGTAGATTGACTGACTGTATAGTCACACAATGGTTGCTACACTAGATTGACTGACTGTATAGTAACACAGTGCTAGCTACACTAGATTGACTGACTATATAGTAACACAGTGCTTGCTACACCAGATTGACTGACTGTTTAGTTCCACAGTGCTAGCTACAGTAGATTGACTGACTGCATAGTTACACCGTGCTAGCTACACTAGATTGACTGACTGTATAGTAACACAGTGCTAGCAACACTAGATTGACTGACTGTATAGTACCACAGTACTCGATACAGTAGATTGACTGACTGTATAGTACCACAGTGCTCGGTACAGTAGATTGACTGACTGGATAGTAACACAGTGCTAGCTACAGGAGATTGACTGACTGTATAGCACCACAGTGCTCGATACAGTAGATTGACTGACTGGATAGTAACACAGTGCCAGCTACAGTAGATTGACTGACTGTATAGTAACACAGTGCTATCTGCAGTAGATTGACTGACTGTATAGTACCACAGTGCTATCTACAGGAGATTGACTGACTGGATAGTAACAGTGCTAGCTACAGTAGATTGACTGTTTGTATAGTAACACAGTGCTATCTGCAGTAGATTGACTGACTGTATAGTAACACAGTGCTATCTGCAGTAGATTGACTGACTGTATAGTACCACAGTGCTAGCTACACTAGATTGACTGACTGTATAGTAACACAGTGCTATCTGCAGTAGATTGACTGACTGTATAGTACCACAGTGCTTGCTACACCAGATTGACTGACGGTATAGTACCACAGTGCTAGCTACACTAGATTGACTGACTGTATAGTAACACAGTGCTATCTGCAGTAGATTGACTGACTGTATAGTACCACAGTACTCGATACAGTAGATTGACTAACTGTATAGTACCAGGTGCTCGATACACTAGATTGACTGACTGTATAGTACCACAGTTTTAGCAACAGTAGATAAACTGACTGTATAGTAACACAGTGCTCGATACAATAGATTGACTGACTATATAGTAACACAGTGCTTGCTACACTAGATTGACTGACTGTATACTACCACAGTGCTCGATACAGTAGATTGACTGACTGTATAGTACCACAGTGCTTGCTACACCAGATTGACTGACTGTATAGTACCACAGTGCTAGCTACACCAGATTGACTGACTGTATAGTAACACAGTGCTTGCTACACTAGATTGACTGACTGTTTAGTACCACAGTGCTAGCTACAGTAGATTGACTGACTGTATAGTTACACCGTGCTAGCTACTCTAGATTGACTGACTGTATAGTAACACAGTCCTAGCAACACTAGATTGACTGACTGTATAGTACCACAGTACTCGATACAGTAGATTGACTAACTGTATAGTACCAGGTGCTCGATACACTAGATTGACTGACTGTATAGTACCACAGTGCTATCTGCAGTAGATTGACTGACTGTATAGTACCACAGTACTCGATACAGTAGATTGACTGAATGTATAGCACCATAGTGCTCGATACACTAGATTGACTGACTGTATAGTACCACAGTTTTAGCAACAGTAGATTGACTGACTGTATAGTACCACAGTGCTCGATACAGTAGATTGACTGACTGTATAGTAACACAGTGCTAGCTACAGTAGATTGACTGACTGTATAGTAACACAGTGCTAGCTACAGTAGATTGACTGACTGTATAGTACCACAGTGCTATCTGCAGTAGATTGACTGACTGTATAGTACCACAGTGCTATCTACAAGAGATTGACTGACTGGATAGTAACACGGTGCTAGCTACAGTAGATTGACTGACTGTATAGTAACACAGTGCTATCTGCAGTAGATTGACTGACTGTATAGTACCACAGTACTCGATACAGTAGATTGACTGACTGTATAGTACCAGGGTGCTCGATACACTAGATTGGCTGACTGTATAGTACCACAGTTTTAGCAACAGTAGATTGACTGACTGTATAGTACCACAGTGCTAGCTACAGTAGATTGACTGACTGTATAGTTACACCATGCTACCTACTCTAGATTGACTGACTGTATAGTAACACAGTGCTAGCAACACTAGATTGACTGACTGTATAGTATCACAGTGTTCGATACAGTAGATTGACTGACTGTATAGTACCACAGTGCTCGATACAGTAGATTGACTGACTGTATAGTAACACAGTCTTAGCTACAGGAGATTGACTGACTGTATAGCACCACAGTGCTTGCTACACTAGATTGACTAACTGTATAGTACCACAGTGCTTGATACAGTAGATTGACTGACTGTATAGTCACACAATGGTTGCTACACTAGATTGACTGACTGTATAGTAACACAGTGCTAGCTACACTAGATTGACTGACTATATAGTAACACAGTGCTTGCTACACCAGATTGACTGACTGTTTAGTTCCACAGTGCTAGCTACAGTAGATTGACTGACTGCATAGTTACACCGTGCTAGCTACACTAGATTGACTGACTGTATAGTAACACAGTGCTAGCAACACTAGATTGACTGACTGTATAGTACCACAGTACTCGATACAGTAGATTGACTGACTGTATAGTACCACAGTGCTCGGTACAGTAGATTGACTGACTGGATAGTAACACAGTGCTAGCTACAGGAGATTGACTGACTGTATAGCACCACAGTGCTCGATACAGTAGATTGACTGACTGGATAGTAACACAGTGCCAGCTACAGTAGATTGACTGACTGTATAGTAACACAGTGCTATCTGCAGTAGATTGACTGACTGTATAGTACCACAGTGCTATCTACAGGAGATTGACTGACTGGATAGTAACAGTGCTAGCTACAGTAGATTGACTGTTTGTATAGTAACACAGTGCTATCTGCAGTAGATTGACTGACTGTATAGTAACACAGTGCTATCTGCAGTAGATTGACTGACTGTATAGTACCACAGTTTTAGCAACAGTAGATTGACTGACTGGATAGTAACACAGTGCTAGCTACATTAGATTGACTGACTGTATAGTAACACAGTGCTATCTGCAGTAGATTGACTGACTGTATAGTACCACAGTGCTAGCTACACTAGATTGACTGACTGTATAGTACCACAGTGCTAGCTACACTAGATTGACTGACTGTATAGTACCACAGTGCTAGCTACACTAGATTGACTGACTGGATAGTAACACAGTGCTAGCTACAGTAGATTGACTGACTGTATAGTAACACAGTGCTATCTGCAGTATATTGACTGACTGTATAGTACCACAGTGCTAGCTACACTAGATTGACTGACTGTATAGTACCACAGTGCTCGATACAGTAGATTGACTGACTGTATAGTACCACAGTGCTTGATACACTAGATTGACTGACTGTATAATACCACAGTGCTAGCTACAGTAGATTGACTGACTGTATAGGTACACCGCTAGCTACTCTAGATTGACTGACTGTATAGTAACACAGTCCTAGCAACACTAGATTGACTGACTGTATAGTAACACAGTGCTTGCTACACTAGATTGACTGACTGTATACTACCACAGTGCTCGATACAGTAGATTGACTGACTGTATAGTACCACAGTGCTTGCTACACCAGATTGACTGACGGTATAGTACCACAGTGCTAGCTACACTAGATTGACTGACTGTATAGTAACACAGTGCTATCTGCAGTAGATTGACTGACTGTATAGTACCACAGTACTCGATACAGTAGATTGACTAACTGTATAGTACCAGGGTGCTCGATACACTAGATTGACTGACTGTATAGTACCACAGTTTTAGCAACAGTAGATAAACTGACTGTATAGTAACACAGTGCTCGATACAATAGATTGACTGACTATATAGTAACACAGTGCTTGCTACACTAGATTGACTGACTGTATACTACCACAGTGCTCGATACAGTAGATTGACTGACTGTATAGTACCACAGTGCTTGCTACACCAGATTGACTGACTGTATAGTACCACAGTGCTAGCTACACTAGATTGACTGACTGTATAGTAACACAGTGCTTGCTACACTAGATTGACTGACTGTTTAGTACCACAGTGCTAGCTACAGTAGATTGACTGACTGTATAGTTACACCGTGCTAGCTACTCTAGATTGACTGACTGTATAGTAACACAGTCCTAGCAACACTAGATTGACTGACTGTATAGTACCACAGTACTCGATACAGTAGATTGACTAACTGTATAGTACCAGGGTGCTCGATACACTAGATTGACTGACTGTATAGTACCACAGTGCTATCTGCAGTAGATTGACTGACTGTATAGTACCACAGTACTCGATACAGTAGATTGACTGAATGTATAGCACCATAGTGCTCGATACACTAGATTGACTGACTGTATAGTACCACAGTTTTAGCAACAGTAGATTGACTGACTGTATAGTACCACAGTGCTCGATACAGTAGATTGACTGACTGTATAGTAACACAGTGCTAGCTACAGTAGATTGACTGACTGTATAGTAACACAGTGCTAGCTACAGTAGATTGACTGACTGTATAGTACCACAGTGCTATCTGCAGTAGATTGACTGACTGTATAGTACCACAGTGCTATCTACAAGAGATTGACTGACTGGATAGTAACACGGTGCTAGCTACAGTAGATTGACTGACTGTATAGTAACACAGTGCTATCTGCAGTAGATTGACTGACTGTATAGTACCACAGTACTCGATACAGTAGATTGAATGACTGTATAGTACCAGGGTGCTCGATACACTAGATTGGCTGACTGTATAGTACCACAGTTTTAGCAACAGTAGATTGACTGACTGTATAGTACCACAGTGCTAGCTACAGTAGATTGACTGACTGTATAGTTACACCATGCTACCTACTCTAGATTGACTGACTGTATAGTAACACAGTGCTAGCAACACTAGATTGACTGACTGTATAGTATCACAGTGTTCGATACAGTAGATTGACTGACTGTATAGTACCACAGTGCTCGATACAGTAGATTGACTGACTGTATAGTAACACAGTCTTAGCTACAGGAGATTGACTGACTGTATAGCACCACAGTGCTTGCTACACTAGATTGACTAACTGTATAGTACCACAGTGCTTGATACAGTAGATTGACTGACTGTATAGTCACACAATGGTTGCTACACTAGATTGACTGACTGTATAGTAACACAGTGCTAGCTACACTAGATTGACTGACTATATAGTAACACAGTGCTTGCTACACCAGATTGACTGACTGTTTAGTTCCACAGTGCTAGCTACAGTAGATTGACTGACTGCATAGTTACACCGTGCTAGCTACACTAGATTGACTGACTGTATAGTAACACAGTGCTAGCAACACTAGATTGACTGACTGTATAGTACCACAGTACTCGATACAGTAGATTGACTGACTGTATAGTACCACAGTGCTCGGTACAGTAGATTGACTGACTGGATAGTAACACAGTGCTAGCTACAGGAGATTGACTGACTGTATAGCACCACAGTGCTCGATACAGTAGATTGACTGACTGGATAGTAACACAGTGCCAGCTACAGTAGATTGACTGACTGTATAGTAACACAGTGCTATCTGCAGTAGATTGACTGACTGTATAGTACCACAGTGCTATCTACAGGAGATTGACTGACTGGATAGTAACAGTGCTAGCTACAGTAGATTGACTGTTTGTATAGTAACACAGTGCTATCTGCAGTAGATTGACTGACTGTATAGTAACACAGTGCTATCTGCAGTAGATTGACTGACTGTATAGTACCACAGTTTTAGCAACAGTAGATTGACTGACTGGATAGTAACACAGTGCTAGCTACATTAGATTGACTGACTGTATAGTAACACAGTGCTATCTGCAGTAGATTGACTGACTGTATAGTACCACAGTGCTAGCTACACTAGATTGACTGACTGTATAGTACCACAGTGCTAGCTACACTAGATTGACTGACTGTATAGTACCACAGTGCTAGCTACACTAGATTGACTGACTGGATAGTAACACAGTGCTAGCTACAGTAGATTGACTGACTGTATAGTAACACAGTGCTATCTGCAGTATATTGACTGACTGTATAGTACCACAGTGCTAGCTACACTAGATTGACTGACTGTATAGTACCACAGTGCTCGATACAGTAGATTGACTGACTGTATAGTACCACAGTGCTTGATACACTAGATTGACTGACTGTATAATACCACAGTGCTAGCTACAGTAGATTGACTGACTGTATAGGTACACCGTGCTAGCTACTCTAGATTGACTGACTGTATAGTAACACAGTCCTAGCAACACTAGATTGACTGACTGTATAGTAACACAGTGCTTGCTACACTAGATTGACTGACTGTATACTACCACAGTGCTCGATACAGTAGATTGACTGACTGTATAGTACCACAGTGCTTGCTACACCAGATTGACTGACTGTATAGTACCACAGTGCTAGCTACACTAGATTGACTGACTGTATAGTAACACAGTGCTATCTGCAGTAGATTGACTGACTGTATAGTACCACAGTACTCGATACAGTAGATTGACTAACTGTATAGTACCAGGGTGCTCGATACACTAGATTGACTGACTGTATAGTACCACAGTTTTAGCAACAGTAGATAAACTGACTGTATAGTAACACAGTGCTCGATACAATAGATTGACTGACTATATAGTAACACAGTGCTTGCTACACTAGATTGACTGACTGTATACTACCACAGTGCTCGATACAGTAGATTGACTGACTGTATAGTACCACAGTGCTTGCTACACCAGATTGACTGACTGTATAGTACCACAGTGCTAGCTACACTAGATTGACTGACTGTATAGTAACACAGTGCTTGCTACACTAGATTGACTGACTGTTTAGTACCACAGTGCTAGCTACAGTAGATTGACTGACTGTATAGTTACACCGTGCTAGCTACTCTAGATTGACTGACTGTATAGTAACACAGTCCTAGCAACACTAGATTGACTGACTGTATAGTACCACAGTACTCGATACAGTAGATTGACTAACTGTATAGTACCAGGGTGCTCGATACACTAGATTGACTGACTGTATAGTACCACAGTGCTATCTGCAGTAGATTGACTGACTGTATAGTACCACAGTACTCGATACAGTAGATTGACTGAATGTATAGCACCATAGTGCTCGATACACTAGATTGACTGACTGTATAGTACCACAGTTTTAGCAACAGTAGATTGACTGACTGTATAGTACCACAGTGCTCGATACAGTAGATTGACTGACTGTATAGTAACACAGTGCTAGCTACAGTAGATTGACTGACTGTATAGTAACACAGTGCTAGCTACAGTAGATTGACTGACTGTATAGTACCACAGTGCTATCTGCAGTAGATTGACTGACTGTATAGTACCACAGTGCTATCTACAAGAGATTGACTGACTGGATAGTAACACGGTGCTAGCTACAGTAGATTGACTGACTGTATAGTAACACAGTGCTATCTGCAGTAGATTGACTGACTGTATAGTACCACAGTACTCGATACAGTAGATTGACTGACTGTATAGTACCAGGGTGCTCGATACACTAGATTGGCTGACTGTATAGTACCACAGTTTTAGCAACAGTAGATTGACTGACTGTATAGTACCACAGTGCTAGCTACAGTAGATTGACTGACTGTATAGTTACACCATGCTACCTACTCTAGATTGACTGACTGTATAGTAACACAGTGCTAGCAACACTAGATTGACTGACTGTATAGTATCACAGTGTTCGATACAGTAGATTGACTGACTGTATAGTACCACAGTGCTCGATACAGTAGATTGACTGACTGTATAGTAACACAGTCTTAGCTACAGGAGATTGACTGACTGTATAGCACCACAGTGCTTGCTACACTAGATTGACTAACTGTATTGTACCACAGTGCTTGATACAGTAGATTGACTGACTGTATAGTCACACAATGGTTGCTACACTAGATTGACTGACTGTATAGTAACACAGTGCTAGCTACACTAGATTGACTGACTATATAGTAACACAGTGCTTGCTACACCAGATTGACTGACTGTTTAGTTCCACAGTGCTAGCTACAGTAGATTGACTGACTGCATAGTTACACCGTGCTAGCTACACTAGATTGACTGACTGTATAGTAACACAGTGCTAGCAACACTAGATTGACTGACTGTATAGTACCACAGTACTCGATACAGTAGATTGACTGACTGTATAGTACCACAGTGCTTGGTACAGTAGATTGACTGACTGGATAGTAACACAGTGCTAGCTACAGGAGATTGACTGACTGTATAGCACCACAGTGCTCGATACAGTAGATTGACTGACTGGATAGTAACACAGTGCCAGCTACAGTAGATTGACTGACTGTATAGTAACACAGTGCTATCTGCAGTAGATTGACTGACTGTATAGTACCACAGTGCTATCTACAGGAGATTGACTGACTGGATAGTAACAGTGCTAGCTACAGTAGATTGACTGTTTGTATAGTAACACAGTGCTATCTGCAGTAGATTGACTGACTGTATAGTAACACAGTGCTATCTGCAGTAGATTGACTGACTGTATAGTACCACAGTTTTAGCAACAGTAGATTGACTGACTGGATAGTAACACAGTGCTAGCTACATTAGATTGACTGACTGTATAGTAACACAGTGCTATCTGCAGTAGATTGACTGACTGTATAGTACCACAGTGCTAGCTACACTAGATTGACTGACTGTATAGTACCACAGTGCTAGCTACACTAGATTGACTGACTGTATAGTACCACAGTGCTAGCTACACTAGATTGACTGACTGGATAGTAACACAGTGCTAGCTACAGTAGATTGACTGACTGTATAGTAACACAGTGCTATCTGCAGTATATTGACTGACTGTATAGTACCACAGTGCTAGCTACACTAGATTGACTGACTGTATAGTACCACAGTGCTCGCTACAGTAGATTGACTGACTGTATAGTACCACAGTACTCGATACAGTAGATTGACTGAATGTATAGCACCATAGTGCTCGATACACTAGATTGACTGACTGTATAGTACCACAGTGCTCGCTACAGTAGATTGGCTGACTGTATAGTACCACAGTGCTCGATACAGTAGATTGACTGACTGTATAGTAACACAGTGCTAGCTACAGTAGATTGACTGACTGTATAGTAACACAGTGCTAGCTACAGTAGATTGACTGACTGTATAGTACCACAGTGCTATCTGCAGTAGATTGACTGACTGTATAGTACCACAGTGCTATCTACAAGAGATTGACTGACTGGATAGTAACACGGTGCTAGCTACAGTAGATTGACTGACTGTATAGTAACACAGTGCTATCTGCAGTAGATTGACTGACTGTATAGTACCACAGTACTCGATACAGTAGATTGACTGACTGTATAGTACCAGGGTGCTCGATACACTAGATTGGCTGACTGTATAGTACCACAGTTTTAGCAACAGTAGATTGACTGACTGTATAGTACCACAGTGCTAGCTACAGTAGATTGACTGACTGTATAGTTACACCATGCTACCTACTCTAGATTGACTGACTGTATAGTAACACAGTGCTAGCAACACTAGATTGACTGACTGTATAGTATCACAGTGTTCGATACAGTAGATTGACTGACTGTATAGTACCACAGTGCTCGATACAGTAGATTGACTGACTGTATAGTAACACAGTCTTAGCTACAGGAGATTGACTGACTGTATAGCACCACAGTGCTTGCTACACTAGATTGACTAACTGTATAGTACCACAGTGCTTGATACAGTAGATTGACTGACTGTATAGTCACACAATGGTTGCTACACTAGATTGACTGACTGTATAGTAACACAGTGCTAGCTACACTAGATTGACTGACTATATAGTAACACAGTGCTTGCTACACCAGATTGACTGACTGTTTAGTTCCACAGTGCTAGCTACAGTAGATTGACTGACTGCATAGTTACACCGTGCTAGCTACACTAGATTGACTGACTGTATAGTAACACAGTGCTAGCAACACTAGATTGACTGACTGTATAGTACCACAGTACTCGATACAGTAGATTGACTGACTGTATAGTACCACAGTGCTCGGTACAGTAGATTGACTGACTGGATAGTAACACAGTGCTAGCTACAGGAGATTGACTGACTGTATAGCACCACAGTGCTCGATACAGTAGATTGACTGACTGGATAGTAACACAGTGCCAGCTACAGTAGATTGACTGACTGTATAGTAACACAGTGCTATCTGCAGTAGATTGACTGACTGTATAGTACCACAGTGCTATCTACAGGAGATTGACTGACTGGATAGTAACAGTGCTAGCTACAGTAGATTGACTGTTTGTATAGTAACACAGTGCTATCTGCAGTAGATTGACTGACTGTATAGTAACACAGTGCTATCTGCAGTAGATTGACTGACTGTATAGTACCACAGTTTTAGCAACAGTAGATTGACTGACTGGATAGTAACACAGTGCTAGCTACATTAGATTGACTGACTGTATAGTAACACAGTGCTATCTGCAGTAGATTGACTGACTGTATAGTACCACAGTGCTAGCTACACTAGATTGACTGACTGTATAGTACCACAGTGCTAGCTACACTAGATTGACTGACTGTATAGTACCACAGTGCTAGCTACACTAGATTGACTGACTGGATAGTAACACAGTGCTAGCTACAGTAGATTGACTGACTGTATAGTAACACAGTGCTATCTGCAGTATATTGACTGACTGTATAGTACCACAGTGCTAGCTACACTAGATTGACTGACTGTATAGTACCACAGTGCTCGCTACAGTAGATTGACTGACTGTATAGTACCACAGTGCTCGCTACAGTAGATTGACTGACTGTATAGTACCACAGTGCTAGCTACACTAGATTGACTGACTGTATAGTACCACAGTGCTCGCTACAGTAGATTGGCTGACTGTATAGTACCACAGTGCTCGCTACACTAGATTGACCGACTGTGTGCTTTTCTGCCTTAACGAGGTTTACAGTATGTGAGTAATGTTGCTTTGTCTGATTCTGTATTCTGGATGAGCTGGCTAATTGTGCACAGTTCACATTCCCCCAATCCCTGGGCTCCAGTGATGGGGATTCATTTAGCCTTTATTTTACCTCATTATACGGCCCTGTGTTATTGCCAGGCCGTATGTGGGGTATTTTGCATCGTTGAAATTGACTCTGGTAATCTCATTTGATATTGAAGGCTGTTACTCTACACCTCATTCATGAGAGAGAGAGAGAGAGAGAGAGAGAGAGAGAGAGAGAGAGAGAGAGAGAGAGAGAGAGAGAGCGAGAGAGACAGAACTGGTTAATTTGGAACAATGAAATTAGTTATTGTTATTGCAAGTGTTTATTTTAGACATGTAGATCTGTGTGTGATAAAAGTTCATTGACATTACTTTGCAGTATTTTGCAGAAATATCACAACACTAAAGTTTATACATTTTGCTATCGTAACCCCTTTCACCAATTCTTTGATCAAATCCATATAGTAACACTTACAAAACAAATGCAAATGTGACACAGAAACTATTTGGGTCATATTGAGGAAGGGGGTGGGAGTAGGGCAACATACAGACCTGTAGCTCAGAGAGTAATATTACCTACATCTGTACCTCTGTCATACCCCATTCATTCTCTATTGCCTTCACGCAACGTTTGGTTTAACCTTGTGCACAAATCAAAGGTGAGCAATGGCTCCTGGGGAAGTGGTTACATTGTCGGGGTTGACTCACTGACTCACAGCCCAGCGGCAGCACACAGAGAGGACAAGCACAGAGAGAGCCACCTCCAAGCCAGGAGCCAGGCAGGGCTTTCCAATACTGACTGTGGGGGCTGTGATGGGTCCAACGCTCCAGTACAGAGCACTGATATAGCACCGCTGGCTGTTCACACTCTCGTTCCCATGCCAGCCTCTTGTCTGGTGCAAACAAACTGCGTCCTCCTAACCGTGACCTTGGTCCTCCTGTCATAGTCCCTCTCCACTCTGAGCTTCTAGGAACAGTACAGCACAGCCTCTCCCAACCCTAAAATAGAACAACAGATAAAACAACATTAGTCTCTATTTATCCTTTGTTCCAGCACAATAGATGATGTAACTGCCCAGTGCATAGTAAATTAGCCCTCTGGTTAGCGAGTCCTGCTGTAAATGAATGGCCTTTCGGTGTGGTCAGGAAGAAGCCCTTCACTGGTGATTCATGGTGGCTGTAGTTTCCTCTACTGCTTAAGTAGAGTCAGCCCACAGGCTCAACTAAAGCTTCAGCCACTTTCCCTGAAGACCCTCTCTAATCCCCTTATTCTAGCCAACTCAGTGTGTGTGTGTGTGTGTGTGTGTGTGTGTGCGTGTGCGCGCGCGTGTGTGTATGACTGGCGTGCCCTCCCTTTCACTGTGTTGGCACGGTGCCCTCGGGTGAAACACCAAAGGGTAGATACTGGCACTGGGGATGCAGATAGACAACAAGCTAATGCTTTTAAAGTGATACGCTGCACTTACTCTGCCAATACATGACGGATGCTGCGCTATACAGTTGAAGTTGGAAGTCTACATACACCTTAGCCAAATACATTTAAACTCAGTTTCACAATTCTTGACATTTAATCCTAGTAAAAATCCCCTGTCTTAGGTCAGGTAGGATCACCACTTATTTTAAGAATGTAAAATGCCTACTGTGTCTACTGTATCGAGCACTGTGGTACTGTATCGAGCACTGTATCGAGCACTGTGGTACTGTATCGAGCACTGTGTTACTATACAGTCAGTCAATCTAGTGTAGCAAGCTCGGTGTAACTATACAGTCAGTCAATCTACTGTAGCTTTCATCACATTCCCAGTGGGTCAGAAGTTTACATACACTCAATTACTATTTGGTAGTATTGCCTTTAGAATGTTTAACTCAAGCGATTCGGGTAGCCTTCCACAAGCTTCCCCCAATAAGTTGGGTGAATTTTGGCCCATTCCTCCTGACAGAGCTGGTGTAACTGAGTCAGGTTTGTAGGCCTCCTTGCTCTCACACGCTTTTTCAGTTTTCTATAGGATTGAGGTCAGGACTTTGTGATGGCCACTCCAATACCTTGACTTTGGTGTCCTTAAGCCATTTTGCCACAACTTTGGAAGTATGCATGGGGTCATCGTCCATTTGGAAGACCCATTTGCGACTAAGCTTTAACTTCCTGACCGATGTCTTGAGATGTTGCTTCAATATAGCCACATAATTTTCCTCCCTCATGATGCCATCTATTTTGTGAAGTGCACCAGTCCCTCCTGCAGCAAAGCACCCCCACAGCATGATACAGCCACCCCTGAGCTTCACGGTTGGGATGGATATTCTTTGGCTTGCAAGCCTCCCCTTTTTCCTCCAAACATAACGATGGTCATTGTGGTCAAACAGTTCTATTTTTGTTTCATCAGCCCAGAGGATATTTCTCCAAAAAGTACGATATTTGTCCCCATGTGCAGTTGCAAACCGCAGTCTGGCTTTTTTATGGCGGTTTTGGAGCAGTAGCTTCTTCCTTGCTGAGCGGCCTTTCAGGTTATGTCGATATAGGACTCATTTTATTGTGGATATAGATAATTTTGTACCTGTTTCCTTCAGCATCTTCACAAGGTCCTTTGCTGTTGTTCTGGGATTGATTTGCACTTTTTGCACCAAAGTTCGTTCATCTCTAGGAGACAGAACGCGTCTCCTTCCTGAGAGGTATGACAGGTGTGGTTACATGGTGTTTATACGTGCAAACTATTGTTTGTACAGATGAACGTGGTACCTTCAGGCGTTTGGAAATTGCTCCCAAGGATGAACCAGAATTGTGGAGGTCTATAATCTTTTTTCTGAAGTCTTGGCTGATTTCTTTTGATTTTCCCATGATGTCAAGCAAAGAGGCACTGAGTTTGAAGGTAGGCCTTGAAATACATCCACAGGTACACCTCCAATTGACTCAAATTATGTCAATTAGCCTATCAGAAGCTTCTAAAGCCATGACATCATTTTCTGGAATTTTCCAAACTGTTTAAAGGCACAGTCAACTTAGTGTATGTAAACTTCTGACCCACTGGAATTGTGATACAGTGTATTATAAGTGAAATAATATGTCTGTTAACAATTGTTGGAAAAATGACTTGTGTCATGCACAAAGTAGATGTCCTAACCGACTTGCCAAAACTATAGTTTGTTAACAAGAAATTTGTGGAGTGGTTGAAAGTCTATGTAAACTTCCGACTTCAACTCGAGGTTAGCAGCTGTGTTGGCTGTGTTGTGCTAAATGTTAGCCACCTCCCCTGACATTAGAGCTGCTAGGTAAGCTACAGTAATCGCACCTTTAAATCTTGTCTGTGGCCCTGGTGGATATTGCTGCAGCAAGGACAGGAGAAGGCATAGCAATAGATACTGCAAGGCCACCAAACTAGGACATTGTTGTGGTATTATACAGTATGTGGTGGTTTTATACCTTAATTGGGGAGGATGGGATCATAGTAATGTCTGGAATGGAATAAATGGAATGCTATCGACACATCAAACACATGGATACCATTCCATTAATGTCATTCCAGTCTTTATTATGAGCCGTCATCCCTTCACCAGCCTCCTGTGTTACATAATACATGAAAGCCCTTTGTAATACTGTAAATAGACATGTCTTACACTTATTTATATGCCTAGGATCTGTACTGTGTTCAGTTGTATGTTGAGGTTTATGTTTATGTTTTCATTTAGGGACTTATTTGAAGATAGGTACCTGCATATAGACAGTAATCAAATCAAATGAAATTGTATTGGTCATATACACATATTTAGCAGATGTTATTGCAGGTGTAGTGAAATGCTTGTGTTCCTAGCACCAACAGTGCAGTAGTATCTAACAATTCAGATGTTGTCAACTATAGATGTTGTCATCAGGCAGCGTGCCTGTAAAGACAAAATAGGTTTCAGTGAGGGAATGTAGAGCTAACAGGCTCAGAGTCACAGAGGAGCGTCTCTCTTGTCTATCTCCGCCGATGCTGTTTGTTTGATAAAGTGTGTCTGATGCCGCCTGTCTGGCTAATGCTGGGAGTCTGATAAAGTCTGCTGGAAGAGCTATGTGATGGCTTCAGAGTCTATTTCACAAATGACCTCTCTGAGCAAACAATAAAATGAGTTCACCTGAAACCCAGTCAGTGCCTTGTTCAGTTGTGCCAATAACCTGCAGCTCTCATATCAGCCATCCCATCAACAGAGCAAACACAGTTTGTGACTGGGCCTCACCTCATCTGGTACAGCTTGTTGGAGCCAAACCACATCATAGAGAGAGACAATAGAGATGACATGACATGGTTGGTGGCACCTTAATTGAGGAGAACAGGTTCGTGGCAATGGTTGGAGCAGAATAGGTGGAATGGTATGAAATACATCAAACTCATGGTTTCCATGGGTTTGATGCCGTTTCATTTGCTCTGTTCCAGACATTATTATGAGTCGTTTTCCCCTCAGATGCCTCCACTGCCAGTCTGCCAGTCTGCACACTGCAATATCAACCCAGAGCATATCGGACAGCTCTCTCTACCATATCACCGGATTTCTGCTGCTCTGGATCATTACACCAGATCATTATTCCGGATCATCGCAGCTAGCTAGCTGCAAACGAGTGGCTACTGTTAGCTAACGCCTCCGTCCCGAAGCTAGCACCAGCTAGCCTTGAGCTAGCCTTGAACTAGGCCCATATACCAGCTAATTCTAGGGCTACAATACCTCCTTTGTCAATTGGCCTGAACCCTTTATTGTCGACACGGAGCACCGCTGATCCATTACGACTGGACTGCCGACGTGATCGCCGATGTGGTCTCAACAGGCTATTCTGTTATGATATCGCCGCAGAATCATCTACTAGCCCCGGCCCGGAAGCTTTTCTGAACGCTGTGTCCCCTGCTCGCCCAGTGTAGTAGGGACTACCGAACAGCACCCTGACTCACCTATTGCTGCTCTTTTGACCCTATAATCACTTGGCTACACAGCTGATACCCCCTGGACTGTTTCAATAACACAGTACCTCATTTTGTTTACCTGTCGGCCCCAGCCTCAAACTCAGGTCCTGTATGTACCTAACTGACCCGCTCTGCCCATTCATCGCCATTTACCCGTTGTTGTCGAAGCTCTCTTGATCAACAACTGTGATTGCTTTATGCCTCTCTCTAATGTCAATATGCCTTGTCTACTGCTGTACATTATGCCTTGGATCTATTCTACCACGCCCAGAAATCTGCTCCTTTTATTCTCTGTCCCCAACGCACTAGACGACCAGTTCTTATTCCCCAGGCGCTATCATTTGTTGACTTCTGTAACCGTAAAAGCCTTGGTTTCATCCATGTTAACATCAGAAACCTCCTCCCTAAGTTCGCTTTTTTTCGTGGCTTTAGCACACTCCGCCAACCCTGATGTCCTAGCCGTGTCTGAATCCTGTCTGAACGTCTGAACATTTTCCGCCAAGATAGAACTGCCAAAGGGGGTGGAGTTGCAATCTACTGCAGAGACAGCCTGCAGAGTTCTGTCATGCTATCCAGGTCTGTGCCCAAACAGTTCGATCTTCTACTTTAAAAAAGCCACCTTTCCAGAAATATGTCTCTCACTGTAGCCGCTTGTTACAGACCCCCCTCAGCCCCCAGCTGTGCCCTGGACACCATATGTGAATTAATTGCCCACCATTTAGGTGACCTAAACTGGGATATGCTTAACACCCCGACCGTCCTACAATCTAAGCTAGATGCCCTCAATCTCACCCAATTTATCATGGAACCTACCAGGTACAATCCCAAATCCGTAAACATGGGCATCTAAATACACCTCTGCTGTCTTAAACCAGGATCTCAGCAATCACTGCCTCATTGCCTGCGTCCGTAATGGGTCCGCGGTCAAACCGCAACCACCCCTCATCACTGTCAAACGCTCCCTAAAACACTTCAGCGAGCATGCCTTTCTAATCTACATGTCCCGGGTATCCTGGAAGGACATTGACCTCATTCTGTCAGTAGAGGATGCCTGGTTATTCTTTAAAAGTGCTTTCCTCACCATGTTAAATAAGCATGCCCCATTCAAAAAATGTAGACCTGACTGCCCTTGACCAGCACAAAAACATCCTGTGGCGTTCTGCATTAGCATCGAATAGCCCCCGCGATATGCAACTTTTCAGGGAAGTTAGGAACCAATATACACAGGCAGTTGGGAAAGGCTAGCTTTTTCAAACAGAAATTTGCATTCTGTAGCACAAACTCCAAAAAGTTCTGCGACACTGTAAAGTCCATGGAGAATAAGAACACCTCCTCCCAGCTGCCCACAAGGTCTTCGAAAGCCAAGTTAACAAACAGTTCACCGACCATTTCGAATCCAACCGTACCTTCTCCGCTATGCAATCTGGTTTCCGAGCTGGTCATGGGTGCACCTCAGCCACGCTTAAGGTCCTAAACGATATCATAACCGCCATCGATAAAAGACAATACTGTGCAGCCGTATTCATCAACCTGGCCAAGGCTTTCGACTCTGTCAATCACCGCATTCTTATCGGCAGACTCAACAGCGATGGTTTCTCAAATGACTGCCTCGCCTCGTTCACCAACTACTTCTCAGACAGAGTTCAGTGTGTCCAATCGAAGGGCCTGTTGTCCGGACCTCTGGCAGTCTCTATGGGGGTGCCACAGGGTTCAATTCTCTGGCCGACTCTCTTCTCTGTATACATCAATGATGTCGCTCTTGATGCTGGTGATTCTCTGATCCACCTCTATGCAGACGATACCATTTTGTATACTTCTGTCCCTTCTTTGGACACTGTGTTAACTTCTTTGGGAGCAGCGCACGAGGTGACCGTTTTGGAGACCCTGGCGTGCCCAAAGTAAAATGCCTCCCATTCAGGCCCAGAAAATAGGATATGCACATATTTAGTACCATTGGATAGGAAACACTATGAATTTTCTAAAAGTGTTAACATTTTGTCTGTGAGTAAAACAGAACGGGTATGGCAGGCGAAACCCCGAGGAATTTCTGTCCTGGAAAAAGTGGTTTTGACACATTGCCTCATTTAGAGCCCCTCCCTTATGAAAATGCCCTTATAAGGGCATATTAATGCAGTACCTATCGCTTCCTCTGGATGTCAACAGTCTCGAGAAAGTGTTCTGATTCTTTTTAGATGCTTTTAGAGCAGAGAAGAAGAGGAATAAGGAAGTGTCCACTGAGATGTCCTTACAAGAAAATGCGTGTTCATGGCTTGCGCGTTCTTTGTTTTTTTCCTTTCTTATCGCCCAGTTTATATTCCGGTTGAAATATTATACAACATATACATTAAAGTCTTCCTAAGGATACATTTACAATGATGTTTGATTGTTCTTGGACAAGTTTATAGGTATAAGTTGAACGAGTTCTCTTCACGTTTCAATGGAGGAGTCGACGCTGTTTTTTCTGATTATAATGCGCCAACCAAACGGAGATTTATGGATATAATACATTACTTTTTCTAACAAAAGAACCATGGATTGTCTTCGTTGGACACTTGGGAAGCCCTCAGCAGAAGTTCTTCAAAAGGTAATTGATTTGTTTTCGCTGTGAAATGTGTTTTCTGTGAACTGTGGAGGCTTATGAAATTATGGTAATGGAAAAAATATGTTAGGTACTACCCTCAAACAATCAAATGTGGTGCTTTCGCCGTAAAGCCTTTTTGAAATCTGACAACGCTGTGATATTGCCAAGAAGCAGAGCTTTTGATGACTATGAAGCACTTGTATATTGATGCATGTTTAATAATTCAACTTGGATTTTGAATTTGGCGCCTTGCATTTCACCTGGTAGTGTCGGGAGTGGCGCCCCACCGCTCCCTAAGAAGTTAACTAACCTCCAGACGAACTTCAATGCCATACAACACTCCTTCCATGGCCTCCAACTGCTCTTAAATGCAAGTAAAACTAAATGCATGCTCTTCAACCGATCGCTGCCCGCACCTGCCCGCCCGTCTAGCATCACTCTGGACGGTTCTGACTTAGAATATGTGGACAACTACAAATACCTAGGTGTCTGGTTAGACTGTAAACTCTCCTTCCAGACTCACATTAAGCATCTCCAATCCAAAATTAAATCTAGAATAAGCTTCCTATTTCGCAACAAAGCATCCTTCACTCGTGCTGCCAAACATACCCTCGTAAAACTGACTATCCTACCGATCCTTGACTTTGGCGAAGTAATTTACAAAATAGCCTCCAACACTCTACTCAGCAAATTGGATGCAGTCTATCACAGTGCCATCCGTTTTGTTACCAAATCCCCATATACTACCCACCACTGCAACCTGTATACTTTCGTTGGCTGGCTCTTGCTTCATATTTGTCGCCAAACCCACTGGCTCCAGGTCATCTATAAGTCTTTGCTAGATAAAGCCCGACCTTATCTCAGCTCACTGGTCACAATAGCAGCACCCACACGTAGCACGCACTCCAGCAGGTATATTTCACTGGTCACCCCCAAAGCCAATTCCCCCTTTGGCCGCCTTTCCTACCAGTTCTCTGCTGCCAATGACTGGAACGAACTGCACAAATCACTGAAGCTGGAGACTCATATCTCCCTCACTAACTTTAAGCATCAGCTGTCAGAGCAGCTTACAGATCATTGCACCTGTACATAGCCCCATCTGTAAATAGCCCACCCAACTACCTCATCCCCATATTGTGATTTTTTTTCTCCTTTGTACCCCAGTATCTCTACTTGAACTTTCATCTTCCGCACATCTATCACTCCAGTGTTTAATTGCTAAATTGTAATTATTCTGCCACTATGGCCTATTTATTGCCTTACCTCCCTAATCTTACTTAATAAGCACACACTGTATATATACTTTTCTATTGTGTTATTGACCGTACATTTGTTTATTCCATGTGTAACTCTGTGTTGTTGTTTGTGTCGCACTGCTTTGCTTTATCTTGGCCAGATCGCAGTTGTAAATGAGAACTTGTTCTCAACTGGCCTACCCGGTTAAATAAAGGTGAAATAAAAAATAAAAAAACTGCTGTCAGCTAATGAGACTCACATATTAATCTGTGAGTGACATGTTTTCCAGCCACCCCGGTCACCCTATAGCTGAGAAGAGAAGTGAGAAGTGCTTCAATACTGGCTGTGTACCAGGTAGAGCGCCCTCTAGACAGAGAAAAAAACGAAGTAGCTTACGTACTGTATATCCACCAAAGCAATCAATACCTGTAAATGCATTCATCTCAACCCCATTGCCATATTGCTATATGTGTCTTTGGGGGACAGGTTTAACTGATGACAACACTAGTTTGAGTGATAGTTGTTGTGAATGTGAGTAGTGCTGTGTGTGTGTGTGTGTGTGTGTGTGTGTGTGTGTGTGTGTGTGTGTGTGTGTGTGTGTGTGTGTGTGTGTGTGTGTGTGTGTGTGCACGTGTGTGTGTGTGTGTGTGTGTGTGTTTATGGCCTGTCAGAGCAGCACATCAGCAGTGGTAATGGGCGGTCCCTGTGGAGGGCAGACTGGCAGGCAGGTAATGATCAAAGAGTCTGTTTCCTGTGCCTCATGTTGGGGTGCATCTGTCCCCCTGTGCCTTCACATTTTAATGGGCTCAGTCTGACTGCACCTAGCGCTAACTCATCACACACGTACACACACAAACACACACACACACACATACACACACACATAAACTTACCCACATGCCAGACATGCACCCACACAATAAATCACTGAACTCTTCCCGCCTGCACACTGTCTCTCACTCCATCTCAACCTCTCCATGTCATCTGAACCACATCGTACACCATAAAATATCAATCTGGTGGGGGAGTGAACAGTTAAAGTCAGTCCCATGCATCTCTTTCTATGTCTCTCTCTATGAGTCGCTTTCTCTCCTACTCTGCCAGTCTGTGAGCATGCAGCCTATCTCTCTAACTCGAAAGCCAAGCAACTCAGTGTTCTCTCGCCCTCGATCATGTGTCTGCTGTTTTCCAATGGACATCCATATGGAAGAGCTCCTGCTTTGCTCAGCTTAGCATGTTAATGTATATATTTTTTTTTAACCTTTATTTAACTAGGCAAGTCAGTTAAGAACAAATTCTTATTTACAATGACAGCATAGGAACAGTGGGTTAACTGCCTTGTTCAGGGGCAGAACAACTGTTTTTTACCATGTCAGCTCAGGGATTCGATCTAGCAATACCTTTCGGTTACTGGCCCAACGCTCTAACCACTAGACATAGAAGTTACTGTTTATCACATGGGGATGATGCAGTAGTTGATAATCTTCTGTCTTGCTGGAGATTGGCCAAATCTCATTTTAGATTGTAGCTATGTTATTATAAAGTGAATTTTGGCCTTGTGGGTTGTGTATAGTTATTTGTTATTATATTTAATTATGGAGAAGATTTAAACTGCAGGGCTGTAGTATGTGCATGTGTCCATGTGTATGCATGTGTCCATGTGTATGCATGTGTCCATGTGTATGTATGTGTCCATGTGTATGCATACTTTCTGAGCAAGTCCCCATGCGCACCATGTGTAAACTGCTGATTGGCAGACATGTCATGAGCTGGATGTGGTCGCCATCAGGGGCAAATTAACAAGCAATTAACCAGCGTTCAGGTAATTACCCAGCCAATCAAATGAAACCAACTCAATGCAGGTAGTAGTGGGAGCATGATGAGCAAATGTAATCATTCATTGGCAATGCTACCTTTATGCACACTCAGATGTCATCGCTGCAATTGACTTTTTAGCTCAGGCAAAAATCCTAAAAAAGTAATTTAATTCTTAATTCTATGTTTCATTTATTTTAAATCACACCATGTTCATAGTTGGATTATATTATCTGAAACCATTAGTATGCTCTTACAGCAGTTGGCGTTTCTTAAGATGTGTTTCCTAACTGAGCTAGAGGGTTCAACTCCAGGTTAGAGCATACTATTGTGTCTATTGAAAGTTAATGCATTACAATAATGTCAATATCCACTTTCAACTGACATCACCCTCTTTGGTAACCCATATTTTACACTAACCAATATTTTGCTTTCTCTTTCAGAGTAGGTTTGTCTAACAGTGAAATCTAAGCTGACCTGTTCTGCAGAGCGCAGGCTTTGACTTGATTTGCTTTGGCAGCTGATCCAGCAGATAACTCCAGAAAGGGAATTTCAGAAATGGGAGGGGTTAAGCTTATAGCTGCTGTCATGGCAACATAAGATGATTGATAGTCATTTGTTTTGCCCCTTTAATACAACATAAACTATTCGACCATTCATCAAAGGTCTGAGGGATTTCCAGGGTGTCTCTACAAAGCTCACTAAAAATAATACTTTTTCTGGATGCCACGAGCCAGCTAAGCGCTAATATGAAATATTCATGTGGGTCCAGAGTAAATCATATGGCCATTGGCACACAGTTAGAGAGCGGTCTGTGTGGAGGGGCGGAAATGTCAATCTGTGAAGTCCTATATTAGCCTGTCATTGTGAACTTACTATTGTTGCCATTTGTCGCGGTCACATCAAATAGATCTTTGTTTCAATCAATACATTCTGTAAAACACTGGCGCACATTGCAGTATCTGCATAATCCAGGAGTTAGTCCCCACTAGCAGTCCTTCCCATACATATACATGCCACATGATGTTAAGACAGTAGATTTTTTATTCTACGTTGGAGTGCTGTCAGTATTGTCTTCCTCCTTTCACTGCTGACCCTATGCGTTTGCTGCCACATGCTATAGCTTTTGTGTTAGATTGCAATGTGCCTATGGTGTGAACATGCAGGTGTTTGACTTGATATGTACCATTATGTGAACCAGTTATTTTATTCACTGTAGTGTATTTGCATTGGTCATTGGGTTTACGACACAAGACGTACGTTTTTATCTGTATGCCTAGCTATACAGGTGTAGGATCTTAATTAGATCCCCCTGTTGCAGGATAACTTTCCTGCAATGAAAGACATGTAAAAGATGTAGTGTATTTGAGATTTAAAAAGGTTTCTGAAGTTTGTAATTTCCGCTGAAATTTAAGACTTGATTTTTACCTCAAGAAAAATGTATCAACCCCTACAAAAATGTCCATTAATTATAATCCACATAATACTTCAGGTTTCCTGTTGCTGCAGGGTTATTTTCCTGATGTAGCAAACTGTCTCAAATTAAGATCCTACATCTGTATACATACATTGTATAGTATGCTATAGTGTGTTATAATATGTTATCAGTAGTTACAGCAACACCAGACAGGAAACCTGAGTATTTGCATCAGCTGATATTGTACCAATTAGATTCACTCTACCTTATATTGCGGTGTATTTAGTCAACCAGGTGTTGCACCCTCATTCCCTGATGGCTACCACATGCACGCTATGCGCTGGTGTTCTTGGTGACATGTTATTGCTGTAACATGCGTTACTCGCCATGTATGTCTGTTTTCTGCTTTCCCACCACCCGCCACAGCCTCCACCTGTTTGGACACAGATTTTTCTTCGGTCAGGGGGATTGGTATAACATAACTTGCTCACTGTCTGTTACTATTATTATCTTATCATTATGCATGCTCTGGCAGTGAGCTATCCCAAAGGAGCAGAGCCTGACGCCAAGAGTATCGTATTGCATGTATTGTAATCTTTTCTAATAAATGGTTAAACAAATATGTGGCATTTCCTTTCTGAAGCACTGTAAAAGAACAGTGTGCAGAATAGATCCATTTACTCAAATAGAGAGGGCAAATGCAATGGTGTACATTGTGAATCATTTGGAGTCGGGCAGGGAGACAGCCTTGTATTGGCAGCCATTTATAATGATATGCATTTTCACACCACCACACACACACATATTTCCCTCCAATCTCTGACTAATGGAGCTGGGGTTGGAGATGGTTCCATCAAGGTACACGGCCTCAGTTTACCTCCTTCCCGCACTCACACACACACACACACACACACACACACACACACACACACACACACACACACACACACACACACACACACACACACACACACACACACACACACACACACACACACACACACACACACACACACACCTGATTGATAGCTGTGATTTGACTGTGAAAAAGGCATAGGAAATTGAAAAATGGAGGAGGAAGATTGGAAACAGTGTGCTCATTATAAACTCGCAGAAGAAACAAAAGGCCTTCTCTCCTCTTTTTTATTTTCTTTAGCTCCACACACACAGACAGCAGGTGTGTGTGACAGGTGTCTGATTGAGGCACACAAAATAAATGACACCTGCAAACAAATGGATGTATTTAGCGGTCCTGGATGCAGTTAGAGCTGTGGGCTGATGGATGTGATTATGAGAGTATGAGCACCGGGGCCAGGCACAGACAGAATGGGCACAGGTGCAACACAGAGAGAGAGGGAGAGGGAGAGAGGGGGGGCAACCAGACATGTTATTGTGGGGATAAATAATCATCCATACATAGAATTAATGATATGCCATAGCCAAGGTCACCAGAAATGCCCACCTATGGAGATTGTATTTAATGTACTGTATCTGTCTCTTTGTAATACAGATCCTCAATTTCATAGCATGCTCAGTGGTTAAGCTCACAGTAGCTAACTGGATTTGTCATTATGTCATAACGAGGGAATTTTTAGATAACAGTTAGATAACACATTTTGTCACGTTGTCTCAAAACTCAAATCTCACGGCTCATAGCCATACTCCATCACAATGCACATTTGTTGAGTTATCAAATAGTAATACCCTGTGAGATGGCTTTGTGTTTTCCATAATTGAGGCGAGGGAGTGTCTTGCCTGAGGTCCCAGTGGTTTAATATTCTGTGAGAGATTCCAGACAGTGAGTGGTGGTGCAGCAGCTGCCTCCTTACCCATCTCCAGCCCCTCTCCAGCCCCTTTCCAGCCCCTCTCCAGCCCCTCTTACCCCCTCTGACCCCTGTCTCCCTGCTGGACAGGCTGCGGAGATGACAGGCTGTCAGAGGCTTCTACTGATGTCCTAATTACCCCCTGACTCACAATCACATACACATGCATGTACACGCATGAACCCACACAAGCATATGCACGCGTGCATGTACATACACACACATGCATACACACACAGACACATGCACGCAAGCACACACACACACACACACACACACACACACACACACACACACACACACACACACACACACACACACACACACACACACACACACACACACACACACACACACACACACACACACACATCCCAATCTGTCCCATCAGGCATCAGCACAGTGCTTGTATGCCCCTGACATGGCACCACATTAGATAAAGGGGAACAATGTCCCCATAACTAAAATAAAATAAAATATATGAAAAACATCACAGCTATATTGAAAAATATATGGCACATGGAAACCAAACGAGGGTGTACTATGGTGATAGGTGGGATGGGCTGAGAGTGACTGAGGGTTGGGATTAAATAGTTTATGTTTGGTAATGTATTATTGTTACTGTATGTGATTGCTGTATATAAAAGTAGCATGTATGTCAAGTGTGTATGTAAAATGTATGTATGTGTAGCAGAAAAGCTGTAAAAACAAAAAAAAGATATGCGTCCTCGCCAAAGAGGGTGGGTTAATAATTTAAGATTTGTTTTTGAAAAGAGGCAATGATTACACCCGTATAAGACTCTTTCTAAGCTTTGATTTAAAAAAGCTGCATGTGAGTACAATGCAATCAGAGGCCAGCTGTGCATTGAGTCAGAGCTTTGTGTGCTCTCCAGCGGCATTAACACTAACGCGCCTGCTGCCGCCTCGCCTCCACCTGAGACCGGGTTGAAAAGAAGCAGGGCTCTGTGTGATCGCTCCCTCTGGAGCAAGATGGAAGACAGGGCTTTAGCTGAACAGACACAGTGAATAAGATGTGGCGTGTCTCACAGCCGGGGGTTAAGTATTCACTATGAACTGTTTCTCTCTAAACCCATGTGGTGTGTGGATGCATACATTGCGTATTGTAACGGCAGCCTTGAAGTCAGTGCTTACCCAACCATTCGTGCCAACCATTCGTGCTAGCATAACACAATGCAGAATCATGCTTATACTGATATTGGTTGTTTGTTCAAGACTTTTGAAACACTTCTATTTTGGATGACTGTGGGAGGCTGAGGTGTCACTGTTGTTGGATAATGGCTTCGGTTCCTTCTTCTTGTTGGATTGTTTTCTTGGGGGAAAAATGGTGTTCTGTGGTAATTTATATTTTGCTGTGTCAAACACCAGAGTGACTTTGAAGTGTCATGGTGACATAGCGATAGTTTGTTGCTTTGTTGGTTTCTTTGTTCATTTTTGTTATTAGTAAAGGAGCCCAGTATTCTGTACAGATATACAGTACAGGCCTGTACAACTTGCAGAGAAAGCTTTGTATATGTGACATGTTTTAGAGTGAGAGATGGCAGTTGTCGGGGTTGCTAGGCATCCAGTCAGAGGCGTGCATCTCTAACACAACCACAACCTGAGACAAGCAATGGCAGAGTTCTCTTTCAGCTTCTATGTTTTCTGTTATTTCTGCTCTCAGAATGAAGACAATACTTTCGTGTTACAGAGAGGACTTGAAGTTCTGATTGAAGAGCTTATAAACACGTATTGTTTCCAGACAAACATGATACATTCTTCAGATCCTCACATACTTCAGCCTCCTTACCAACTAGCCCTTGAATACCAGAAACTCACACTATGAACTCACCATGGGAGAGTACTGTTCAATCCCTCTGAATTGTTAGTTAGTTATCTGAATTGTTAGTTCGTTAGTAGTGTGTGTACGTGCGTGCATACATGTGTGTGAGTGTGTGTGTGCTTGTGTGCTTGTGCTCAGGGGTTTGCTAAAGGCCCATATTAATATTCAGAGCATGAAATCAGGCATATCCAGTGAGAGGTTGTCACGGCTGAGCTCCAGTGTCTTTTTGTATGTTCCATGAATAAGGTGCCGCTAAACCTCCTCTGGCCATCGGGAAACTGTTTTTGTGGGGATACATACATAATCCCCTTTGACTACAGCATGATGGAACAGCCTGTAGATGTGTTCCTGGTAAGCCCACTTGATTAACATGTTACTGTCTGCCATGGAGAGGAATTAGCCTGAGCATTCCCTGTGGTGCTATAGGTAAGTGTTTTCACAGATATTCCCCAGGCAACCAGATACCTGCATTAAGCCTTATCTGACAAAACGGTGGGAGTACAGAGCATCTCTCTCTGTTTAGCTTTAGCTGATCTCGACACCTCCCTCTAAAGCGCTCTGCTGCAGGCCACTATACAGATGGCTGGGGTGTCACATTTTGTCCAGTGTTTGCACATTGGACTACACTGAGTGTACAAAACATTAAGAACACCTTCCTCATATTGAGTTGCACACCCCACTTATGCCCTCAGAACAGCCTCAATTCATCAGGGCATGGCCTCTATAAGGTGTCGAAAGCGTTCCACAGGGATGCTGGCCCATGTTGACTCTAAAGCTTCCCACAGTTGTATCAAGTTGGCTGGATGTCCTTTGGATGGTGGACCATTCTTGATACACACGGGAAACTGCAGCGTTGCAGTTCTTGACACAAACTGGTGCGCCTGGCACCTGCTACCATAACTTGTTCAAAAGCACCTAAATATTTTGTCTTGCCCATTCACCCCCTGAATGGCACACATACATAATCCATGTCTCAATTGTCACAAGGCTTAACAATTATTTTTAACCTGTCACCTCCCCTTCATCTACACTGATTGCAGTGGATTTAATAAATTACCTCAATAAGGGACCATAGCTTTCACCTGGATTTACCTGGCCAGTCTATGTCATGGAAAGAGCAAGTGTCCATAATGTTTTGTACACTCAGTGTATGTTATGGTATTTTACTTGAGGCTGAGACAAAGATTAAATGAACTCAGCAGGAGTGTGAGTGATTACTACAGTAATGACTTTCAAATCCCAGATTTAATGTACAGTATTTCAATTGTTTCTAGCTGTTTATTTGTAGAACGTCCACCCCTAGAAGTAAACACAGGAGCGTGTGAGCAGTTGTTGTGGTTAGACACTGTCTAGGACACCAATCCTAGAGGTCACAGAAGGTATCTGGACAGTGTTCTGACTTCTGAAAAGGTCTTAAACCATCTAATGGCTTGCTGTTTAGAAAATGATGACCACAGCGGCCAATCTGTGTTCCTTGGGTCTACTCAGCAGGTGCAGGCTTTCCCATCAAATGTCTTTTAAGAAAAAGGTCTGTATCCCTCCACCCAACCTTTTAATTAAATGAAAGCACAGTGGGACACACACTCACTCACGCACACACACACACACACACACGCTAGAGGAGAGGAGACTGCCTGGGCCGCACAGCACCCCAGCATCCTCCTCCTGCTGTCGCCACACATGCGGTGTGAACACACACACGGATAACATGCAATAAGCTGCTGATCATGGCCGGAAATGGAGGCCCATACATTTAATGACACCATGCAAGCATAGAGAGGGTATGTTACCTTTCCCCAACTGTTACTATTACCCAGCAGCCTGGAAAGAGAGGTTGCTCTCCTCCACACTCACAGAGAGAGACCATCTGCAGAGATATCAGTGCGGCTAACAAAGTGTACTGCAGCTCTGTGGATTCACCCAGATGACAGTCTGCTGAACACTGCTAGTATTGTCTAAAAGCATTAACATATTATCTAATGATCAGATAGTTTGTAGATTCTACTATCTGTCAGGTAAAACACTACAAAGAACACTCGTTGACTGTCATTCTTATTCATACACTGGCAAATCATACATTTGCATATTCTGTCTAAGTACAATAAAATACAGAAGTCTAAGGAATATGTGTTAGGAAAGTAGGAGAGCAGGCCCAGACAAGGACAGGCTTTATTTGGAGGACGGTGGGCCTGTCTGGCCTCATCCTCTATGATTGACAGATTGCGGTGGAGGCCGCCACTTGCAGGGAATAGCATCACACTCATTTCCCCAGAAATCTGTCTATCAGTGCTGTCTAAGCAGAGCGACAGCCATGACATCTAATCACAGCCTGGCTGGCACCTCATAACTCCTGCCTAATGTGCTCCAGGTACAGGGGAGTACAGGGAAGGGGGGTAGCAGGGGGCGCTGGGGACAAGAGACAAGACCAGCGGCTATTTATAATAGTCCTATCTGTGGCTGTACACTTTGCCCTATTAATACAGTTTTGAACTAGGCTGAGAAAATTGATATATATTACATCCTCACTCCTCATACTATAACAGAAATACAGACTTTCTATATGATTTATAATCTGAGATGTACCTTTATTATTATGTGCTGGTTTGTGATTTGTCTCCTGTGAGGATTCATACATGGCTGAGAAAGCATAACAAGTACATGCCTTCCATTCAGGTTAGGTCAAAGATGATAACTCAGGCAAGACGACTAGTGTGTGCCTGCTTGCTCTTTACGAGATGGTCCAATTAGATGTTAGCCTGCGTAATAGGCTTACCACTTAGATCGGTGCTGGGAGTCCAGGATGCCCAGGGTGGTGCCGTAGGGAAAATGCCAGTCTCCCATGACCAGCTGGTGTGAGATGCCAGTCTCGGGCGACTGGCCACTGTTCCAGCGGGCAAATTCTGGTGTGCCCCAGGGCTCTCAGGGGACCTTCACTAGGCAGAGGCTGCTCCAGCCCTGGGCTGGCAGGAATCTCAAACAGAGAGAGGCTGGGAAAAACAGTCCACAGATAGCTAACTATCTACCCCCAAGCTGTTCCATATTAATAGCCCCCAAATTGACTGAAACTTTACAGTGGTTATAAAAGAGACGGAGTTGTAAAGCTATACACTCTCAAATACTCAATCACTTCCTGGAAAGTATATTGGAATCTTCGGTATTGGAATTTTCGGTCGACACACTTTTGGGATTTATGCCAGCCTCTAAAATATAAGAGAGGAAGCGCTAAAACCAATGGATTATGACTCATCCAAAATGAGATGAGGTTTGACAGAGTTACCTTCTGTGTGAATTATAAATGAATATGGGCTTCTGCTTACAATGTGTCTGTCTTATCATGAATATGGGCCTCTGCTTACAATTGTTCTGTCTCCCTTCTTTCCTTCTCTACTGCTGCAACAGGAGCCGCTGAAACCTTGTCAGGTACTTTTGATTTTCCTCTAATGTTCATGCATTTACTCACCCTGCTCTTTATTGATTTGTGTAAAGCATCGAGTTGTGTGTTCATGTGCTGTGCAATGTCTACAATCATATGTCAATCTACTGCCAATTTGTTTGTATTTGTATAGCACAGATACAGTCGTGTGCATAGAGACCATTTCAAATAAGACTATGTCAGATGGTGGCGGAGTACATTCTACATGTCCTGTTGTTAATGGCTACTGTCACTATGTTTACCATATGTGCATTATATTGTTGTCTATATCTAGTTTTCTATTGGTTGACCCATGACTAGTATGTACAAAGTGACTATGTCTAACACTACTATAGGCTAGAAGCTCCCCTTGTCTCTCTGTCACTCTTAGGAAGACACATCGAGCACAAAGAGCCTCTAACCTGCCAGTACAGTGGAACATGAGATTGAGCAGTCCCCAACATTGATCTGCAGTGAACATGGCACAATCTGCATAAGATAATAGAATACAGGAGAGCTGCTTTTCTCTGTACATCTCTATTCAGACAAAGCCTTGTCAAAGCAGCATCAGACATCTGACATCACATCAGAAACATGATGAAACTTGAGTGAGAGATTGTCTTCAGAGATAAAAGAGATTACATTAGAAGGCCCAAAACTTTAAAAATCCTGCTACGATGCAGAGAAGCCTTGAAACAGTGAAGGTCTAATAATGTCCAATGATATGATGACTTTTTACTCACAGATGTCCTTGAAAGAGCTTCCCTTCTTAGAGAGCATGGCTTAATGACTGGGCTGGAGATGTATGTAGCTCAAGGGGCAGAGAATCGGAGCGTGAGAAAGAGAGCCATTTTCAGTCATTCTTAATGCGATATGATAGATCCGGCCGGCTAGATAGCTAGGGCCGGCCGGCCGGCCAGATACACTACATTACCAAAAGTATGTGGACACTTGCTCGTCGTACATCTCATTCCGAAATCATGGGAATTTATGGAATTGGTCCCCCCTTTGCTGCTAAAAAGCCTCCGCTCTTCTGGGAAGGCTTTCCACCAGATGTTGAAACATTGCTACGGGATCTTGCTTCCATTCAGCCCCACAAGAGCATTAGTGAGGTCGGGCACTAATGAGAGATTAGACCTGGCTCACAGTCAGCGTTACAGTTCATCCCAAAAGTGTTCGATGGGGTTGAGGTCAGGGCTCTGTGCAGGCCAGTCAAGTTCTTCCACACCGATCTCGACACACCATTTCCTTATGGACCTCGCTTTGTGCACGAGGACATTGTCATGCTGAAACAGGTAATAGTCTTTTGTTGCCACAAAGTTGGAAGCACAGAATCATCTGGAATGTCATTGTATGCTGTAGCATTAAGATTTCCCTTCACTGGAACTAAGGGGCCTAGCCCGAACCATGAAAAACAGCCCCAGAACATTATTCCTTCTCCACCAAACTTTACAGTTGGCACTATGCATTGTGGCAGATAGAGTTCTCCTAGCATCCCCCAAACCCAAATTAGTCCATCGGACTGCCAGATGTTGAAGTGTGATTCATCACTCCAGAGAACGCGTTTCCACTGCTCCAGAGTCCAATGGCGGCGAGCTTTACACCACTCCAGCCGACGCTTGGCATTGTGCATGGTGATCTTAGGCTTGTGTGCAGCTAGTCGACCATGGAAACCCATTTCATGAAGCTCCCGACGAACAGTTCTTGTGCTGACGTTGCTGCCAAAGACAGTTTGGAACTCGGTAGTGTTGCAACTGAGGTCAGAAGATTTTTTACGAGCTACGCGCTTCAGCACTTGGTTGTCCCATTCTGTGAGTTTGTGTGGCCTATCACTTTGCGGCTGAGTCATTGTTGCTCCTAGAGGTTTCCACTTCACAATAACAAGCATTTACAGTTGACCGGTGCAGCTCTAGCGGGGTGTCCACATACTTTTGTATATATAGTCTAGGTCCGGCCAGATAGGTTTGGTCGGCCGACCGGCCAGATAGCTAGGTCCAGCCGGCCAGATATCTAGGTAGTTCCGGCCGGTCAGATAGGTCCGGACAGCCGGCCAGATAGCTTTGTCCGTCTGGCCGACCAGATAGGTAGCTCCGGCCAGCCAGATAACTAATTGCAGGGCCTTCAAAGGTCTGTGAACTTAACCTAGATATCTGGCCGGCCGCACTTAGCTATCTCCAGCTGGAAAGATAGCTTGGTCCGGCCGGCCTGCTAGATAAGTAGCTCCGGCTGGATAGCTGGTTCCTCTTTGAAAAGGACAGGGCTGCTCCAGACATCGGTGACTCAGTGGAGAGGAATCAGGGGCTTGGCGCTGTCCTGCTTTCCACTGCCCCTTTCATGTCTTTTGATGAAAAAAATCAAAGAGAGAGAGAGAAGTTCAAAGAAAAAAGGAATTTGAATCAAAAGGTGCCTTTTCTTAACATCTGGAAAGGAATGAAGAGAGGAACTTAATTTCTCCCAACTTCTAAAAGTTAGCGTCAGGGTTTCTTCTCGGTGTCTTGCATTATGAGCTGCTTGTTGATGGGGCCCATGTCAGACCGCTGCTGTAACATCCCGGCGTTGAGTTCACAGACCTTTGAAGGCCCTGTAATTAATTATCTTTGACTGTGTCATTCAGTGTGTTCTGATGAAGGAACAGGAGGGCAGCCATGTGTGGCAATACTGGCACTTCGCACTCCGAGACAGCTGCTGGAAGGAGTGTGAATTTATCAACCAGTCATCTGCGCCCTGCCTTGTCTCATCCCACCTCTCTCTCTCTCTCCCGCCACCAGGAATTAATGACTGCCTCTCCTCATTTGTACCCAATCATGACCAGGATGCTGAGGCAATTGAAAATGTTTACTAGAATTGCAAAAACCCCTCCATGTTCCGCAAAGTGGCCTGTTTTCCCTTTGATGGGATTGCTAATCACACCGCCGTTATTTATGTGTGTTTTGAATTGGAGATGAGCCAGGGATATTGGAGAGGAACCAACCCTGCTAGGGGCTGCTGAAACCTTATGGATATTTTCTCTAGCAGTCCTGTTCCAGAATAACCTAGCTTTGAGGCTCCTTCATGTTGCTGTTTTGACTGCCAGCTGTATTACTTTAACAAAACTGAAATCAAAACAGTCTTCAAAACATACGGCTCCTCTGCTGGGGTAGGCCTACTTACTAGTATGTCAGAGCTGCCTTTCGGGTTTCAGTCAGACACACTCAAATTAATTGCACACTTCCATATTCCAACATTGGAGCACACTTAATAAACATTCATTTGATTGTGTTATAATGAGTTTATTATCAACCAAGTATTTTGCGATGCTCTAGTAGTCCACTATACATTCACACTTCAGAGATAGTTGAAAACAGAGCCTTTTCTAATGATAAAAAAATATGGATTCCTCAAACATCACAGATACTCAATTAAGACAGTTTAAATACAGCACACTTCAATTAAAACAAGGTTTCCTTACAATAAGATAACACTCAAATACCTCAAGATACTACCTATTTAGTACAGAATGTATTGTACTCTGCTCAATATCTATGTCCATTTTCAGTCATCACTTGATGAACCAATATCTGTGTTGTCGAATGAAATGGAAAGTTCATTGCTACAGACAGGTCTGAGGGGTATTTCTCCACAGGAGGTTCATTTCTTACTGCTCGCTGCATTCTCTCAGCTCATTTGAATCCTGTTAGTTTGGCTGTCTATTCCCATTATCACTATCTGAAAATGCAGGTGCTTTTTTTCCACTTTGTAAATGTCAGCCCGGTTTGGAGGTGTCTGACAACTCAGGCATGCAAATGTGCTATGGATGTTTCTTCGGGCTATTGCTGGGAGTCTTGTTCCTCTCCTGGTGCTAATCCAAGGCGTTTAAAAGCATTCTCCATTCTTCTTTTTATGCCTTTTGGCTCCTCCCGGATAAATATAGCACACAGTGACTTTTGATTTACTCCCTCCCTCACCTGGAAGGCTGAAAATACACATTTTTTTCTTCATCAAAACCAAATGGTTGCTTGGTTTCAGGCTTTAATGGTGAGTGCAGAGTTCTGTGAAAACAATGACCAGGTAGGCAGGCACAGGTGTGGATATACTCAGTCAGTAGCTGACTCAGTGGCTGACTCAGTGGCTGACAAGGCTGTGATTCCTAAGAGATGGAGACTAAAGCCCTGTGCTCACAGACTCAGGTGGAGAGCTATAATTCAGCTCTGTCTGTCTGTCTGTCTGTCTTGCTCTCTTTCTCTCTCTCTATCTCTCCCTCTATCTCTCTCTTGGCTTCTCTCTCTCTCTTCCACCTTCCCTCTCTTCCACTCTCTTTATCTGGCTCTCTCCATCCTTCCCTGCCTCCTTTCTTTCCCTCTCTCTTTCTCTCTCTCACGCTTTCTCCCTCCCCCCTCCCTCTCTCTCTCTCTATATATATATCTCTCTCTCCCTCCATTTTTCTCTGTGTGTGAGAGGTAGTGCTTACAACCCATCTGGCAGAGAGTCACAGGACCCATTCTGAGCTGAGAGATCAATAACTCCAACCAGTGCACTGGGCCTTTCTATTGTATTAGGAGGATTAGGAATGTGACTGCATGTACAGCCAACATACGTCTATAGCGGTCAGGCTGTGTTCACATCTCTGTGGGTGTGATGTAGTATTATGGTGTTCAATGTCGTGGTCTGTTATGGTACCTATGCTGTTACATGTTTTTGTGTGTCTCAATCCAAAAATAATCAAGACTACACAATAATAAATAAAAAAACACTACGAAATAAAAGCAGAATGGCAGTAATTCTAGACCTTTCATGGGTTTCACTCCTCCTGTTGTCCATCTGTCTGTCCAGTTGAAGGTCAAAACCTGGGGACTGATAATGTATCAGTGATCGAGGGGGAGATGGCGACCATCAGCTGCAGGGTGAAGAACAATGATGACTCAGTCATCCAGCTCCTCAACCCCAACAGACAGACCATCTACTTCAGAGACGTCAGACGTAAGTGCTTCTCATAGAGATCCTATTAAATTAGAAGAGGGGTTATGTCATAAACACTCAAAGTTCCAAAATGGGGTGAAAATGGCAGCCATATTAGTCAGTGAGAACCCCAAAACCAGTTTATTTGGAAAGAATTGCAGTAGAGGCATAGCTGATGCAAACTTCTCCTTTAATTAGAAAAATGGAGTCATTCCTCTTAAACTGTCTGGCTAGCTAATTAACAAGTTATCTCACTCATTAACCATATCTCAGGGTCTCATTTCTAGTAAAAGGAATCACTCTTTAAGGTTTTGGCAGTTTATTGAAACTCATCAGATATGATGCTATTGGTGATGGCTTCATATTTCAGGGGCTAGATTATAATACTGATATACAGTATATGGGATGCTTTCTGTCCTTGACTTAATGGTCCATTGGCCATTGAGTTGATTTATTAATAGTTTTTGTTCAAGAAATTTCAAGATAATCCAGATAATCTCTTAGATGAGGAATCTAAAGAGAAAGAGAAGATTAGGACAATGTTTATGCATGAGCATATGGTATCCTCTGGGTTCAACCTGAGTTTGCTTAAGTTTTGCTTGTTTGTGTCTTGGATTGGAGCCAGCCTTCAAGGTGATATGAGAAACATTCTTCTTGTTTTCATATTTCATCACAATCCAAAATGCAGAGTAGGATCCAGATTGGTGTTCTAATTTATCACTGTATGGCAGAAAGTTATGGAAGGCTGAGTGTACATCTCAGTCATGTTTGTCTTGCTAATGTAATTTATGTGTTTTACCGCATTAAAGGAGAGATTCAAATAAAGATAACACAATGACACTTGTGACAGCCTTGAACGCCACACAAATAGAAGGTGCGTGGTCCACCAAATCTGTTTTTTAAAGAGCTCCTCCAATAACATCATCACAATGGTCTCAAATTTTTTCGGTCTTTTCTCTATTTAGTCTCATATTCCACACAACCTCATGAACAGTTCACCCTTTAACCACTTATCACATTTCAAAACCAACTCACACTGGCAGTAAGGAAAATGGCTGAAGTGCGATAGTCAAGTGTTATTACAGAAGCAGTCGGGTATCAGTAAATTGGCTGGAGTTAGAATCGGGAATGAGTCAGAGCTCGGATCATATCTAACTGTTGCTCCTGGTTGAACCTTACCCCTGCAGACGGAGCCTGGTAAATCCCAGGGCAGCAGGTCTATTTTGGGCTGGGCTCCCAGAAGGCTGTGTTCTGTGGGGACCCCCCTCTGACTGGTGGCATTGTTACCTGTCACCAGGGCCTCTTTCTACACAGTCATTCCTTTGTGTATGAGGAGGAAAACAACTGTGACACACAGTCACACAGGGAAAACAACAGACACAAACAGATACAGATACAGACACTTACACAAAACACTCTACCAGGAAAATAGTACTGAACATTTACCGTAGGGCTACACATACCCCAACAAATTGAAAACACACTAGCTTTCCTTCTCTGCTTCTTTTGGTTTAAATACCATAGAGTTGCTCAACAGAGCTATCAAATCTACTTACTGTCAACCACTTGGGAAGTTCCAGTTCCAGCAATACTAACACAGTCCTTGAACATGACGCTAGAGACCCAATATCAAGGCTTTTGCTGCTTTATATACTTGGTCCAGTGCGCCAATACTTAGGGATTGAGGAAACAAACCACTAACTTAACGATTTTAAAGGGGAAGTAATAACGAGAGGGCACTTAACAGAGCGAAATACTTAATTTTGACCAACTATCAATTCATGTTGGTGTCATCCTCAACCTTTATAGGTCACATACAGTACATTACACCTTCAGTTGATGTAGAGGGTAGTGATTCAACATTACTTATTTATTGTATGATTGTATTTTTCCTCTGTTTTATAGTGCAAACCGCTTGTTTACAGTGCAACCCTGATGTTGGCTACAGCCTCTTTATAATCTCAACACACTTGAGTAATCACTTGTCAATAAACAAGCTGCTTCATGGCAACTAAATTCGCTGGTTCTAGGAATGAGCGTTTTTTCCTTCCTAGCAGGGCCTTTGGCTCTCAAAGCTATGCCGAGGCTCATCGCTGTCCTTTGAGGAGAGACTTCCAAAGAGTCCTCAAATTATGAGACAGGATTGGGAATGAGGTCTCGTATAGGAAGATGCTCAAAGGCCTCTGTAATGATCAAGGTGCTGCCTGACATGTAGCTCTGACAGGAACGAACACTCATACCCATGTTTTAAAGATCTGCTGAATAGAAATGTTCTTTAGCTCTGCGCTTATAGAAGACCTGATAAGGAATGGGTTGGTCAAAACATCATTACACTCTTCAAGGAACCATTTGGGGGCATTTATGTAAACAGTGTTCAAGTGGGGGGTTAACTGAAATGGAAAATACTCTGAAAATATAGCTAAATGTAAGATGTAGGATGTGAAGCTAGGTTGCCACACTCAAAGCTAACTCGACTAACACTACTCTTCTATGGCACACCAGTCCAAACTACAGATTTTTGTTCAAAACAGCTACTTTTTTATTTAGTATGGACCTCTAGTTTTTGCTACCCCAGAACCGTGATTTAATTGATTATGCATGTTACAGTACTTTTCCTTTTCCAGAATATGTGAGGTCGATTTGTTCATTCGTGACCAACAGCAGACCATTTTGACTTCCCATCTTGTTAGAGTCTTCATGAGCACTTCTCCTATTTTCCTGCCCTGGGAGTGCTCTGTAGACTGGAGAGATGAAATGGTTTATAAATCTACTTTTATGAATCATTCTGAAACTCCATTTTCTTTTTAGGGACCTGGTTTGTAATGCTGAGGCTTTTTACCATTTAGGAGGCTTTTTTCAGCATAACTACTAGCTTTATGAATACAGACCAAATAATTATACTGTACTTTTTCAGTATTTCTGTCTGTTCTCTCTGTTTGTTCTCTCTGTTTGTTCTCTCTCTCTCTCTCTCTGTTTCTTTCTGTCTCGCGCTGTTTCTTTCACTCTAGTTATCTCTCTTTCTGTTTCTCTCTCTCACACACATACCACACACTCACACATACACAAACACACACGTGAGTATCTCCCCATCCTGACTGTCTGTCTGGTGTCTGTATCTCCTCAGCCCTGAAGGACAGCCGGTTCCAGCTGGTGAATTTCTCCGACAACGAGCTGCGGGTGTCTCTGTCCAACGTGTCACTGTCAGATGAGGGGCGCTATGTGTGCCAGCTCTACACAGACCCTCCTCAGGAGGCCTACGCAGACATCACTGTGCTGGGTAGGTTTTACACACACTTGCCTAAACTCACATGTGTGAATGTACGCCTGCATGTACACACAAATAGCGTACACACACAAATGACTATGTATGTACACAAAATATTATGTATGCACATTACATGGTGCCATATCAGTGGAGGCTCCTCAAAGAGGGAAGGGGAGGACCATCCTTCTCAGTGAATTTCATTTATTATTATTTTATGTGAAACATTAAAAAAGTTATCCTTTTTAGATAAAACTATACTAAATATATTCACGTGTCACCAAATAATTGATTAAAACACACTGTTTTGCAATGAAGGTCTACAGTAGCCTCAGCAGCACTCTGTAGGGTAGCACCATGGTGTAGCCGGAGGACAGCTAGCTTATGTCCTCCTCTGGTACATTGACTTCAAAACAAAACCTAGGAGGCTCATGGTTTTCACCCCCTTCCATAGACTTTCACAGTAATTATGACAACTTCCGGAGGACGTCCTCCAACCTATCAGAGCTCTTGCAGCATGAACTGACATGCTGTCCACCCTGTCAAAGGATCAGAGAATGAATCTAGCACTGAAAGCATAAGCTACAGCTAGATATCACTGCAGTGCATACAATGTGGTGAGTAGTTGACTCAAAGAGAGAGAAAGACAATAGTTGAACAGTTTTTAACTAATTCCTTTCTTCCAAAATTAAGGCTAAGCAAGAGAGAGTGTTAAGGTCTCCGTGATGCCGGTAAGGCAGAGTCAGGCGCAGGACAACAAACATTTGTTCATAAACTTTCATAAACGAGTGGAAAAACAATCACTCGAATACGGAACATATTACAACACACAATCATGCACAAAAACATGGGGGAAACAGAGGGTTAAATAAGGAACATGTAATGATGGGAAATTAAAACCATGTGTGTGAAAAAGGAAGACAAAACCAACGTAAAATGAATAATTTATCGGTGGCGGCTAGAAGACCGGTGACGTCGACCGCCGAAAGCCGACCCGAACAAGGAGAGGGACCAACTTCGGCTGAAGTCGTGACAGAGAGAGAGAGAGAGAGAGAGAGAGAGAGAGACATAGCTATATAAACAGTTGAAGTTGGAAGTTTACATACATCTTAGCCAAATACATTTAATCCTAGTAAGAATTCCCTGTCTTAGGTCAGTTAGGATCACCACTTTATTTTAAGAATGTGAAATGTCAGAATAATAATAGAGAGAATTATTTATTTCAGATTTTATTTCTTTTATCACATTCCCAGTGGGTCAGAAGTTTACATACACTCAATTAGTATTTGGTAGCATTGCCTTTAAATTGTTTAACTTGGGTCAAACGTTTCGGGTCGCCTTCCACAAGCTTCCCACAATAAGTTGGGTGAATTTTGGCCCATTCCTCCTGACAGAGCTGGTGTAACTGAGTCAGGTTTGTAGGCCTCCTTGCTCTCACACGCGTTTTCAGTTTTTTATAGGATTGAGGTCAGGACTTTGTGATGGCCACTCCAATACCTTGACTTTGTTGTCCTTAAGCCATTTTGCCACAACTTTGGAAGTATGCTTTGGGTCATTGTCCATTTGGAAGACCCATTTGCGACCAAGCTTTAACTTCCTGACTGATGTCTTGAGATGTTGCTTCAATATATCCACATAATTTTCCTCCCTCAAGATGTCATCTATTTTGTGAAGTGCACCAGTCCCTCCTGCAGCAAAGCACCCCCACAACATGATGCTGCGACCCCCGTGCTTCACGGTTGGGATGGTGTTCTTCGGCTTGCAAGCCTCCCCCTTTTTCCTCCAAAAATAACAATGGTCATTATGGCCGAACAGTTATATTTTTGTTTCATCAGACCATCAGACTTTTTCTCCAAAAAGTACGATCTTTGTCCCCATGTGCAGTGGCTTCTTGGAGCAGTGGCTTCTTCCTTGCTGAGCGGCCTTTCAGGTTAAATCGATATAGGACTCGTTTTACTGTGGATATAGATACTTTTGTACCTGTTTCCTCCAGCATCTTCACAAGGTCCTTTGCTGTTGTTCTGGGATTGATTTGCACTTTTCGCACCAAAGTACGTTCATCTCTAGGAGACCTTCCTGAGCGGTATGACAGCTGCGTGGTTCCATGGTGTTTATACTTGCGAACTATTGTTTGTACAGATGAACGTGGTACCTTCAGGCGTTTGGAAATTGCTCCCAAGGATGAACCAGACTTGTGGAGGTCTACAATCTTTTTTCTGAGGTCTTGGCTGATTTCTTTTGATTTTCCCATGATGTCAAGCAAAGAGGCACTGAGTTTGAAGGTAGGCCTTGAAATACATCCACAGGTACACCTCCAATTGACTCAAATTATGTCAATTAGCCTATCAGAAGCTTCTAAAGCCATTACATAATTTTCTGGAATTTTCCAAGCTGTTTAAAGGCACAGTCAACTTAGTGTTTTTAAACTTCTGACCCACTGGAATTGTGATACAGTGAATTATAAGTGAAATAATCTGTCTGTTAACAATTGTTGGAAAAATTACTTGTGTCATGCACACAGTAGATGTCCTAACTGGCTTATCAAAACTATAGTTTGTTAACAAGACATTTGTGGAGTTTTATTGACTCCAACCTAAGTGTATGTTAACTTCCGACTTCAACTGTATGTAACCAGTTGATAATGTCAATAAGGCACCTCTGGGGTTTATACACATGACCAAAAGTATGTGGACACATGCTCGTCGAACATTTCAAAATCATGGGCGTTATTATGGAGTTGGTCCCCCCTTTGCTGCTATAACAGCCTACACTCTTCTGGGAAAGCTTTCCACTAGAAGTTGGAACATTGCTGAAGGGATTTGCTTCCATTCAGGCGGCTGAGCATTAGGGAGGTCGGGCACTGATGTAGGGCGATTAGGCTTGGCTCGCAGCTGGCTTTCAAATTCATCCCAAAGGTGTTTGATGGGGTTGAGGTCAGGGCTCTGTGCAGGCCAGTCAAGTTCTTCCACCCCAATCTCGACAAACCATTTCTGTCGCTTTTTGCACGGGGGCATTGTCATGCTGAAACAGGAAAGGGCCTTCCCAACAAACTGTTGCCTCAAAGTTGGAAGCACAGAATCGTCTAGAATGTCATTGTATGCTAATATTTCCCTTCACTGGAACTATGGGGCCTTGAAATGAAAAACAGCTCCAGACCATTATTCCTCCTCCACCAAACGTTACAGTTGGCACTAGCATTCGGGCAGGTAGCGTACCCCTGGCATCCGCCAAACCCAGATTCGCCCGTCGGACTGCCAAATGGTGAAGCGTGATTCATCACTCCAGAGAACGCATTTTCACTGCTTAGGCTGGTGTGTGTCTACTCCGCCATGGAAACCCATTTCATGAAGCTCCCGATGAACAGTTATTGTGCTGACGTTGCTTCCAGAGGCAGTTTGGAACTCGGTAGTGAGTGTTGCAACCGAGGACAGACGATTTTTGCACGCCTACCACTTGTGTGGCCTACCACTTCGCGGCTGAGCCGCTGTTGCTCCTAGACATTTCCACTTCACTATAACAGCACTTACAGTTGACCGGGGGAGATCTAGCAGGGCAGAAATTTGGCTCTTCAGTAACGCCATTCTGCTGCCAATGCTTGTCTATGCTTGTCTATGTGCTTGATTTTAAACACCTGTCAGCAACGGATGTGGCTGAAATAGCCGAATCCACTAATTTTAAGGGGTGTCTACATACTTTCATATATATAGTGTATGTGGCTGCTAGTTCTGTGTTTGCATGTGATCAGGGGTGTATTGATTCGTTCGATTCTGTTGAAAAACGTTTCTTGAACGGACGCAAGCGGAACGAAATGGGGATAAACATACCTGCATTTGTCCAATGGAAACTCTCGTTTGCAACTGTTGGACTAATGATTACAACCTACAGTAGATCAGCTAGATGCAGGCAAGAGTGTGCAAGGCGGTATTGAGTATGTCACTGTCTGTCACCTTGATTACTCTAATTTCTCTCAACATGTTGTAGCATCCTCATGATGGGTACAGGGAAAATTTGAGTATCATGTAGTAACCTAAACCTGTCGATGTTACATTGAACTGGGTGAATGGAATATGAATGACAGTCATCCGATATGCTGTAATAGAAAGAAGGCCATGCTCATAAAGAAAATGATTGTCCTCCCTCATCTTAAACAGCACCAACCACCACTGTGCCATATTCATAAGTTAGACATTGCGTTCTACCACACTCTCACACATCCTATATAAACTGTGAATATACAATTGTTTTAATTCATGTATTTTCTTGATTCATCTTGTTATATTGAGTCCCACTGTAACAAAATGTCAGCCAATTAGGCTCTTACAGTGCTCAATAGCATGGTAATGAATAGGAACAGATGCTGCTATGGATAACAGAATAGATCTATCTCAGACTGGCTTGTTTTTGGCAGCTGTGTTGACTTCTGACTGTTGACTGTGTGAATCCTACTGAATGTTAACTTGGCTGCTCTAAATAGTTCCCTATTGAGAGTCAGCTGTGACAAACAGTGGAGCTACGGCGTGAAATTACACTAACACTAGAGCTGTATTATACATGCAGACATCCTGGGGGATTGAACATGAATTAAGTACACTTCAAAGTAATTACTCTAGTTTTAGAAATTAAATCTAGAAGCAAAAAGTGTGAACCAACGGTGATATTTAATAGCTCTTGAAACAACATATATTTTTGAATTTTCTCCAAGTGTCTCAGGCAGGCAGTTTCTCTATGTGAGAGACAGTGGCGGTTCTTGTTCTTCAATAAGAAATGTACATCAGCGGAAGAAATAATCAAGGTTGGACATGCTTAGCTTGTGTTCAATGGTCATGCTAATATATATATTTTGTTTCTGTCATGGGAACAGGACATTATAGCCTATAGCATAGTGGAACATGACATTATAGCCTATAGCATAGTGGAACAGGACATTAAAGTCTATAGCATAGTGGAACAGGACATTATAGTCTATAGCATAGTGGAACAGGACATTGTAGTCTAAAGCATAGTGGAACAGGACATTATAGTCTATAGCATAGTGGAACAGGACATTATAGCCTATAGCATAGTGGAACAGGACATTATAGCCTATAGCATAGTTGAACAGGACATTATAGCCTATAGCATAGTTGAACAGGACATTATAGCCTATAGCATAGTGGAACAGGACATTATAGCCTATAGCATAGTGGAACAGGACATTATAGCCTATAGCATAGTGGAACAGGACATTATAACCTATAGCATAGTGGAACAGGACATTATAGCCTATAGCATAGTGGAACAGGACATTATAGCCTATAGCATAGTGGAACAGGACATTATAGCCAATATCATAGTGGAACAGGACATTATAGCCTATAGCATAGTTGAACAGGACATTATAGCATATAGCATAGTTGAACAGGAAATTGTGGTCTAAAGCATAGTGGAACAGGACATTATGTGTTGATGTGAGGGAGGGAGAGTGCATGCATGTTTGTGTGTGTATTCCTTTGTGCATACATACGTGTTTGTGTGTGTGTAAATGTGTGTGTCTGTATATATGTTTGTCCGTCTGTACATATATATCTGAAGCTCTTGATGTGTGTCTGTCAGTCCCACCAGGCAGTCCAATCATGGATTCCCAAGAGGATGTGGTCAGTGAGGGGAACGAGACAGAGCTCACCTGTACAGCCATGGGCAGCAGGCCTGCCGCCTCCATCAGATGGATGAAAGGAGAGCAGGAGCTGACAGGTCAGAGGAATAACAGCCTCCTCCACTTTCCCTCAGATATCCTTCAGATATAACCCCGGCCAGGCAGCTTTAACTCTCCACAGCATCGTACTGGAAACTGCAGACTACAAAGGCTCCTTTTACATTCAGGACTTGGTTTCACACTCATCACAATATGCTATATCTACTGATCTGTTCAAGGACTAAAGAGTGAGTATGGATATCAATATTTCAGTTGTTCAATTGAACTAGGTATAGCATTGACATTGAGCATTACCTATTCATAAAGCACTGCGTTAACTTACTGTCTCCTCAGCAATAGCCACATTACAACAGTTACCAAAGAAGCAGAGAATTTTAGTGCTGGGCTGAACTTGTAATGTGCTTTTTGCAGTGACCAGATAAATGGCTTCAAATGAACTCGCAATTGTTCACCACCCACTCACTACAGCCTCCCCCATGGCCCAGCCAGCAGCCCAGCTGTAACAGAACAGTGTGTAGGCTACAGTACATCCCTATAGTACATCACTGAGGCGCCCAATGTCTCTACTGGTTTAATACACTCATAAACCTGTGTCATCGCCAGACAGCAGGGAGTTGCTATGGAATCCGACCGGCAACAGCCTGTAATTCTGGACACTGCCCCTGCCTACTGAGAGCATCCGTTACCTGCTGCTGAAGGACCACAGCTCAAACACCAGCAACACGTTTGCTTCTGTTGATCACGTCTTTTGGTTGATCAGACTTCTGATTCAACGGTTTGAAAGCCTTGCTTTGAAAACTATAATGTACTCTCTACACTAAAAACACCGATGAACCTTGCTTATTATATTTTACACTATTAATTGCTAAATTAATTGCCAAGTCATTTTATGAAAATACTTTATTTGAAAGCTTCAAGCCCGCTGTAGGCTCCTGGAGAGAGGTGCAGTAGTGCATGGTACTATGGTGTGGTGCCTTATTGCTTCACATTTGTTCAAGAAGATACATCTATTATTCAGCCTATCCATACCCTACAACAAGAGGGACAATTCATTGCAGCCTCATCCTATCTACATAGGGACTGGATATCTCTGTTGTCAAATTATATACATGTATGTATTAGAATAGAGAGGACTCATTTGGCTTGCTGAGTATATTAAGTATTTAGACTGAGCGAATACAAGCTAAATCTGCACCTCCAATGTTACAGAAGTGGAAGTCAATTTGTGTTTATGAGATCTTGCATCCTCTGTGGTAGGCTGGGCTGGTGTGTTGCGGGTATGTTAGGCAGGCAGGTAGACAGGCTCGTTAGATTAGTGAAATGCCACCATGTTGAACAGGGGCTAATCCAGACTGGCTGAGGACGGATGTGGGTGTACCAGGAAGTCACGTCCTGTCACGTATACTCCCTCCCCGGCCTATAGGTCATCAGGCTGCTGATTATCCCGCACACTTGTCGCCATCGTCTTGCGCACCTGCGTCTCATGACACTCACCTGGACTCCATCACCTCCTTGATTATCTTCCCTATATCTGTCACTCCCCTTGGTTCTTTCCTCTGGTATTATTTACTCTGTTTCAGGTCGGTGCATTGTTTGTGTTTCGTGTTTATTTTTGGTTTATTTATTTATTAAAACACTCACTCCCTGTACTTGCTTCCCGACTTGCAGCGCACACGTTACACGTCCTTTAGCACCTCCGGGTATATACAGCTCACTTCTCATGATGACTCTCATAAGCAATTCATTTGCTTATGAAGCTCCCCACTTGGCACACACTGGTTGAATCAATGTTGTTTCCATGTCATTTTAATGAAATTACGAATCAACGTGGAATAGACGTTGAATTGACATCTGTTCCCAGTGGATCAGGTTTACATTGAAATCCAAGTCACAAATTGGTGATTTACTTATTGAATTGTCAACAACTAAGGATAGATAATCTGAAAACACCTAAGAACAGGGGCCTAAATCAAGTTTTTCTTTCTGCTATGACTACCACTAGAAAGAACCCTACTCTAGGGTTGTTTTTAAGCGCCTAGCTCTCAGGAGTTTTCCCTATCTAAGTGTCATGGGGTTAATAGCTATATAACAATGTGCATGTTAGTGTATGTGGTCAGTGTGTGTTGAAGCAGCAGTGGGATGCCCTATCTGAGCCCTAGACGTGCTCCCCTGTGACTGGCTGGTCAGCTGGCGGAGATGGAAGTGTGCTGCAGGTCACAGAAGGCCCTGTAATTATTTTCTCACTTCATTAAGTGCGAGTAAACCATCACACTCAGCACTACTGCTAACGCGCTGCCCCTGTGGCATTGTAATGCTCTTTAAATGAATGCCCCTCTGACAGCCAGACACATGTAGGAGCCTGGTGGGCAGCTGATTACTGCAGGGGTTAGCCTGGACACCACAGAACAGAACCCCACTCAGCCTCCAGGCTGCTGCATAGACACACACTCATTATCAAACCACAACCACATCATTCCTACCTCACTCTGGAATCAATGAGAATCTTTGGGTTTTTAAACTACATCAAGTAGGCTTGTAAATGTAATGATTTTAAGGTGTAAAGGGTGGTCAAAGTCACCTTGTGTTTAGCTCGACTGCACACATAGTGCAGTGTGAAATTAAATATTTTTGTTATGGTAGATGTTAGTTGTGTCCATGTAAAATAATCTGATAGTCTGTTGTGAGTTAAGACGTCTCTATAGAGGTTGGTTCCCTCACACAGGTGTGTATTTTATTGTTCCTAGGCAAGATGACGGTGGATGAGACCTATGACAGGATGTTCACGGTCACCAGTCGGCTGAGACTCACCGTGTCCAAGGAGGACGACGGAGCGCCAGTCAGCTGCATCATTGATCACCCAGCCGTGAAGGACCTGCGGGCACAGAGATACCTGGAAGTGCTATGTGAGTGACCCGGAAGTGAAGCACAGAGATGGCTATCACAGAGATAAGGGATACAGTGCCTTCAGAAAGTATTCATACCCTTTGACTTATTCCACATTGTGTTGTGTTACAGCCTTTTTCTCACCCATCTGCACACAATACCCCTTAATGACAAGGTGAAAACATGTTTTTAGAATTGTTTAACAAATTTTTCTACAATTATCAGGCTGTTACACAACAACATGTGGAATAAGTCAAGGGGTATGAATACCTTCTGAAGGCACTCCATATGAATGAATTAGATCATCCATTCTGTATCTAGTTAAAATACCTGGCAGTCCAGAGTTAGAGATTCACTTTACAATACATCTCCTGGAATATAATATAATCACCTCCAGGTAAAAGTTACCTTTGCTCTAGTCTTGTGTCAAATGTGATTTGCTATTTCCTCAAACGATTTATTGATTGAAGAGGTAGAACAGCCGTCCTTACACAGTGTAGAACATCAGAGAAAGGTTAAGCTAACCTTTGGTAGTCTGTGTAGAATATTCATTTATTAACAGAGACGAGTGCTTTGACTAACCTTTCTAGGCTAAAGGGAAAGCTCAACTAGAACCGCTTGACATTTTGGCAATCTTCTGCTAACATAGATAAGAGAAAGAAAAAAGATCTATTTTACTTTAAGGTTAGAAAGATTGTCTGAACACATAGCCCTTTTCTCTGTTTAACCAAGGGGCTATGTTTCTTTGATAGCTAGGTTTATGTAGTCCTATTCCACTGAAAGCCTGAAAATATACTGGTCATACAAGAGTAATAATATAAGCAATGGCTTACTATCGTAGCCAGCCAAAGCACTCCTCTAAACTCCCCAATGCATTACAGCATGGTCCTTTGTAGCTCAGTTGGTAGAGCATGGTGCTTGTAATGCCAGGTTAGAGGGTTTGATTCCTGTGACCACCCATATATATCCATGCATGACTATGAGTTGCTTTGGAGAAACCTGTCTGTATATGTTATATTTATTATATTATAGCTCACTGACAAATGTCTCTTTCACTGGTTTGAATATACAATAAAGGCTTTTTATAGAGTGACTGAAAGCATGAATCAGGTTGAGATAGGTTGACATTGCTAGAGCTGTGAGTATGATGTGAATTAGAAAGTGTGTACTGCTTGTAGACAATGTGTATGTGAAAATACCATCTGTCTACTTTCAGATCAACCAGAAGTGAAGATTGTTCAGGCGTTCCCTGAAGGTTTAACAAGAGAGGGAGAGAATCTAGAGCTGACGTGCATAGCAAATGGCAAACCACAGTGAGTATCCATCCATCCACACATATAATGTAATACTAGTTAACAGTACAGCACTCTGTCCTTAAAAATACCAACATAGACAGCTACATGACACTTCCAGGCTTTCTATATCCCCTTTCTGCCAGCCAAAGCACTCCCCTAACCTTTCCAATGCATTGTAGCATTTAAATGTTACCAATTGGTAGTGTGTTCTGTGTATAATACATCATTAGACAGAACCTGCCAATGGCTCTCCCACACTGATCTGAGTTCTGACCTTTAGAGTGAGATTTTGTCTATTGACGGGGGTCGTGCAGGGTCTTTCTGATGTGGTTGGTATTTGTGTCCTCCAGGCCCCATCAGATCAGCTGGCTCAGAGTGGATGATGATGTGCCGTCTCACACCGTGATCACCGGCTCTGACCTCTTCATCGAAAACCTCAACAAGTCGTACAACGGCACGTACCGCTGTGTAGCCTCCAACGCCGTGGGAGAGGCCTACGATGACTACATCCTCTTTGTATACGGTACGCACTGTTATACGGGGCATCATGGCTACTGTCACCTGTAGCTTGTTCTGCGATTCTATCTATATTTGGAGATGAGTCCAGGCAAGGTGGTCTGTATTTCTGATACAGGTTGTCATGTCCACAGCGTGTACAGATGTGTCTAGTAGATTTGTTGCCGTTAGGTAATCGTAGCCACTCATTAGAATTTGCTTTTTTATTTATTGAAGCTTCTCATGAGTCAGTTCACTGATTACAGGTTTCTCTAGGTGAATCTGTCACAGAAACCATATCACTGACACACTGTAACATAGTAACAGATGGCTCTGACTAACAGATTTATTCTGATTGACACTGACAGAAAATCCTCACTCTAACATGTATGACTCTCTGACTTAGGTTACTATGGCACTTATAGCAATGCCACTCTGAGATTGTGTTTCTGTAAGTGCTCTTAGGTAGATGGTGATGCCTGTTAGTCCCTCTTAGTCCCCTAGTAATTATCAAAAGGATAGCACGTGCTATTAAATAACAGTCCAGGCCTATTAAGGGTTTCATTCTATGACTGAACTCGTAATTGGCGCACCATCCACTCGCATCCATTAGAGGCATGATTCAAACTCCCTCTCTAATGTCACTGTCATACAGTTACAGTGCATTCGGAAAGTATTCAGACCCCTAGACTTTTCCCCCATTTTGTTACGTTACAGTCTTATTTTAAAATGGATTAAAATGTTTTTTCTCTTCATCAATCTACACACAATACCCCATGATGACAAAGCAAAAACAGGTTTTTATACATTTTTGGAAATGTATCAAAAATAAAACGCTACAAGCTTGGCACACCTGTATTTGGGGAGTTTCTCCCATTCTTCTCTGCAGATCAACTCAAGCTCTGTCAGGTTGGATGTGGAGCGTCGTTGCACAATTATCTTCAGGTCTCTCCAGAGATGTTCGATCGGGTTCAAGTCCAGGCTCTGGCTAGGCTCATCCATATACTTATATGTACAAATTCTCATTCACCCCTTTAGATTTGTGTATATTAGGTAGTTGTTGGGGAATTGTTAGTTTACTTGTTAGATATTACTGCACTGTTGGAACTAGAAGCACAAACATTTCGCTACACTCACATTAACATCTGCTAACCATGTGACCAATACAATTTGATTTGAGAAGATTTTTATCAAGGATCTCTCTGTGCTTTGCTACGTTCAGATTTCCCTTGATCCTGACTAGTCTCCCAGTCCCTGCCGCTGAAAAACATCCCCACTGCATGATGCTACAACCACCATGCTTCACCGGAGGGATGGTGCCAGGTTTCCTCCAGACGTGATGCTTGGCAGTCAGGACAAAGAGTTCAATCTTGGTTTCATCAGACGAGAGAATCTTTTTTTCTCATGGTCTGAGAGTCTTTAGGTGGCTTTTGGCAAACTCCAAGCATGCTGTCATGTTTTTTTACTGAGGAGGGGCTTCCATCTGGCCACTCTACCATAAAGGCCTGATTGGTGGAGTGCTACAGAGATAGTTGTCTTTCTGGAAGGTTCTCCCATCTCCACAGAGGTACTCTGTAGCTCTTTCAGAGTGACAATCAGGTTCTTGGTCACCTCCCTGTCCAAGGCCCTTCTCCCCCGATTGCTCAGTTTGGCCAGGCAGCCAGCTCTAGGATGAGTCTTGGTGGTTCCTAACTTCTTCCATTTAAGAATGATGGAGTCCACTGTGTTCTTGAGGACCTTCAATGCTGCAGACATTTTATGTTACCCTTCCCCAGATGTGTGCCTCGACACAATCCTGTCTCGGAGCGCAACGGACAATTCTTTCAACCTCATGGCTTGATTTTTGCTCTGACATGCACTGTCAACTGTGGGACCTTATATAGACAGGTGTGTGCCTTTCCAAATCATGTCCAATCAATTGAATTTACCACAGGTGGACTTCAATCAAGTTGTAGAAACATCTCAAGGATGATCAATGGAAACAGGATGCACCTGAGCTCAATTTCGAGTCTCATAGCAAAGGGTCTGAATAGTTGTGTATTTACAGTTTTTCTCAGTCGCTTTGGTGCATTTCTCACATCACTATTTACATTTGCACAACAGTTAATGCAGTTCTCAAAACAATTAGTACAAACTGCAAAACCTAGTTGATAACCTGCAAAAGCGTGTCACTTGCTCAAAATGGATAGCTCATTCCTCAAAAGCAAGTATTCATGTCAATGAAAGTGTCAGTGTCATCAAGATGAAAAGTCCTGACACCATTGTTTATGAACAAGATAGTCAAATGGCTTTGTCATGTTTTCATTATGACAGTTTACTCTGTAAATGTTTTCCAATGCAAAAGTCAGATCTTGGTGACACTACCTGAAAATGCTCAAGACAGCACTATATACTATTTGCACAGTTATTTGAAAAATACAGTAAAGTTACACATTACTGTATTTAGTGAGGTAACTGAGTACAAGACACTGAATATGTATGTTTCACATTTTTACTGCCTATGCTCTTTGCAATTCTAATTTGTTCACAGCATTGTGCAAAAGAAAAAATACACCCTTATTTACAACAAACATAAACTCCCTTTGGGTAGAGCTGTGCACAACTGTAAACAATATTGCAGTACATATTGGAACTGAACATACAACATACATAGTACTGTAATCATTCATGCACATCCAGACGTTCCTCTCTGTCTGGCCACATAATTTCATCTACATCACAGCGAATATCATCTCTTGCAATGCAGCGAGGAAGGTATCTCCTCGAGTGGCGAATCCACCCTCTGCAGGACTCTGCTGTGATGTCATCACATGCTGCATCCATGGCCGCTAGCAGGGCCATTTGGGTATGTGGATGCCGGTCATATACCTTCCACCTCCAGGAAGAGAAAAACTCCTCTATTGGATTTAGGAATGGTGAGTAGGGAGGGAGATATTCCACCAGCATCCTATCATGTGCTGCAAACCACTGTCTGACGACATCTGAGTGGTGAAAACGCACATTATCCAAAACAACAACATGCTTGCTCAGATGGTCTCCAGTTAGACCCCTCTCATTCTCAGGGATTATGTCCCTGTAAAGAGTGTCTAAAGTCTAAAGTCAGCAGATGTTGTGTGTTGTATGGACCAAGACGGGGATATGGGTGAGGACGCCGTTTTCTGAGATGGCTGCACACATAGTAATATTCCCTCCTCGTTGGCCTGGGACATCAATGGTTGCTCTCTGTCCAATGCGATTCCTTCCACGTCTTCTACCTTTTGCCAGATTGAAACCCGCCTCATCAAGGTATATGAATGTGTGCAGCGGTTCCCTGGCCTCCAGCTCCAGTACATGCTTTATTACAGAAGAGGGAGTGAGAAAACTATAACAACTTTTCCTGTGTAACATAATGCATTTTGGACAACATATTGTACAGTATGCACTGTGAATACACACACACAGAACTGTCATGTAAGTGTAGTGCATGACACTACACAAAGTAAACAGTTTACAGCACTGAACATTAGAATATGCATAGAACACATACAGTGGGGAAAAAAGTATTTAGTCAGCCACCAATTGTGCAAGTTCTCTCACATAAAAAGATGAGAGAGGCCTGTAATTTTCATCATAGGTACACTTCAACTATGACAGACAAAATGAGGGAAAAAAATCCAGAAAATCACATTGTAGGATTTTTTATGAATTTATTTGCAAATTATGGTGGAAAATAAGTATTTGGTCACATACAAACAAGCAAGATTTCTGGCTCTCGCAGACCTGTAACTTCTTCTTTAAGAGGTTCCTCTGTCCTCCACTCATTACCTGTATTAATGGCACCTGTTTGAACTTGTTATCAGTATAAAAGACACCTGTCCACAACCTCAAACAGTCACACTCCAAACTCCACTATGGCCAAGACCAAAGAGCTGTCAAAGGACACCAGAAACAAAATTGTAGACCTGCACCAGGTTGGGAAGACTGAATCTGCAATAGGTAAGCAGCTTGGTTTGAAGAAATCAACTGTGGGAGCAATTATTAGGAAATGGAAGACATACAAGACCACTGATAATCTTCCTTGATCTGGGGCTCCACGCAAGATCTCACCCTGTGGGTCAAAATGATCACAAGAACGGTGAGCAAAAATCCCAGAACCACACGGGGGGACCTAGTGAATGACCTGCAGAGAGCTGGGACCAAAGTAACAAAGCCTACCATCAGTAACACACTACGCCGCCAGGGACTCAAATCCTGCAGTGCCAGATGTGTCCCCCTGCTTAAGCCAGTACATGTTCAGGCAAGTCTAAAGTTTGCTAGAGAGCATTTGGATGATCCAGATGAGGATTGGGAGAATGTCAGATGAAACCAAAATAGAACTTTTTGGTAAAAACTCAACTCGTCGTGTTTGGAGGACAAAGAATGCTGAGTTGCATCCAAAGAACACCATACCTACTGTGAAGCATGGGGGTGGAAACATCATGCTTTGGGGCTGTTTTTCTGCAAAGGGACCAGGACGACTGATCCGTGTAAAGGAAAGAATGAATGGGGCCATGTATCGTGAGATTTTTAGTGAAAACCTCCTTCCATCAGCAAGGGCATTGATGATGAAACGTGGCTGGGTCTTTCAGCATGACAATGATCCCAAACACACCGCCTCGGGCAACGAAGGAGTGGCTTCAGAAGAAGCATTTCAAGGTCCTGGAGTGGCCTAGCCAGTCTCCAGATCTCAACCCCATAGAAAATCTTTGGAGGGAGTTGAAAGCCCGTGTTGCCCAGCGACAGCCCCAAAACATCACTGCTCTATAGGAGATCTGCATGGAGGAATGGGCCAAAATACCAGCAACAGTGTGTGAAAACCTTGTGAAGACTTACAGAAAACGTTTGACCTCTGTCATTGCCAACAAAGGGTATATAACAAAGTATTGAGATAAACTTTTGTTATTGACCAAATACTTATTTTCCACCATAATTTGCAAATAAATTCATAAAAAATCCTACAATGTGATTTTCTGGATTTATTTTCCTCATTTTGTCTGTCATAGCTGAAGTGTACCTATGATGAAAATTACAGGCCTCTCTCATCTTTTTAAGTGAGAGAACTTGCACAATTGGTGGCTGACTAAATACTTTTTTTCCCCACTGTACATGTTTTACCTGTACATACTGGTGACGGATCTCCTTCACTCTGTCGCTGTTCCGTTCAAATGGCACATTGTACAATTGTTTCATGCGCATTTCATTCCTCCTGAGCACTCTGTCAATTGTAGCGACTGAAACAGATTCAATATTCCCAAAGATGTTGTCATCCTCTATAACAGCACTTTGTATCTCTCTCAACCTTATGGCATTGTTTGCAATCACCATTGCACAAATGGCTTCCTCTTGTTGCGGAGTAAAAAGGGGCCCTCTTCCACCTCTGCAAGGTTGTCTTGCAATCCTGTGTGGTGCAGAGTAAAATTACAGTAAATATGGCAAATCTTTACTGTAACACTACTGTACACTACAATACACTAAATGTGTGATGCAGTAAAGCTGTACGTCTAAATGTAAAATGTACAGTGACAAGTTATTGTCCCACTGCAAGCTTCATGTATGACACAATGATAGTAGCGCAGTGCAGATTGTTTAGTGCTGAATTACTGTCCATTTATAGACACCTGTTCTCCCGACGAAATGTTTGAATAATTTAATTTACAGTGGTTCTCCCAACATTTGGCTGCACCCTTCGACCAGCCTCAGCCATTGTGAGGCCGTGATTGACAACATGATCCACACTGTAGCCCTGATTTCATCAGGGATCCGCCTATGTACTTGGCCTCTTCTTCCTCTTCCCCTGTTTTGTCTCCTTCCCTTCCTCCTCGCACCCTCACCCCTCTTCCACAAGGCTGACCTTCCATTTCTGTGTCACAGTATTGTAGAAATGGTACACACTATGTCCTGCTTGGTTCATATATGCTTGTAAAGTGGGGGTTTATGGGATTCAGCTCTGACAGTGATTGTAGAAAAGTGGCTTATCATTGGTTGCAACTAATGCTTCACACACCCTTCTCATCAGTGAAAGTTGAGATTCAACTGAGAGAAATTGTTCAATTTAGGAGACATTTTCATTAAAAAAAATATTTAAAAAAAATGTGTAAAATTAGCTTGACAGATTTTGACAACTAGTTCAACATTTTTGTATGTAATGACTCAAGCAATGAAATGAGGACTATTAGTTTTATATGGAATGACTATTCAGCATTCACAAGTATAGTTAATTTTGACTGACATGACATAAGCAAATGATAATGTTATAAAACAGCAGAGAGTTGTATGAAAGCAATTGATGCATGTCCAAAAGCATTTGCAATTTGTTGGAAGGAATGAGAACCTGCTACTATGATGTGCACAAATGACTAAATGTGGAGGTTGAACTAACTGTTGTGCAAATGTAAATAGTGATGTGAGAAATGCACCAAAGCGACTGAGAAAAACTGAATAATTTTTGAAGCAAGGCTGTAACGTAACAAAATGTGGAAAAAGTAAACGGGTCTGAAACTTTCAGAATGCACTGTACAGTATCTACAGGAAAATATTTGAGGTTTGGGAAGCAGGCTGTAGCCTTGCTTCCAGATGGTTCCTTTGTTTGGAATATGATTATTTTGGGTTTTGAACAACACACATCTAGCAGTTCCAAATAAATTTAGCTTCATAAAGGAACTTGTGAGAAATTAAAACGGCCAGTACAGAAAACATTTTCCATACTCACCATCTTTTGATTCATGTTGTTTTGTCTTTTACGTTCATACTTGTTTTAGCACGTTGGTTTGATGGGGAATGTGAGCTGACCATTTGTTTTGGAGATTTACTCCTCTCCCATGCATAATCAAGTTCTATAGTAGGCATCTCTTCATGTAGACTCTCCTCATGTCTCCATATTGCATTTTCCTATATTTCTTTGAAGGAACAACCTGCTCCTTACTCAACAGAGATAAACTTGACGAACTACGGTACACGCAAAGAAGACTCATGAATGAATTGTGTGTTTGCCGAAAATGTGTGTTTGCCAGTGTAACAAACATGCTAGTATGTGTAAGCTGTACATGCTTTGTAGAATAATTACCTATTTGTATGCCTTTTGCACAGTGAAATATCCCATTTTACAGAAATAGCTTCCCACCACAAGTGAAGCTTTGCTATCTTTTACCACCTCAACCTTAGAAACAGCATATCTCTGGTGTTATCAGAGCTATCAGTGCAGTCTCTATTCTTCTAGTTAGAGCATTAATGAGACACTGGAGATTTGTAGTAGGTGCTAATAATGCTGTTTAATTATGTTTGAGATTCCCAGTTCTATTATTCCACAGGATTAGATTCCAGACAAAATAAGCCATGTTGTTGGTCCATAAGAGGATTGTTTTGCCTGAACAATCATGCTAGCTACTGTACACTAGCTTAATGAGTGTGTGTTTCTGAGCATGGCTACGTCTAGGGGTAAGCATGATGAGAACCACAGATGTGCCAGATTAGCAGGTGTGTCTCTAGGTGAAGAGACTGCTGGGTGGCTTTTTCTGTGTACAGTATCCTGTTTTCTATGTATTAGGCCCTGGTAGAGCCCATTAGTGTCTAGTGTTGGAATCCACAGCTGATATCTCTTAGTATGTCCCTCATGTTCATTAATGTGGATCTGTCAGAGGACTATGTACAGAAATTGTACCATGTCAAAGCTAAATGACCAGGAACACTACTGACTACTGAAGGGCAACAGGAGACTACAGTATGTGTATCAATGTGAGTGCTATTCTAGACATATTAGATATTCTCATGTATGCTACTATCTGAGCGTGGGAATGTACAATTTTCTACTCTCATCTTGCCTCAGCCTAGCACTGCACTAAGAAACATTCCATCCCTGACATAAATATTGTGACCTCTCTGTGTACTCTGGTCCAAGGCTGAGAGAAGGTAGTTAAGCTTGTTGGCCTCCACTGCTGGTTCTGGGTGGTTTCAGTAGGCTGTGAATGCTGCTCCGTGGTTGGTTCACCTCCGTTTGTGGAGTAAACAGGTCCAAAACAGGCTCCCAGCTAGTCTTCCACCAAACTCTATTCACTGTACAAAGCTGACCTGGTGCTATAACTCACACATACTGGCTGTTGGCAGGAGATCAATTATGTCTTTTGCTCAAGGGTTTGTAATGCAGTTGACTCCCTGACCCAAAGATTTCCTACACGGCCATGAGGTCAAAGATTCCCATGCCGCGGTCTGTGTGTCAAGCCTATTCAGAAAGCATGCTCAAATATGGCTCTGTTGACCCTGAGTTGGATGAAGGGCTGTTGTGAAAACAAACGTGTTAAATCACACAGATTCTGGCCATAACCCATCTCTGCACCATAGAACAGAATAACAGATGAAACATCAGGCTGCAAATCAATAACCCAGTCATACAGTGTCAAGAGAAAACATAGTTTAATGTGTTTTGAAAAATCCATCTGAGGACATGGTTGTACTGTATTACTTTATGGAGTATGTGTTTGAGTCAGAAATCTCCTTTGCCCTATTATGAAGCAAATGTGCATATAAAGCAATGTATACAGAATTGCTAAAAGGTGAAGAAAAATAATGTTGTGGTGAGTATGTTGTTTCAGTTTATGGTTAGAATTTCTCACATCGGATTTTCTTACAAATAGAAATGCCCCCGTCAAATCCATTCATATTTTAGCAATCATAATGTGGAGCCAAGTCATCCAGCCTGCAAATTGCCCATGGAGAATACCTGTTTGCTAGACTATTATATGTGCCACATCCCATCCAGGCCTTTGTGGCAGCCTCTTATCCCTGGCCTGCATGCCCAATTTCTCAGACTCTGACATTTCAGCTATCAGACCGCCTTCGGTCACAGGGAAAGAAGAAATCCCCCATAAATATTGTTTGCGGAGAATCTGTTCCTGATATCCCCTTCCTCACCTCTCCTCCCCTTGCCCCCTCCTTCCCCAGCAGCGACATTATGCCGCCCTTGATGTTTTATCATTAGTTTGGAAGTGTGTGGTCCCCTACTGTGGACTTCTGATGGGCACAGACAGTAAAGGCATGGAGACAGCCAGCCAATTTCTCCCGCTGTGACTTGTCCCCAGCAAGGGGCCGGCGCTATCTGTCTCTGTGCCAAAAACAGGCAGATATTCCCTGTGGCAGGGAAGCTTTCAAGCCTCTTAGCACCGCTGCATACCTGTATTGGCCTCTATTTTGTCATTCTCATTATTTTGTTTGTGGTGTTATGAAAGGCCTCATCAGTACACTATCAGTCTGTTACTGTTGCAAGGTGTGCAGAAGAACTGCAGGGGAGCATGCTAGAGTTGCTTAATGCACTGCTTAACTTAATTACTGGAAATAATCACTTAATATGTTCATTTATGACTTCCCAACTACCCATTGAATGTTTATGAGCAATATTAGGCACATTAAGTTTGTTTTTCAAACTACAGTATGAGTATACAAAATAGTAAATTAGATGTGTTCATGCCAACGTTTTGTCTTATTGTTGATGAGTAGAGGTTTAAGTAAGGTTGGAATTACCTGATATCACGCACAGTGCAATGTCTATGCTTTGATATTGCATTCACTATCACTAGACAGCTGAAAAGCCATCAATGACGCATTGACACGGGTTACAGATGAAGAAGGCAATTTGGGAAAAGCAACGTCCTTCCTGAGGGAAAAACATACACAGCATACAATACAGAACCTAAATCATTATCTCTATAGTAGTACTGCAGTAGTTACTGAGGGATTTGACACTTTCCCAATCCTGCTACTTCCATACTTGCATGACCCCATCCTTAATGGCCTCTCACACTTTCTTTATTTCTTATACATGTCTTTATTTTGTATGTTTTCCATCTAGATGCTCCTACCACGATCCCCGCACCCACCACCTTGAACCTAGACAACACCCAAGGTACTGTATGTCCCCACTTTGTTCACTCTCACCCCTCGCCTGTGTGTACGTGTGTGCATGCTTGCTTGCTTGCTTGTGTGGGTCTGCAATAGTGTTGTACAATGAGAAAGATAGAGTGGGTGAGAGAGTTTGGGAGAGAGGAAGAGAGAGGGAGAGACTGCGGGCAGGCAGTCTTAATCAGATTGTCCTGCTGATAGGTGAAATGACGGACGCCCTACACTGTGATTTCAGTGACACCTGTCACAGCCCTTTCCTGTCACATGTTTGATCTGTGAGGATGGAGGAGACATGTTGGTCGCTTGGCTCTCTGCTATCTTATCAGCATCGCCATGCAGCCGTATATCAACTTGCGCACGCTCACATCACATTCACATTATAATGCCCTTTACATCTCCCCCATCAAATCACAATCACATCCATCTTTGTAAGCCTGGAAACATTGCCCATTTATATATATATATATATATATATATATATATATATATATATATATATATATATATATATATATATATATATATATGATCAGTGGTGATTTTAGCATGTAAGTCTTGGTTTGGCAAACTATATATATTTTTTTAGATGCATGCCAGCAAAGCCACAACACAACACTAAACAATACATGAAGTGCACTATAACGGTGACAAACGGTGCCCACAAACTGTTAGGGCCTAGACAATTGTCCCAACAGCAAAGCTTTCTTTTCAGCACCATGGAGTGAATCCTTACCACCGCTTCACCTGGCTGTCACCGGAGCCTTGTCTGGCAGCAAAATAGTTCATTCAGCCTCATTTACTGCCTTTTAAAAAACACATAGCTGATATGGCTGACTTGCTTAAACAAATGTGATTCCTTCTGAATTGAGATGTACAAACTATGGCATAATGCAACGATGAGCGGATAAGAGGCAAAACGTAATTTGGATTAAGACATTAATGAGCAATATAACTATTTGTCCAGCACTTTTGAATTGTACAGCGACAGGTTCTGACTTGGTTCTGTACACCAAGTCAGAACCATAGGATAAATATAGTGGGCATATAAGCAGACAATGAGCTCTTACACTATTTGATGTTAACATTTCTCTAAAACATGTGCACCACAAAGTCAAAGCAGTAGGCTAAGCTATGAGGGGGAAAGGGACCAAATGATTAGGGTGAGGCACATGAGCTACTAACAGCTTACTACACAACATACACTTAGTATTACTTTCTTTTTTGCAGTATACATACTGTATCTCCCTGGCATATTACATAATTGATGCAGTAGCATGCAAGACATTTTTGGACTCAACGTTGTGCTGTGCCCACCTGAACAAGAAGGTGGCGTGGCGGTCCTTCTTGTGGGCAAATTTGGTCATGAAACTTTGTCATCAAAGTCTGGCATTCTCTGGATTTATGGTGCTTTCAAGACAACTGGAAACTCTGAAAAAAACAACGTTGAATCATGATGTCAGTGATCTTCAGGTCGGAGCTCTAGAAAGAGGCCAGAGTTCCAGACTTGGAAATTCCGTATTTTCCCAGTTCCAGTTCCGATTTCCAAGTTCCAAGTTTCCAGGTGTTTTGAATGCAGCAGAAGTCATGCTGGATTGTATTCAATCTTTTCTGGCCCATGGTGTTGCGTGTGAATGTTTATCCTTTTAAGCTTCATGGATGCAAACTGCTGAGGTCCCAAAAAGGTGACACCTTTTATTGCACTGAAACATGCTAAAAATCCCTGCTAGGGGGAAATGCAGGTTTTAACTAATTAAACAACAAAGAATATGATCTACATGATCAGTCTCTGTGTTTAAAATAAAAAGTGGTTCATGTGAACCTAACTCACAGCTAAAAAAATGTAAGGAAGCAGTCCAATGTTATTTTGTTGCCTAGACTTTACTGCAAATTACACTCACGTTTGAGAAAAACAATACACGGATATTGCAGTTAGCCATGACAGCCATTATAGTAGGATGCTTGTGACCACACACATCTAAATATTGCACTTGGGAAAAAATATCTTAAATTAGAAATAGAATGAAACAACCACTATTTGCTCTATTATAGTGGCCACTGTAGTACTGTAGACATCGATCAACTGAGCAAAAACAATTATGAAGTAATCCCCCCTCACTCACATACAAGTGTTACTGTCAAGTTCAACACAACAAAAGCAATATCTTTGGCCTAAACTGCACATTATTACATTGTACACTTTCTGCCTGTGGACATCTGTTCTACAATGTGCCAGCAGAGCATGATACCCTTTGTTGGCATAATTGATCTCTTTCAAGCAGAGAGTACACCTGGCATACTCCTTTTTATCCATTGTATTGAAAAAGTGAGAAAGAGGGAAAGTGTGTGGTGTTCCTTTCACTTCTATAGTGAAAGGAACACAAATTTTCAGGGGAAGTTGCTAGAGGCATGTCGATTTGTTGCTAAAAGTTGCTAAATGACGTTGTCATTGCGTGATGACGTCATTGCGTAATAACGTAAAACTGCGTCATTACGTATAATACACAATAACGTTGCTCAAGTTGACTGGCCATCTCTTCGAAAAATATGGTTTTACATTTGTTAGTTTAGATTTGTTTGTTTATCACATATTTGTATTTGTAAAAGTAATATAAACACAACACATTTTATATGATCAGATATTTTTATTTTTAAACAAAACACATTTAATTATTTAACAATTACACATTACACATTATTATACTATTACATTTTATTTATTTTCTTTTTATCTAGTAAACCTACACATTCTGAACAAGTATAGTTTTAAGCAGTGTATTGGTAGTTGGTTATTGTGCCTGGCTGCAAAAGTGCATTGTGAGTGATGTCAGCAGCAAGCTTGTGCACAGGCAGCAGCAGCCAGCCAACAATGATTTGCAATTTGCTGAAACTGCTGCTGGCCTGCTGCTGCCTGTGCACGAGCTGAGCGCCTGCTACTGACGTCACTCACAATGCACTTTTGCAGTCAGGCACGTGGGTTGTGAAAATCAGGTTTGTGTCATTTAGAGGGAAAATGCGTTTTAGCGTTTGAGTCACTTTTCAAAAGTTGCTAAAAGTTCCAAATACATTTTCTTTTAAAGTAGCTACATTTGTTGCTAGGTGCTGTTTGGAAAAAAAGTTGCCAGGGTACTCTAGCAACAAAATTGATAAATTGGCATCGTAAGCCAGGCCCAGCTCCAGCAACATTTTATCCCTGAATCCACTTGTTTAACAAGCAATGCCTCATTTTCACCTAATTCTCTCATTCTGAAAATTAACCACTTACTGTAGAGGGAAAACATTAGAAAACATAGTTCGTCAGCTAGTTAACTTGTTAACATTTCACACAGATTGCCAGGGTCCAGAAAGCAACTAAGGAGTCGTATACCAGTTAATACTATAGCGAATTGGTTAGGTTACTAATGTTAGCTCATCTGATGTTGTCGTTAGCTGTCTGACTTTGTGTAATGTCCAATGGCCGATGAGATTCAAAAGGATTTGACAGTAGATTGTCGATGTGATTCATGTTGAAAGTATGATCAGTCCAATCAAAGCTACGGTAGATTTGTGATTTGACGTCATTTTATCTGTGGCCAATGACCTTGAGCCTTCTTGGATGGGCACTTCCAATGTAAATCTATGGCAGCACCCAAGGTGGCTTGAATTGTTTTGCTCTCCCTGTAGATTTTGCTGTGACTTAGTGTCCCCATGAGTGAAAGCAACAAAGAGACCATGTTTGTATGCGGCTTTATTAACTCAATACATTTTTTTTACATTGTTTGTGAACTGATATGTCACACATATTAATGCCAAAATAATATGCAAAACAGGCAACAACAAAAATGAATAATAATAATAACTGCCCCACCTGCCCTGAATGATGGGTCGCCACTGCTTATGATATGGATGGAGGTCAGTTTATTTACAGTGTCAGCTGGCCCACTTTTGAACATACCTTTTAGTGTTGGATCTTCTACAGTACTGTATGTAGCTCAGTTCCTATTATTTTCACTTTTATGGGAGAAGTGTGTTGCTATTGGTAAGATTTGTTTATGTATAATATGGTTGTTCAAATAAACTCAAAAACAAAACAAAAATCTGTCTCTCCTGCATACTAGATAGTTCAGGTTTGTTCATATACAGACAGACACATGGAGACCATGTACTAGGATCGCCAAATGCATTCATCAGTGAGAGAAAGTCCATTTAGAAGATAATATATTTCTGATAAACTGGCAGTGAGAGAAATAGAATGGGAGTTCTGGGATGGGCTGGAGCTTTTAAAATATCTATTAAAGCCTAATGTTGGCCAAAAGTACTTGGCAGCATCGGGAGGTGACATTTAGAGATAACTAAATATGGTATTTATATTGCAGAGTAACTGCAGGACTGACAACTCTCATTCATTATTTGATATTTTTTGGGACTGTTGTTTGCCAGCTAAACCCCGACCTCATAATAGATTTCTATCAATATTTGCAAGCATAGTTCCCTCAAACGTTTGGATGAAAATCTGCGCTATGGAAGTACTCCATAGGTCCTGCTTTGATTATCTACTAACACACAGGGAAGGGGCAAATGCACTTTCATAGCTGACAATGTACTTCCAGAGCTAACATGAAGTCATCCCAAAGCCAGCCCATCAAGATGTACCATACGTACAGTACATGTCCCATGGCATGTCACACCACAGGCACCTACAGTGGAGAAGGTGGTGGTGGTGGGTGGTGGTACAGTATGGGCTGTTTGATTTCCACTCAGGCACTAGAGAAGTAATCAGGTCCCTTTCATGCTGGTTCTGGGAAGCTCCGGAGGCCATTTTGTGTGTCTGAGTAGAGGGAGTAGAGAGTCTGAGTGTCTCATCAACTGCGCAATCAGGTCTACAAGGTGAGTGAGTGGTCTGTGATATGAAGGAGGTCTAGCCCCTATTTCTACGTTTTTTTTATTGTCCATTTGGAATATTTCACACCACCACTTTTCTGTATAGGATCTTCTGTATCAATGATATGCTTACTATACTGTGTCCCAGTATTTGTACTTTTATACAGATGTAGGATCTTAATTTGATCACCCTGTTTCATGCAATGCCGGACATTTTCATCCTGTAGTGTATTTAGAAGTTTAAAAAGGCTTCCGAAGTTTGGATATTTCTTTTTTTCATTAATTATAATCTGTATATTAATTAACATGTCCTGTTGCTGCAGGATTATTTTCCTGCTGTAGCAAACTGGCGCAAAATATCCTACATGTGTATGTCTGATGTTTTATGATTGTCCTTTGACTCGGACAAAACACTGAGGAGACTGTTGAATGATCTCATATGGTCTCTACAGAGAATCACAAATGATACTGTATTTATAGAATTGGGGTTCATCTCCCATGGGCGTCAGCCAACTTACAGTGAGAATGAAATTCGTAAAAGCAAGTGGTTGTTAAAATGGTGTGCTGTGTTTTTCATTGTATACCAATTCCTCTTCACTTACAGCTTACTGTATGCGGCAGCGGAGACGTTTTCATAACTTCCCAGTGATTTCTGAGAGACAGGACTTAAACGGGGGTTTGACATGATTTTGCAGTGCATGCTGGTAGGATGTAACAGAGCTTTCTTGCTGTTCACTACTCTTCTAAATACCATGTCACAGGGGCCTTGTTAACCTGGCCTGCAAAGCGTCACATTGCATTACTCTAAGCTGCAGAACCGCACCTTCTTTTGGCATTTTACTCTGTTCAAGTATAAAACGTACATTCCCAACAGAGGGTAACATGAGTGTCATGACCAGAATATCCTTGTAAGCCTGAGGCCCATAAAGATTGAAATATAATGTAATGTACCATAGCTTTACATTGCACTTAGAGAACTCTTCATTGGACTTCACAGGGATTCCTGTTAGGAACAAATTGAGGACTACTTAAGCTAGTTCCTCCCAGCCCTGAGCGCCACACAGTGCTCTCCTGTGATGTGTGTGAATGGTGTTATCCAAATTAATGTGTAAACATACAGCTCTCAAGCTGCCATTTTCCATTGATCCACACAAGCAGCCATCCCTCCATGTGGCCTCTCCACTTCCCTTTATGAAGCTAAGGAAAACATTCTGTGGGGTTCCATTCTGAACAAGTTGTTTATGCACCGTTTCCTCTTTGTGTGGCTCCCAGTTCATGTAGAATATAGCTTTTCATTTCCACAGTGTAATGCTTTCATGCCCTACTAGATTTTTCTCTCCTTGATAAGTGTTTTCTTTTTTTCTTTGCATTTCCTTGGTGTAGCCTAGCAACAGGCTATAGAGCCAGTGGTTCAAGGCATAAATATGGTTTTGTGTTGAGGAGGAGCAAATGCCATGGTAAAGCATGAAACCACAGAGTCGTTTGTACATCTCAGTTGAAAGAAAGAAATAAATAAAAAAAGAGAGAAAGTGAAAAAGAAAGAAAGAAAGAAAGAAAGAAAGAGAAAAGGAAAGAAAGAAAGAAAAAAGAAAGAAAGAAAGAAAGAAAGAGAAAAAGAAAGGGGGTGCTTGGAGAGTTCACATTGTCAAGCTTTTCAGTGTTCTTATATAAAAGATGTAGGACTAAGGGACTTTAAGTCCCTGTAGAGTTCGGGGGAGAGATGAGCCATAATCTATGAAAGCATTGTGTCATGGGTGTGATAAAGCCTAACCTCTTTTCAGTGCTGAACTGTCAACTATACATACACCAACATTAACTTAACCGAAGGTTATTGTAAAGTGCATTAAAAAGTAGGTTTTAAAGCAGCTGTATTAATCTTTTTAAAGTAAAGAGACTGAGAGTGCAGGGGTTACCCAATCTTCTTTTTCCTGAAGGTCTTCCACCTCACAAATGTAGGGGGAATTTATTTAAAAATATTTTTTTCTATTATAAAATGGCACACAAACAAGTACAGTGCCCATCCTAATTCATAAGTGCTGCCTCTGATTGGTTTGCTAACCTAATGCAATGCTCCAGGCACCATGGCTTTTATGGAGGAGCTGGCGTGAATAGATTTCAGCCAGCAATATTAAACAGAGTGGTTTCTGGTATTGTGCTGGTAGGCTGGTTTCTATTGGTGAGGGGGTAGTAGTCATTCTGATTCTACATCTCAAGGGCTATAAAGGCAGTCTGCAGAGGTAAAGCCCTCACTCGTCAAACATTCAGAGATGATCCCAGGGAGGGACATCGTATCCTGGGTAATCTCCTGCTAACCCCCTCCTTACCTCGCCTTGGCTGGAGAGAGAAGCATCTGTACAGAAACACTTCTCACAATTCACAATGATCTCTATTGAAAACTCAAACCACTTGACAGGGCTCCTGTACTGTACATTGTGCCGGTGTGCATGTTGAATAAATGAACTGTAAGAAGTAAATGTTGAGAATCCTGTTCAGTTAAATGAGATCTCCAGAACCCTGTGGTTTAACAACTGATCCAGATGTACAGGCTCAGTGGCTGGAGGAGCACTAAGTCCTCCTCACGCAGGGTACCCACAGTTCCCCGTTCAGCTGCAGGCTCTATATTGTCTTAAAGTATATCATGTATACAGAGCCAAAGATAGGCCACCAGTCATGCTGCCTGCTACCACACAGATCTCTGTCAAGACTGTGTTTGTATGCTGCAAGGATGCTAGCCCACCACAGCGTATCTACTATCATCCAGCTAAATTGATCCTACTCCAGGGAAGGACCTTTCATCAACAATGAATGAGTCAATCTGAGTTTAGCTGGCACTAAGAATAAGGAATGATTCGAACACTTGACCTTGACTTTTCACTCCTCTGCTTTGTTTTGTGAGGCAATTTCATTGTTATTGACTATAGATGAAATGTATTGGAGTGAAACTAGAGAAAGTATGCTGTCTTACTGTAAGTACACGTTGATACTTTCACCGTTTTTTTCATGTGTTCTCATATGTTTCATCACTGTCTTATGGAGTTTGGCTTCTTCATCTTCCAAAAGTATGTGGGCGTGCCTTCAAGCTGTGCATGTAATCTTCAGTGCGAACATTAGCAAACGTTCTACAAAATGTTGAACTGTCTTTACTGTCATAACAATGCGTAACAATATTATAAACAGTAATACATGTTAGTGGTTAACAGAATGGTTACCAGTATCTTACTGTATGAGATAAGTAATATCTGTTAGAAAATATAGCCATGTTAAGTGTTACCAACCACACCAAGGCGAGGCTACATGGTGTCACTAAATAGTGTTGAAGTCTGAATATGTCACTGAGTTAATGGGCTACAGTGGAAGTGAGAAGTCTCCCACGTTCTGACGTTGAAACGCTACAGTGCCTAACTTCGGCACTCCTCGTTGTGCTGCTGAAGCACTGCCAAAGATAGCTCTGCAGACAGACAGACAAGCAGACAGATAGGCAGACGGACAGGCAGACAGGCAGGCAGACCAGTGTGACTTTATTATGCTGATTATCCTGGTGCTGAGACAGAAGCAAGAAGACATGTGAATGATTCAGCTGTTCACAGCTTTGACTGAGTGAATCCTTTGGATATGTACACCCACATGGTTTAGCACCTTTGAAATCAGATGGCACCTTATGATAATGTACGCATTTAGGGCTGAAGTAAAGTCATACCAGTGTATTATGAAATATACTGTATATGAAAGAGAGGTGAACGGTAGAGGCAATAGGACAGTTTCCACTGCATAGGGATTAACAATAAATTAACTGTCTGAGTCAATAGTGTTAGAGCCAGGCTTGAATCAGAATGCACATTTTCAAGCCTGGCTCTAACACTACTGATTCAGACAGTTAGTGTGTGTTAATTCATTGTTTATCAAACACTAAGTCATTTGTCAAACATTTAATGCAAACACTTAACACTTGTATATCATTAGCCTTTGAGGCTTAACATTAAATGCTTATTTGATATGTAAATGATGTTGGCTCAGATTAGCAGATTGGTTCCCTTTGTAATGGGTGTGCTTTGCTTTCTTGATTTAGCAACAAAGAATAAATCCATAAATGTGAGGAGAAAATTAGCCACTAGCTCCAATTTAGTCGGTACTAAATTGGTCCCCAGGGGTGTATGGGTTGTATTGTGCAAGGATGAGGATGTTCAAAGAGTGTCATGCTAAATGAAGATGGTTTTCTCATATGGCTTGATTTTAACTTGAAATATGGATATTTAACTTGGAAACTTTACAACATTTTCTCAGATCTTGAGTAGCTGATGTTAGAAGATTTTTTGAAGTAGAAAAAGAAAAACAGGCACCGATGGATTTAATATTCTTCAAAACCCATGATGAACCCTTTTAACATTCTTAGGTTGACATGCACAGCAGGAGAATGTCTAACCAGAAGTGGTGTGTTAATTTGTCTACCTGCTGACCCTCCAAAGGGTAACAGTATATGGACGTTCAGGGAACTCAGTTCCTCTAATATTCTTTCTGAGGAGGTTAGAGTCTTGGTTATGTTGTCCACCGGAACATGTGGTACAGCTGCTACTGTGAGAGCAAGGCAGAGCACTGGAATATATTTTCCATTAGCTTGTCAATCACTTTCCTTAGCCATGACCTTCCCTAGAAAAAAAACGCTTTAAAGGAACACGGTAGAAGCAGGCAGCATTCAGTATCCTTTTGTGTGTAGTCGAGAAGCTTGTTTTGTCAAATCAAAGTTTCCCAAACTACATTTTTGCTAACATCCCATGGTCCAGAGTTCACAGTCAACTTTCCATTCAGAGATTTTAATGCGTTGCCATCAGTCCTTCACCTGCAAGTTTGTCTCTGAATCTCTAGCAGGCTGTTTGATTAAGGCTACACCAGCATACATTCTATCTAAATCTAAAGGAAAATTATACAAATATAAAAGTAAATTTTATTTCCATTGCCAACTATGTAAAATAGCGTACATAAAGCCAATACATAAAAACATTGCAGCCTGCAGGTAGAAATTATCCTGATAAAAATAAATATCTGTCACGATCTTCATGCGGGACAGACCAAGGTGCAGCGAGGCATCCAGTATACATGTTATATTTATTAACATAAACGATACTCACGCAACTGGGCTAAACAATAAACAGAACGAAACGAAGATCGTAACATATAACATAGACTTACAACACACAGACGCTATGTCTAAACAATAACCCACGACATACTATTGAAAACTCCAAACATATATATGGTTCCCAATTAGAGACAACGACACTCAGATGCCCCTAACTGGAAACCATTACCCCAACATAGAACACCTAGAACTCAAAAAACCCTTAACCAAAACGAAACCTAAACACGCCAGCCTAAAACTCTGGCCTGGACGTGACAGTACCCCGGACTCCGACCGCGCCACAAAAGTCCATGGGGGGGTCTTCGGGTGGGTCTTTTGATCCCAGGTGGAGGCTCCGGTGCCGGCCGTGCTGACTTAATGTCACGCACCGGAGGCCCTGGGTTATTAACCAGAACTCTGGTGCGAGGAGCAGGAACCGGCCGTGATGGGTGCCGTGATAGGCTCATGACGAGCACTGGGACTCTGATGCAGGGAGCAGGAACCGGCCGTACTGGACTCACGAAGCGCACTGGGACTCTGGTGCGAGGAGCAGGAACCGGCCGCACTGGGCTCACGATGCTCACTGGTACTCTGGTGCGAGGATCAGGAGCCGGCCGCATTGGGCTCACGGCGCACTGGGACTCTGGTGCGAGGAGCAGGAACCTGCCGTGATGGGCTCATAACGAGCACTGGGACTCTGGTGCGGGGAGCAGGAACCGCCATACTGGGCTCACGATGCGCACCGGGACTCTGGTGCGAGGAGCAGGAACCGGCCGTACTGGGCTCACGATGCTCACTGGTACTCTGGTGCGAGGATCAGGAGCCGGCCGTACTGGGCTCACGAAGCGCACTGGGACTCTGGTGCGAGGAGCAGGAACCGGCCATACTGGGCTCACGATGCGCACTGGGACTCTGGTGCGGGGAGCAGGAACCGGCCATACTGGGCTCACGATGCGCACCGGGACTCTGGTGCGAGGAGCAGGAACCGGCCGTGCTGGGCTCACGACGCGCACTGGCACTCTGGTGCGGGGAGCAGGAACGGGCCGTGTAGGACTCATTACACGCACTTGGACTCTGGTGCGGGGAGCAGGAACGGGCCTTACTGGGCTCATGACGCGCACTGGGACTCTTGTGCGGGAGCAGGAACGGGTCGTACTGGGCTCATGACGCCGCGACTGGGACTCTGGTGCGGGAGCAGGAACGGGCCTTACTGGGCTCATGACGCCGCACTGGGACTCTGGTGCGGGGAGCAGGAACGGGCCGTACTGGACTCATGACGCGCACTGGGACTCTGGTGCGGGGAGCAGGAACGGGCCGTGCTGGATCCACGACGGGCACAGGAATCCTGGAGCGTGGAACAGGGACAGGACGTGCTGGGTCCATGACGGGCACAGGGATCCTGGAGCGTGGAGCCGGAACAGGACATGCTGGGTCCACGACGGGCACAGGGATCCTGGAGCGTGGAGCAGGGACAGGACGTGCTGGCTCCACGACGGGCACAGGGATCCTGGAGTGTGGAGCAGGGACAGGACGTGCTGGCTCCACGACGGGCACAGGGATCCTGGAGCGTGGAGCAGGGACAGGACGTGCTGGGTCCACGACGGGCACAGGGATCCTGGAGCGTGGAGCAGGGACTGGACGTGCTGGACTGAGTGGCGCTGGAATTTCGCGCACCGGCCTATGCATGCGCACTGGAGACACCGTGCGCACAACTGCATAGCACGGTGTCTGCTCAGTGCGACGCACCCTCCAACTCCCGGGTCTCTCGCTGCTTGGTCTTTTTATGGTGGGTTATTCAGTCACGATCTTCATGCGAGACAGACCAAGGTGCAGCTAGGCATCCAGTATACATGTTATATTTATTAACATAAACGATACTCACGCAACTGGGCAAAACAATAAACAGAACGAAACGAAGATCGCAACATATAACATAGACTTACAACACACAGACGCTATGTCTAAACAATAACCCACAACATACTATTGAAAACCCCAAACATATATATGGTTCCCAATTAGAGACAACGACACTCAGCTGCCCCTAATTGGAAACCATTACCCCAACATAGAAATAGAACACCTAGAACTCAAAAAACCCTTCACCAAAACGAAACCTAAACACGCCAGCCTAAAACTCTGGCCTGGACGTGACAATATCCTATGAATTACATTGGCTACACATGGCCTGTCTGCAACGAACTTGAAACATTGTATCAACTATCAACTGTGTGTTCAGAAACTCGTGCTAGCAAACTTGAAGCATAGTATAAAATATTCTGGTCCCGAACCTCCCGAGTGGAACAGCGTTCTAAGGGACTGCATCGCAGTGTTGTGGCGTTACTACAGCCTGGGGTTCGAAATTGGGGAGAACATTTTAAAATATATATAACTAAATATTCTGTGCCGATGAGCTTGGGACAGACACAGCTGTAGGCTATTAGCGCAAGGTATTAGAAGTAATCAGGTATTTTATGACATTTCCACTGGATCAGAGCTTTACATTTTTCACTTTCATGCAGAGTGTTTATCGAAAGGGAAAGAGATGGAAATATTCTTCAAATACTTTGAGGAACTTTTGTCATTCTCAATTGATTCTAAAAACAGACTTCATTTACGTGCTGTTTGAGGTGAAAAAATTACTTTGAGAAGCTCCACAGCTCATTAGTGGTGGTGAGTTAAGACAATCAGAAATACTATCAGACATCCCCAAATGGGAACATTTATAGGCCTACATTTGTGCCCAGGCCAGGTAGACTAGTCCAAATTCTATACTTCTACATTGACAGGAGCGTTTCTTGTCACGTCCAGGCCTGAGTCCAGGCTGGCGTGTTTAGTTTTGTTTTTGGTTTAGGAGGGTTTTGAGTTCTAGGTGTGTTTTTCTATGTTGGGTTAATGGTTCCCAATTAGAGGCAGCTGAGTGTCGTTACCTCTAATTGGGAACCAAATATATATGTTTGTGGTTTTCAATGGGGTTTTGATGGTTATTGTTTGTTCATAGTGTAAGTGTTTAGTATATGTTATGTTCTATGTTACGATCTTCGTTCGTTCTGTTTATTATTTTCCCAGTTACGTCGAATAATTAAATATGTATAATGGAAGCATCGCTGCGTCTTGGTCCGTCCCTTATCGAAGATCGTGACAGAATAACAAGGCGTCCTGGACATGGGAAGAGATATTGGCTGGAAAGGGACCCTGGACCCAGCCTGGGGAGCATCGCCGTCCCAAAGAGGAGCTGGAAGCAGCGGCGGCGGAGCGGCGCTATTACGAGGCTAAATATGGAGCATGGAACCCAGAGAAGGAGAGATATGCTGGAAAACGCCTGGCTAGGAAGCCCGAGAGGCAGCCCCCCCAAAAGAATTTGGGGGGGCACACGGGGAGGTTGGCCGTTTCAGGGTGGACTCCTGAGCCAACTCCTCATGCTTTATGGAGGGAGCGTCGCACTGGTAAGACACCATGCTATGCAGTGATGCGCACGGTGTCTCCAGTGCGCGTTCACAGGCCGGTGCGTGAAATTCCAGCTCCCCTCATCTGTCGGGCTAGGTTGAGTGTGCAGCCTGGAAGAGCGCTCCTAGTCTCCGGTGCGCCTCTTCGGACCTGGATATCCTGCACCGGTTCTGCGTGCAGTGTCTCCGGTGCGTGTCCACAGCCTGGTGTGCGACATTCCAGCTCCACTCATCTGTCAGGCTAGGGTGAGTGTGCTACCTGGAAGAGTGGTGCCGGCTCTGCGCGCTAAGTCTCCAGTGCACCTTCTTGGACCGAGATATTCTGCGCCGGCTCTGCGTACGGTGTCTCCGGTTTGCACCCACAGCCCGGTGCGCGACATTCCAGCTCCCATCATTTGTGAGGTGAGGGTGAGTGAACAGCCGGGTACAAGGGTGCCGGCTCCGCGCACCAGGCCCCCTGTACGCTTAGAGAGCCCAGTACGTCCAGTCCCTGCTCTTCTGCGCACCAGGCCCCCTGTGTGCATAGAGAGCCCAGCACGTCCTGTCCCTGCTCCGCGCATCAGGCCCCCTGTACGCATAGAGAGCCCAGCACGTCCTGTCCCTGCTCCCCGCACCAGAGTTCCAGTGCGCATCGTGAGTCCAACACGGCCCGTTCCTGCTCCCCGCACCAGAGTTCCAGTGCGCATCGTGAGTCCAACACGGCCCATTCCTGCTCCCCGCACCAGAGTCCCAGTGTGCATTGTGAGTCCAGCACAGCCCGTTCCTGCTCCCCGCACCAGAGTCCCAGTGCGCATCGTGAGTCCAGCACAGCCCGTTCCTGCTCCCCGCACCAGAGTCCCAGTGCGCATCGTGAGTCCAACACGGCCCGTTCCTGCTCCCCGCACCAGAGTCTATGTTACGATCGTCGGTCGTCCTGTTTATTATTTTCCCAGTTACGTCAAATAAATAAATATGTATACTGGAAGCATCGCTGCGTCTTGGTCCGTCCCTCAACAAGATCGTGACAGTTTCAAACAAAAGACGCTGAATAAATTGACAAAACTCGAAATGGAAAGAAATAAACAGTGTAGCATAGGTTGTGAGTTCTGACTGTAATAATAATATATTCAATGCATTAACAGAAATTACCGTAACCTAACAAACATTGCAGATTATAAATGATGGGAATTAACAGTAAATGTAGGTTACTAATGGTGATATACAGTACCAGTCAAAAGTTTGGACACACCTACACATTCAAGTTTAAAAAAAATATTTTTACTCATTTCTACATTGTAGAATAACAACTATGAAATAACACATATTGAATCATGTAGTAACCAAGTGTTAAACAAATCAAAATATATTTATATTTTTTATTCTTCAAAGGTGCCACCCTTTGCCTTGATGACAGCTCTGACAGCTTCTCTCAACCAGCTTCACCTGGAATGCTTTCCAAAATTCTTGAAGGAGTTCTCACATATGCTGAGCAACTGTTGGTTGCTTTTCCTTCACTCTGCAGTCCAACTCATCCCAAACCATCTCAATTGGGTTGAGGTTGGGTGATTGTGGAGGCCAGGCCATCTCCATCACTCTCCTTCTTGGTCAAATAGCCCTTACACAGCCTGGAGGTGTGTTTTGGGTAATTGTCCTGTTGAAAAACAAATGATAGTCCCACTCAAACCAGATGGGATGGCGTATGGCTGCAGAATCCTTTGGTAGCCATGCTGGTTAAGTGTGCCTTGAATTCTAAATAAATCACAGACAGTGTCACCAGCAAAGCACCCCCACTCCATCACACCTCCTTCTCCATGCTTAATGGTGGGAACGACGCATGTGGAGATCATCCGTTCACCTACTCTGCTTCTCACAAAGACACGACGGTTGGAACTAAAAATCAAACATTTTGACTCATCAGACGAAAGGACAGATTTACACCGGTCTAATGTCCATTGCTCTTGTTCCTTGGCCCAAGCAAGTCTCTTCTTCTTATTGGTGTCCTTTGGTAGTGGTTTCTTTTCAGCAATTCGACCATGAAGGCCTGATTCACGGAGTCTCCTCTGAAGAGATGTGTTTGAGATGTTTGTTACTTGAAGTCTTTGAAACATTTATTTGCAATCTGAGGTGCAGTTAACTCTAATGAACCTCTGCAGCAGACGTAACTCTGGGTCTTTCTTTCCTGTGGCGGTCCTCATGAGAGCCAGCTTCATAGCGCTTGATGGTGTTTGTGACTGCACTTGAAGAAACGTTCGAAGTCCTTGAAATGTTCCGGATTGACTGACCTTTATGTCTTAAAGTAATGGTGGACTGTAGTTTCTGTTTGCTTATTTGAGCTGTTCTTAACATAATATGGACTTGGTCTTTTACCAAATAGGGCAATCTTCTGTATACCACCCCTACCTTGTCACAACACAACTGATTGGCTCAATTAAGAAAGAAAGAAATTCCACAAATGTACTTTTAACAGGGCCCACATGTTAATTGAAATGCATTCCAGGTGACTACCTCGTGATGCTGGTTGAGAGAATGCCAACAGTGTGCAAAGCTGTCATCAAGGCAAAGGGTGGCTACTTTGAAGAATCTCAAATATAAAATATATTTTGATTTGTTTAACACGTTTTTGGATACTACATGATTCCATATGTGTTATTTCATAGTTTTGATGTCTTCATTATTATTCTACAATGTAGAACATAGTAAAAATAAAGAAAAACCCTGGAATGAGTAGGTGTGTCCAAACTTTTGACTGGTACTGTATGTAATGGGGAATTGATAGACACAGCAAACAATGCACACAATGAAGTTATGAAACAATAAATATCCACAAAATGGCGGGAGAGAGCGCATTCTGGAAAGAGCCGTGCCTTGTGCTTCTGAGCCACAATCCCCATATTCTTGGACCGTGGAATCCCTGCGGCCTCCTCAATGGATTAGTCCACACAGACAGGCGCAAATCAGATAGTTGTCTCGTGTGCTATGAAAAAAATATATATATTTGCAACTGCTCGTCTAAAAAAGAAATGTGTTTTCAATACAGACCCCTTTTGTCATACAGTATTCCATATAAGGCACCCAGACGTTCTGAATGTTTCACAGTATACCCTTAATCTTGTAATAAATTAAATCTAGTGATGCATAACTTGACATTTCTGCCATCCATTGTGACATTCTGGGAGGATAACCAACCTTCCAATTAATGGCAATGCATTTCTTAGCCGCTATAAATGCTAGGTTACACAGTTTATTCTGATAAGTCTCCAGTATCAACATTTCCAAGCAAACAAAAACAGGGAGAAGGGAGAATCTGTAGATATATTGATTTAAAAAAAAACATACTCTTTGCCTGAATTCAGCCAGCCTTGACAAGATCATAACACACGCAAATATGTCTCCTTTTGTGTTTTACACCTCCAGCAGAGGAATTTCATTTCTGAGTGCATGATATTCATTTTCACTGGCATGTTCTATGGATGGTCTTAAGTTGCAGTAATTTATGTCTGAGATTATATGAACATGACTGCACATTCAAACATATCTGTATGCTTTCATCTTCGTCAATAGTGTCTCCCAGGTCTTCCTCACATTTTTGTCTGTCATGTTTTGTGTCATCGGGAAAATACTTTATCAACCCTTGATACCATCGGGAATTCAACTTTAGAGGTTTGTCAGACTTTCTTAAAATAGTTTAAATCTTTGAAGCTTTAAGAATGATGGAGGCCACTGTGTTCTTGGGGACCTTCAATGCTGCAGAGATGCTGAAATGTTTTGGTACTCTTCCCCAGATCTGTGCCTCGACACGATCCTCTACGACTTCGTGGCTTGGTTTTTGCTCTGACATGCACTGTCAACTGTCGGACCTTATATAGACAGGTGTGTGCCTTTCCAAATCATGTCCAATCAATTGAATTTACCGCAGGTTGTAGAAACATCTCAAGGATGATCAATGGAAACAGGATGCACCTTAGCTCAATTTCGAGTCTAATAGCAAAGGTTCTGAATACTTACCTAAATAAGGTATTTCTAAATTTGAAAAAATTTCAAATAACTTGTTTTCGCTTTGTTATTATGGGGTATTGTTTGTAGTTTGCTGAGGGTTTTTATTTATTTAATCCATGTTAGAATAAGGCTGTAACCTAACAAAATGTGGAAATAATCAAGGGATCTGAATACTTTCCGAATGCACTGTATTTCTATCGAGGGTGAGATTGAATTTTCCCCCTTGCCTAATATGTTATGAGCTTTTTCCATCAATTCACAAGAGTCAGCATTGCAATTAAATGTGTGTAATTACATCTGTAAATCCACAGTGTGCGTACTTGCCGCCTGCCTGTTTTTGCAAGAGTGTGTTCCGGTATGACTAATGAAATCAATATTCCATGTAATCAGCCAAGGGACAGAGATAAACACAACTGATCCCCAGTTACTGTCAGTCATTCAGTCAATAAGTCAGTCAGTCAGTCACTAAGTCAGTCAGTCACCAAGTCAGTCATTCAGTCAATAAGTCAGGCAGTCAGTCAGTCACTAAGTCAGTCTGTCAGTCACCACGTCAGTCATTCAGTTAGCCAGTCACTCAGTCACTAAGCCAGTCAGCCAGTCAGTCAGTCAGTCAATCAGTCACTAAATCAGTCAGCCAGTCAGTCAGTCAGTCAATCAGTCACTAAGTCAGCCAGCCAGTCAGTCAGTCAGTCAACCAGTCAGTCAGTATTCCACCAGTGACCTGACAATGACCTGTAATTAGTCATTCCAGAACAGACACAGAGAGAGAGAGAGAACCATAAAGCATGTGGCCCCTCCACTCCAGCAGAGCACAATTCAGTGCTGTGCCGACTGACGTGGGCATCGGCCACAAATCCTCTTTATTCCTCCATGAATTCACCTGGCTGTGCACATCCTGTCATGACCGAGGTGTGGGCATGTAACAGCTCCCTCAGCCACATCCTGTTAGGACCGCAGTGTGGGCATTTCATAGCTCCCCCAGCCACATCCTGTCAGGGCCGTGGTGTGGGCATGTCACAGCTCCCCAGCCACATCCTGTTAGGACCGCAGTGTGGGCATTTCATAGCTCCCCCAGCCACATCCTGTCAGGGCCGTGGTGTGGGCATGTCACAGCTCCCCAGCCACATCCTGTTAGGACCGCAGTGTGGGCATTTCATAGCTCCCCCAGCCACATCCTGTCAGGGCCGTGGTGTGGGCATGTCACAGCTCCCCAGCCACATCCTGTCAGGGCCGCGGTGTGGGCATGTCACAGCTCCCCAGCCACATCCTGTCAGGACCAAGGTGTGGGCATGTCACAGCTCCCCAGCCACCTCCTGTCAGGACCGCGGTGTGGGCATGTCACAGCTCCCCCAGCCACATCCTGTCAGGACCAAGGTGTGGGCATGTCACAGCTCCCCAGCCACATCCTGTCAGGACCAAGGTGTGGGCATGTCATAGCTCCCCAGCCAATAGCAGGACTATGTGGGAGGAAAAGGCCGAATGTTAGAGAAAATCCATATTATAAACATAATCAAAATTCGATTTAGTTTACGTGCAAGGCCATAAAGGGCCGCTAATGTGGTTCTGAACTAAAAGGCAGAACCATTGAATGACTCCAGACAGGGCAACAGTGTGGGATGGTTCTGTTACAGATCTGTCATCCATCTAGCCATTTGACATTAGAGACAGGTTATAGATTTTACAGTCCCCCAGCTGATATGTTGTGATACCTTTTAGGTACGTTCAATGCTTTAGACAGGCCCACTTCTTTGTGTGAAAATAAACCAGCTAAATTTCCCCCTCTGTGTGCTGTGGCAGGCTGGTTGTGCTCCCAGACGTTTGTCTGGTTCAGGTGTCAAATGGAAGGCGGGGTGCAGAGAGTGCCGGGCGAGGGAGGGAGGGGACGTGACAAGGCTCCTCGGCTCAGTCCATTTAGCGTGTTGATGTTCATTAGCATGGAGCATGGGCCCTTCCCTCTCCTGAGGGAGCATGCTGTGCTGTGCTGTGCTACCAGATGTCCCTGATACTGGAAACAAACAGCTATGCTCTGCTCAGCTCATCCTGCCTGAGATACAACCAGCAGCAGCAGATAACACTCTAGCCTGTGTCTACAGTATGTGAGCTCTGCCCCTGCTTGGTGGAGGTAAGTCCATTTTGAAGAGGAAATGGCAATGAAGCGTGTCTTTACTCTCTATTCAAGTTAAGGATGTGTCAGACATTTTAGTATTTTCACATTCAGAAAGAAAGTCCTTTCTCCTAATCATAATCTTTATTCAAAACCATCCAATTTCAGTTCATGATTGGAGGGGACTGATGGGAAATGGAGTCTCTCCTTCAGGCAGTAAAGTAACACCCCTTCTCTCACCTCTCCTCTTCACTCCTCCATCAGTCTCATCTGACACAGATCCCCACACTTAATCTGTAGACCTTGAGTGCCGAAGTTTGGAGATTTAATGCCTTGCCTTTTTCTTTTGTAGCTAGCAGATGTATAAATCACAGTAAACAGTGGACAACGATCCACTGTGGGTTCCTGTGGGTGAAATGTATTTCTGCGAGAGGGGACAGCAGACCGGGCCAGATTTATCTACGTGCTAATGTCTACTCTCTATGATTGAGGTCTATAACTTCCTGATATTACCTCTTAAATCAGAGTATATTTTACAGTTCCCTGGAATGTTCCTGGTTAAATTGTGGGGTATGTCAAGTATATCATTTCTATGTTACAGTCTCTGAACATTTTACACAACCACTTTTTGGAGAGGAGAAGCTCTAGCCTCCCAGAATAAGGAGGTATTTGGCAATATGACACAGTGTCATAGAGTTCGCCAGATTTCATTCTATTTTAAAGCAGGGAGAACACATGCATTGCCATGGTAGATATCCTGTTGTGAATGTCCATTGCCACACACAGACAATGACTAATCACTAATAAATGACATAGATAAAGATAGGCAAAGATTGAGGCCTCATTCACGGCAGTGCAGTATCAGTTTGAATGGCCATGGGGTCTGAAGTGGTCATTATGTAACACATACATATACATTAGACTTGCATTTGGTAGTTTGAATAATATCATTCAGAAGTGCAATTCAACTGTATGCAGAAAAAGTAATGAAACCGCAATGAAGTGGGCTATTCTGATCCACAGCCCATACAGCCACAGTAGGAAGGGAAGAGAAGGTGTGGCTGAGTGGGAGGAGGTTAATCATACATTTGAATGTTGATTTGAATTGATAACACTCCACTGCTTCACGTTGTACAATGCATTGTTGTCCTTCATTGTTGAACAAGACACCTTTTAACAGAATAGCTCTAATGGAATTGTATTGAATACGACAGTAGTCACTCTGTAGTGGGTCACTCTTTGATCATGGACATCTATAGTAGCTTCTATGTAGAAGTTGACAAATGCAGTCTTGCTTCATCCCTATATTTCTGGCTGCAAATGTTACCCGAGTTCTTAAAGTGTTTGTGACTTTGAATACACTGTACATTACAATGCTACTACCGGTCTCCTGCTCTGTGATTTAATCAGAAGGCAGTCACTGCTCTGATAGCTCTGATTGGCTCAAAGAAGGGGTCTGGGGATCATTGTTTTAAGAGGCTGTGATTGGCTTGTTTCCAGACTCCAGAGCTGGCGAGGGGGCGCCACAGAAGATAGACCACGCTGTCATCGGAGGCGTGGTTGCCGTGGTGATGTTCGCTATCCTCTGTGCACTCATCGTCCTGGGGCGCTACTTCGCCAGACACAAAGGTATAACGGCTCACCTGGGTCCCCTGGCTGTTACAATGCTTCCACTGGCTTGAGATGAACTGGTGTACACTATCATTGATAATTCACCTAGAAGTGGACTAGCTGTAGGAATTCATTATCATCCATTTAAGTCCAACAGGGGTGTTCATAAAGTTGTTAATTCGTTGCAGGCACCTACTTCACACATGAAGCCAAAGGGGCAGACGACGCAGCAGATGCAGACACGGCCATCATTAATGCAGAGGGGGGACACAACAACACGGAAGAGAAGAAGGAGTACTACATCTAATGTTGAGAGGCCAGGGGGGTGTTATGGTGGGGGGTCCTGTAGGAGCACTATATCTAACTCTGAATGGTCCGGAGGGGGTGGGGGAGAGGTGGAGGAGGAAAGGTGCAGCTGAGGAGGAAAGAGAGGTGGGGAATGGATAAGAGAAAAGGAGAGGAATGATGAGAATTGAAGAGGAGAGGAAGATTGGAGTGGATGAGTAGTGGGAGGCTTCATTGCTTCGTCGTGGATTCTCCCATCCAACCTCTCCTGGACTGCTGGGGCCCATTCTGTACAGTTCAATTATTTTACAGACAATTTTGTGCCTTGTTCTATTTCTTTTGTAATTGTTGTTTTCTCCCCTGTTGACTCCACCAGTTCCTTTTTGCTGCAGTTAGCTTTTAGAGGAGATGACACAGCACTTCTTCTCTTGTTGTCCTGCAGCTCTATCTTAGCTTGTGTACCAGGCTTTAGAAGCACCCTCTCTCTCGCTCTCTGTGTCTCTCTCTATGCTGTGTACTGTAGAAGCAGCCAACAATACATTTTTGAAATTTCCAGCTGAAACCTATTGTAAACAACTCTTATCAATATCAAACTATACTGTCCCTCTTAACTCAGTCGTAAATATGACCTCTCCTGCTGTATCAGACATCCTGAAACATCACTTTTATTTTCATTCTGTGGTAGTTGCTGCCATGGTCATAAGCCTTGTTGAGTTGTGTTGTCTTAACTGTTACGCTAGGAGGTTCAAACCTCTTAATGAGGTCACTAGGTGTGGAGTTAAGGTCACAATATGGTTTCCTCTGGGTCATCATACTCATACCCTCATTGATCAGTAAATGACCATGTAATAGGATGCTTGTACATGTGTTAAAATACAGTGCATATATTACCCAGTATTTTCAACACAGGTTCAATTCCAGTTGAAAGAATGCTCTTCTACAGATAAACAAGTTAAATTGTGTTATTATATACTGAATTTAATATATTGAATGTATATTTAGAAACCTTACAAGGACCTTCAAACCCTATTTTATTGCTGTCTTAGGCCAGGGATTATCATCTGGATTCAGCCGCGGGCCAATTTCTTCTTGAGCGGGTTGGGGGGGCCGGAACATAATAAAAAAAATACTTTCAGACTGCAAATTGACCGCAAGAAGCACAAAAATATATAATATTTCACTAAAACATAATAATTTCAAACTTTGTTTACATATGGGGGGGACATTGCTCTGCATAGGGGGCTGTCTTTTGGATGTGAGGTTAAAACAGGTCTCCTGCCTCTGTGGTCATTCAAAATCCCATGGCATTTATTGTAAGAGTAGGGGCCACCTAATCATCCCCCGGCATTGCTAATTGGGATCCTATTTTCTAAATTAAAATCACTTGAAGCTGATTTCCTGGAATTTTTATAGTCAGTCTTATGTCCAACAATGAAAATCCCCCAAATATATATATTTTTATTATTTTTCATTTTATGCTCAGAAAACTTGGAGGGTACAAATTAAACCACCTGCGGGCCAAATTCAGGCCGCAGGCTGCCAGTTGGGGAACCCTTCCTTTAACTAGTCTGTTGGCTCAGGTTGCTATTGAGAGGAATATACTGTATCTCAATATGAAAGGGAAGAAAATATGTTACTTATACTTTAGATTTAAGATGTTTTAATTGTAATGACGTCTAATTAAAAAATCTTCTCAGTCTCTATTTTTCAAACATTAGCTAGTACACTATTCTGTATGTATTATTTTGACTGCCATTGTATATTTTATGGATATTAGGATACACTTTTATATAATTGTTGCATTACTTAATGTTTTGTTTTCAAATTAGAAATGTAACAGAACATGGTTATTGCTCAATGAGCATTCCTAATGGTGTCTGTGAATAATAAGTTATTGAAGATCCCCCTAGAAGTTTTGAATGGGGAATGAGTAGCATTGTTTCCATTTCTGCCATGTTTCCGCTTTTGAAGTAAATGTACAGATTGCTGTGGAATCCTTGTAATGCATATTGAAGTTCCTGCTTTTATCTTTCCATGGTGCATTAGTCAATTAATTTATTGGATATATCAGTGTGACTGGCAAAACAACTCCAAATACATGAATAAAAAAGGACAGCCACTACCTTCCTTGTTTTTAAATATATCAGAATGGTGACATAAAAAGAGTGAAGGACTGAATTCAGTGCCTTCCTTTATTTAAAGGGTATACAGTACGATGGCAACGGTGTCATACTATATCTTAGTATATGAATCTCTTGCTACCTTACACCAGTAGTGGTAGTCTCACTCTCTATTCACATGTAACTCATAAATCAGACTGTACTAAGAACTGGAATAACAAGCTAGAGTTCTTTTCAGGTTGTATAAATAATTGGAATCATAACAGAATGATATGGCAGCTTCTATTGAAAAACAGCTCCCCATAACAAACACGCTAAGTAGTATTAATGATTTTATTTACGGGTGATCTATTTCTGTCCGTTGAGAATTGGCAAGGTAGCCAAAATAGTTTATTTAATTTATTTGCTAAATACATTTTGGTTGTAGTTATATGGTTATTGTATTAGGTATGTACTGTATTGTGGTCAAGGCTCACCACACTTTTTGGAAAGATAAAACATGCGAAACAGCACCGGAAATCTGATGTTTATTTAATTGAATTGCTTGAGTGTGAAGCAGAAGATAACCGATACCAGTATAACAAATAGACATTTGCAAATCAATATTAATCTCAAAGCTTATCGATTAGTTCTGAACGTGCTTTTTCTGGATCCAATTGAAGTGATCGCTGTAGAGATTCGTATGAAGTGTGGTTTTGTTTTCAGTATACACTCAGTGGCCAGTTTATTGGGTACACCACCTGTTCACGAAAATGGTTTCGCTCCTACATACAGTGAGTCACGTGGCCGTGGCTTGCTATATAAAGCAGGCAGATAGGCATTGAGACATTCAGTTACTGTTCGATTGAACGTTAGAACGGGAAAAACTAGTGACCTAAGCGACTTTGAGCATGGTATGTATTTCAGAAACGGCCGGCCTCCTGGGCTTTTCACGCACAACAGTGTCTAGGGTTTACCGAGAATGGTGAGACAAACAAAAACATTCAGTCAACGGCAGTCCTGTCGACAAAAACAGCTTGGTGGAAGGAGAATGGCATGAATCGTGCAAGCTAACAGGTGGGCTACAAACAGGCAAATAGCGGCGCAGTACAACAGTGGTAGGCCGTCATTGTAAATAAGAATTTGTTCTTAACTGACTTGCCTAGTTAAATAAAGGTAAGAAAAAGGGGTTTGCAGAACGGCATCTCAGAACGCACAACTCGTCGGTCCTTGTCACAGATGGGCTATTGCAGCAGACTACCACACTGGGTTCCACTCCTTTCAGCTAAAAACAAGAAGAAGCGGCTCCAGTGGGCACGCGATCAGCAACACTAGACAATTGAGGAGTAGAAAAATGCCTGGTGTCAGTGGTACAGGCTGGTGGCGGTGGTGTAATGGCATGGAGAATGTTTTTCTGGCACACATTCGGTCCCTTGATACCAATTGAGCAACGTTTCCATGCCCCGAAGAATTCAGGCTGATATGAAGGCCAAGGGGGGTCCGACCCAGTACTAGATGAGTGTATCTAATAAACTGGCTACTGAGTGTATTTGATATGTAGTCCATGTGTTTCCACTTTCTCAGGTTCATGTTGAATCTTGTGTTTTGCATCTCAGGTGAAATGCAAAGCGAAGGCCCCCCAAGAATACTACACATTTCAGAAAGGTATAAAATCACAAGATATATATTTTTTTCTCAGTTGTATATGTTGTGTTCTTAATATATGGTGCACTGTTAAATGTTACATATTATTTTGTATAGACCTAGTTCACAAAGAAAGAAGTAGAGTTATTAATCAGACAATATCACTTGTACAGTCGGTGTCCACTAAAATACAAGGGTTGTTATTTATAAAACCTTATATCCACAGTAAAATGTATCGTCTGTTTTTTCCCCAGACATAAAGAACATGTAATCACCAAACAAAATGGAGACTAAGGGCTCTATTCAATCTGTATTGTTACAGATTGTGCAATATAAATGTAAAGGTTTCAATCATGCTGTAACGCTGAACTTCTGCAATACGGATTGAATAGAGCCTTAGATAGCAACTATTTACTCTCTAATGGTGTATTAACATCCTGGGTAGGATGCATGTCAGTCACATTTACAGATGTTTTCAAACAACAGGTGGTATATTTGCAGTGGTTAAGTTTTCTGATTAACCCCCCAACATTTCTTTGATGTTTGGATGGAGAACATGTTTGATGCCTAGAACGTTTGGTTGTTCATTGCCCCAGTTAGTTGTTTTGAGGTCAAATCTTTAGTCTCTCTGTACCTGGGCAACAATTTCTGTGTAGTAAAGAAAGGTTTCCTCATGTTCCCATACATATTTTGTATTGGTTCATAAAACATTTTTACAAAAAAAATCTGAAGAGTACTTGTCTTAATAAAAATATATTAATGTTAAATGGGCTGTATCGTCTTTTACCTGATATTTCTATTGTCAAGAACTTCTAACACGGTTCAAGCCATGAAGGTGGTTACCATCCGATTCCTACTCTGTGCTGTGACAGTAGTCATTCCCTTGGTCCTGCACTGTTACTCCTGGTGTGGATATAGTTTTTGTATTTGTACTTCAACTTTGCTTCAAAATCCTCTATTCAACTCAACCTCTAAATCCAGAGCTTTTGATATTTCTTAAATATTGTACCCTGCTTGGTCTCTCAATTGAAACTGAGCAGGGTATTTAATCGCAATTAGCTGTGATGTGGTGAGTGATCTACTGTAGATGTTAGTGATCCTGATTGAATTTGTATTTTTTTCATAGCTCAACTCCACACACATTAAGATATCAGACACAGCCTTTGGATGTTAACATTGATTTGAGAAATTGATAGGCATGTTCAAGAACAGGACCTAATTTATTAGCATGTAGAATTCTGTCTTCATAATTGTCACAGCAGCCTTTTCCCATTATTTGAAGTGATCCCAGCTAAAGGTCAGCAGCATTATTCAAGCTTTAATGGAAATGTTTTAACCTTAGAAACCATACATTTCTCTCCACTATCCACAGGATCAGGAAAATGTAACACCCCCTATTGTGTTAAATGTCTGATCATTTAATGTTGTACATTTATTATATAATCTCTACACTACACATCTCTAAGTTCTCTACACTACACTCTACATCTAAGTTCTCTACACTACACATCTCTAAGTTCTCTAAACAATTATGAAGAGTTTGCCTGCAACCTACCCTAGTGTGGAAATAACAAACAATCTGATCTAAACATGGTATGAGCTCACAATCATGTGAAAATATTTATAATGCAAATGATGACATATGAATGAACATATGCACACTGTAAGTATACACACGGATAGCATGAAACAGAGTGCACAGGTACATGAATGGATGAATGTTACGGTATGATGTTTCATTAATATATTTTTTTATTTCACCTTTATTTAACCAGGTAGGCCAGTTGAGAACAAGTTCTCATTTACAACAGCGACCTGTCCAAAATAAAGCAAAGCAGTAAAACAAAAACAATAACACAGAGTTACACATAAACAAATGTACAGTCAATAACACAAAAAAGAAAAATAGAAAAATGTACAGTGTGTGCAAATGTAGAAGAGTAGGGAGGTAGGCAATAAATAGGCCATAGAGACAAAAATAATTACAATTTAGCATTAATACTGGAGTGATAGATGTGCAGATGATGATGTGCAAGTAGAGATACTGGGGTGCAAAAGAGCAAGAGGGTAGTTAATAATATGGGGATGAGGTATTTACAGATTGGCTGTGTACAGGTACAGTGATCGGTAAGCTGCTCTGACAGCTGATGCTTAAAGTTAGAGAGGGAGATATAAGACTCCAGCTTCAGAGATTTTTGCAATTCCTTCCAGTCATTGACAGCAGAGAACTGGAAGGAAAGGCGGCCAAAGGAAGTGTTGGCTTTGGGGATGACCAGTGCAATATACCTGCTGGAGTGTGTGCTACGGGTGGGTGTTGCTATTGTGACCAGTGAGCTGAGATAAGGCGGGGCTTTACTTAGCAAAGACTTCTAGATGACCTGGAGCCAGTGGGTTTGGCGACGGATGTAGTGAGGGCCAGCCAAAGAGCATACAGGTCACAGTGGTGGGTAGTATATGGGGCTTTGGTGATAAAACGGGTGGCACTGTGATAGACTACATTCAGTTTGCTGAGTAGAGGGTTGTGGGCTATTTTGTAAATGACATTGCCAAAGTCAAGGATCGGTAGAATAGTCAGTTTTACGAGGGCATGTTTAGCGGCATGAGTGAAGGAGGCTTTGTTGCGAAATAGTTCGCCGATTCTAGATTTCATTTTGGATTGGAGATGCCTAATGTGTGTCTGGATGGAGAGTTTACAGTCTAACCAGACACCTAAGTATTTGTAGTTGTCCACATATTAAAATGCTGTTAGTTCTTTTTAAACGTTCCATTTTAATTTGTAATGCCATGTTTAAGTGTAATTAGCACAGTGTGGAAATTGAGAGTGAATGTGTCAGTGCATGGCTTGTTTAGTTGGCAAATTTATTGATTAAGATTGATGGCATGTATCACTTTTCTTGGCTGCGGTCTAATTAAATTATGTAAGTATAAATAGGTGCATGTGTGTGAGCAGAGACAGAGACAGCTAGGGGCGACAGGTTCTGACTGCTAGCGTAATTCCAGGTATTGTCTAACCAAACATGTACAGCCAGTGGAGGCTGCTGAGGGGAGGACGGCTCATAATAATGTCTGGAACGCAGTGTATGGAATAGCATCAAACACATGGAAACCATGTGTTTGATACCATTCCACCTATTCCGCTCCAGATATTAACACAAGCCTGTCCTCCCCAATGAAGGTGCTACCAACCTCCTGTGATGTCCCCCCACCCACCCACACACACACACCCACCCACCCACCCTTGGCTGATTCATCAGTGGGCAATGACTGAAAGGACAAACTAATCTTTACTCCAGTTACCCAGTAGCCTTCTGTACAAGGCTTTAAAACACATAATTATTTCAGGGACTTGCTTTGTACAAGAGATCTACACTACCAACACTGGAGATAATTGATTGTTGAGGGACAGCAGCTGCCTCACTAGAATAAGAAAATCATTCTGACCAGAAGTGCTGTGGAGGTTGTTGTCAGGGTTTGGTCATAAGCAAAGGTACACATTGGAATACATTGAGTGCAAAAATGGTACCCATTTCAAACTTTTAATAGGAAACAAATGCTCAAAACAGACCTCATTAAAACATTGAAAACTACAAACCAAAGCCCCATATTTAAACAAACAAAATAGCCACAACTTTAAAAAGTTATAGTTTTACAAATATATCAAAATGCTGAATCTCAATGACACCACCTAAATCGTCTGATCAGTCAGAAAAACAGCACATTATCTCAGCCTCCTATGAAGAAGAGAGATGTTGGTTAATTAAAACACATAGCCAAGCCCTGCTAATCCTGTGTGTGAGTGGCAGACAGAGGAGTCTTGTGTTTGGGAGGTGATTAGCTCTAAGCCTAAAAGATGCTGTGAACAGCACTACAGGCTCATAAGTCAGAGATGCTATTGCTTGATGTTCGGTTTAATACTCATTGCCTAGTACTTAATCAGACACTGATGTTTACCAGAGGGAAAATGTGCTGGATTTTGATATTCAGTTTGCATGTGGCTGATAATACAAAAACAGCACAATTATAATAATACCTTGCTCCTTATACTTCCATATGAAAATAGACTAAATTAAAGAATGTCACAGAACACAACAATTTCCTCAGATTGAGTTCTCTACAATGTTCTGTTTTAGCACTCAGATATTTCCATCAAGTTTTCCTCAAACTAATTTTCAAGGTGACTCCTTTTCTCTCTAAAAAGTTATATTGTGGCACAGTTACAGCTAGAGACAATCGAAACTTGAGAACAAATTAGCTCACACTCCTAACTGTATTTAAATCTTCCCAGTCCTTGTACCTTATCTACTCCCGTTTTGATGTCTATCAGTCCTGCATCTTATTTTATTTTGTTCAGACATAATTCATTTTCTAAACTTTTAATTTGAATGTAATGGTTAGATAGCAGTTAATATTTATCTCTCATGGCCTTGAATAGCTTAAAGATACCATTGTTGCAGTTGCAGTAAGAAATGTGCTGTTTCTTACCTGCTTCTTCAACTACTTTCAGTATTTATGTACTTTCTGTCTGTGTGCAATTAGATATATTCTTACTTTGTCAGCTGACATGTTTAATTTGTTTTCCTTTTGGAACTCGTCCTATTAGGCGACCACAAGACACAGTACTTATATGTCAGTTAAAAAAACGTCTAACTGAAGTCTAAGGAAATACTTGTCGAACTTTTCTGTGGCAGGTTTATTTAATTGAAAGTTGTTTTTCTGTGCCAGTCTAACAGCTCGAGGTTTATTTCTAATTACTCTGTTGACAGAAGGAGTGATATGTTAACGTTAGACAGGCAGACAGACAGCTACCTAACCCCGGTATAGTGAACATCTCATCTGCTGCCTGAACTCCCATCTCTCCCACTAGTTCACTCTATCTCCTCCGGGGTCCTGGAGAAAAACACAGAGAAAACATGACTTCAAGTCTTCCTGCTTCATCTACCATGAGGAGAGCCGCAGCTCAGCAACACTACAAATGACTGTGTAAACTGTGTCAACCTTCAACACTGTTTGTCCAGTCAACCTCATAAAGAGCTGTCTACATTACTTAACAGTGTGTAAAGTATCATTTGTTTTGTCGATCGACCAGTGAGTGAAATAACAGTAAACTAGAGGATAAATCAGGCTTCTTGAAGACACAAGTAGAAGCCATTAGAAATAGGCTTTGTTGATGCAGGGAGTTGCTGAAGACGAACACTGTCAACATCCTCCCCAATCATTTATCATTGTGACACATTTGTCTTGTTAAATTAATTAGTTTGGTAATTAAGTGTGACATGAATTAATTAAATAGACATGAATTCAAACACTTTAGGACTCCATCAGAAACAAAAGGTTAGTGGCACATTATTCATTAGCGTTTAAACTTAAATTACATTTCCTTTGTGTGGGTGTGGAAAAGCATCTTAGAAAGACATAATCGTGTGCTTGTATGCAAGCAGCTGCCAATGGCTATATGTCAAATCGACTGTCAGAGTAAGTTTATTTATGTATTTATAGATTCAATATGGATTACTAGACTGTGAAGTGTAATGTAGCATGTAGTACATCAAGTTGTACATTCAATGCTCTAGAATGCCGAAATGTTGCATAGCTCATCGACACCGTATTATTGTTGAGTTTATAACACATGTCTAACACACATATAATACAGTACAGCATATCTCCTGTGACACAGCATGTCTCCATACGATGGAACACTCAGACAGAGGCGGGTGGTGGAATGCGACCTCACTCTGGGTGGATGAGCAAAGTCATCACCAAGAGCAGAATTCAACAGCTATCAAAGGCTATTCATTCTCCAAAGGCATGAAAGGCAGAGCAGAGCATAGCTAAGTATCTGAAGTTAGTGTGAGTTCTCCTCTCTATCTCTCTGAGCAGATTATCAATAAGCTGTGTCCATCAGTAGAACCACTGATGTGAACAGTGGAAAATTGGCTTTGTATAAAAGAGGAGAAAATGTATTGTATGAAAGAGAGGCCAAATGGGCCTATCGTCTGAGTGTAAAGTTACTCAGAAAATGTTCCTGCAAAAGTTCATCAATTCAGTAAAATACCTCTTATCAAGACGGACAAAGTAATATTTTTCACATTATGTCTAATTTTTAATGTAAAACGATTAGAGCCCAATCTGACATACAGCTAGTTGCAGGACAAGGCAGCAGTAATTGCTCTTTATATTGTTTGCTTCCTTATTTGTGTTTCAATTTGTTTTTGCCGGATTAATGATTGTGCCAATCAACTGAATTATAATAATGACACATTATTAAAGCACGTTCATGAAATCCATATCAAATTATTCTAATAGCGACAGCAAACTACCTGTTTGTTATTGAGTGTGTGGGCAGGTTGCTGTAGGGCACACATGGCTGCCTCTGAGGAGATGACTGGAGTCCAGACAACAATCCATCTGACACTAGTGGCCAGTGGCTCGCCTCAGAAGATATAAACTAGTTGAATTTTCTTTCCTGCACAGTCATCGACGTCCTTTTTAAGACATAGGTGGCAAGATGAACCTGCAGTTATCATCATATTATCATCAGATGACGTCTTAATCATGCTCCCCTGTGCTTCAACTCCGAGAGATAATGAATTTCAGATCTATTTACCATCTTATCGTGACTTGACAGTGTGTGGCTTCTCAAGGGGAGAACTATAAACCATGTGATTCAATACACCCAGGTTTCCTCTACATCAAAGTATACAATGACAGAATAGGCCTTGATACTGTACTGCACCTTCACTCAGTCATGGAAGAGTGGCATCCGTTGAGTGTTTTGCCTATTAGCACAGTTACTCTGTGTGTGTGTGTTTTGGTCTCTCATTTGATGGGGAACAAGTGACGCAGGCACATAACATTTATGACTGATCCATAAAAGTTAAGGGAGGCAGAAAACAAACAATTTATGGACTTAAACCTTTTACCCCCCCCAATACACCTTATAAAGACAATAAACCCTTTAACCCTCTCCTTACACCTTATAAAAACAACCCCTTTAACCCTCCCCTTACACCTTATAAAGACAACCCCTTTAACCCTCTCCTTACACCTTATAAAGACAACCCCTTTAACCCTCTCCTTACACCTTATAAAGACAATAAACCCTTTAACCCTCTCCTTACACCTTATAAAGACAACCCAATACCAGCTGTATTATAAGGCACTGACTAATCTAGCCAGTTGGCTCTCTAGCTCTTGAGCCTGGGGACGAGGTTAGGTACTGACTAGTGCCACGTACAGCAGATAATTAGTGGTACACAACTAATTAATATCAAAAGTCTAACAATTACCCTTTGTACCCACAGTATTTTCCTGAATAATTGCCTACCTTGCTAGGGTGACAGGTAGGGCATTATCATTTAGGATTGGTCACCTACAGAGAAGGGTCAAGAGCTTCATCATCAGCTGTGACAGTGACACCTGGGATTTGGCATTAGTCCAAAGTCCAGCTACGCCTTCTTCTCAACCACAATCAACTCCACTAGAATAGAATACAGAATCCACATGAGAATATCAGAATAGAAGAGGGGACGTGTAAGGGTTGATGCTCAGTGAAGAAATGTTGCCTAATGCAATTGTGAGGTCTAATCAGCCACTTAATCAGCCCAGTATTGTTTCTCTGCCCTCCTCTATCCCATCAACCCCTATCCCTCCAATCCATCACCAAGAAGGTGAAAGCCACTGATTGCCTCCTCTATTCTGTCCATATCCAAGGTTACAGCATTAGAAACCTCAAGAACTAACAAGGCTCTGTTGATTGGGGTTGTCGCTAATTCATTTAGCACCCTATCGTTGAGGTGATTATGAGGGATGCAAATATTTTTTTAAGGTTTATATTTGCCTTGGTAATGACAACTACCCCTTTGACAGAACAAGCAATTGAAGGGATTCCAAGTGTCAACCTTGAGGTGCTGAAAAGCAGGATATACCAATCAGATTCAAAAGTGCATAACACCATGGCCTTTTCACTTAGCATCCGCGTGACACCACATAAACCTACTTTCCCCCTGGTATTATCCCCAAGGACAGAGTGTCTCTGTACAGGTGTCTATAGTGCTGAGACACCCACGCTCTTTCCCAGACAACAGTCACACCCATAGGGCAGATTACAGATGACTCCCCCCTGAGAGGGGTCCTACCGCCAGGCACCTGCTGTCTCCACCAAAGGGGACAGCAACGGGCACAGCTTGGCACCGAACTCCCCCACACAGCACATTTCTGCTGTCTCTGCATCTGGACAGGCACAGCTGTTCAGGAATAATTCTCCAAGCAAGCAGGTGAAAAGAGTTCAGACTTCCCCTTTACAGTTTAACTCAACTCAACCCTCTCTACCCCTTAACTTAAACTCTACTTTGGTTAGGGGAAAGGGCAGCCAACTTTGAGAAAATGACATTGGGCATTATTACAGGAAACCATTACCCCTTCATTTCATTTTCCCCACTGAACGATGAGGCGTAAACCTGAAGCTGAAAGGCAGCGTGTCCCAAATACATCACAATGTCCGCCGAGCAGATGGCCGTCTAGCTGGGGCCCAGACCCACCACAGTAAAGCTGAATAATGCATGCACACCTCGCTGTGATCCAGCACATTCAATACACAAACTGATCGCTCTGGGTCTGGACGCAGCGCAAAACGCTTTGCTAAAAGCTCACTTTACCCAAGTCGTCTCCCATAAATAATTTCCCCTCCAACGTTCACATGCATAGAAATTGCAACTTGTTGGTTATGAGAGGCTGCGGTACGGGTGCACATTGAATGTCAATGCAGCGATGAATAAACAATGAATCTGTGGGATGGCTGCTCCCGGAGCAACGCTGAGCTGACAGGAGGGATGTCTCGGTCTCCTCAGGTCTCAGTAATTGTTTCTGCCACAGTGCAAGGAAACCTCTCAGTCAGCTGTGATTTGATGGAGGCTTGTTTTCTCTTCATTTACAACTAAACACCCTGAAAACCAAAATTGGTTAAAGTTCCCAGAACATTCGTTAGGTTGCGGCTAATGTCCTCAGAACAAAAACTGTCCAGTTGTATAAAACATTCGCCTGACGTTACAAGAACGTTTACAGAACGTTTCATTAAGTTATAGGAACAGTGTGGTGGTAACAAAATATATCTTCCCAAAACTGTCCAGTTGTGCTGACGATAACAATGTTTCTAATAGGTTGAAAAAGAAATTGTCTGATGTTGCAAGAATGTTCCCAGAACATATTTACTATGTCTTTAAAAGTTCCTAAAACATTTATTTAGATTATGGGGATATGACAAGATATAGCTTCCCAAAACACAAAATCTTTCCATTTCTGATTACATTTGTACAATGTTTGTATTAGGGTGCACAAAACGTTCCCTCAAAGTTTGAATGTTATTCCCATCTTCCCAGAATGATCAAATTGATTTTATAAACTGGGTGGTTCGAGCCCTGAATGCTGATTGGCTTAAAGCAAAAGACAACAACCTGGAAGTCAGAGTAAAGGTGTAAACAGCTTTATATTTGAGTTGGTCGCATCTCAGTGGCGCAGTGGATTTAGTCCACTGATAACACTCCAAGCTCCCAGGTTTGTTCACTGCTTGTGACCATCAACAAAATACAGTCAAACTATGTTATTTCAATAAATGTCTAATAATTTATGTGATTCCAAATAATTGCCATACTGTATGTGTTTCAACATGGATTGCTGTACAATCTCAGATGAGGACTGGGTAGTAGCTCTCAGGAATATAAACCACAGTTCAGTGAATGCCAGACGCAACCTTGTACAGTTTAAGGTGATACACAGGTTACATTACTCAAAAGTGAAACTGCATAAAATATTCCCGGACACCTCACCACTGTGTGAGAGGTGCAAGCAGGATGAGGGGACGTTGACCCACTTATTTTGGACATGTCCTAAGTTACATGCTTACTGGGCTCTCATTTTTGATGATTATCTAAACCCTTCGATAGTTATAGCCCCAGACCCATTGATCGCTCTGTTTGGTACAGTTGATGGGAATAACCAGGAGGGGAAGGCTGTCGTCTCACTTTGTACTCTATTAGCCAAAAGGCTCATATTGCAATTTTGGAAATTGGAGACTGTACCTACCTTTGAAATGTGGTTGCAGGATTTAGGGAATGTAATACATATGGAAAAGATTCGATACCTCCAATAGAAATCCAATGTTTTACAAAATATGGCAGCTGATACTGGATAAATGGTCTAGTCCCACTTCATAACTGGGATGATAATCTGCTGCTACTCTGTGCTGTACCTCACTCAATATTTATTTTGGGCTTAACTACACTGCTTGTAATGACAATATGCCGTCTTCTTATACATGTACCACATATGATTTTGTTTTATTTTGTGTATGTGTGAAGTTTTGTTCTCTAAATTGGCCATCCCATTCAACAGTACAATGAATGTCATTGTTTGTATCGCTGTCTTTTTTTCTTGGAAATTAATGAACATATTATTTTAAAAAAAGAGGATAACTAAATCCTCTATTATTACTTTGCCAATCTTCTTTATACTGCACTGTCAGGATGTTTTGACTTCTATTTTCCCTACAATTTGATTTCAGAAATCATGTTAAATTATTGTGTACATAGATTTGCATATGTATTAAGACATATAGCCATAGTTTGGATTATAATAAGGATTTCACTACAAAAGGAAATCCACTGAAAACATGATCCTGGTGGTGCAGCAGACTAAGTAGCCTACAGGGCTTGAAGATGGCAGATTGCAGGTTCAAATCTACTTACTTACCATTCTTTAAAATAGCTGTTTTGACAATACCCTAATAAAAAATGTCAGAAGATTGAAACGCCATTTACAATGTTACATTACACATCAATATTAGCAGAACATTGCTGATTATTTATTTATTGTTGAACTATGTTTTTAGAACAATTCTTGATCATCATTTCATAACCTTAAAAAATATCTTCATAAGAGTCTAGCGGGAATGTTGCTTGTTTGTTGTTATAGGTGTTAGTAGTTTTACAGTAGCTCCATCAACAAATGAATATTCCAGGAATTTTCAAACAATTTCTAGTGCTCCAACATTGTATTACTGAAGTACAGCACCAGTCAAATGTTTGGACACACTCATTCCAGGGTTTTTCTTTATTTTTACTATTTTCTACATTTTGAATAATAGTGAAGACATCCAAACTATGAAATAACATATATGGAATCATGTAGTAACCAAAAAAGTGTTAAACAAATCAAATTATATTTTAGACTCTTCAAACTAGCCACCCTTCACCTTGATGACAGGTTTGCACTCTCTTGGCATTCCATCAACCAGCTTCATGATGTAGTCACCTGGAATGCATTTCAATTAACAGGTGTGCCTTGATAAAAGTTAATTTGTGGAATTTCTTTCCTTCTTAATGCATTTCAGCCAATCAGTTGTGTTGTGACAAGGTAGGGGTGGTATACAGAAGACAGCCCTATTTGGTAAAATACCAAGTCCATATTATGTCAAGAACAGCTCAAATCAGCAAAGATAAAAAAGTTGCTTCCAAGAGCAGTCGCAAAAACCATCAAGCGCTATGATGAAACTGGCACTCATGAGTACCGCCACAGGAAAGGAAGACCCAGACTTACCTCTGCTGCAGAGGACAAGTTCATTACAGTTACCAGCCTCAGAAATTATAAATGCTTCACAGAGTTCAAGTAACAGACATCTCACATCAACTGTTCAGAGGAGACTTGCTGCAAAGAAAGGTCGTGGTCGATTGCTGCAAAGAAACCACTACTAAACGACACCAATAAGAAGAAGAGACTTGCTTGGGCCAAGAAACACAAGCAATGGATGGCTGCCTCCTCCATGCTCCCACCGTGGAGGTGGTGTGATGTTGTGGGGGTGCTTTGCTGCAGGAGGGACTGGTGCACTTCACAAAATAGATCAGCATCGTGTGGGAGGAAAATAATGTGGATATATTGAATCAACATCTCAAGACATCAGTCAGGAAGTTAAAGCTTGGTCGCAAATGGTTCTTCCAAATGGACAATGACCCCAAGCATACTTCCAAAGGTGTGGCAAAATGGATTAAGGACAACAAAGTCAAGGTATTGGAGTGGCCATCACAAAGCCCTGACCTCAATCCTATAGAAAATATGTGGGCAGAACTGAAAAAGCGTGTGCGAGCAAGGAGGCCTACAAACCTGACTCAGTTACACCAGCTCTGCCAGGAGGAATGGGCCAAAATTCACCCAACTTATTGTGGGAAGCTTGTGGAAGGCTACCCGAAACGTTTGACCCAAGTTAAACAATTTAAATGCAATGCTACCAAATACTAATTGATTGTATGTAAACATCTGACCCACTGGGAATGTGATGAAAGAAATAAAAGCTGAAATAAATAATTCACTCTACTATTATTCTGACATTTCAAATTATTTTAGTTAGGGTTTGAGCTGAACCAGTATCTGGGCAGATGAGACAATGAATATGACGAGATCTCCTCTGCTCAGAAAGCTACCATTCAAGAACTCTGCAAGCGTTATGACCAGAAAAGGCATATACAGTTGAAGTCGGAAGTTTACACCTTAGCCAAATACATTTAAAAGTGTTTCACAATTCCTGACATTTAATCATAGTAAAAAAAATCCCTGTCTTAGGTCAGTTAGGATCACCACATTATTTTAACTTAGTTTGAGTGTTCGCTAATGTTATATTGATGATATATTCCTATTTTTGCTAGCAGTTTCCTTGGATATGGATGACAGATCAAGGGGAGAGGATGCATTAACTTGTTTTCAGAAGTTGTCAGATTTGTCTATGCTAATGAGATCCTGTATGGGAAAGAAATAGTCACTGTTGTGTGTGTATAGTAATACCACTAAACATCTAAGGAATGAGAGATTTTATGACAAACTGATTTAAAGTGATTATAAAAAATGTAAATCTTCTCCACTAGAGATTCAGAAACCTTATTAGGGAACCACTTTCTCTGCAATACTGCAGTGCCCTCTGCTGTCTAATGCTTAAACTTGAATCTGAATCTGCAAGGTAGCAAATGAAAGGCCCAGTGAGTACACATTTTTGCTCCAACCAATAACTTAATTACATGTGCACTCCCATGTACAAAATTGTAAAACAAAAAAGGAATCAATTCTGTAAATGTTTCATAGTATGTTATAGGATATTATTTATTTTTAATTGATATTCTAATGAAAAAACTACATTAAAATGTCTTCGCAATATATCCTCATTTACAGAGGGTTGGGTTTGAAATAACATTTAATGAATACAAAACTATAACAAAAGAGTAAAGCAACAGTTAAAACATGACATACCATTAAAATATCCCTACAAAGAGAGAAACGAATGTCCTCTCATAATACACCACAATGTCATAAAGCATCACAGCTTCCTGTTAATGTGAGAAGTGCATTGACATACACTTTCACATTTGCAGCACATATACACATTTGTAAGTTATTTACTCTGGTAAGATGACAGACAGACCCTACCTGTGGTCACAGTCCTCCTTGCTCCTTAATCTTTCCATGTCTCAGTGTTTTCTGAAGGTGAGAGCAGTGCTGTTGAAGAAATGGCCTCTTCCACTATTGTATGAACTAAATAACACCAAAAGTGCTAATGTTACCAAACACCTTCAGTGAAGAATCAGTGGAATTGCAAAACATAAAAGTCAACAAGCTCTATGCATGGTTCTCAATTACTATAATTCTTAAAAAGTGCATGTTTCTTCAGTTAGGGCGTAAATGATCTAAATAAACTAGGCAAACAATATCACATTGGCAGTAGGCCGAGTAAGACATATCTTAGAATATTATTGCTCATAAGATTAACAATATTTGGCAGATATTTAAAATGGTATTTTCTGTTTGTTGGACAATATCTCATGGACATGAAATTATAATTATCCCTTGGGCATAAAAATTATACAAAACCTTCATAAACAATTTCACAAAACAAGCTTTCAAAATCTCACATTTTACAGTCCCATTGTAGTTGAGAAAATAATGTACCTCTTTCTTTTCTATCTACACGTTACTAACAGTATGACCCACCCACTCGTGTCAATTCTACATTTTCTGAAAAACAGTTTATGAAGGTTTATATCTGTATGCATTTTGTCCATTTTTATAAACATCTACATGAATCTGTTGAGTTGGCGATTGAGTTGGCGATGTATGCCAAACTGGCCTCAGCTTCTGGTGTGATTAGAGGACTGAATCACTCAGCGTAGACTCCAGCTTCCGGCCTGAGGCCTGACTGCAGGAAGGCCCTGTGGCCCCCAAGGGCCTGGGACAGCAGTCTGTGGCTGTGTGGGGTCATGCAGCCGTGGCCAGGGAACGGCCCAGGGAATGGCCCTAGCATGGCCTTACTAGACCCTGAGGGTTTGGGCTTGGGAGATGGGTAGTACCCCTCCAGGTTATCATAGTGAGAGGGCATGGCCTTGGTGCTCTGAGTTCTCCTGTGGGGCTGGGTGGAAAAGGACCCAGGGTGATCTGGTTCCACAGGCGATTTGACATGGTGGTAGTAACGAGGCTCCTTGATGCTCTGTGATCGTTGTCTCCTGGGGATGCTTGGTTTTAATCGGGCAGAGAAGCTATTAGCAGCGTTGCCCATCATTACCTTGTCCTGGTCACAACCTCTACTAGGACCACCCTTACCCTGCTCCATGTTCTTAACATCTAGGAGTATGGGGACGTTGCAATGCTGTGGTTGATGTCGTTGGGAGGTGCCCTGCTTGGACTGGGTTCTCCTGGAGACGCTCTCTCTCCTGTGAGGGACTGGTTCCTCACCTGGCCAATGACCCCTCTGGTTCCTGATGTAATCACTAGGGTCTGAAAGCTGCTGACCAGGGGAGATTGGAGACATGGCAGGTACTTCACGTTGGCTGTCCACTCTGTCGATGGCCAGGAGGCAGGCATTACCTGGGTCTGACCTGCTTCTGGTGTGACTGATATCTCTGCCCCTGATGTCACTCTGTGGGACGGGTGGATCCAGGTTCTCATAAGGAGACATGATAGGGCCCTGGGTCCTCTGCCTGGCTCGATTCTCTTGCCTGATTGGATGATAGACTAGTCTGTCACAACCCTCTGGGTGGTCCCAGGACTCGTAAATGACTCGCTCTAGATCCCTACTCTCCAAGAAGAGTTCTCTTTTTGCATGTGGGGTGTTGTTTGAAGGGCGATAGTGGTAGCCAGGCTGTCCACTATCCCTAGTGGAGCGCATGGTGTATGACTGACTGTGTCGGATGCGGCTCGTCCTGTAAGGGTCCACATAGTAGTAAGACTCCTCTAGAGGCGCTGTGTCTGAATAGGAGCTGTAGCGGTACTGAACGCGTCCGTTCTCAAAGTACGGCTGCAGGGGTTGGACACCTGACTGGACTAGCCTCTGGCACTCCTTTTCCTGGACAGATGGACGTTGGACATAGAACAGGATGTCTGGGGGTAGGACTTCTGTTTCTGCCAGTTGAACACAACTAGGTTGCTGGGCATGGAAAGAGCGTGCCCTGCGGATGACTGGGTACCCCAGGGCTCTCTCCTCAGTCCTCTGCCATTGTCCCCTGGATCTGTAGTGGCCACTGGAGCTGTGCTCCTCCCTAGGTTGGGGTTGACCTCTGTACTGGGGGGAGGAAGATGGGTGGTGCCGGAGGCCTAAAGTGCTGTAGCAGCTGTCAGACGTGGGTTTGTACATGCTCTTGGGCCCTGCCAGGTGGGGAGGGAGACAATCAGGCCGAGGATAAGGATGGTGAGGTCCAGATACCTGTTCTGCTGGATTGACCCGATGATGTCTGTAAACATCTTCAGCCTCCCTCATAGCTCTCTCTTCATCAGAGGTGTACTGATGGACTAAGGACGGCAGAGGAGGACATGAAGGGATCTCCTCCACAGACCCTGGCATGGATGCCTCAGCCAGAACAGTCCGATAGTTATAGGCATTGACCGAGTCAGTGTTAGCTAGGACATCGGCGACTAACTGGCTCTCAATGGAGCAGACTGATTGAAAGGGAGGGGAGACCCTACCACTGAGATACAAGGAGGACACCGTCTGAGGGTGAACAGGTCTCACAGATTCCAGGGGCCTGTCTCTCCCTTCTCTCTGGTCCCTCACCTCTGTGCTGCCCTGCAGTAGAGCTCCAGCCTCTAAGGGACTGACAGTGGGAGTGAAGTTACTCATAGCCACTTGTCCCTCAGGGGCCTGTTTTCTCGCATGGCTAGGGAAACGGCCACAAGGACTCTCAACTGATGTACCAGCCAAGGGTAAGAGGGGGGATGGAGAAGAGACTTTGAGGTCGCCGTAATCCTTAGAGCAGGGTTGGAGGTGGAGAACAGAGGGCCGTGGGGGTCTGTCCAGGGGATGGGGGGTGTCCTGTCTCTGGAGAGGATAGGGGGGCTGGGTGCTCCTCCTCTGGGAGGTCAGAGTGGCCTTCTGGGCAGACTCAGCCAGGGCCAAGGCCAGCCTGCGGGCAGCACTCGTCAACGGAGGGTGAGGAGGGAGGACAGACACTGAATTCACAAGCCTATCTGTTCCTGGGGAGGCATAAGACAAACAATGCTGCTACAGTATGACAGGACAAACAACGCTGTGATCAGACATGAGGGGACAACACATAGAATAATACCATAAGAACTTAAGCTAACAAGGAAACACAATAAAAACTGTACCCATCCATGTTAAACTTTGTTGCACGTTAATGATAAACTGTAGATTTAAAAATAAATTATGTGCCACTGACCTGGATCCTGAGGGTTTTGTGAAGCCAGGCTGTCTGTGAAAGTTGAGGTGAAGCTTGGTGGGCTGGTTGGCTGGCAGGGAGCCCTGGCCTCACTCCCCTCCTCACTCACTAGCTGGGCCTCACACAGATCCAAAGGTGGAGGGGAGGAGGACTCACCACCCTGGGTGACAGAGACACAGCGTGGGGCAGACACACACAAAGTGTGCACATCTGTTTCAACCACAGGGGGGGACGTAGAGGACTTCTGTCTGAGTTTGGGGGAGACGACCCGAGCCACTTTCTTTTTCTCCCCTCTTTTCCTATGGACTGGGCTGATGTCAGGGGACTGGGAGTTACTGGGGACTTTGAGGGATGAAGAGATGGGCTCTGATTCACTGGAACCCCCGACATTCTTCCTCCAGTTGACGCTTGCTTTGCGTTGAGGAGCGGATTTAGCTGTTGGTGGGCTCAGTGGGCTGCACTGGAAGGACATGGGGTCAAAGTCCAGAAAGGCCATGCCAGGGGCTGGAAGACAGAGGTCAAGGTCATCCTCCTGATGTGGAGGGGACACGTCAGCTGGGTCATAGAATGGACCATCAGCACCATTATGGCCCTCCTTGGCCTGTTTCTGATAGCTGTCGCCTTTGTCCCTGGCATCACACAGGTCATCCCTGAATGCGGTGGAGAGGGCAACGCTGGTAGAACGTGGTCTAGGGGGGCGGTACATCTGGGGCTCCCCTAGAACAGATAGACACAGTATGCATTACTGTTCAGAGGCAGACTTCAACAGACAACATAAAAATAAAAGGTAACAAACAAATGATTACTCTAAATTGGTTTATCACGCATTATGAAACACAGGTACTGAGAGGATTGAAAGTGTGACTGGGGGCATATTTACCTTCCACATTGTGCAAAGAGGTGAGAGATTCTTCACTTTTAGTGGAGCGCAGTGTCCCACTATCACCTCTTCCACCTGAATAATATGGAAGTACAAACTGAAGTTGAAAATATATTTCTTAAAAAAAAAACATGATTTTATCACATCACCCAAGTGGGATAAACACCCATACATTTAAAGCACAGAGACATGACAGGGAGGTATTTTATAACATGGCTCTGAAGAAGGTCCTTATGGTTGTTTACAGTACTGGATGGTGACAATGTACAGTCATGGCCAAAAGTTTTGAGAATGACACAAATGTTAATTTTCAAAGTCCGCTGCCTCAGTTTGTATGACGGCAATTTGCATATACTCCAGAATGTAATGAATAGTGATCAGATGAATTGCAATTAATTGCAAAGTCCCTCTTTGCCATGTAAATGAACTGAATCCTCAAAAAACATTTCCAAAGCAATTCAGCACTGCCACAAAGGGACCAGCTGACATCATGTCAGTGATTCTCTCATTAACACAGGTTTGAGTGTTGACGAGGACAAGGCTGGAGATCACTCGGTCATGCTGATTGAGTTTGAATAACAGACTGGAAGCTTCAAAAGGAGGGTGCTTGGAATCATTGTTCTTCCTCAGTCAACCATGGTTACCTGCAAGGAAACACGTACCGTCATCATTGCTTTGCACAAAAAGGCCTTCACAGGCAAGGATATTGCTGCCAGCAAGATTGCACCTAAATCAACCATTTATCGGATCATCAAGAACTTCAAGGAGAGTGGTTCAATTGTTGAGAAGGCGGCTTCAGGGGGCCCAAGAAAGTCCAGCAAGCGCCAGGACCATCTCCTAAAGTTGATTCAGCTGCGGGATCGGGGCACCACCAGTACAGAGCTTGCTCAGGAATGGCAGCAGGCAGGTGTGAGTGCATCTGCACGCACAGTGAGGCAAAGACTTTTGGAGGATGGCCTGGTGTCAAGAAGGGCAGCAAAGAAGCCACTTCTCTCCAGGAAAAACATCAGGGACAGACTGATATTCTGCAAAAAGGTACAGGGATTGGACTGCTGAGGACTGGGGTAAAGTCATTTTCTCTGATGAATCCCCTTTCCGATTGTTTGGGGCATCCGGAAAAAAGCTTGTCCGGAGAAGACAAGGTGAGCGCTACCATCAGTCTTGTGTCATGCCAACAGTAAAGCATCCTGAGACCATTCATGTGCGGGGTTGCTTCTCAGCCAAGGGAGTGGGCTCACTCACTTGCCTAAGAACACAGCCATGAATAAAGAATGGTACCAACACATCCTCCGAAAGCAAATTCTCCCAACCATCTAGGAACAGTTTGGTGATGAACAATGCCCTTTCCAGCATGATGGAGCACCTTGCCATTAGGCAAAAGTGGTAACTAAGTGGCTCGGGGAACAAAACATTGATATTTTGAGTCCATGGCCAGGAATCTCCCCAGACCTTAATCCCATTGAGAACTTGTGGTCAATCCTCAAGAGGCGGGTGGACAAACAAAAACCCACAAATTCTGACAAACTCGAAGCATCGATTATGCAAGAATGGGCTGCCATCAGTCAGGATGTGGCCCAGAAGTTAATTGACAGCATGCCACGGCAGATTGCAGAGGTCTTGAAAAAGAAGGGTCAACACTGCAAATATTGACTCTTTGCATCAACTTCATGTAATTGTCAATAAAAGCCTTTGACACTTCTGAAATGCTAGTAATTATACTTCAGCATTCCATAGTAACATCTGACAAAAATATCTGAAGACACTGAAGCAGCAAACTTTGTGGAAATTAATATTTGTAATATATTTGTGTCATTCTCAAAACTTTTGGCCACAACTGTAGTGCTGGTTGAGGCCTGACCTGGCAGCGCCATGCTCTTGATCTCGTTGGGTTCACTGGGGTGACGCTTCAGCTTGCGTTTGGAAGTCATGGAGGAGGACTTGCCCAGGTGGAAGAATGAACGCCAGCTTCCCACTGGGGACTTCTTCACCTTCCCAGGAGCCCTCTTACTATAACACAACATGCCCAATGACTACAGTGGACCGTACAGGGTGTTCAGAGACCTACAGTACCAGTCAAATGTTTGGACACACCTACTCATTCCAGGGTATTCTTTATTTTTACTATTTTCTACATCAAAACTACAAAATAACACATATGGAATCATGTAGTAACCAAAACACAAAAGTGTTAAACAAAACATGTTATATTTGAGATTCTTCAAAGTAGCCATCCTTTGCCTTGATGACAGCTTTGCACACTCTTGGCATTCTTTCAACCAGCTTCACCTTATCTAACAGTCTTGAAGGAATTCCCACATATACTGAGCACTTGTTGGCTGCTTTTCCTTCACTCTGCGGTCCAACTCATCTCAACTGGGTTGAGGTCAGGTGATTGTGGAAGCCAGATCATCTGATGCAGCACTCCATCACTTTCCTCCTTGGTCAAATAGCCTTTACACTGCCTGGAAGTGTGTTTTGGGTCATTGCCCTGTTGAAAAATAAATGATAGTTCCAAAGCGCAAACCAAATGGGATGGCGTATGGCTGCAGAATGCTGTGGTAGCCATGCTGGTAAAGTGTGCCTTGATTTCTAAATAAATCACTGACAGTGTCACCAGCAAAGCACCCCCACACCATCACACCTCCTCCTCGCTTCACAATGGGAACCACACATGGAGATAATCCGTTCAGCTACTCTGCGTCTCACAAAGACACGGCGGTTAGAACCAAAAATCTGAAATTTGGACTCATCAGACCAAAAGGACAGATTTCCACCAGTGGAATGTCCATTGCTCGTGGTTCTTGGCCCAAGCAAGTCTCTTCTTATTATTGGTGTCGTTTAGTAGTGGTTTCTTTGCAGCAATTCGACCACGAAGGCCTGATTCACGCAGTCTCCTCTGAACAGTTGATTTTGAGATGTGTGTTACTTGAACTCTGTGAAGCATTTATTTGGGCTGCAATTTCTGAGGCTGGTAACTCTAATGAACTTACCCTCTGCAGCAGAGGTAACTCTGGGTCTTCCTTTCCTGTGGCAGTCCTCATGAGAGCCAGTTTCATCACTTGGTTTTTGCAACTAAACTTGAAGAAACTTTCAAAGTTCTTGAAATCTTCCAGATTGACTGACATTCACGTCTTAAAGTAATGATGGACTGTCATTTCCCTTTGCTTATTTGAGTTGTTCTTGCCATAATATGGACTTGGGTCTTTCACCAAATAGGGCTGTCTTCTGTATACCACCCCTACTGTGTCACAACACAACTGATTGGCTCAAACGCATTAAGGAAAGAAATTCCACAAATTAACTTTTAACATGGCACACCTGTTAATTGAAATGCATTCCAGGTGACTACTGGTTGAGAGGATGCCAACACATTAAGAATATATAAAATATATTTGTTTAACAATTTTGGGGTTATTACATAATTCCATATGTGTTATTTCATAGTTGATGTCTTCACTATTATTCTACAATGCAGAGAATAGTAAAAATAAAGAAACACCCTGGAATGAGTAGGTGCGTCCAAACTTTTGACTGGTACTGTACATGGTTTATACAACTACAGTGTACTGTAGGCTACTAGTTTCTAGAAGCACCAACAACAACCTACCTCTCAGTGGGGAGCTCAATGACTGTGTGGAACTTGCCCATCAGTGCCCCGGGTCCCTCCCCCACCTCAATGTACTCGCTGTGGGACAGAATGGGAGTAGTAACAGGGGAGCCCAGCTGGGCCTGGGTACGGGCCTGGGCCTCCTCCAGAGACAGGAGCTTAGTGGAGGGAGAGCACACCAGCAGAGACTTGGGCCTGGATAGGGTACTGGTACCTGGGAGCAGAGAGAGCAATGTTTTTGAAGTTCCCATAATGTCCTCACAACTTCCCTATATTGATTGCCTAGCCAGGGTAATGCTGTACCTGTGCTCTCCCGGATGAGGGCGTTGAGTTTGGGGCTGAAGAGTGCCTCTGTGTTGTTCAGTATGAACTCCACCACGACTGACTGGATACGCACCTCCATGAAGGCTGCTGATCCACTAAAACAGGCCGACTCAATCTGCTTGGATCTGAAACAGTTATATCCTATTCAACTTCATGGCCAGTCATAACCAGTTACAAAACAGTGTATATTTGCAGTAAATACTAATGGCAGTGTTGGTTGTTGGAACGTTACAATATACCTAAGCAGGTTGGGAGCCCAGACGATGGCCAAGTTCTTGGTGTGCATGTTGGTAATAGGGCTGAAGGTGGCTAGTTGGGACAAATGTCTCATGAGGAATTCCAGAGTCCTGCAGCGCCGACCAGAGAGTATTACAGATCAGGTAGAACACAGACATGTGGAATACACCCTTCTTTACTGTCAGCTTACAATACCAAGACTTTGACTGTTCAATGCTCTCTGTTAGCCAACAGATGGCGCTTTAGCACCTACAGTTCAGTGGTGACTTTATACACCGTTGTAGTGAATACAGAAGATGCAGTATTTTAAAAACCATTTGGGTGTGTTGTGAGTTCATCTCCAACTGACCTGTAGTGAGGAGGAGGAAGCTGCTGGATGACATTGTGGATCTTCACCAGCCTCTCCTCATCAGTAGCTGCAGATACAGCCTCCTGTTTCACACACAGAGAGCCTGATAACTAGGCCAGCAGGAGCATTCTGTCCTTTACTGTTGTTTCCCCCTTTTACGGTTATCTTCAATACACCCAACCGTGCTACAAAGATTTTTTCTGATTAAGAATTCTACCCCTTATGTATTAGTACAGTTATGTCCCTTGGTTTATTACAATATGACTATATTATTAAGAATATCTCCTCCACAAATGTTTTCCCAATAAGCCCACCATCTCTTCCCTCAGTACCAGCCCCAATCCAGTATTCTGCTACTTACTGAGAATCTCTCATAGAGCTGGTAGGTGAGGAGAGGGTTGGGCAGCTCTCTGAAGTACAGTTTACACAGGGACCCAACGGAGTGGATATCCTGTTTGAAGACATCTCTACTGAGGTCTGGTATCTGCTCCGAGTCAAACTCATGTCTGGGGAAACAGAGAAGACACTGGTTAACACTCAACATCAGACCACAGTCAACATGCTAACAGTCTAAGCAGTACTGACATGATGACTGAATCTATTTTTTTTCCCAAAGATGTTGTACATTATTTAATGCTAAGTGAAGCAAGGATTTACCTCAGTTTCTGGATGTTGGAGGAGATCCCGGAGAGTCTGTACATCCCGTCCACGACACCATGTCTCTCAATGAACTCAGTACAGCATTTTATCACCTGGGGGACTGGAGAAAGGAGAGGAGAAACACAGTAACATCAAAAAGATTTTAACGACAAAGACTGAGAAGACTACCTTTCTCTATACAGTGCTAACTATAGAGAGATAAGGGCAGCTGGGAGACTGACCATCATGCCCTGAGTTGAGGAGGTGTTCCCCCAGGTCACAGCCAAACACCCTCTCCCTGAGGATCCCTTGCTGCCTCAGCTTCTGAGGGGGTGGACGGGACTTCATGAAGCTCCTCAGGAACGTCACCAGCTTTCCGTGCTTCTTACAAACTGATGGACACAAACTGAATTAATTTAGTTTTTGGGTTGTAAATAAAACTAACTGTTAATTTGAATCCCAGTGGATAACACTTGAAAGTATGAATAAAAACACTTAAGCCCAAAGTGGTCCTCTCTTCAGAGTTAACCCATACAACACTTACACACACGTACAGTGCATTCGGAAAGTATTCAGACCCCTTCACTTTTTCCACATTTTGTTATGTTACAGCCTTATTCTAAAATTGATTACATTGTTTTTTCCCCCTCAATCTACACACAATACCGCATTATGACAAAGCAAAAACAGGTTTAGACACCTACTCATTCAAGGATTTCTCTTTATTTCTACTATTTTCTATATTGTATAATAATAGTGAAGACATCAAAACTATGAAATAACACATATGGAATCATGTAGTAACCAAAAAAAAGTGTTAAATCAAAATATATTTTATTCTACTCTGTCTCAAACGGCAGTTGGAACCAAAAATCTCAAATTTGGACTCAGACCAAAGGACAGATTTCCACCAGTCTAATGTCCATCACTCTTGTTTCTTGGCCCAAGCCAGTTTTTATTATTGGTGTCCTTTAGTAGTGGTTTCTTTGATTATGGGTCTTCTTTTCCTGTGGCGGTCCTCATGAGAGCCAGCTTTATCATAGCGCTTGATGGTTTTTGCAACTGCACTTGAAGAAACTTTCAAAGTTCTTGTCAGCTCAGGGATTCGACCTTGCAACCTTTCGGTTACTAGTCCAACGCTCTAACCACTAGGCTACCCTGCTGAAATTATGGACTGTCGTTTCTCTTTGCATATTCGAGCTGTTCTTGACATAATATGGACTTGGTCTTTCACCAAACAGGGCTGTCTTCTCTATACCACCCCTACTTTGTCACAACACAACACAACTGATTGACTCAAACGCAATAGGGAAATAAATTCCACAAATTAACTTTTAACATGGCACACCTGTTAATTGAAATGCATTCCAGGTGACTACCTCATGAAGCTGGTTGAGAGGATGCCAAGAGTGTGAAAAGCTGTCATCAAGGCAGAGGGTGGCTACTTAGAAAAATCTCAAATATAGAATATATGTTGATTTGTTTAACCCTTTGTTGGTTACTACATGATTCCATGTGTTATTTCATAGTTTTGATGTCTTCACTATTATTCTACAATGTAGAAAATAGTAAAAATAAAGAAAAACCCTTGAATGAGTAGGTCTGTCCAAACGTCTGACTGGTACTGTGAGTATTCAGACCCTTTACCCTTTACTTTGTTGAAGCACCTTTGGCAGCGATTAGAGCCTTGAGTCTTCTTGGGTATAACACTACAAGCTTGGCACACCTGTATTTGGGGAGTTTCAGGTTGGATAGGGAGCGTCGCTGCACAGCTATTTTCAGGTCTCTCCAGAGATGTTCGATCGGGTTCAAGTCCGGGCTCTGGCTGGGCCACTCAGGGACATTCAGAGACTTGTCCCGAAGCCACTCCTGCGTTGTCTTAGCTGTGTGCTTAGGGTCGTTGTCCTGCTGGAAGGTGAACCTTTGCCCCAGTCTGAGGTCTTGAGAGCTCTGGAGCAGGTTTCGTCAAGGATCTCTCAGTACTTTGCTCCGTTCATTTTTCCTTTGATCCCGACGAGTCTCCAAGTCTCTGCCACTGAAAAACATCCTCACAGCATGATGCTGCCACCACCATGCTTCACAGTAGGGATGGTGCCAGGTTTCCTCCAGACGTGACGCTTGGCATTCAGGCCAAAAAGTTCAATCTTGGTTTCATCAGACCAGAGAATCTGGTTTCTCATGGTCAGAGCCTTTAGGTGCCTTTTGGCAAACTCCAAGCTGGCTGTCACTCCTTTTACTGAGGAGTGGCATCCGTATGGCCACTCTACCATAAAAGGTCTGATTGGTGGAGTTCTGCAGAGATGGTTGTCCTTCTGGAAGGTTCTCCCATCTCCACAGAGGAACTCTGGAGCTCCGTCAGAGTGACCATCGGGTTCTTGGTCACCTCCCTGACCAAGGCCCTTCTCCCCCGATTGCTCAGTATGGCTGGGCGGCCAGCTCTAGGATGAGTCTTGGTGGTTCCAAACTTCTTCCATTTAAGAATTATGGAGGACACTTTGTTCTCGGGACCTTCAAAGCTGCAGACATGTTTTAGTAGACTTCCCCAGATCTATGCCTTGACACAATCCTGTCTCGGAGCTCTACGGACAATTCCTTCGACCTCATGGCTTGATTTTTGCTCTGACATGCACTGTCAACTGTGGGACCTTATCTAGACAGGGTTGTGCCTTTCAAAATCATGTCCAATCAATTGAATGTACCGCAGGTGGATTACAATCAAGTTGTATAAACATCAAGGATGATCAATGGAAACAGGATGCACCGGAGTCTCATAGCAAAAGGACTGAATACTTATGTAAATAAGTTATCTTAAAAAAAATATATGTTTTCACTTTGTCATTATGGGGTATTGTGTGTAGATTGATGAGGAAAACATTTAATTTAATCAATTTTAGAATAAGACTAATGTAACAAAATGTGGAAAAAAGTGAAGGTCTGAACACTTCCCAAATGCACTGTACACACACACACACACACACACACACACACACACACACACACACACACACACACACACACACACACACACACGACTCACCTCATTCTTTCAGACACACTTTAGGAGTCACCTCCAGTCAGTTATACATGCATCATGGAAAAGAGGGAGAACAACGTATTGTTGCTGTTAAACAGGCCACAGTACCTGGTTTTGGCACCGAGCTGGACACACAGGGGGGAATCCTGTCACTGATCAGCTCCACACAGTCACAGGGGAAGAAGCCAACCTGCACAGAGAGAAACAGAAGGAGGAATAGTAACACTCTCCTGCACTGTTTATGCACTAGATACGATCTACGAAGAGTAAGTGATAGTAACCTCCATGTACAGTAGGGTGTGGGATGCAGAAAAAAGGTAACTATTATGAAGGGACAGACAAAGCTGTTTAAGTCAGTTTTAGTTAAGGGGTTTTACCTGAAAACCATGCTTCCCTCTCCACCAGCCAGTGTCTTCTTTAGGAGGCATGTCAATGACTGACACAATGTCCCCTACCTAGAAAAGGGACGACACAGAAAAGACAACAGAGTATAGTAGTTTGAGTGGGTTTACAACCATGGCAGAATGTGTACAAATACCCTAGTAAATGTATCCCCATATCTTCCCACTGTTCCCTAAATCCCTCTCCTTTCCTGTCCAATCACAAGATGCCCAGACGGGTCACCTCAAAGGTCAATTCGTCTGTGGCCTGGGCAATGTAGCGTTTGATGACGTGGGCCGCGGCGATGGCAGGAACATTGATGGAGGACTCCTCAGCTACCAGCATGTGGTTGCCTTTGTTATCAATCTGAGAGACAAAAACACAGGCTGATGGAGTCTACAAAATACTAAAAAAACGACATAATGGAATTTAGCAAAGACATCAAATGGATCTATTACTATCTATGGAAAATTGAATTCTGCATGAAGTCTAATTGAATGAATAAAAACATGAGTAGCTCACCTCCATCCATGTCAGTACTGGTCCACAGTTGATCTTGTTGTCAGCGATGGCTGAGAGACGGGACAGGTAGGCTGCCAACATCTTGGTTATTTCCTGAGGAGAATAGAGACAGCAGGAATGAGTTAGGTTGAATGCTTAGCCAGGGAGAGATACCTGATGTAACTATGACTGTGGAAGTGTCTAATGGCACTCTATTTACTAATTAGTCCACAAGTTTTGACCAGTTTCCTGTGCACTGTTTAAAAGTAGTACACTATTTAGGGAATGGGGTGTCATTTGGGATACACCGGTCTCATTCACAGCAGATAGTATAATATTCCCAGTTGTAAGACTTAGTCCTGTTGACTGACTCTTACCTCTACTGTGTCCTTCAGAGAGTCAATGCGGGGCAGCTCAGTGAGTTTAGAGAAGCGCCGGTCATAGATACAAAGGTGGAGGTGTTTGTCCAGCACACGGAAGTCTTCATAGGAGCGCTTCACCAGCCAGCTCAGACTCTGACACACAAACAGAGACAACAGTGAGCCTGAAATGAGACTAGACTGATAAAAAAGTGAAGGAATCTAAGATAAAGCTACTGTACAAAGACACAAAATGGATTATCCCAGCCTGTTTCAAACCTCTCCTCCTGGACCCGTAGCCATTCCATGTATTTGATCTAGTCCAGAGCTAGCAAACCTTATTCAACTAATCATCAAGCCCTCGGCTACTTGAACCTGCTCCAGCTAGTTCACGGCTACAACTACATTGTGAAACGTCTGGGGGTCCCGAGGAGAGGGTTGAGAAGCACTGGATTATCCTACCCTCTTAGATATGAGTATCATGCTTCAGATAAATGTTCTACGGGTCATAAACTAGGGCCTAGCCCTCAACCTCCATTATACCTGGCAGCAGATCTGAACCACGAAGAGTGGCTCCTTGGAGTCCAGACCAGCCTTTTTCCCCTCACTCTGCTCCTCTGCAAAGGACAGCTGCAGCAGGGGAATGGGTACAGAGAGATTAAAATAGTGAGGGACACCACACTCTGAATAATGTAGGAGTTTAATACAGCAACCTCTTTCTGTTTCTGAACTACTGTGAAAGCAAAACACACCAAATTCATGTCTGGTCACTTAGCCCACTCTCCAAACTATCAATAATGGACAGTAGAGGCAACTGGGTAACACTATCATGGTTAGAAATTGGTTAGTTTGGCATGACCAGAAACATCTTGAATCTAATTGAATTATCTACATAATATATAAAAAAGAAGAGGCCCCTTTACAAAATGTGTTGAGGTCATTTGGTCTTGAGAGCTGCTGACTTCATGTACAATAAGAAAGAACTCTTGGGAGGTTAAGAAACTGTGAATGTGCATTTTCAACACCGTGACACTGAGCCCTTGACATATGTTTTTCAACCCAAAATATAATGCAGTATATGAATAATATATAAGCAATTGAGAACCCCTTCAGCGTTTGAGCTCCCCATCCCATATAACTCCATAAACTCCTATAGCAAGAGGAGATAAAAGCCTCAGGAATAGTTAGGGGAATACAATGACATCAAATACAGGCATAACTTCAAAGGCCTGCGAGGCAGTGGAGGTTTTGGTTATTTATAACAGTGAACAGCTAATACACTAGAGTTACCCAACACAATATGACCTAGTTACCCATCACTGCTCAATAACGTGGTAAACCACAGCTCCTTCATACACGTAGCTAAACAGAGAGTAACGAATCAATGCAAATATTTGAAATAGAATATAAAATAGTCAATATTGTTTGGAGGATGTCAACTCTTAATACAGACTGGAAGAATAATCATTAGTCAATGAGTGAATTAAACAATAACATTAACTATGGACATGTAGATGGAAAGATGGACGGTTAGCATGATGAGACAACAAACATGAATCAATGATGATTAACAATATGTCAAGAGGATGTCTGGACAGAGAAACACAGTCACATGGAGCAGTCACTTAACACTGCAAACTACACTGAGTAAATTTAGTGCATGTCTTACTTATGTTTTGTTTACGCTCTTTCTATCCCCCAACTCTTTTTACCAACACATTTTAGCCAAGCAACTAAAACTGACAACCTCACATGGCGCAGCACAAATCCCTAAATAGAAACATGCCTGCAGTCATTAACTATTAATACACACATCTGGATCCAGAAACAGAAATTAATACACAATCGCATACTGGTACCTGCCAGTGCAGGCTCTTAACTGGTCCTCAGCTATTAAGTCAGGTTACAACACAGCTGGATGTCTCCCAGATAATGTTCAACTGCAGTCCTCCAGATAGAAGTCACTAAGCTGAACCCTTAGCTTCCTACCACTGGCTGGTGGGTTTAGAACAGAAGAAAGCGTGGTGTTGCCTCTGGATTGAGCAGTGTTAAACAGATGCTGGTTGCTTTCATCTGTCCCTCAGGTTAAATCAAAATGTTCCCCTTCAGTCTGTCCTTCGCCATGAGGTGGATCCACAACATGCTTTCACTGTTTAATTACACCTCAATAGCAGAGAATAGAAATAGGGGGAAGCATCCCGATGTTTCTCTCCCTTGGTCCCTCCCATCCCCTCCCCCTCCTCAATCTCCCTCCCACTCTCCTTCCTTCCCTCCCTCCCTTTACCTTTCCTCATCCTCTCGTGACAAAGGAGCTCTACAGTATATAGGTTAAACCAAAGCAGTTAGCGCACAACCATACGTAACCCTGACACAGAGAGAGGTGCAGGAGGACACAGACCACCCAGGCATCTCCATTTCAAGTGATGCTTCTGTAGAGAACGGAAGTAATCTCGGGCAGAATCGACCCAGTCCGGCTGGATTTGTTTCAGAGGCTGCCGTCCTCATGTTGTCATTCTGCCTGAGACCTGATCTGTCATATCCCTGCTGGTCCTGTGTGTGAGTTCTAGGACGAGTACATGAGTCATGAGACCCACCACAGAGACAATATTTTGACACTCCCTCTAATCTGTCAGACCACCCTCTTAGGGTGAAGTCAGCATGCAACTTATAACACTATAACAGCAGTTAAAAGTCCAATGCAGCTGTTTTTATCTCAATATCAAATCATTTCTGAGTAACAATTAAGCAGTGGTGTAGTACTCAAGTCCAGGACTCAGACTTGAGTCCCAATTTTCATGACTTGTGACTCGACCATTGGTGACTCGGACTCACCTTCCTGGGACTTGTATTTGCACTTTTACTGGATTGGCTACTATGATAAGCAGAATATTTGCAGCACTGTGTGAGCAGAGCAGTGAGGGTTCTGTTCTCTAGCTAGTCATGGGAATGAGCTGCGGGGGAGCAAGCGATGAGTGTTGGCAGACAAGGCAGGCAGGCTCCACTCTGGCTCCGCCTCCGATTATACACATCACGCAAGAGACTCTTGCTTCCCCGTAACCACCAGTCGCCAGCCTACTGTTTAGCTTTGCCTGGTTAAGAAACAAACTGCTTTACAAAATTAAAAACAATTCTATTGAGTTTAAAAGTAAAACAGTATAGCTATTGTCTTCCTCTCTCCCCTTGAGTATTGAAAAGTAGTTTGTATTTGAATTTGTCAACTCGCTCTACCCTCCCACTTTGACCAGTCTCTCTTTAGTGTTCACTCTGGAATAAAACAACCTACACAAATATTAGTGGGTGATTACAAAAAAGTAGCAAATAATAATCAAGTTCAATCTGACAGGAGCAATAGCCAATTCCGTCAAGAAACCATACATCCCTTTAAAACATTACTGATTTGACATTACTATTGAACATTATATTAAAATAAAATGTGTGTGAGACTGTGTATGAAGGACTTATTTGTATCATAGGCTATAGTATATCGCAGGCAATTATGACCATTGTGCAACAGGAGGAAAATCTTTGCGCTCACATGAAAATCTTCCCAGCAGCCTGCCACTAGTTGTTGTTGGGCAAATTTCTTCTACTAAATACGAGCCAAATCAATAGAGCAACAGACGAGCGTCCAGCCACCAATACAAGCGAGCAGAAAAACAACTAACTAAAATACCAAATATGTCTAAAGAACCCTGAATCATTCGTTTGGTTTTCAAAAGTTATATTTTTTTATGTGCACATAAACATATTTTCTGTTAAACTCAGACCCAGTGACTCAGACTTGATCACTTGGACCAGGACTCGAGCACTGGGACTCAGCCATAGGGACTGGTGACTAGACTCGGACTCAAGCACAGGGGACTGGTGACTTTACTTGGACTCGAGGTTTAGTGACTCAACTGCAATTAAGTACCTTCATTAAAATCGTCAAAAAGAAACAAAAATAGCTTCTTAGAAAAGAGCAATTTCTCAAGCAAGAATTTAGCTAGGACTGTCTGGGAGTGGTCTGAGTGAAGAGAGGAACACTGAAAACTATGTTATTGTCAGATAGCCCAATAAGAAAGAGTTCCAAACCAATTACCTAATTTACCACATGGTGATGTCACCACAGAAAGGCCAAAGCTCCATCCCACCAAAACAGGCTGAAATTTCAGGCAGTCTTTTCAAACAGCTCTTACACTAAAAGGGCATTATCGTTTTATTTTTATTTTGCAGTATTATTCCAACCTCATAGTGTGGAAATATAAATAAAACACTGTAAAATTGAGCCTTTGACTGCACTGGGCCTTTAAGAAAACAGTTAAGCGTGTGTAGTCTAAGTGTCAGAGTGAGGCATGGCTGGTCTCTCCCTAGAGTGATATTTCTCTCCTAGCTCAGCTCACCTTCCCCTGTAGGAAGATCTCAAGGTCACAGACAGACACTTCTGTTCAGTAGCTACGCCCCAGCCACACATCTAATGTATCATAGTTGCCACAGCTACAGTAGGTCAGCTGTTCTATAGTTACAATGCACTGTGCTAAAACTTGCATCAGCTCACACACACATACATACTCCTTAGCATACATGTAATAGGTCATGTTATACCACGCTATGAATCATAGTGGTTCAGTGAGGCTCTCTCAACGGTAAAAGCAAAGATGGTTTAGTATGACGATATGCAGAAAATGCTTCTCCAAGGGAAGAATTTTTCACTTCACTCTCATTGACTTCTCAAACCCCGGTCTGGTTTGTCTGCTTCGCAAGCGTTCCCGGAAGTCCTCTGGGTTCAGAAACTGTGGTAAAAGCATCAGTGTGCAAAAGAGTAGATGACTACTGCTCTCTGCTGTCAAGCCCATAGAATTACACAGGAATTATCCAGGCAATGAACAGCCACTTTCACAAATGAGTGAGCAGCCGCTTCCGCCTGACTGATTCAAACGATCACCACAGGCAAAACAAATTGTCACCCTCAATCCTCTGGAATCTGTGCTGACTAATGGCAATGAATCTAGAGTTAAAGTGTCAGCAAAAATCACCAATAGGGCCATCCTAAATGACCACCTGCCGAGGCTATGGGATGATATCACAGGTGCAAGCTAAGCAAACAAAACAACATCTTATACAATTAAATGTTCTGTTACATTCTACAGTGTTAAACATATCTCCCTGCACATAACTGCTCTCTCCTGCCACCTTCTGGACGCTGAAAGCTGCTACAGTCTCAACTACAGTGGTACCGTGGATGCTACAGTCGCCTGTGGATGCTCCTACAGTAATGCTGTTTCCAGACAATTACACTATTTCTCTGGCTGATATCATCAGCTAAATCCAACAAGTACTGAGGATTGCAGGTTTACCCTGAGCTGATCGGACAGGAATTAATACTAAGTAGAAGAAAAATGCACACACTGGGTGAAATATTAATGAACATTTTAAATATACTGATATATAAGATTTCATCTTGCTTATTGCCTTATCACGTAACCAATTTTATATTCAAATTAAAGGGATACTTTGGGATTTTTGGCAATGAGGCCCTTTATCTACTTCCCCAGAGATTAACTAATGGATACCATTTTTATGTTGCTGTGTCCATTATGTAGGAAGTTAGATTTAATTTTGTGAGCCAATGCTAACTAACGTTAGACTGGAAGTCTATGGGTATCCCGAAGTATCACTTTAAGTACATAATGAATGAGATCATTTAAATTCCATCTGTATTTTTTCCAAATATGGGAAATTGGAGAGTGGAATGTGGGTCGGGCGGGGACAGGATGATCTAAAATAATTAGGACAGACTGCTCACTTCCATTAAGGGAATGAGGTATTTTATGGAACAATTCACCACGATGTCCACTGAGCTACACATGAACTTGAGACAAAGACACAATTACCAAAATACCAGCAACAAATGACTTCTGTTCTCCATAGAATGTATGTGTGTTCAGTTCCGGGCCAGGCCTCACCTGCACAGTGCCAAAGTCAACGGTCTCATAGTGGAAGTGGGCACATTCAGCCAGCCTGGGAAAATGACCTCTGGGGAACGTCAGCCTGAAATACAACAGCATCACCTCATCAGTATTCTACTGGCTGTTACACTGAGGCAGAAAGAGCTAAGAGGGAGGAGTGAGGAGAGAGAGAGCAGAGAGAGAAAGAGAGAGGGAGAGCAGAGGAAGAGGGCAGGGAAAGCGAGAAGTGGGAGAAGTGGGAGATGGTAGTGTGAGGGAGACAGCAGAGAGACCAAGTTGACCAGTCAGTCTCTGCCAGGCCCCAGCCCATCATTTTACTGCACTTTATTTTACTGCCCTGGTTTAGAGGCCCGTTTTACAGCCCATAATAGACCGTTTCCGTGGGGACGGGAGCACCTACTTCTTCACGTTTTTGACCTTCATGCTGGCTGTGCTGACGCAGGAACGCAGGGTGGGCTCAGGCTCGACAGGAAGCTCTGTGACCTCATCACTCTGTACCTGCCAATCAACAACAGACAATACTCAATATCTGCCAATCAACACATACAATACTCAACATTCCTCAACATGTAAACCAATTACAAGACAGTCAGCACTTTACATTTGTTGGTTCAATAATACTAAAAAGAAACCCATACTAGCAGTATCGATAAGACTACATAGTAGTAGAGTTCAGAGACTGCTATTCCAAGGTTACAGTGCTTGTATCAGACCTCAACTACTGATTATAGACAGTGTACCATGTCAGTTGTGCTCTCTTTTGGAGATTTCTTTGTTGGAGTAGTGCTATTGTGTGGATCAGGCTGGGCCTCTTCTTCATCTGGTGTAATACACATGTCCCTACACAGGGAGAGGGAGGGCAGGACAGAGATAAACAGGGAGAGAAAGATTAAGAATCTGAATCCATAAATAACTGACATTTGAAATACTTGAAATAAAGAATAATTCTCCATAGACGCCACCAGAGGGAGCCATTTACACCAATATATTTACATAATGTTTCTGGTGCTCAAATCAAATCATGACACTGCACCAGTGGCCCAGAAAACATAATGTACCCTGTGGTATTTACATCCTTGTTACTCTGGTGATAGCACATAACTGCACACGGTCTCAAATGGCTACTGACTGGTACACAAAGCTCCAGAGAAGAGTATGGCCTAGCCTACATACAACTAAACACATAATGGGGAAAGAACATACTTAACCTGACAAAAGAAGCATCTCACACTTGGTAGGACCAAAACAAAGCTATAATGGCTTTTGTGTATGTTCGGGTAAGCAAAGCCTTTCCTTTGAGTAAGTCACGAATGCAATCCGCCCACAAGGGAGCGCCTCACAAAACCTGCAGCTGAAATCTGAGTCAGTGTGCTAGGCAGAGGGAGAAAAGTCCTTTCAGACCAACTTTTTCCAGGGACAATGAAGAAGAGTGGATGCCTTAGATTTGTCCTTCCTTCCAGGGCTCAGACACAGACTGAGTGATGCAGTGATTCAGTCTCATAGACTAGTGCTCCTGAGGTCTGCTAAAAAGGACAAGAACACTGGCACTGAAAGAATAAGCTCATCTCATCTGCTGGAGAGCTGTGATTAAATGAGAGCCATCCTATCAAGGCCTGGTTGTTTTCCAGCATACTTACAGTAGATAGAGAAGAGATCATTTGTCTGTCATCGATATACTGTTGCCATCACTAATGTATTTTCGAATTCCTCGCTTCCCCCCCGTTAATCTCTCAGGTACACATAACACACACACACACATGCCCGTACAATCACTCACGCACACACACATCCTCAACTGATCCTCTATACATCTCCTTTACATTTCTGGGTGTGATATCTGCAGAGTCCTGGTCAGCTGACATAGCAGCAGTACGGTACGGTGCAGCGTGAGTGTGAGAGAGTAACTCACCCCTCAAGGACGTCACCACTTCCTGGTTCTCCCTGATGTCCTGAGCCAGCATTCCCGATCACCGCGGCAACTCCACAGCCAGCCTCCATCATACTGCCTTACTGAAGCAGTCGACTGACGAGATGGAGGAGAGAGAGAGATGGAGGAGAGCGGGGGAGAGGAGTCAACCTTAGCTGGGAAGCTGCCAGACATTAACCCACTCTTAGCTGCAGCTTGCGCTGTTTAGAATCATTTCACGCCTTTTAAAGATGAATGGTTAATGTGTCTATAGTAAGACAGGCATTCAGTGAACAAGTAAATACACACTTCCTACACGTCAAATTGTTTAATTCAAAACAGGTAATATTGAAACATTTATTTTTAAAACAATCTGGAATCCATCCATACTGCAGGTGAAGTATTGGGACTTGTACGTGTGACTGGGTTTGGAATGGTCCTGAGAGGCAGAAACAAACACTTCATGATGAGTTGTTGGGAAGAGACCGCAGAAGGGATAACAAAAAGTACATACTGACCTCTTAAACAATACAGTTAGAAAACACCCATTTTCAAAACAATTAATACAGGTCTAGGAGGAGCACATCATGGGAGCTTTGGGACTCTCCTTCCATCAACATGTGTCTATGACTATGTTTGCCACCATCCTGCAAGGCAGAAACTAGCCCCACCAGCATGGGAGTGTTGTGACAGCCCCCATGAGGACATAGGTCTGGTGTCAAGGACTAAGAGCCATCATCCCTAATACAGCTCTTTATATACTGTCAACAAATAAAAGGAATGCTCTGACAGACCGAAACAAAACACCACACAGCCTTCCAATCGTTCCATAACTAGCCCTCATAAAAGGCAGTGCTTGGAGCTGAACTCACATCTTAGATATTGGGCAAGCACAGTGCAGTGGTAACCAACCAACCCTGGTCCTGGAGTGCTACAGTAAGTGCATTGTGCACGCACAGTACCTCGGTTCTACACCTCAGCACCAAAACTCCCCAGCCAATCAATACTGAGGTAGTAAAGCAGGAGTTTTCCTCTTCTCCAATCAGAATCTGTAACGATGACCATAGAGATGTTTGCAGTAAGGAGTAGTAGATAGATACATCAGGCCAGCCATTACAGTACAGGGTAGCAATTTCCCCAAGAGAGCAGGTAGAGGGAGGCAGCCCATTGGCCCGTAGCCACAGAGTGGTGCTCACTGCTGACAGAGTTCCACACAGCCTTCTGACTCAGCACAATGTGACCAGCCAGAGACACTGGCCAAACCAGACCCACTCCACACGCACAGATCTACTATATTCTACTGTACTCTCACCTCCTCTCTCCAATGGCAGATGTAGCCTTTCTATAGGATATCCTATCAAACATTAATACATAGCATCACGACACAAAAAACAAGCAACGATTTATCTGAAGTCCCAAAGCTGTCCTGAGTCTCTCCAGGGATAGGCTACACTACTTTGAAGATGAACAAAGTAATACACCAGTTTGTATGTACAGAATGTTTTTACCATTCAGTATAATCTGGCAATCTGTCAACCATCAGAATGTTTGGTCCAACTTTATGTTTGTCCAGTAATCTTTTCACTGCATTGCATTTATTCCATGATAAAACGTAACATGGCCGACCTTGATGATTGTTCAGAATGGAGAATGTTTCTTCTCAGATAAGGACATCCTGTGCAGGACATTGCTGTGTAGCATACACACTCCGCACAGCCTTATGGCAACATGACAAGGTACATCCTTTCATTTAGGATATCGATAACATGGCAATGCAATTTAATTTAATGAGGACAGATTTTTTTGCCACGTTAACTTAACCCATACCAAATGTGAGGCATTGGTAATGTCCCAAATGGCACCCTATGCCCTACATAGTACATTTATTTTGACCAGAGCCCTATGAGTCCTGTTCAAAAAGTAGTGCGCTATATAGGGAATAGTCAGTAATTTGGGACATTATCTTTCCCGTGATTATCGGTCAGTCATACCAGACTGGTCGTAGTAAAACCATCAACCTGCAATGTACAGTAGCAGTAGCTACAAGACATCATGTTCACCACTTGAAGGAAGCTCTCCATTTCTGCTGCCTGGAGACAGAAACAGCTCTGATCTGGCTTTGACGACTCTGGCCTAAATGGTACTCGAGGAAAACTAGGGCAGCCTACGCAATTCTGCATGCCGTTTATGAAACCTATATTAGAATTCATGGGCTGGAGTGAGGAATTGATGCCCACACATTATCTCTGAGAGAATAATTTCATGACACGATCCTCTGAAGCTTCACAGTAGGCACACTCACATGTTAACCTAATGCATTTGCTACAGTGCTGTAAGCAAGTAGGCCAAAAGCTTTAAGAGATGTAATATATCTAAGTGAGAGGCTAAGGGAGCCGCTGGGAAGAGAGAAATGACTGTTGTTTCACCTCATACTGTTATGTTCAGTGTCTCTGGGGTCACTGAGCAGCCCCCACCCAGACAGCTGAGCTCTCTCACACACACACACACACACACAGGGGTGTAGGCAGTACTGTATTCGTCAACATCACCATGGGTTTTGATAGAGGCGCTCCCCAGTGTATGTTTCCATCTGGCTGTTGAGGGGAAAGTTTTGCACTCTCATTTGGAGCTCTGGAATGCGGTCATAAAGTTAGATGCAGTGGAGAAGGCCTGGGGTTGCTATGGTAACCTGCCGGTTGCGAGCTGTTCCTCTTCTCGACTGATGAGGTAGCAGGAAGAGGAAATGAAACTATGAACACAATACTGTTCTATGAACACAATACTGTATACAGTACAGTGGTGATTGTGTTTATGGGTTAAAAAAACAGATTAAGGGAGAATCCTACGATTCTATAATCTGATTTACATCTACTACAGTGGGATTCATTTTGTTTCATCTCATGATGAATTCCATAGCTGTATAAATCATTCTTTGTCCCATTCCAGACACACACAATGAGGATTAGAACTATAGTATAAAGGTAATAGACTATACTCTGTCCAAAAATACAGGCAGCTGCAGTAGACGAAAATAAACTGAAATTAATTTATTTACACAGTTTCTTGCCATTGAGAAAAGCAATTCAACAAAGGACCTACCGTAAGCCTAGTCGCATGTTGTTCAAATTTAATCAGTTAGGTGTGTGAGAGGAATTGTTTAAGCTTAGCTGACAGAGGTTTGGTGCTGGTAGTAACGTTTAGAAAACACCCACACCTGTAGAAATACACTTTATCGAGCTGAAAGACGATGGCCAGAGCTTACCCATGATGTTGCACAACGATTTAAGTCAATAAGTCACCGTTTTAGTCAAAGTATGATATACAGTATTTGGGCTTGAAGTGACAAATCCGAATTGCCCACTTCACGCAAATCTGTGAGAATGCGGTGTCTTTTCCTATCAAGTTTCAAGTTGTATTAGTCATATGTACGGGATACACATGGTATACACAGTCCAATGAAATGCTTACTTGCAGGTTGCTTCTCGACATTAAGAAATACGGTGTCTGTTCCAATGATATGACAAACTCTTTTCAGCCTACGTTTCGTTTCATGGCTGGGTTTAATTTGAATTTTCCCACCCACCATGTTTATTAATCAGAAACTGCTGTATACCTCTTCGTGACTGAGATGAGACAAACTAAATTAAAATAGGGGGTGCAAATGTGTGTTTCAGCACCACTTTCTTTTACCAGAAAATTATCATAATCCATTGGATGTCAATTTTCAAAACATATTTTGATAGTCTGTATTAAAAAATATGACCATTTTATGAATTGTATAATTACATGATATGATGGCTACTACCCCCGTCACCCCAAGTTTTGCTTCACTACACGCTCCACTGCTTCTGATTTGTTTGCTATCCAGATAATGAGCAAAGTCATTCTAGCCTATCATTTCACTTCCCGGTGAGAACCATGAGCTCGGGCTGACTTGGCTTTGCTGTACCGCAGCCGAAGCTTGCACTGTCCATCAAAATTTGGAAAATCGCATATCAGTAGTCACCATCTATTACCGGAGCTTCATCTTATTCTCTCTAACTATTTTGATGGTGGATTCGCGGCCACAATTTATGGAAGATACCAAAACTTTGGAAATAACGAAGTTAAAGATACTGGCAGAGTTACAACTCAAGAATTCCATTTGGCGAAAGGCTCGGCACACGCATACTCAGGCCGACTGGCTCTCGTTCAGGCAAGTGATAAATAAGTGCACTCAGGCTAGCCGGAAGGCCAAAGTTAGTTACTTTAAGGAGCAGTTCTCCCTCTGTGGGTCTAACCCCAAGAAGTTCTGGAAAATGGTTAAGGACCTGGAGAATAAACCCTCCTCCTCACAGCTGCCCATGTCTCTTAATGTTGATGATGTGGTTGTTACTGACAAGGAGCACATTGCTGAGCTTTTTAAATCACCACTTCATTAAGTCAGGATTCCTATTTGACTCAGCCATGACTCATTGCCCGTCCAACATTTCCTCATCTCCCATCTAAAGCGACTAGCCCCGATGCTCCTCCCTCTTTTTCCCCTGCCCCACTACAAAGTTTCTCCCTGCAGGCGGTCACTGAGTCTGAGGTCCTAAAGGAGCTCTTTAAACTTGACCCCCAAAAAACATCTGGGTCAGATGGTTTAGATCCTTTCTTCTTTAAGGTTGCTGACCCTATCATTGCCAAGCCTGTCTCTCCTCTCTGGGGAGATTCCCATTGCTTGGAAGGCAAGCAATGTATCCTTTAATTAAAGGGGGAGATCAAGCTGATCCTAACAGTTAGTTATAGGCCAATTTCTATTTAGCTCTGTTTATCAAAAGAGTTGGAAAAACTTGTCAATAATCAGCCCTTGATTCTAAGCAATGTTGTGCTGCTATTTTTATGGACTTGGCCAAAGCTTTTGATGAGGTAGACCATTCCATTCTTGTGGGCTGGCTAAGGAGTATTGGTGTCTCTGAGGGGTCTTTAGCCTGGTTTGTTAACTACTTAGGGAGTGGTGGGGCGCTAGCCGGTGAAATGGAAGGCGCCAAATTCAAAATCCAAAAGTTGAATTATTGAACATTCATCAATATACAAGTGTTGTATAGTCATCAAAACCTCTGCTTCTTGGCAATATCACAGCGTTGTCAGATTTCAAAAAGGCTTTACGTCGAAAGCACTACATTTGATTGTTTGAGGGTAGCATCTCCAATATTTCTATTAGCATAAATTCATAAACCATCGCGGTTCACACAAAACGCATTTCACAGCGAAAACAAATCCCTTACCTTTTGAAGAACTTCTGCTGAGGGCTTCCCAAGTGTCCAACGAAGACATCCAATGGTTCTTTTGTTAGAAAAAGTCATTTATTATATCCATAAATCTCCGTTTGGTTGGCGCATTATGTTCATAAAATACAGCGTCCACTCGCCCATTGAACAGTGAAGATAACACGTTCAACCTATACCTATACACTTGTCCAAGAACAATCAAACATCATTGATAATGTATCATTAGGAACACTTATGTATATTTAGTATAATATTTCAACCGGATTATAAACTGGGCAATAGGAAAGGAAAAAACCACAGCGTGCGCAAACCCGTGAACGCGCATCCTCTTCTGTTTACATCCGATGACCACTTCGAAATTCTTCTTCTATTACCATCCAGAGCAACTAAACATCAAACACTGTCAAGAGACTGTTGACATCCAGTGGAAGCAATAGGTACTGCAATCTTACTCCCATATAAGGTCATTTTCAATAGGGAGGGGTTCAAAATGAGGCAATGTGTCAAATACACTTTTTCCAGGACAGACATTCCTCTGGTTTTCGCCTGCTATATCCGTTCTGTTATACTCACAGACAATATTTTAACACTCTTAGAAACTTCAGAGTGTTTCCTATCCAATAGTACTAATTATGTGCATATCCTATTTTCTGGGCCTGAGTGGGAGGCATTTTACTTTGGGCACGCCAGACTCTCCAAAACCATCACCTCGGGAGCCACTCCCTAAGAAGTTAACTACCTCTCTCAAAGAAGGCAGTGCATAAAGTCAGAATATCTGCTGCCTCAGTCAACGCCTGTCACCAAGGGAGTACCCCAAGACTCGATCCTAGGCCCCACTCTTCTCAATTTACATCAACATAGCTCAGGCAGTAGGAAGCTCTATCATCCATTTATATGCATATGATACAGTCTTATACTCAGCTGGCCCCTCCACAGATGTGTTAAACGCTCTACAACAAAGCCTTCTTAGTGTCCAACAAGCTTTCTCTGCCCTTAACCTTGTTCTGGAAACCTCCAAAACAAAAGGTAATGTGGTTTGGTAAGAAGAATGCCCTCCCCACAGGTGTGATTACTACCTCTGAGGGTTTAGAGCTTGAGGTATTCACCTCATACAAGTACTTGGGAGAATGGCTAGGTGGTACATTGTCCTTCTCTCAGCACATAACAAAGCTCCAGGCTAAGGTTAAATCTAGACTTGGTTTCCTTTATCGTAATCGCTCCTCTTTCACCCCAGCTGCCAAACTAACCCTGCTTCAGATGACCATCCTACACATGCTAGATTACGAAGACGTAATTCATAGATCGGCAGGAAAGGGTGCTCTCGAGCGGTTAGATGTATTTTACCATCAGATTTGCCACCAATGCTCCTTATAGGACACACCACTGCACTCTATACCCCTCTGTAAAATGGTCATCCCTGGGTTGCTCCTCTATTCAGTTCGCTGCAGCTAGCGACTGGAACAAGCTGCAAAAAAAAACAAAACATTAAAACTGGACAGTTATTTCCATCTCTTCATTCAAAGAGTCAATCATGGATACTTTTACTGACAGTTGTGGCTGCTTATCGTGACGTATTGTTCTCTCTACCTTCTTGCCTTTGTCTGTGCCCAATAATGTTTGTACCATGTTTTGTGCTGCCATCATGCGGTGTTGTCATGTGTAGCTGCCATGCTGTTGTCTTAGGTCTCTCTTTACGTAGTGTTGTATTTTGTCCTATATTTTTTATCCCCCGTCCCCGCAGGAGGCCTTTTTGAAAGGCCGTTCTTGTACACAAGAATTTGTTCTTAACTGACTTACCTACTTCAATAAAAAGGTTCAATAAAATACATATAATAAAAGACAGGCCAGTGGTTTCCAGCTAGATAAGGTTAGCATGCTAGCTAGCTTCACTGACAGCTGTCAGTCCCTTATTTGTTGATGTTTATCAACTCCACGTGGAGATTCCCACACCCAATTCACGAATATGTACAGGTAGCCTTCACCATTCTTCGGAGGTGGAACCTAAACATGCATTTTCTCTCCGGGACAGGAAATTACATGTAAATAGCGGCAGAAACTTACTCTGGGGGTTTCTTTAATATAACTCCCAATACCTCTTCCCTTTTCGAATGACCCTGCCTGTGGAGTCATTTTCAATATAGGCTTACCTTCGATATGGTTTTACTCATGAGAGACAACTGTGGCATAGTCTCATATCCCCTAACCCTGATCATTAACAAGCTTGGACACAGACTAGTCACCTTTGACCTTCCACAGTGAGTTAATGTCTGATCTATCTATCTATATATATATAAATAATCATATACACTACCGTTCAAAAGTTTGGGGTCACTTAGAAATGTCCTTGTTTTTGAAAGAAAAGCACATTGTTTGTCCATTAAAATAACATCAAATTGATCAGAAAAGACATTGTTAACTTCTTTGGGAATCGGTGGGACACTAGAGTGCAGACAAAGAAAATGGCCAGAAACAATTAACTTTCTTCTGAAACTCATCGGTCTATTCTTGTTCTGAGAAATGATGGCTATTCTATGTGAGAAATTGCCAAGAAACTGAAGATCTCGTACAATGCTGTGTACTACTCCCTTCACCTAACAGCGCAGACGGGCTCTAACCAGAATAGAAATAGTGGGAGGCTCCGGTGCACAACTGAGAAAGAGGACAAGTACATTAGTGTCTAGTTCTAGAAACAAATGTCTCACAAGTCCTCAACTGGCAGCTTCATTAAATAGTACACGGAAAACATCAGTGAAGAGGCGACTCCGGGATAGTGGCCTTCTAGGCAAACGTTCCTTCTGTCCGTGTTCTTTTTCCCATCTTAATATTTTATTGGTCAGTCTGAGATATGGCTTTTTATTCTGACTAGAAGGCCAGCATCACGGAGTCGCCTCTTCGCTGCTGACGTTGAGACTGGTGTTCTGCAGGTACTATAAAATGAAGCTGCCAGTTGAGGACCAGGGCCTCCCACTCCTCTTTCTATTCTGGTTAGTGCCAGTTTGCGCTGCTCTGTGAAGAGAGTAGTACAAAGCTTTGTACGAGATCTTCAGTTTCTTGGCAATTTTTGGAATGGAATAGCCTTCATTTCTCAGAACAAGAATAGACTGATGAGTTTCAGAAGAAAGTTAATTGTTTCTGGCCATTTTATGCCTGTAATCGAACCCACAAATGCTGATGCTCCAGATACTCAACTAGTCTAAAAGAAGGCCAGTTTTATTGCTTCTTTAAATCAGAACAGTTTTCAGCTGTGCTAACATAATTGCAAACTGATTTTCTATTGATCAATTAGCCTTTTAAAATGATAAACTTGGATTAGCTAACACAATGTGCCGTTGGAACACAGGAGTGATGGTTGCTGATAATGTTTCTCTGTACACCTATGTAGATATTCCATAAAAAATCTGCCGTTTCCAGCAACAAAAGTAAATTTACAACATTAACAATGTCTACACTGTTTTTCTGATCAATTTGATGTTATTTTAATGGACAACAAATGTGCTTTTCTGTCAAAAACAAGGACATTTCTAAGTGACCTCAAACTTTTGAACGGTAGTGTACATTTGATCCATATAGTCTATAATGATGCCTAACGTCATCATCATGATAAACTAAGATCCATTCTACTGCCTCAACAGTAGACCGTTTGGGCCCTAATAATGTGCCATTGGGCATCAAATAATCTCTAACTATCAATAAATGATGAGCCCATATTTTAGTTGCAAAGCTTTATAAGCAAGAGAAAATATGTATTTTTGGTATCCCTGTTACAACCGAATGCAGACAGAGCTAGCCTGCCAGAAAGGGTTTGATTCAGTCTAGTGAGCATGAGCAACCGTATTATAACTTGTACCCTAGTACCTGGCAATGCCAAAATGAATCAATTAAAACTTTGCCTGGGTCCCTGATGTATGTTATAGTCAAACATAGAATCAGGAATTATAATGGACATGAACCTTCTTATGATGTCCAAAGGTCAGCCATGTTGGTCAGGGAGTTGGTCAACCGTGGTTTGCCAGTGCTGTAACTAGATAGTGTAAAACAATGAATGTGAAGAATGTATCTGCAATGTATGTGTGATAGCTAGCTAGCCAGCCAGTTTTAGAGGAACGATTCCATACATTTTTCAAATTAACTGCCAATATGCCAACATTCCATTCAAACAACGCAGTCAATCCACAGGCTTAAAATCAGTTGATAGGATTTAGACGAGTTGTAAATGCAACAAGTACTGATATTGTATCATACAGTATAATAGCACTCAAAGCTTTCCAAGAAAACAAGATGTTTGACATTTATGGTCTGTTTCAATATATTTTTGAGGCTATTTACACAGAAATGTTTAAAACAAACCCATATAAACTGTAGGGTCATTCCACCTCAAAAAGACCAAGAAAGAGGACAATTCCTGACATTTAATCCTAGTAAGAATTCCCTGTTTTAGGTCAGTTAGGATCGGCACTTTATTTTAAAAATGTGAAATGTCAGAATAGTGGTAGAGAGAATGATTTATTTCAGCTTTTATTTCTTTCATCACATTCCCAGTGGGTCAGAAGTTACTAATTTAGTGTATTTGGTAGCATTGCCTTTAAATTGTTTAACTTGGGTCAAATGTTTTGGGTAGCCTTCCACAAGCTTCCCACAATACGTTGGGTGAATTTTGGCCCATTCCTCCTGACAGAGCTGGTGTAACTGAGTCAGGTTTGTAAGGCCTCCTTGCTCGCACACGCTCTTTCAGTTCTGCCCACAAAGTTTCTATAGGATTGAGGTCAGGGCTTTGTGATGGCCACTCCAATACCTTGACTTTGTTGTCCTTATGCCATTTGGCCACAACTTTAGAAGTATGCTTGGGGTCATCGTCCATTTGGAAGACCCATTCGTGACCAAGCTTTAACTTCCTGACTGATGTCTTGAGATGTTGCTTCAATATATCCACAAAATTATTTTCTTTCCTCGTGATGCCATCTATTTTGTGAAGTGCACCAGTCCCTCCTGCAACAAAGCACCCCCACAACATGATGCTGCCACCCCTGTGCTTCACGGTTGGGATGGTGTTCTTCGGCTTGCAAGTCTCCTCCTTTTTCCTCCAAACATAATGATGGTCATTATGGCCAAACAGTTCTATTTTTGTTTAATCAGACCAGAGGACATTTCTCCAAAAAGTACAATCTTTGTCCCCATGTGCAGTTGCAAACCGTAGTCTGTTTTTTTTATAGCGGTTTTGGAGCAGTGGCTTCTTCCTTGCTGAGCGGCCTTTCAGGTTATGTCAATATAGGACTCGTTTTACTGTTTTACTGTTGTTCTGGGATTGATTTGCACTTTTCGCACCAAATTACGTTAATCTCTAGGAGACAGAACGCGTTGCCTTCCTGAGCGGTATGATGGCTGCGTGGTCCCATGGTGTTTATACTTGCATACTATTGTTTGTACAGATGAACGTGGTACCTTCAGGCGTTTGGAAATTGCTCCCAAGGATGAACCAGACTTGTGGAGGTCTACATTTTTTTCTGAGGTCTTTGCTGATTTCTTTTGATTTTCCCATGATGTCAAGCAAAGAGGCACATAGTTTGAAGGTAGGCATTGAAATACATCAACAGGTACACCTCCAATTGACTCAAATTATGTCAATTAGCCTATCAGAACCTTCTAAAACCATGACATCATTTTCTGACATTTTCCATGCTGTTTAAAGGCACAGTCAACTTAGTCTATGTCAAATTCTGACCCACTGGAATTGTGATACAGTGAATTATAAGTGAAATAATTTGTCTGTAAACAATTGTTGGAAAAATTACTTGTGTCATGCACAAAGTAAATGTCCTAACCGACTTGCCAAAACTATAGTTTGTTAACAAGAAATTTGTGGAGTGGTTGAAAAACGAGTTTTAATGACTCCAACCTAAGTGTATGTAAACTTCTGACTTCAACTGTAAATATTATACCAAACATCTGATTTTGACCAAACTTTTTTCTAACAATGGGTTAAACCTGAGGAATCCAAAGGAATGGTCAAAAGCCACCCACGGACCCCCCACCAATCACACCCCAACAACGTTATGTATCAGTTCTCTGTGTCTGACAAGTAATATGGAGCTGTGGCTGGAGTATTGTTTCTTCATCCTATATAATGTATTCCCAGTGAAATTGGTGATGTTTTTTTTCTCCTGTTCAGAGAAATTAGTAATTGAATTTGTTAGGTTTATGTCCCATCCCACATCCTGATATTACCAGGTTCTGACAACTAGATGAAAGCTTTCACCACCCTGTGAAGTTCATAACTTATTTCATCCATAGTCTAATAAACTGCATGGTTTCCCGAGTTGTAGTGGGAGGACCACACCAATTTCATCACATGACTCCAAGTTTACTTCGATATGATGGTTATTATATCAATATCTGCACATAAAGGCATTTCGACCGCAATTTTTCACATGGAACGACCCTGTATTTATAATTACATGACAATATTTTAGGTTGACTATAATTACATTACTCAATTGATGATACATCACACAGCTTACTTGTATTTTCCTGCATAAGTAAAAGCAGAAAATGCATCACCTATGCCATTCATTCCAATTAGACTTGTTTAGGATTTCTCCCTGACCAAGATGGCTGCCATTTTCGCCCCATTATTAAACTTTGATGGTTTACAGCCCCTCTAGTAATTTAATAGGATCTCTATGTAGTTAACATGTTGTCATTACATACAACATACTTATCTCATAACCTTCAAACGCCACAACATTAATTCACACCCTAACTTTCTCACTCACCTAAAACCAATACACAGCACAACACAAGTAGCCTATGACGACGACGGTAACACTTTGAGATGGTCTTTTAAACATACCTGTAACCGTAGGACAAACCACCACGCGTGGTTTGTGTACTATCTTCTCCGAGTCGCAGTGTGCTGCTCAGTTCACCACTGTTGAGGGTTTCGACAGCAATGACTTTGATTTTTCAGCATCGCACTACGAAGCCCAGTTCGCACTGCTTGAGTAAAAATGTGTAAAAAAATCAGGGATTCGTCGATGAACATGTCCTAAAAAAGAGACCATGTCATTGAAACCGTAGGCTCCTATGCTCTGCACCCGACGCCGTGAGCGCGCAAAACCAGGCTGGGCGCGTACGCGCAGGCAAATTCAATGATTTCTTAAATTATTCTAATCCTAGTGCCCTCAACTGTCCTAGTAGGCCTACATCAGAGATCAGGTTTCAATTGCTCTTCCACGCCTAACAAAGTATGTGTACTATGTCGTGGGTGATTTATTAGAAGAAAGATATTTGCTATTGGCAAACGAAAAGGAGCCTTGTCAACTATTTCATCAGTGGATTTCAGTGTATAGGTTATGTTCACACACTCGCACACATGTTGCAACCTGGACTCAGGGGTAGACGTAACATAGTAAGAATAAATCCGGGACACTCCAATTAGTATGATATGTATTAATTTGTGGATGTCTATCATTCAAAATAATTTGTATGATACTGTAAGTTACAAATTACAATTCCTACAATATGAGGGCAAAACTAAAAGCACAAACCATTTAACTATGGAAAGGTCACTGGGAATATGGCCGAATACAAACAGTGTAGTTATTCCCTCCGTAAGGCAATCAAACAGGCAAAACGTCAGTATAGAGACAAAGTGGAGTCACAATTCAAAGGCTCAGACACAAGACGTATGTGGCATGGTCTTCCGGCAATCACGGATTACAAAGGGAAAACCAGCTACGTCACGGACACCGACATCTTGCTTCCGGACATGCTAAACACCTTCTTCGCCCGCTTTGAGGATAACACAGTGCCACTGATGCGGCCCGCTACCAAGGACTGTGGGCTCTCCTTCTCCATGGCCAACGTGAGTAAGACATTTAACCGTGTTAACTCTCGCAAGGCTGCCGGCCCATCCCAGTCTGCTGTCCCCACATGCTTCAAGATGTCCAACAATGTTCCTGTACCCAAGAAAGCAAAGGTAACTTAACTAAATGACTATCGCCCCTTAGCACTTACTTCTGTCATCATGAAGTGTTTTGAGAGACTTGTCAAGGATCATTTCACCTCTACCTTACCTGACACCCGAGACCCACTTCAATTTGCTTACCGCCCCAATAGATCTGACAATGCAATCACCATCGCACTACACACTGCCCTATCCCATCTGGACAAGAGGAATACCTATGTAAGAATGCTGTTTGTTGACTATAGTTCAGCAACACCATAGTACCCTCCAAGCTTATCATTAAGCTCGGGGCCCTGGGTCTGAACCCCACCCTGTGCAACTGGGTCCTGGACTTCCTGACAGGCCCGTCTCGCCCGCTCTGTCGGGGAGGTGGAGCGTGAGCGCGTGCGATAGGACCCGAAAGATGGTGAACTATGCCTGGGCAGGGCGAAGCCAGAGGAAACTCTGATGGAGGTCCGTAGCGGTCCTGACGTGCAACACCTCCACTTTGGTGATCCTCAACATAGGGGCCCCACAAGGGTGCATTCTCAGCCCCCTCCTGTACTCCCTGTTCACCCAGGACTACATGGCCACTCATGCCTCCAACTCAATCATCAAGTTTGCAGACAACACAACAGTAGTAGAACTGATTACCAACAATGACGAGACAGCCTACAGGGAGGAGGTGAGGGCTCTGGGAGTGTGGTGCCAGGAAAATAACCTCCCAGTCAACATCAACAAAACAAAGGAGCTGATCATGGACTTCAGGTAACAGCAGAGGGAGCACCCCCTTATTCACATCTATGGGACCACAGTGGAGAAGGTGGAAAGCTTCAAGTTCCTACTATTGTTGTGAAATTGTTAGATATTACTTGTTAGATGTTACTGCACTGTTGGAGCTAGAAACACAAGCGTTTCGCTACACCTGCAATAACATCTGCTAAACACGTCACCAATACAATTTGATTTGGTTTGATTTATTAAAATGTGCAAATGTATGATATGTTACGAATTCCAATTTGGTATGTCTAACATTGGCTAGGTGGATAATGCTAAATTTAGTTAGGTGGCTAAAGTTAGCTAGGTTAGGGGTTAGCGGAAGGGTTAGCTAACATGTTAAGTAGCTGCAAAGTAGCTAAAAAGTAGTAAGTAGTTGCTAATTAGCTAAAATTGTCCATGATGATATTCAAACATGGAACCTTTGGTTGCTAGACGTTCACGTTATACGCCTACCCATCCACACCAATCACCCTACTTTCGTTTTTGCCTTACAATTAAGTAACCACCTGTCTCCTGTAACCATACCAAACATACATAATAATACAAATTTAGCGTCACTGATTTACATCTACTATGTTATGTCTACTCCGAGACCAGGCTGCATAAACACAAACGCATATCTATTCTACTACATGCCACTACCCACTTTGTATTTGTACAGTGTAAACACAGTCCATTTTTACTATGCATACTAGCTTTTTTATTTCTTCTATTCTTGCTATTTTTGACTTGACTCTTTTATTGTTGTTATTGATATTGATGAATGTACTGCATTGTTGAGGGAGCTAGCACATAAGCATTTCATTGCACCTTTTATACCTGCTGTAAAGGGTATATGTGACGAATAACATTTGAATTGTATTTGTTTTATGACACTGATCATTCGGCAGGACAAATAACCTATCAATGTGCTAATTTCAGTATAATAAACTACATGTGTATGAACTTAGTGAGTGATGTCTATAAGCTCAGTATTTAATTAATTTACAAACATAAATTCTCAAGTTACCTGGTAAAATAAAGATAAACAACACACTCAACACAGATGATATACTAATGACATCATCTGTGTGTACTTATTATCAACAATAAGGCCTAAGAGACCAAACGTCTTTTTCCTAAGGCAATTGACTTGTACGTTGACGCTACACTAAGTAGACAAAACATTAAAAAGACCTGCTCTTTCCATCACATAGACTGACCAGATGAATCCAGGTGAAAGCTATGATCCATTATTTATGTAACCTAAATCCACTTCAATCAGTGTACAGTCGTGGCCAAAAGTTTTGAGAATGACACAAATATTAATTTCCACAAAGTTTGCTGCTTCAGTGTCTTTAGATATTTTTGTCAGATGTTACTATGGAATGCTGAAGTATAATTACAAGCATTTCATAAGTGTCAAAGGCTTTTATTGACAAATACATGGAGTTGATGCAGAGTCAATATTTGCAGTGTTGGCCCTTATTTTTCAAGACCTCTGCAATCCGCCCTGGCATGCTGTCAATTAACTTCTGGGCCACATCCTGACTGATGGCAGCCCATTCTTGCATAATCGATGCTTCGAGTTTGTCAGAATTTGTGGGTTTTTGTTTGTCCACCCGCCTCTTGAGGATTGACCACAAGTTCTCAATGGGATTAAGGTCCTGGGGAGTTTCCTGGCCATGGACCATAAAATATCAATGTTTTGTTCCCCGAGCCACTTAGTTATCACCTTTGCCTTATGGCAAGGTGCTCCATCATGCTGGAAAAGGCATTGTTCGTCACCAAACTGTTCCTGGATGGTTGAGAGAGGTTGCTCTCTGAGGATGTGTTGGTACCATTCTTTATTCATGGCTGTGTTCTTAGGCAAAATTGTGAGTGAGCCCACTCTATTGGCTGAGAAGCAACCCCACACATGAATGGTCTCAGGATGCTTTACTGTTGGCATGACACAGGACTGATGGTTGCGCTCACCTTGTCTTCTCCGGACAAGCTTTTTTCCGGATACCCCAAACAATCGGAAAGGGGATTCATCAGAGAAAAGGACTTTACCCCAGTCCTCAGCAGTCCAATCCCTGTACCTTTTGCAGAATATCAGTCTGTCCCTGATGTTTTTCCTGGAGAGAAGTGGCTTCTTTGCTGCCCTTCTTGACACCAGGCCATCCTCCAAAAGTCTTTGCCTCACTGTGTGTGCAGATGCACTCACACCTGCCTGCTGCCATTCCTGAGCAAGCTCTGTACTGGTGGTGCCCCGATCCCGCAGCTGAATCAACTTTAGGAGATGGTCCTGGTGCTTGCTGGACTTTCTTGGGCGCCCTGAAGCCTTCTTCTCAACAATTGAACCGCTCTCCTTGAAGTTCTTGATGATCCGATAAATGGTTGATTTAGGTGCAATCTTACTGGCAGCAATATCCTTGCCTGTGAAGCCCTTTTTGTGCAAAGCAATGATGACGGCACGTGTTTCCTTGTAGGTAACCATTATTGACAGAGGACGAACAATGATTCCAAGCACCACCCTCTTTTTGAAGCTTCCAGTCTGTTATTCGAACTCAATCAGCATGACAGAGTGATCTCCAGCCTTGTCTTCGTCAATACTCACACCTGTGTTAACGAGAGAATCACTGACATGATGTCAGCTGGTCCTTTTGTGGCAGGGCTGAAATGCAGTGGAAATGTTTTTTGGGGATTCAGTTCATTTGCATGGCAAAGAGGGACTTTGCAATTAATTGCAATTCATCTGATCACTCTTCATTACATTCTGGAGTATATGCTAATTGCCATCATACAAATTGAGGCAGCAGACTTTGTGAAAATTAATATTTGTGTCATTCTCAAAACTTTTGGCCACGACTGTAGATGAAGAGGAGGAGACAGGTTAAAGGATTTTAAAGCCTTAAGACTATTGAGACATGGATTGTGTATGTGTGCCATTCAGAGGGTGAATGGGCAAGAAAATAAAAATGTAAGTGCCTTTGAACAGGGTGTGGTAGTAGGTGCCAGATGCTGCTGGGTTTTTAATACTCAACAGTTTCCTGTGTGCATCAAGAATGGTCCACCACCCAAAGGACATCCAGCCAACTTGGTGTCAACATGGGCCAGCATCCCTGTGGAATGCTTTTGACACCTTGTAGAGTCCATGCACAGAATTATTAAGGCTGTTCTGAGGGCAAAAGCGTGGGGGGGTGCAAATCAATATTAGGAAGGTGTTCCTAATGTTTGGTATACTCAGTGTATATGCAGACAGAAAGTGATTTGTTTTTGCCAAGCCAGAGAGGAATTTGAACATGAGTGCAAAGGCCAATGTGTTGTGATGACATACCTCATTCACTGTCAGTATCTCTCCAGTTTAGTCATTGGGTGGTGGAGTTATCGTAACACTAGACTCATGACTAACGTGCCAGGTTTCACATGGTAGTTGAACAAGACTTTATTGTTATATACCGTAAGTGGAAAGAATCCTTCTTAGCAATTTGTGGAAGTGATTTCAACTTAACACCATCTTCATTTCATATAGGCCTACAGTACTTTGTGTGGTCAGACTTTTCTATAACCCACTATATACCAACTGCATGAACTGTATGAATCTGACTAGATAGCTTTACGATAATATATATAAATACTCTAAATATATACTTTTACCCACCTGATTAAATGATCTAGCCCCCAATCATGGTGTCTGGCTCTCTATCCAACACTCACACCTTGTGTCCAGTAGTTGAAACTACACCTCTACAGTTCAGACAGAAGTTCCATTTTAGTTTGTTGATACCAAAATAACGCAAACACATACATAAGCACGTTTTAGATTTTTATTATATCAAAATACAAAAATTTGAGAGGAAAATATTACATTGGACTAAGCGTTGGAAATTGACACATGATGGACATGAACGCAACGCTGCTTTCCACTTATTATTGGCATGCCATGGATCATCATAGAACATGCTGTATGTCTATGTCACAAACCGCTCATGAGCCAATGATACAACACATTTGCCAATGCCTTTTTTAATAAACGTATGTCACTTTGTCTTGAGCCTATGCCACAGGTCATAAGCCGTAGTCACCTATTCTCTAGAAGCCACTGGTGGTATTAGGCCAGTGCGTTTATGCTTTTTCTTCAGGGTTTATTTTGAAGAAGAAGTTCCATGGCAGTTGAACATGAAGTGAGCAACACGTGATCCCAGACAATATTGAATTCCCTGGACAACAGTGGCAAAAGAGAAAATCAACACAGACTAGTATTTTACATAAGGCTTTGGTACAGCACCATACAGTAGATGAGTTAATTGCTCACATAAAAGTTAAGTGTAAAATAATTCCTGATGTCAATCAAACATAACTGAATGATGAAGCTCCAAATGGTCCGCAGGTTATCATTGTAAAATAGACAAAAAGTAAAATATGTTTTGTGTTTTTGCTTTGGAATATTTACATACGAACAGTCTGATATAGATCAATTGTTTCAGTTGAAAAAGTCATATTGAAACAGATTATGCACAGAAGACGTCAACATAAAATATAGAATGTAAACGTGATGTACTTCACACGCACATGCCTCAATGGATGAAAATATGCTATGACATGACTACTTATTCTTCCTTTAAGCACTACTGGTTTGCTTGAGGATGAGGAGCATTAGTTAAAACAGTCAAAGATGTAGCGCTTATTGTACAGTAACAATACATTCTATTTCCTCAGTGCTGGTACACATGGAAAAACAGAGAACACAGAAAATACTACATATTCCATTTTCTGTCTGATTCCAACCAGGTTGAAAGTTTATGACTGATTGCTGAATAGGCTCTTTTTTATTGTCTCTACATGCAAGATAAATATAGTTAAATTAAATTTGCTCTAAGTATAATCATACCAGCTTCTACTTATGCACTAAAAGTTTTTAAGCAGAAAAACACAAAATAAAAGTCGATCTAACAGTACAGGATCTTAATTTGATCGCCCTGTTGCAGGAGAACTTTCATGCAAATGCATGATATTTCACACTTGTAATGTATTTGAGGTTTAAAAAGGCTTCTGAAGTTTGTAATTTCCACTTTGACATTTCAGACTTGATTTTCCGTAAGAAAATTATATCAGCCCCTACAAAAATGTCCATTAATTATAATCGTTATAATAATTCACATTTTCTCTTTCTGCAGGTTTATTTTCCTGTTGTAGCAAATTGGCTCAAATTAAGATCCTACATCTGTACCTCCAAAGCAGCCCTCTTACATACTGTATGTATTTTTGTTGTTAAAAAAGCAAGAGAGCCCGGAAGACTACATACATTAGTAATATGAAGAATGTGTCAGCAATACCTTTACCAAAACATAGGAGAAAAATCAGCTTAAATACAAATGCTGTTTGATGAATACTCTTATTGGCTATACTGTACAATACTGTCCCCCAATAGGAGACTTTGCGACAACAGTGGAGAGAAATCACGTAAGAAGGTTATGCCCCTGCAGTAGTGTGCTTGAAAACAGTGCTGTCCATCAAAAATAGTTTTGACCTGTAGGAAGTGTGTAGTGTAGAACGACCTTCTCATGCCTTGACCATGGGCTCAGATTCCCTCCCCTGTCTGCTGTTACATATTTAAAACTGATCCAAAGTACTGATAAATAACTTCACACCAAGTAGGTTTCCCCATCTAATCTGGGTATTATATCTCCCCTTCAACACAAGTACAACACTTTGGAGAGGGTACCCTGGAAGCACAGACAGAGGCTGGAAGAGAGACGGAAACAAACTATTGTTCCATTGACTGCTACATTATTCTAAGTCTCTTTTATGTATTTTTTGAATGTCACCACACTATCTATTGCCACTATCTGATTCCACAATCAATACAATTTGCTCATTGCCAATCACACTAGTTTATTAATAGGACTTACAACGATGGAACTAGTTGAGTTGGTAAAACACAGAGGACTTCAAGAGAGTAGGCCTCTGATCTACAGCACCACAGAGTTAAACATAGCACCAAGTCATAATGTTGAAAGCAACTACGTCCTAGTAGCACATACGTCATCTCTAGCTAATGTAAACACGACTTCGGTTGCAGCACATACAGTACCCCATAACTATGACATTGTTTGTGGCTCTCTTTTGTTTCTCTCATACTTTGGACATCTGGAGGCAAGTGATCATGAGTGAATCTACCTGTGTGCTTGTGGAAAAAAAAGTTTTCTGTTTCAGATAAGGTTTAGTCCAGCGACGACATGTTGATGCTTTTCAAATTGGTATTCATTCACATACTATACAACAGAAGAAATACTACTGAACTTGTGCAGCCAACAGGCCCACATGACAATAAAACAGTTGTTCTGTGCTAACATTACTTTTCCATAAATGTAAAATAATGTCTCCAAAAATATGACAAACGAAGCACCTTAAGATGTTTTATAAATATTGTCCACTTAAAGCCTTAAAGCAAATACTTTCATCACATCTAATATTAACTTGCTTTAAATCTGTCTCTCTATTTTTGTCCTCAAGCATAATGAACAAAAAATCTTTCTGTTTCATCTTTACAAATACAGTACACACCATGTATACATTATGAATATAGATTTTCCCCACATTTTACATATAACCAATTCTGGGAATATGCACGTTGATGTATCAATTTCAAACAACTTCATTCCACAAAATCGTCACTATCTCACCAATTTCAAAAAAATAAGTTGGAAAGTGAGTGAAGAGGGCAGATAAAGTTGATGTTTTGATCACTGATTTATATTCTATAGCAAGCAGAGGGGTTCATCTAACATACATTCAGAGAGTTATTTTGTCTAGTTCAACTCCTGAATTGCTATCAGTAAAGATAAAAGTGACTCCAAATCAGACAACTGGTTTAAAATGTCAATGTCTTCCAGTGATTAATCTTGTAAGTGTGTAAGCTTAAAGCTCTCTAATAGGTCTAGTTCACAGGGTGAGAAGAAAATGACAACATTAACCATCAGTGTAAAGGAAAGCATTCAACCAACAGTGGTTGAACCTATCCTTGGTTAACCAGCTAGCCTTGTGTGATAAATCAAATCAACCTATTGTGCCAACTAGCCAACTAGCCAATTAAACCTAAACTTAATACCACCACATGTGACAGGTCATCCATTGTACTATGACATCAGGACAGCCACTTCCTGTACAGCAAAACATACATTCATTATCGGTTAGTGTTCAAATGAATAAACATACAGAGAAATAGCTAGCAGGTAATATTATACCGTTGCTAGAGATAAACAGTTGAGAGTCGAGACAGCCACCCCACCTTTTGAGTTTAGTTAATGTTACACAAATGTTGTCACTTGTCATCTAACAAGCCCACTTGTTAAAATCGCCAAATAAAGCAACAGCAATCAGATCTTTCAATTCAGTATTCAGTATTCAGTATTCAGTATTACAGCTGTTTTGAAATATGAACATCAGTGGCAAGTTTCACTTTCTGCATAATAACTACTTCTGTACCTTTTACATTTAAATGTTGATTAAATTGTTTTTTTTTAAATATATATCTATGTTATAACATTACCACAATTTGAAACCTGAAATGATTAACACTGTCATCATAATCACTAATTGTTATTATAGGTCTGTTCTAGTAGTAGAATATACACAGTCAAGATTTAAAAAATAACCAGAGTAATACACCTTCAGTGCCCCTTTACTCACAGATAGGTGTCCTTGGCAGAAAAAGTAGAGTCAGTCCACAGGTCAGACTGGAGCTTATAATGAGTCCCAACAGAGAGAGAGAATGCGTGAAGGCGAAGGAAAAGGCAGTTAATTCACTTTTCAAAAACAAGAGAGAAAAGGCAAACAAGGCACCTAGAGATGTGCCATACTCCACGAATGACTCGAGGTCCCCTCCATATTAATGAAAAACACTGTATACACATTTATCACATTTTCTCACCCCTTTTCTGTCCTCACCCTATCAAGTGTACATTTGGCCTCTTGAACACAAAGTTACTGTATGTCTTAGCAAGAAGAACATGGGCTCACCTTTACTGGATGTGATCACATGGTTAAATGCAAGAGAGTGAGGACATGTCTTTTAGTGATTTGAAATATACCAATATCCTACCACGCCTTGTATTGGATGATATTCTTTTGGGATTAAGCAAAATATGCAGATTGGGCTGGATATTAAAAGCAGATCAAAATCAGACTTCAGGCCATAGCATCCAATTCATGTGTGAAGTGAATGATATTATATACCATTTCTTTCATACATTTCATTTGAAAAATAATGTAAAATACATATAGTCCAATAGAATTACAGCAATTCTGCACTTACTCTGAGGTATATTTTGCAATAAGTACCCTGTGTTAGATACTGACACTATTTGAATTGTAGGAAATGTAGACTGAGGTCCTTGTCTAAGGAACACACCAGTGTCACTGTAACACCTCAGATAGACTCCTCCATGACCAGTGACTTTTAAGGTGTTGTGAATTATTTAGATCAATGCATTTTACTACAATAGGAGATATTGTCCCCTTTTCCATTATTTGATGTATTTACATTACAGATGTTTTATCTGGTGACCCTCACTATATTATCCTCAGGGAGACACGGAAAACATCTTTATTTTGTCTCTAAATGATTTGGAAACTGCTAGAGACAGTTTACCCACTGCCAAAAGCTGAATGGAATTAATCACATGATTATCATAATTTGTGTATGGGATTATTAGGGAGATCTAGGTTGGCGGGTCAATGTTGTTGCGTCCCATGGCTTGATCTGTCTGTAAGTGACAGTAGTGGACATACTGGTCAGTGGTCAGTGGAGAGTCCTGTAGTTAGGCCCGTCTGAGTCTGTACTGGCCAGGATGGCCGCCTGGTCCTCCTCAGAGCGTCTGCTGCGGCGCAGGAGGGAGGTTAAAAAGAGATATGGGTTCTTCCTGTTCTGCCTTTTCCTCTTCCTGTGGAGGTAGAGATCTCCTCTGTGAGCCGAGGGGGTCTGGGATTGCTGCTGGGTCTGAGAGGGAGACACACCTAGGAATGGAGAGGTAGTGTTATTGAGGATACAACAGCGAGGCATTTAGTATGGTCCCAGACTTGTCTAAGTGTTGTAAAGCCAACAACTATGGTCGTTACATAGGCATGACAACGATAGGATTTGGCTTTACATCACAACAAATTTGAGACCAAGGAACTCACTAAATGCTGTTGTTTTTGGTTCTTCTAACAGTTGTGTGGCTGCCCGTGGCATATTCTTTAGTTCAGAGACTGACCTGTTCTTCTCCTGGAAGTGGAGTTGTTATTGGTGTTGGCAGCCACTCTCTTGGCTTTAGTAATACAGTGGTGTAGCAGTGTTTGTAAGCTCTCAGACCCGGCAGGATCACTAGACGCACCTAGAGGTTCCCTAGAAAGAGGAGGAGACAGGCACAATACACATGCTTTACATTAACTCACCACCGGGGAGCGCTATCCTCTCAGTGATTAGTCAGATAGGGAGTCAGGAGGACATTGATTCCGAAAGGCTCTGTAATATTGAACCATAAATAAACTGATGATTTGGTGAGAAATTCATTGACTTTAGATTGTGAGGAATTAATAAGATACTATGGGATGAACAGGGTTAATTCAAAAAAAATTATGAAGGAATATGTCAATATTTTGTCACTTTCAGATACCCATAAAATGAAAATAATCTTTATAGTGTATTTGTAATAACACTTTTCAGAAGAAAGGCTTCAGTTTCTATAGTTACTGAGTTGCTACTCTTTCTCTACAGTGAGAATCTATGGGTTTTTTTGTTGAGTGGGGCAACAAAGAGGATTCTCATCTCTATGTGGATTATTTTCATTTGATGAGTGACATATCATTCAAACTCTGCCTAATACTGAACATATTTTTAAGGGTTAAAGATGAGCAGCATCTATCATTGGCTAATTTTAAATCCATGTCAAATTGAGGCACGTTGATGAGCTTTAAACAGAAAGGTATCTGTTTTAAAATATACTTTTACCTCATAATTAATACTTTTATTTTGCAGTCCATCATAGAAAGATGCAAATAATGATTCTAAGACCCCAAATAACCTCATCAACACCAAACATTTACGTTCAGATTCATGAGATTAAATGTTTGTTGCCATTAAATTACTTATTAATACACCAGCTTCAAAACCTGACTCGGCATAAAGACAAGTGATTCTACCAAAACATATTGTTTCAAAAGGCATACTGTAGGAACACAAAGCTTTAGAGGTGGTGTCCTTCATAGTGTCACTGTAGAGAGAGAGATTGAGAGCCATTAGCAGAAAGGGGAGACAAATATGAGAATTAATGCATTCCTCGTTAGATAAATACAGTAGTATTTTCATAATCACAAATACTGTGTGCAGGGGCCACAGTTAGTTAGATACAGTACATTTCCATGAAACATTAACACTGTACAGCACACTTTCATCAACATGAACACTGTGTACAGAGGCTTCACCATGCTGACGGGAGGAGATGGCAGGAAGAGGAAATGACCGTTAAAGAACAGTCACATGACAGGAAGAGGAAATGGCTATTAAAAACAGTCACATGACAGAAACGAAAGCACTTAAGACGACGAATGTGACGAAGAATTTAGTCTTGAGAAATATTGTTATTCGTTTGAGTCAAAAAAATTATATTTTGAGAAGGCATGCATGGCATTTTGCACATGGAACAAAACTTTAAAGGGGAATACTCCAGTCTATCAGTAATCTGGGTCCTCTATTGATTCAAGGCTTTTTTTGTGCAGGGAAACCGTGCCTGTATTTCAAATACTGCTCCACAGTCCAAAACAGCTCCTAATATTGCTCACCAGCCTAATCACTGTGCGCGACAGCAGGCATGTTGTGCCAAGGAACTGTAGGAAATGTAACCTGTATGTTAGCAGTTAGCATTAGAGCTAGCAAACTTGAATCCAGTTAAGAGGCTCAACCCAAAGTCAGCGATTCCCCTTTAAAGGAGAGAGTGATAAGAGCCCTCCCCTGCTGACGCCTCCCCTCTCAGACATGGGTCCGACCCTTACCTATTGCGGCGTAGGGGACCGGCTCACAACAACGCTGCCCAGATAGCTGAGATCAATCAAAAACAGATGTGGTAAGACCCCTGAGCCCTCACACTGTACAAACCAGCAGCCATACACTATACTTGCCCATATGACCATGACATTGTAAAGGGGTGGAAAAAGAGCATGGCCGCTAACCTGGCAATCCCTGGGATTCAGAAAGGTAGGAGGTGGGTGTGAGGGGGAAGGGGAGAGGCATGTAGGTATGCAGACAAAAGGGGACTATTATATGCGCCTCAGGTATATTGCTCTCTTGTATGTATTTTACTGTCCTGCAGAGCATGTACTGTATGACTATGTTGGTGTAATATATAATAATAGAGAAGATCAAGTAGTCCAAATGGTCTCAGGTTCTAAAAAAATGTGTGTTTGGCCATAAACCTCAGAGGTGCAGTAAAATCTGATTTGGCCTTCAAATGTGTGAAAATCATTCCTGAAATAGAAAGCTTATCTGGCCAATAATGATGATGAATATCGTGAAAATTATTTTGATACCTTTCATATTTGATTTGAGCGGTAGAAGGCCCTCAACCTTTAAAGTTAAAGTGTAGGTCTCACTCAATCGTAATCTTTTAGTTTAGCTACAGTATCATTTACCACCAGTTAAAAAACAGGAAAGCCTCTGAAGAGAAGTCATAGGTGGGTAGTAATACAAGGAAATCAACTAAACATGTAAGAATAAATATTATCTCACTACACTAGTAGTCAATCAATAAAAAACACTGTATATGCTAGTTAATTATTTAGTGAAGCACTTGCTCAAAGATCCCATAAGTCTTCCACCTGAAATCCTTTGTTGCAGACTGCATCTTAATGCAATTGTAACGTTTTACATAAATATTTGGTTAGGTTTTCTGCCAACATTTTCTTTAGCAAACAGTATTTTCTGTGAACTATGGCAGTTACAAATCACCTTTTCTTCCTAAAATGTATGAGTTCCCATACAGAGAAAAACAAAAATATCTTAGAATAATAATTACAGAATCAATATCAATATCTTCAGATGTGTCTTTGTTCTAGGGTTAAATTACAAAATGTGTCAATCAGGACTTTTTATGTGAAACCTACACTTTACCCCGATTGCCCTGATTCAAACGGGTGTATTGACAAAATTTGAATAAATAACTAGTTTATGACTGATCAAATGTGTGCCAAATGCAAATACATGCATTCTTGGTATGCCAAAAGTAAAACATTAAGTAATATTCTATAAACTGGGGATACATTTAGAATTGAGTGCCCAGGTTGGAGAAGTTTGTTGTGTTCGTTAGTTAGTGCATTGCTGTCCCTGCCGGACCGGTGTAGGTCACCTACCCTGAGGCGGATATCTGGAGCTGGGAGGGCTCTGAGGGCAGCATCTCCTCCTCTGTCCTCCTCTGAGACGGCCACTGCCCGAACACATCCCTGCCCTCCAAGGGGGGAGAGGGGGACTGGGAGGGGTAACTGGCTGCTGTAGAGGCATAGGACATGTGGGGACGGTAACTGGGGCTGGGCCTACGGCTTCCCTGCTGGCCCTGGGTGGGGGAGGAAGCCAGGGAGGACCTTCGGGAGAAACTGACGGTGGCTTGGGGGTGCAGGGTGATCTCAGGCATCTCCAGAGAGCGGGAGGTGCGGAGGATGCTGGGGTGGGGTGGTGGGCGGACTAGGATATCTGGGGAACCTGGCTGGGTGCTAAGGGGGCTCTGGGAGAGGGGGGAGAGGCGGGAGGGCTGGAGGACCAGCGGGGGCAGAGAGGGGTCTGTCCTACGCCCTGACCTCGGGCTGAGCCAGGACTGGGGGCTGCTGCTAGGGGCTGTGCTTGGGCTCCCTGCACGGGCTGATGGGTCAGGGTAAGGCAACACTGGTACACCCACACCATGGGATGTGTGTCTGAGCTGGCCAAGACTTTGGGCCTGTTGCATAGCTAAGCGCCTGGCTGGAGGGCCTGGGGGTTGGTCTCTGCCCTGTGGTGCCATGGGGACCTCCAACTGCAGGAGCCGAGGGCTGGGGAGGTGCAGGCGACTGGGGGGGAGAGAGTGGAGAGGGGGATACAGGTGGAGGGTCGGGAAGGTCCTGGTGATGATGTAAGGGATGATGAGGTGGATAAATGAAGCGGGGCCCCTCCAGACCCAGGAAGGGGAACTCGTGAGGCTGCCAGCTGTCAGGTGAGCGAGGGGAGCGAGGGGGAGGGCTGTGTGGATGTGGGAGGGAATGGCCAGAGGCAGTGTACTGATGATGAAGTTCCATCTCTTCCCTCTCCTCTGGGATGGAGGGATAACCGTAGGGCCCCCCGTCAGCAGTGCCTGGGGGGGAGGACAGAGCAGAGCTATGCGGACTGATGTCCGGCATGTAAAAAGGTGGCGGAATCCCCGATTCACCGCGGCTGCCTAGATACCCATAGAAGGGGACCTGGGGAAAGTCCCTGTAGCGGGAGGCTGGGGCCTGCCCTGCAGCATGATGCCCACTGCCCTCCACAAAGCTCATACCTTCCATGGGCCTGTGGAGGCGGGGGCTGTAGTTGGGGGGCTGGGTGGACTCCAGGCTGGAGGATGTTGGGGAGAGCTGTGGTCGGAGCGTGGCCATAATCGGGGGCAGGGGCCCGGGGTCAAAGTCATTCTCCTCGTCGGACTGCCGGAACTCGGGGTACATGTCGGACTCTTCAGCGAACGGGAAGCCCTGGATGCGGCGGTGGGCTGATGGCGGGCTGGCCATGCTGAAACGGCCGTCGGGACCGCGGCTGATCAGCTCGATGGGGCTGGTGACCTCTGCCTCGTGCTTGGACACGCTGTACTTCTTGCTGGCTATGGCACGCTTGGTTTTCTTGTAGAAGGAGAGCTCTTTGTCCTTGTCTCTCTGAGGGCTGGGCAGCCTCCTGACGTACAGACCCGGACCGTGGGCCCCATCTGAGGACAGGGACTGGGGCCGCGAGGCGGGAGGGGAGCTCTCTGGACTGATCTTCCCAGAGGACAGCCTGTCAGAGACAACCAACACAGAGACAGACACTCAAACATGATGGCTTCATAATGAACCCCTTAAACAGTAGTTATTCATCAATAAACAGCCTAATTGTGCACACTAAAATAGCTTCTTATCCACAGTATGCATCACTACTATACTAGACAGATGAGAAAATCCAAAGCCACGGCACCATGTCAAAGCAAATACACCTGTTTTATTTGTATTCCACCCCTGCATTATGATAGTATCCAGTGCATTCTGCTAGCATTGAAGCTAATGACTGTAGCCACAGCGACAGTATGAGAGAGGAACCGTTACCAAACAGCCATGACAACCGTCTCACAGATATTCTTTTACTCGCTCTTGGGCAAAAACTGAGGGCCATTTATCTTGTTGGGGACAAATGCTGCGCCAAATGCTTTTATGGCATAAGAAAAACGCAGATGACATCCAACTAGGCATTTTTTTCTATTTGCCACACACCAGGAGCAGCACTGTAAACAACACAGTCAACTATAAAGTGCATATGCACGGTACTGTACATGCAGCTAAGCCAACGCAAACACAAATCCCTATTCGATGCATATACAGTATACTGTGCATGCAGTTAGGCCAGTGGAGCACTAAGTAAATCAAATCTATAAAATGCATATATTATCCATGCAGCCAAGCCAGCATTGCGTAGTGCAGCACAACACACACTGTGGCATGGTGCAAGCAGCTAAGCACTCACAGGGAGCTGGCTGGTGGGGGCATGTAGCTGCCTCTGGCTGGCGCGTCCCAGCAAGGCTCTACCCCAGGCAAGGGGGTGAGAGGAGGCCTGCGGTGGGAGACACACAAATGGCATGGACCACGGTCATCTGTCAACTAAGCCAAACCTCCACACAACACAGGAGGGACCATCACGGGAGTCACAAGAGGACCAGACTTCACTATCCTGATATAAAAGTCCCTGCCAAGTCCCCTATAATGCCATTTTCATTCACTTGACCATCTAGATATTCCAAAAAGTCAAAACATCCAATTCCTTTTAACATAGACCTCTTTCCAAACCCTTGACATACACACAATATACACTACACGACCAAAAGTATGTGGACGACTGCTCGTCGAACATCTCATTCCAATATCATGGGCATTAATATGGAGTTGGTCCCCCTTTTGATGTTATAACAGCCTCCACTCTTCTGGGAAGGCTTTCCACTAGTTGTTGGAACATTGCTGCAGGGACTTGCTTCCATTCAGCTACAAGAGCATTAGGTCGGGCACTAATGTGAGCGATTAGGCCTGGCTCGCAGTCGGCGTTCCAATTCATCCCAAAGGTGTTGGATGGGGTTGAGGTCAGGACTCTGTGCAGGCCAGTCAAGTTCTTCCACACCGATCTCGACAAACCATTTCTGTATGTACCTTGCTTTGTACATGGGGGTATTGTCGTGCTGAAACAGGAAAGGTCCTTCCCCAAACTGTTGCCACTAAGTTGGAAGCACAGAATCGTCTAAAATGTCATTGTATACTGTAGCATTAAGATTTCCCTTCCCTGGAACTAGCCCAAACCATGAAAAACAGCCCCAGACTATGAATTGTCAAACTTTACAGTTGGCACTATGCATTCAGGCAGGGAGTGTTCTCCTGGCAGACTCGTCCATCGGACTGCCAGATGGTGAAACGTGATTCAACACTCCAGAGAACGCGTTTCCACTGAGTCCAATGGCGGCGAGCTTAACACCACTCCAGCCAACGCTTGGCATTGCGCATAGTGATCTTAGGCTTGTGTGCGGCTGCTCGGCCATGGAAACTCATTTCTGCACTCGATGGTCCCTGTCTGTGAGCTTGTGTGGCCTACCACTTTGTGGCTGAGCCATTGCTGCCCCTAGACCTTTCCACTTACAGTTGACCGGGGTAGCTCTAGCAGGACAGACATTTTATGAACTGACTTGTTGGAAAGGTGGCATCCTATGACGGTGCCACGTTGAAAGTCACTGAGCTCTTCAGTAAAGCCATTCTACTGTCAATGCTTGTCTATGGAGATTGCATGGCTGTGTGCTCGATTTTATACACCTGTCATCAACGGGTGTGGCTGAAATAGCCTAATACACTAACTTGAAGGGGTGTTCACGTACTTTGTATATATCTTGTACATTCAAACTATACTCATGTCCTAGCAAAGATACCCTGCCCTGACAGATGGTACTCAACAGGAGTGAAGCGAACCGAAACCATAACAATAACCCTTATAACAGGTAAAGACGAGTTGATGTTGCATCTACATTTAATCCAGTGACTACTGCAGTGTGAATTGGCATATGAGCTCAAAAGTTTGGCTCCTATTTTTTTAAACTCTCTGGCTTTGTGTTTAGTACTTACGATGAGTCAATGCTTTTCCTGAAGTGTGTTACAGACAGGGGGAGGGTCTTAGAAGAGACAAAACAGAGATTTAGAGATTACAACTAAGACCAGAGAAAGGACAGTAGAAATTAAACAGAAGTTAGAAGAAGTGCAGGCATACCTGGTTTGCGTTTGAGTTTGCGTTGGTGCTGTTTGTTGACGAAGCAGGCTGCCAGAGTACTGAAGAGCACCGCAGCCGCCAGAAAGCAGATGGTTGCCACAACGCCCGCTACCACGGGCAGCGCCAACCCCTCTTCAGTCACCTCCGTAGGGGGGAAGGGATCTGAGGCGGAAGAGGTACCCAGGGGTTCAGAAATGGGGCGGTGGAAATGGACACTTTCAAATCATGAACTTCACCAATCTCGTGGAAGTAATGGATTTAATGGAGTGACATATTAGCAGACATATTAGCAACAATATTATATTTCATTGTAGCTATCTGGGAATATTATTCGAATATTCTCTTAATCTAATTCTGAATTGAGGTGTGTAACATATTAGGTGTAACACTTACCTGTGCTGGACACTCCCACCACATTACTGCTGTCACTGATGAGGTCGTCCATGACGGCCATGACTCTGAACTCATACCAGGACTCCTGCCAGGGACACAAGACAACACACTCCTCCACTGCCCATTCCACACACATAACACAACCACAGTCCAATTCACCTCAGCATAACCACTGTCCCAAAATAAAGGTGTCATTACCCCAAAACAACTGCCATCTGCAAAATAAGTGGTAACACTTTACATATACTTAAAAGGATTTATAAAGTATTTACAAGTAATTCATAAAGTGTTCATTATTATCTTATTGACAGTTTATGACACTGTAATGAACAGTCATTACACATCGGCAGTCACTATAAACAGACAGCATTGTTTATACATTGATTGTATGTACGGCCCTTTACCTGGACTAGGTCCCTGGCCATCAGCTCAGTCTCAGCGGCTGAGATCAGATCGTCAAGGACCTCCCACCTCTCCCCGAGACGGAACTCCATGATGTAGCGGTCGACAGGCGAGGAGTGATTGGCTGGCGGGAGCCATGTGAGCAGGACGCCGTGCTGTGTGCGATTGGCTGTGAGGCACCGTGGTGGAGTAAGAAGCACCTGTGGTTCAGGGGTACTCAGGGGAGACACTAAGGGGTCAAGAGAACAGACCCGTTATAGAAGGAAGTTAACCAATTCATACTATTCAAACAGTCATAACAAACCCATACTGTACAGTCACATGTGATCAGTCAGAGAAAAACGGAAGATGGTGAGAGCAATTACAAACTGCATTCTAGAAGATGGCACTAGAGAGCAGTAGTGTCAATGATATTGTGAGCATTCAGAATCAACATGACACACTGATGTGCAAACATCTAAATTCAAATCCGTTGTACTTCAAGTTAAGACATAACATAAGCTATAGAGTTATCTAAAAATAAATATGCTTTACAAAGAGTCTATTCTATTCTGCCTTCGAAAACTATTCAGACCCAATGACTTTTTCCACAATTTGTTACGTTACAGCCTTATTCTAAAATGTATTAAATAGTTTTTTCCCCTCATCAATCTCCACACAATACCACATAGTGAAAAAGCAAAAATAGGTTTTTAGAAATGTTTGCTAATTTATTAAAAATAAAAACTGAAACATACATAAGTATTCAGATCCTTAACTCAGTACTTTTTCCGAAGCACCTTTGGCAGCGATTACAGCATCGAGTCTTTTTGGGTATGATGCTACAAGCCTGGCATACCTGTATTTGGGGAGTTTCTCCCATTCTTCTCTGCAGATCCTCTTAAGCTCTGTCAGGTTAGATAGGGATTGTTGCTGCACAGCTATTTTCAGTTCTCTACAGAGATGTTCGATCGGGTTCAAGTCCGGGCTCTGGCTGAGCCACTCAAGGACATTCAGAGACTTGTCCCGAAGCCACTCCTGCGTTGTCTTGGCTGTGTGCTTAGGGTTGTTGTCCTGTTGGAAGGTGAACCTTCACCCCAGTCTGAGCTCCTGAGCGTTCTGAAGCAGGTTTTCATCAAGGATCTCTCTGTGCTTTGCTCTGTTGCACCACCATGCTTCACTGTAGGGATTGTGCCAGGTTTCCTACAGACGTGACGCTTGGCATTCAGGACAAAGAGTTCAATCTTGGTTTCATCAGACCAGAGAATCTTGTTTCTCATAGTCTGATAGTCTTTAGGTGCCTTTTAGCAAACTCCAAGCAGGCTGTCATGTGCCTTTTACTGAGGAGTGGCTTCCGTCTGGCCACTCTACCATAATGGCCTGATTAGTGGAGTGCTGCAGAGATGGTTGTCCTTCTGGAAGGTTCTCCCATCTCCACAGAGGAACTCTAGAGCACTGTCAGAGTGACCATCGGGCTCTTGGTCACCTTCCTGACCAAGGCTCTTCTCCCCCGATTGCTCAGCTTGGCCGGGCGTACAGTTCTAAGAAGAGTCTTGGTGGTTCCAAACTTCTTCCATTTAAGAATGATGGAGGCCACTATGTCCTTAGGGATCTTCAATGCTCCAGAAATCTTTTGGTACCCTTCCCTAAATCTGTGCCTCGACACAATCCTGCCTCAGAGCTCTACAGACAATTCCTTCGACCTCATGGCTTGGTTAAGGGAATCGATCACATACATTAGCACATTCTAGGATCTGATGATAGTATTGGTAATGTGTTTTAGGACCTTCCCTTGGTCGTATTCTCGCGGGGCAGAAATCTCAGAGATCAATTGGTAAACTCTGATTTACCACCCCAAGATATCCCTGCACAATGTCTATTTGCGCGCCTACTGGATGGAAACTACAAGTGTAATGGCTGTGCTTAATGCAATGGCACTTATAAATATAGATCCTTTAAACACCCCCGAACAGGGAAACAGAACCCAATCAAAGATGTTATTACGTGCTTCACTAAGGCAGTTATTTATCTTATAACTTGTCCTTGTGGTAAAAATTATGTGGGTAAAACATAAAAAGTACGAATCTCTGAGCATAGTAGCACCATTAGGTGCAAAAACTCGCAACCCAGTTGAGGCCCACTTTTTGGAAGCAAACCACTCGATTTCGTCTCTACGTTATATTGGCATCGAACATGTCACCCTCCCTAGGAGAGGGGGTGACCTCGACAATTTATTGTTAAAATGAGAGGCTGCCTGGATCTTTAATTTAAAGACCCTAGCTCCCTTCGGTCTCAACGTAGACTTTGATCTGAAGCCATTCTTGTGATTATTGTGATTTTGCTATTGTATGATCGTACATTATCCATTTATGTTTTTTGTATGCTATTTTAATATATGAGAATTAACCAATGATGTCAGGCCACACCTGGCCATGATTACAGACACCTGTGTGTGTCTTTTGACACTATATAAACGAGTCACCCCGCAGTGTTTGTCATTATACCCTGATGAAGACAGCTTGTCTGTCGAAACGTTGGACATTACATGTTTGCATCTGAGCTCCTAGAGTGTGCGGCTCTCCTTTATTTTTTAAATTGTTTTTTTTGCTCTGACATGCACTGTCAACTGTGGGACCTTATATAGACAGGTGTGTGCCTTTCCAAATCATGTCCAATCAATTGCATTTACCACAGGTGGACTCCAATCAAGTTGTAGAAACATCTCAAGGATGATCAATGGAAACAGGATGCACCTGAGCTTAATTTTCGAGTCTCATAGCAAAGGGTCTGAATACTTAAATAAATAAGGTATTTCTGTTTTTAAGTTTTTATAAATTTGCAAACATTTATAAAAACCTGTTTTCACTTTGTCGTTATCGGGTATTGTGTGTAGATTGCTGAGATTATTATTATTTTTTATCTTAAGGCTGTAACGTAACAAAATGTGGAAAAAGTCAAGGGGTCTGAATACGTCACTGTATCTACAGGATAGGCATACAGAATCAGTCTAGTGTAGGCAGCTGTTCACCTACCTACTGTGTTAACCGTCACGACCTCGCTGAAAGGGCCTGTGCCCAGCTTGTTCTGTGCCAGGACGCTGAACTGGTATTCTGTCCTGGGCTCCAGCCCCGGCACCACCAACCACGTCTGAGACCCCGACACCGGCATGGAGTGCCAGTCATGGGGGCCAAAATTCTCCTTTTTCAACCTTGGGGGACAGAAACACAGAGAGAGGTATCAATACTAACTAACCTGCACCTGACGATTAGGTCAATGGGCCATCCTGGTAACACTCAGATAGCAGATATGGAGTAGATAGTAGTGTGCCTCTGTCAAACGTATGTAGTGTGCCTCTGTCAAACTACACAATGGGTCACAGTGTTGCAATACAATACAGTTGCTAGGCTATAATTTACTCTGTTTAATGTCCTCCTCACAGTCTCTGTAATCTTAACTAAAAGTACTTAGATCACTTTGACTAATACATTTATGAGTAACAGCTCTCTGTACAAAGTAATTCATTATTTTAGTACACAAGAGGTGCCTCCACGCATATGCAATGTTCCTCAAAGCACATGGTTTAATATTACAGTCAACAAATTCCATTAAGTGCCATCAGGCCATGACAAAGAAATGGATGAGAATGGCTGTTAATATTAAACTGCCAAAAGCACCACTTCTATCAGATGATTAATTCACACACAGCCCCCATTCAACACAGAATGGCTTTATGACTGCAGACATGTACATAAAATGATAATGGTGATTTTATGGCACCTCATGGATGTTTCCTAATAGAATGTTACTGCAATGTCTTTCCATTACATCCCATGACACCTTTAATAAACAAACACATGAATTATGCATCTTCTGTGGTTTATTGTATGCCCTACTCTTCAACAATGCAAATATTGTAAATACAAATACTGAATAACTGAGAGTAATATTTCTGGAGTACTGAGTAATAAACCATTAGCATTGTGCATTGTAAAACCTGAAGATAATATGTTTCCCCCTGGATACTGTTGCAGTATTTCATGTAATTCAATTATCAATCGGTTTCCTTATTGATAACAAATCAGATCCCTACTAGGGCTGTGGCGGTCATGACATTTTGTCAGCCGGTGATTGTCAAGCAAATAACTTTCGGTCTCACGTTAATTAACATAAACCTATTCAGCATCTCTTGGCTTTTACACATAGTCTACAAGCCACTGATCCAGACATCTACATTTTAAGTCTAATAAATCCATATAATATAGCCTACACCATCACATTAATCCATTATCTATTTTAGACAGGTCTAAAGAAACATGATAGGAACAAAATGTTGTCTATTTCAGTAGAACAGAATAGCATACTCTGAGTTGTCCTTATGTTAGGTCCTGATCTGGCTATGCCATACGGCTGTGGGATACACTAGTTCATTTAGCAGACAAGAATTCTTGTGGAATTATTTTATATTATTTTATAGTATGAAAAACACAATTGAACAAAACTGAATAAAATGGAAAGAATATTTTCTCCAAATGATTTGAGGGAGTGTGCACATACGGCTATTCTGTGTTGGGCGGTTAACAAAGAAACAGGTTCTCCTATATGCTTAATTTAGAGTTATTTATGGAACTTTAGTTGTGATACAAATGTTGGGTGATATGTTTAGATTTTTAATACATTCTAAGTCGCATGATGCGACTCTAATGATGCGACTCTAACGATGATGTGAAAAAAGTTGCATGAAAGGCATGAGCTCTGCTTAGTTTTTGTGCGCAGGCTGTACACACTTCATCAGTATCTCATTCACAATTTGACAATCACTTGGTAATGCTTCGAATTTCCCGGCGGGATCCCCTTTGTGTGGCCGTAATGCCCCCTAACTAACACGGCTCACTCAGATATCTAAATTCTTATTAGCCAATGCCTGTCACGTGATCGGGTCCTTCTCACAGCATCTCGGGTCCTTCTCACAGGCTATAAGTGAAGACAGATACAGTACATCGGAGACGCACGCGTCCTTATCACATTCCGAGGAGCATTTTGAAGATGTTGGAAGAATTGTGCACATTTACTTTCCGTCAGCCAACAAGATGAGTAGGCCTAACCAACAGCAAAAACACTAGCTTATGTCAATCTACTATCCCCCATAGTACAAAAGTTTACCTATTCTGTCGGTCATCCTTCTGTGCAATAAATCATTCCAAACATACTCTGGGACAGCTGTGGGATGCGATAGAGCCCAAATTAATACAAACACTAGCATCAAAAAAACTTTAAAAAGCATACGCAACAGATCAGAACGTTTAACTTAAAATGTTGATAAACTATTAGGCTTGACATTATAAGCGCAGCAATGCGCACATGGCAGTAGGCTATAAGTGTGAATATTCCAAAATGCAATCAATTAGCGGGAAAACACCATTCTCAAAAGTGACCGCAAAAGCGATTATGCATGTAATGCTTTATTATAAAGGTCAATATTTATGGTGAAAATGATCTTCCCAAACTTGACACTCACGTGCCGCCTATGTATGCCAGTTAGGCTTTACACCGGTTGTAAAGAGGATTCATGTTCTTAATTTTAATAAGTTATTTGGCTACTTTAGTTGTGATACAAACCTTATCAAAAGATGTGGGCTAGGCTACATGAGGTATGCAACTATGATTTGAAGTCACACTAAAAAAGACATGCTGTTTCTTACCTTACTGCAGACAAGCTGAGCATCATTCACAAGTGATAATATATCATTCACAAGTGATTGTGTATTAGTGGCTAATATTGTCACCCATCAGACTATTCTTGATTTAATCTTGTCTTTACATATACTAAATACTATATGTGTGAAATTTGTTTTGATTTAGAATGGACCATTATCATGCACCTGTTTCAAAACAGAGACAGGGGAAAAAATACATGTCATCTATACACTTAAATAGCGAATGGAGGACGCTTTCCTGTGGTTTATTTTCATGCCAGCCAGGTAGGCTATACTCCTGTTGTAAAGAGAAGCAATGTGCTTAATATTAGTAAAGTTGAGAAATAGATATAGTAGGCTTAGCCTATAGAAAGCTGATGGGATCCTATTTTCAAAAATCTGTGGTCTCACGCAATTGCATATGCTATAGAAATGTTGCGCAACACGAGTTCATGGGCTCTCATGAAGTGTTTGATTCAATTTTTTTTACACATTTGCATTGATGTCAGAGTGTTTAGAGGGACAATAGAGTGCTGAGTATCAGCCGTTAGCAAGTTTGGTAGGCTACTAATGACCATCAGCAGCATCAGAGCTTGGAGAAGCCTAGTTACCGTGACTAAACTGTCCCGTGGAATTATAATTATTATTTATTTATTTATTTTACCCCATTTTCTCCCAAATTTCGTGATAACCAATTGGCAGTTACAGTCTTGTCCCATCGCTGCAACTCCCATATGGACTCGGGAGAGGCGAAGTTCGAGAGCCATGCGTCCTCCGAAACACAACCCTGCCAAGCCGCACTGCTTCTTGACACACTGCTCACTTAACCTGCGATGCAGTGCCTTAGACCGCTGCGCCACTCGGAAGGCCGGTCCCGTGGAATTTGACTGCGGTCATGACTCGTGACTTCCGGTGTGGCGGTAATACGGTCACATTAAGAGCCCTAAACCCTACATATCTATTGCAGATCAATCCCGAAAGTCTCTGTCCCCCCGCCTCTATTAGGGGAATCAGCTGCAATCTGAGTATAAGATGTGATTGTAGACTAGAGCTTGCTGGGAGTACTCACACTGGGCCGTACCACACTGAGAACGTCTGCTCAAAGCCTCCGTCGTAACCCGGCTCCCAGGACACATTGGCCGAGGTCACCGAGGGCAACACACGAATGTTGCCTGGAGCATGTGGGCTGGTGCCTGAAGGTCAGAGAAAAGAGATCGTCATATTTAATACCAGAGCCATCTACAGTATACCTCTCTATATCTCTCTACTATATATTGCTCTGACCTACACTAAAGAGTGATATAGCAATCTGTTAGGTCTATGTGTACAGTATGGTCAAGGTTAGGATCACCATTCTACAATCCTTCAATAACCACAGTTTGGGTCAGGTGTGTTTTTCCCATAGCAGCTATTTTCTCAATGTATAAAAAGCCATCTCACTCAGAATCACTATCATTGTCCAAAAATGTGTCCTATTACGTCAAATAATGTACATTGTGCTGTCAATACCATTCACAGTCCTCTACAGTATACAACTACCTACAATGGATGTGAATGGCCTATCTGATTGGCTAATACCCTGTAATGTCAGGTGTTGTAGACCAATGGTGAAGGGAAGGGGAGTGAAGGTCTATGACTTGGCCAGACCATCACCATCCCAACCCCCAGCTGTGTGGCTAAGTCCCAGCACCTTTCACTGGGATTAAAGGGAGACCTGCTGTCCTAACCACAGAAACGTCAAATCTGTCCGCTCCACACTCAGCACCTCTGACATGTCACCTGTCACTCCAGTGAGGGGACACATGGGCAGGTTCCAGCTAGGGTGTATGACTGTGTGAGTCCTGAGAAATGCTTATTACTCAGATTTACTGTAAACACGCACAAGCAAGTCCGTTGTCTAAGCAGTACTTCAGTATACATATAGTACAGCTGGGACTAGGGTCATCATGAACGACTAAGCAGTACTTCAGTATACATACAGTACAGCTGGGACTAGGGTCATCATGAATGACTAAGTAGTACTTCAGTATACATACAGTACAGCTGGGACTAGGGTCATCATGAATGACTAAGCAGTACTTCAGTATACATACAGTACAGCTGGGACTAGGGTCATCATGAATGACTAAGTAGTACTTCAGTATACATACAGTACAGCTGGGACTAGGGTCATCATGAATGACTAAGCAGTACTTCAGTATACATATAGTACAGCTGGGACTAGGGTCATCATGAACGACTAACCAGTACTTCAGTATACATACAGTACAGCTGGGACTAGGGTCATCATGAATGGGAAGAGAGAGCTGCAGGGTTTCTGTCAAATCCACTTCAATTCAGATTAACTGAAATTCTGAACCCTGAAGAGCTGAGAAAACACAGGGGGGGGGGTGGTACCGATGACTAGGATCATCAGACACGCATGGGGACAGAGGGTTATGAGGTCACAGAGGATGGTACCGATGACGAGGAGGAGCGTGCTGGCAGTGATGCTGGTGACCACATTGGTGGCCACACACTCCCATTCCCCATGATCCTCCTTGCTGAGGGACAGGAACTGTAAGCTGCCGCTGGGGAGGATGTTGTGCTTACTCTTGCTGGGCTTCCCCACCTTGAACACACACACACATGCACACACACAGACACACACACAGTTCAGTGGGACTAGTCTGTCATATTACAAAAGCAGTTAGAATTTTCCATGTTTCTCTTCCCAGACTATTCCCAGCTATAGTGTGGTTTCATACCTTCCTCCAGGTGATAGTTGGTATCTCAGGGTCTCCCGAGGCAGCACAGGGGATGACCAACTCTCTACCAGCCTCTTGGCGGTACTCCCCACCAGGCCTCACGTTAAAGTAGGGGGGATCCTGTGGGCCAACAGACACACAATGTCACAGACCAAGTCTCACAACAAGTCTCACCAAAAGGGGGGAGAGAAGACTACACATATCACATTTGGTCAGAGGTTTCTTCCAGTACCAGTACCTTTAGCACCAGAGTGGCTGGGTCGGACTGGCCCATAGTACCCAGGGTGTTGTAAGGCATACAGGTGTAGGTGCCAAGGGAGTCTTCTGTGGCCTCCGCCACCCGGATACTCCCATCCGGTGCCTGGCTCCATCCGGGGTACTGGGACAGGAGAGAGAAGGTACACTCAACATCACATGGATGCAATATTCTCTACAGCATGTCAGGGCCTGTATTCAAAACGTGTTAAAGAAGGAGTGCTGATCTAGGCTCAGGTCCTCCGTGTCCATATAATTGTATTCAGTAGGGTGGAAAACCCTCAAAGGGATCCTAGATCAGCAATCCTAATCTGGGATGCTTTGTGAACATCTGTGAATGAGGTGTAATCAGCAACAGTCCAGACAGACAGAGGCCCCCCACGGATGGCAGACTGAGACTGACCTTCTCCACTCGGAGAGGGTAGCCATCTTTCTCCCACTTCACTGATATCACTGGCGGGTTTGCGTCTGCCGGGCAGCGGATGACCCCTGGAAGTTTCCGTGGAACGTATATGATGGAGGGCATGTTGAGCACACGGGCAGGGTCTGAGGGTCAGAGATCAGAGGTCAGAGACGACAGACCACAAGGTTTTGTGCATATGGACAGGAGATGGTTTCAGTGAAAATAGACTGGAGCATAAGTCTGAAACTATTAAATCACAATTTCACTTCTCCTATAATAAGTTGGTCGGTATGGAAACCATTACATTTTTTAAATTTTATAATCAAATCAAACGTTATTTGTCACATGCGCCGAATACAACAAGTGTAGACCTTACCGTGAAATGCTTACTTACAAGCCCTTAACCAACAGTGCAGTTCAATAAGAGTTAAGAAAATATTTACCAAATAAACAAAAGTTAAAAATAATAAAAAGTAACACAATAAAAGAACAATAACGAGGCTATATACAAGGGGTACCGGTACTGAGTCAATGTGCGGGGGTACCGGTTAGTCGAGGTAATTTGTACATGTAGGTAAGGGTGAAATTACTATGCATAGATAATAAACAGCGAGTAGCAGCAGTATACAAAACAAATGGAGGGGGGGGTCAATATAAATAGTCCGGTGGCCATTTGATTAATTGTTCAGCAGTCTTATGGCTTGGGAGTAGAAGCTGTTAAGGAGCCTTTTGGTCCTAGACTTGGCGCCCTGGTACCGCTTGCCGTGCGGTGTAGCAGAGAAAACAGTCTATGACTTGGGTGACTGGAGTTACTTTAAGTTACTTTATGGCAACCCAAGCTAGCTGCTAACTAATTGTCTTTAGCTATCAACTTGGATAGTACATAACAGGAAAAAGGACAGTTCTGTCAGACTAGTTCAGCGAGAGGCTCTGGTCACCCTCTGAAGCCAATCACAAAGGCAGCCATAGTCGGCTACTTATCTAGATCTCTCTCTCTCTCTCTCTCTCTCTCTCTCTCTCTCAGAACACAGAGATCAATGACCAGCGACTTCAGAGGGAATTAGAATAGTAACAAACATGCTTAGACTGATGATAAAAAACGTCTGGCATTTCCCTTCCACATACTGTAGCAGATGAACTAAAAGGTCACCGTTTCAATTCAGTCCGGCACACTGAGGAGACCAGGACTCTTTCTCTGAGGGGAGAACGACAGATTGAGCAGCATGCTATGGGGTGAGACTAGCAGACTGTCTCTGTCACTGTCTAGCAATGAAAGATAATCAACTCAACAGAGACTGGAATCATAGATGGGAAAAAATGCTAAGAATATGGTGATGAGAGTGTCCCTGCCAAGATGATAAGCAGTAGGACTATGTAATCATTCCCTCGTCCCGACCTCTGACTCTGAAATTCAGCCAAGGGTGGAAAAGTTTCAGCAGGGTGATATGTATGGTACTGCATCACCAATGACAATACTGTACAGCAGCAGTGTTCTGGCTGCCACTATGCAGGCTGTGATACTGTTGTTTCTCCTCCTGTTCCAGTACAGCCAGCCAGCCAGCCTCGTCTGCCCCTCCCCCTATCCCTCCCTCCGTCGCCATGGAAACACTCACACTGAACAGAGAGGTGTGCTGACGCTGACGGTGGAGTTCCAAGGCTGTTGCTTGGGCTGCAGGTGTATTTCCCAGCATCCTCTGGTTTCACCCGGAAGATGTGGAGGGTTCCGTCAATGAGGATGCGGACTCGGTTTTTTAGGTCACTGCCAAGAGGAAGCAGACAGTTATCGAACATGCCATAGCATAGACACACACACACACTGGAGGCTGCATTAATGCAATTACAAAGGTCTGCCATGAGAGGGCAGCATTTGGTCAAATCCATCCAGGCTGAATAGGTTCCATGAGATGGAGGAGTTGTATGTCAAATAAATCCCCTAACTTTCACAATCACCTGATGTTGCAGCCCTCGTGTTTTCTCTCTCACAAATAAAGTACCCTCATGAAGAGTACACTGGCAGATATTGTTTTCCCGCTGTGTTCAAACAAAGAACAAACCCACTGCAAACCATGTTAATTCGAGAAATATTTGAGAGGACATTATGCTAAAGAAACAGGACAGGGCACCAACAGGACAGGGCACCAGCACACACACAGTCCCGCACACACACAGTCCCACAGGCACGCAGACATGTAGGGTCGCACACACATATACACACATATACACACATATACACACATATACACACACACACACACACACACACACACACACATTCAAATTCACAACACCAGGACAGGGTCTGGAATACTCAAATACAACAAGACACTGTACAAAATACTTTAAGATCACAGGGTGGAAAAGACTCAAAGACCAAAGGGAAGGTACACAGACAAACAGAAACACGATCTCGATTATAACTTTACTTCTTAGTGAAGTAGATGTTATCTTCCTCCCAAAACCAGGTGTAGGTCAGGTTTCCAGGATACGCCTCTGCTTGACAGGTGAAGCGTGCATTCTGGGATATGTTGACAGTGATGTTCTCTGGTGGTGACTTAATATACGGTGGCCCTACAGGAAACAAACAAGGCTTTTAGTGTACAACAAAACATAGACTGAACAAAAATACGAACACAACATGCAACAATTTCATAGATTTTACTGAGTTACAATTCATATAAGGAAATCAGTCAATCGGTACAATTGAAACCGGAATTCATCTGTGAAGAGCACACTTCTCCAGCGTGCCAGTAGCCATCAAAGGTCAGCGTTTGCCCACAGAAGTCGGTTACGATGCCGAACTGCAGTCAGGTCAAGACCCTGGTGAGGACGATGAGAACGCAGATGAGCTTCTCTTAGACGGTTTCTGACAGTTTGTGTAGAAATTCTCTGGTTGTGCAAACCCACAGTTTCATCAGCTATCTGGGTGGTTGGTCTCAGACAATCCCGCAGGTGAAGCGGAGGTCCTGGGCTGGTGTGGTTAAACGTGGTCTGTGGTTGTGAGGCCGGTTGGTCGTACAGTACTGCCAAATTCTCTAAAACGAACTTGGAGGCGGTAGAGAAATTGGTAGAGAAATTAACATTAAATTCTCTGGCAACAGCTCTGTTGGAAATTCCTGCAGTTAGCACAGCAATTGCATGCTCCCTCAAAACTTGAGACATCTGTGGCATTGTTTAGTGGCCTTTTATTGTCCCCAGCACAAGGTGCACCTGTTTAATGATCATGCTGTTTAATCAACTTCTTGATATGCCACACCTGTCAGGTGGATGGATTATCTTGGCAAAGGACAAATTCTCACTAACAGGGACGGAAACAAATTTGTGCACAACATTTTTGAGAAATACGTTTTTTGTTTGATGGAACATTTCTGGGATCATTTATTTCAGTTCATGAAACACGGGACCAACACTTTACATGTTGTGTTTATATTTTTGTTCAGTGTAGATATGGATACTCAAATTATTATCTTATGACCCATTCAGACAGCGTCTGTTTATTGTTACGTAGGTACAGTAGACCCCTGGCACAGGATTCTCTCTAGTAGCCTATGAGATACAGTAAGCAGGCATATTGTAACTTGAGCCACAGACTTGGTTGCCAGACTTGCAGATGCCTCCACAGCATGAACACTCAGTGCCCTGAGGTTGCTGCTCTGCTCTCTATCTCTCTGTACTATATTACAGACAGTGAAACGTAAGCTGTCTTTTATAAGTGGGCCCAGCTACAAGCCTCCTGGTTATTTCCTAAATACACACTGAATGGCTTTATACACCAGGAGGGACTACTGAAAGAGTGGTTAAGTCACAGAACAAATAAAAACAGATATTTGAGTGAGAAACACGACTCCTCCGATGGCTGCTAGTAATTGCTCAGAGAGAGACAACTTCACTGGCACATTTCCACAGAGCCTCCGTAGTGAAAAACAAAAACAGGCTGCAATATTGCTGGTGTACAAAACTGATATGTATCATGATATCTATGATTTATTCCAATTCACTCTGGATTTGTAAAAGCTTTATTGAAACCATCTAAGACACATATGAGGTTTATGAGGATTTTCAAAGTCAGACCCATTAAGTTAAAACTTTCCCCTCGCCTTCATGTATTATCAGGCATGTGCATGCAGTGTGTGCGTGTATTTAAAGGGGTCAGTAGAGTAAATTCAAGATGTAACCAAGCACTTCTTGCCCATATTCCTTTTAGACACTTGCACATTGACTGAAATTGACACATCTTTATCCCACCATCAAAGCCTACCATAAAAGCCTACTATAAAACCAACCTGCTCCATCGGCTGTAATATACAGCCTGTTAACTCATCCAGTGCTTGTTTTGATAGAGAGAGAGAGAGAGAGAGAGAGAGAGAGAGAGAGAGAGAGAGAGAGAGAGAGAGAGAGAGAGAGAGAGAGAGAGAGAGAGAGAGAGAGAGAGAGAGAGAGAGAGAGAGAGAGAAAGAGTGTGTGTGTGTCCGTGCGTGCGTGTTTGATGTAGACTGAGAGAGGCAGAGGCAGGAAGTGGAGGAAGCCTGTATCAGATCCATTTATCTGAGCAGAGCAGACCCCAGATCTGTGTCTGTCTAGCCGAGAGAGAGCCTGGTTAATGGACCGGAGACAGACAGTGACGAATGCCTCAGACAGACAGTGATATACACACACACACCACCACCCGCAGCAGCAGCCACAGACTAGGTCACCAGAGTACTTAAGAGTATTGACTGATACAGACTGAAGCATACTACCACACTGATAAAACCAAACACTACCCCTGCATACTGTGACAAAGGCAGGAAATAGATACTTATTAAGTAGACAGCAGCAGGACTTCATTTCTCTATCTTAAACACAATCTAGACACTGTACTGCATAGCTGTAGGCGTGTAATAGATGTTTAATAGCATGTGTAAAGCAAAAATAGCATAAAGATTCTCAGATAAGGGATTATTCAAACAGTAAGGACAAACTGTTCTTTCAGTATTCAGCCAGCAATTGTCCTAGGAACCTTCTCCTCAAAACTCATCCTCAGTAATCAATGTGCACCGCAGTAGAGAAAAGTCATGATTTCTCCCTCACACCACCATAACAACCTCTGAAGTTACACCCACATCTGTGACATTATAATGTGACCGTTGCCCTGTTACCTTGGACCAGCAGACGGGTGGTGTGGAGCACCTCTCCCTGGTCGCTGAAGGCTCGACACGTATACGCCCCTCTGTCGTCCCGAGTGATCCCCAGCACCGTCAGACTCCCATCATGCACCTAGGGTGGACACATTTGTGAGAGGCAGAGCAAACATACAGAGATGGTATTTATAAGCATAACCTAGTGAAATTGCACCCCAAAATTAAGGCAGGATTGAGGTTGTCTATCTTTGGTGGGAATGTATGTTTCGCTCTGTGAGCCGGTGGGTAGGTCTGTGCACAGAGGTATTAATATAGAGAGCATACAACCAATACTGTAAAGTCTAAACTCATCATCATGTAATTCTCTAATTAATCTCGTACCCAGATACTTCCGCCCATATGCACAAAGAGTCTGGTGGACCAATGCATCAAACTTGGCCTTCGTGAACCAATACAGAGAGCCGGGAGAAACTCCCGGCACATAGGCATTGGCTTAATTGGCTTAATCTACCAAACAATCATCTCACACAACACCTTCTCCCAAACTCTCCCCCATACGCTAGCCAACCAGAAGCACAGAGCCACGCCTCACAATCGTGTGATTCGCGAAAATTAAATTACAAATAAATGACAATACTCAAATACTCAGGAGGTCACACCCATATAATTCTATGGTCACTGCCACTAAGGAAAACTTTGAGTGGTTGATATCCCAGGCTTATATGCACTGTGCGTAATAGCCTGGGGACGAGGTTATTCTCTAATTAACTTTGGTTGTGATGTGAGGCTAATCTCTCCAAGAGGTAACCTGGGAAACGTCTCACTGTGTGCCTGTGTTTCCTCTCCCCTCTGCTAAGGAGGACGCTGACAGGAACCAATAAGCAGGGAGGGAACACAATAACCCAACCTAATAAAAATACCCTCGTAAATGATGCAGTAGGGTTGCTGGGTTCTGTTTATTCAGGATACACACAGCTGTAGCCCTGTCCATTCAAGCCAATGGTAGGGAATCTGTTAAACCTCTGGGATTATACCCATTCATCTGTCTCTCAAACCTTTCAGTCAAGAGAGTTTAGCAGCCACTAGACACACCCACACAGTGGTCCATCCTGCCTTGGGTCAGCCCAGCTGAGATAGAACTCCCTGTTAATCCCACTCCATGGCAGGACAAACACACCTAGCTGGGCCTTATGACACAGTAACCTACACTACACTTTCAGCAGTGTAATAGTCAGCAGGCCGTTTCTATAGCTACGGGGGAGGAGGATGAGGAGACGAAGGTGGAAGAGGAGGTGGACATTGATTCATGTGTGGGACCACAAACAGCAGGGGGTGCTGAGACGATGACCATGATTCCTCCTCTTCTCTCTACTGTCACATTCCTGCCATTCTCTACCAAGTTCTCAAGGACGGCATCCATGGAGCGCAAACATTACCACCTTCTCTTTACTACAATGGGAGTCAACTCAAATGTATAGACTATCGCTTGGTTGGGAATATAAACGCTTTTCCAGTTTCCTCTCACAGCAAACCAACCACATGGAAATCAAAAGCAATTTGAGGGTTCAAACAAATCATAAACATATTCCACCCTCACTACCAATACGTCTAAATGTTGTCTGCATCAAAGCATGGTTTTGATGTGAGGCACTTGGCTCACTGTTGATATTCATGTTTAGTATAACATTCATATTAAGAGTAATGTAATATTGATGCAGTAGGAGGGGGTTAATAATGCATGAGGAAGTCTTCCAATCGTTTACTATTGCGAACATGTTAAAGCCCTGGGCACCTCCACTCTGACCTTTGATGAGGCTGTGATGTGGGAGCATTAGAGGGGTGAAAGAGAGGGATGAGAGAGGAGTGAGAGAGGAGTGAGAGAGGGGGTGAGAGAGTATTGAGAGTGAGGGATGAGAGAGGAGTGAGAGAGGAGTGATAGAGGGGTGAGAGAGGGATGAGAGAAGAGTGAGAGAGAAGTGAGAGAGAGGGATGAGAGAGGCGTGAGAGAGGGATGAGAGGGGTGAGAGAGGAGTGAGACAGAGAGGGATGAGAGAGGGGTGAGAGAGAGGGGTAAGAGAGGGATGAGAGAGAGGTGAGAGAGGGATGAGAGAGGGGTGAGAGAGGGATGAGAGGGGTGAGAAAGGGATGAGAGAGAGAGGGGTGAGAGAGAGGGATGAGAGATGGGTGAGAGAGAGAGAGAGGGGGGTGAGAGAGGAATAAGACAGCTAAGTGACAGACACAATGACACAGGACTGAGGTGAGCTGTCACTTCCTGTACATCACACATCAAGTCCAAATGTTAGGTGCAGCCTTCAGCAAGCCTTCAGCTAGCTCAGGGGATTTACTCCATCTGAAACATCTGAGTGTAGGGAGGGGTGAGCGAGGGGTAAGAGAGGGGGTTGTCTACAGGGTTCCTTAAAGAGAACTAGAACACTAACGCAAAACATGACAAATGAGAGAAGGGGTGCAGCCGTGGCTTGACACACCTAGACTGTTCTTCCTCCCTTCAGGGACCCGCCCTCTGCAGGCCTTCTGCAGCCTGAATGACAGACGCTACTGGCCAATCACAGACATGACAGACAGTCCAATTAAGGGCTTCTCGATCTGCAATCTGGGTGCCGATCTGCAATCTGGGTGCAGTCTTACGTATACTCAGGCAGATGGTGGTGTGTGCAGAAAACTTCACCAGCACACACAACCACACCTATAGACTGCCTTCTTACTTGAACATGAGTTATGAAACAGACTGTATAGGCTTATCTACAGCCAGGTAGAAATATCTAAGATTTCAACGTCACATCTGAATGTCTCCAAGACCTTAAAGGGCTAAATTATCTGGAATCCACATACCTTCAAGGCTCATTTCCCCTAAATATCAAATCCGATATTAACCTGGAGGAAATGGCTAGCATGTTTTATTTCCACTGACCTAAAGAGTCACTTTCACAGACCATTTCACTGCTGATTCAAGGTTTAAAAGGCATGTATTTCTAGCCCGAGGTACAGTACATTTGTTGTCCAGTTTGGCTTACCGTGTATTTTCCACTGGTTGCAAGCTCCTCCCCCTCCCTCAGCCAGCTGATCATTGGTTTGGGGTTTCCCTGGGCGGAGCAAGTCAGCAGTGTGCTGCCCCCCTCCTTGGCCTCCACATACTGTGGGGGCGTGGTCGTAAAAGTGGGAGGAGCTTTGGGAAAAGAAAAAAACATCATTAGCATATTTTCTATCCACTGAGAATATCTTCATTTCTTGAAGGTATTAAAAAGTTGGGAATTTCCAAGATGTGGCATAGTCTTTAAATGAACAGCCTATCACAAGTTTTTATGTCCATTCATCTCTAACCAGCATTACACAGGGATGAGGGATGACTGCTAAAAAGCAAATACACATTGATTCATCTCTCAAATGTACTCAAATTTAAGAAATGTGTTCCCTCTTCAATATAGGCAACGATAACCTAATCTGCTCTCTATAAACCCAGTGAAGAGCATCACATCACAACCATCTAACAGAATACAGCCACTAATAAAACCAATCATTACAGCATACTGCACAACTATTCCTGGGCATCACTAATATCCTTATGGGTTTATCATCTATTTCAAGCTAACTAGCTGCTACACTACGTCTCATGAGTCAACTGCACTTGATATCTCAATGTAACTCTGGTTCTAAGCAGCAGCAGCATTGTTCTATTCAGCCTGTACATGCCAGGCGGGGTCTGAGAAAGGCCCCAACAATTGCCAAAGACTCCAGCCAACCGAGACATGGACTGTTCTCCTTGCTCCCGTGCGGCAGACAGTACAGGTGCATCAAGGCTCAGACCAACAGACTCCTATACAGCTTCTATCCCCTGGCCATAAGACTGTTAAATGGTTAACAAATACTGCTCTCCCTCACACCTACGCTGCTGCTAAAATGTTTATTGATTCGATTTTTTCCTACCACTATGTTGCCGTTCATTGACTATTGATTGCTAGTACCTATCTATTTTATTAGTACCTATCTATTTTATTAGTATCTATCTATTTTATCCTGCTACTTGTCACTATTACTCCTGTTCACATGTACAGTGCCTTTAGAAAGTATTCACTTCCTTAGATTTGTTCAAAATGTTGTTGTGTTACAGGCTGAATTAAATTGAGATTTTTTTGTCACTGGTCTACACACAATATCCCATAATGTCAAAGTGGAATAATGTTTTTCAAATCTTTTGACAATTAATAAAACATAAAAAACTGAAATGTCTTGAGTCAATAACTATTCAACCCTCTTGATATGGAAAGCTTAAATAAATTCAGGAGTAGAAATGTGCTTAACAAGTCACATAACGTTGCATGGACTCCATAATAGTGTTGAATATCATTGCTGAATGACAACCTCATCTCTGTGCCTCACACATAAATTCAGCAAAAAATAAACGTCCTCTCACTGTCAACTGCGTTTATTTTCAGCAAACTTAACATGTATAAATATTTGTAAGAACATAAGATTCAACAGCTGAGACATAAACTGAACAGTTTCACAGTCATGTGACTAACAGAAATTGAATAATGTGTCCCTGAACAAAGGAGGGGGGTCAAAATCAAAAGTAACAGTCAGTATCTGCTGTGGCCACCAGCTGCATTAAGTACTGCAGTGCATCTCCTCCTCATGGACTGCACCAGATTTGCCAGTTCTTGCTGTGAGATGTTACCCCACTCTCCACCAAGGCACTTGCAAGTTCCTGGACATTTCTGGGGGGGAATGGCCCTAGCCCTCACCCTCCGATCCAACAGGTCCCAGACGTGCTCAATGGGATTGAGATCCGGGCTCTTAGCTGGCCATGGCAGAACACTGACTTTCCTGTCTTGCAGGAAATCATGCACAAAACGAACAGTATGGCTGGTGGCATTGTCATGCTGGAGGGTCATGTCAGGATGAACCTGCAGGCAGGGTACCAGATGAGGGAGGAGGATGTCTTCACTGTGACGCACAGCGTTGAGATTGCCTGCAATGACAACAAGCTCAGTCCGATGATGCTGTGACACACCGCCCCAGACCATGACGGACCCTCCACCTCAAAATCCATCCCACTCCAGAGTACAGGCCTCGGTGTAACGCTCATTCCTTCAATGATAAACGCAAATCCAACCATCACCCCTGGTGAGACAAAACCGCGACCGTCAGTGAAGAGCACTTTCTGCCAGTCCTGTCTGGTCCAGCGACAGTGGGTTTGTGCCCATAGGCAACATTGTTGCCGGTGATGTATGGTAAGCTGTTAGTGTCTTAACAACCATTCCACAGGTGAATGTTCATTAATTGTTTATGGTTCATTGAACAAGCATGGAAAACAGTGTTTAAACCCTTTACAATGAAGATCTGTGAAGTTATTTGGATTTTTACGAATTATCTTTGAAAGACAGGGTCCTGAAAAAGGGACGTTTCTTTTTTTGCTGAGTTTACAACAGGCCTACAAACCCTCAGTCCAGCCTCTCTCAGCCTATTGCGAACAGTCTGAGCACTGATGGAGGGATTGTGCGTTCCTGGTGTAACTTGGGCAGTTGTTGTTGCCATCCTGTACCTGTCCCGCTGGTGTGATGTCCGGATGTACCGATCCTGTGCAGGTGTTGTTACACGTGGTCTGCCACTGCGAGGACGATCAGCTGTCCGCCCTGACTCCCTGTAGCGCTGTCTTAGGCGTCTCACAGTACGGACATTGCAATTAATTGCCCTGTCCACATCTTCAGTCCTCATGCCTCCTTGCAGCATTCCTAAGGCACGTTCACGCAGATGAGCAGGGACCCTGGGCATCTTTCTTTTGGTGTTTTTCAGAGTCAGTAGAAAGGCCTCTTTAGTGTCCTAAGTTTTCATAACTGTGACCTTAATTGCCTAACGTCTGTAAGCTGTTAGTGTCTTAACGACCGTTCCAAAGGTGCATGTTCATGAATTGTTTATGGTTCACTGAACAAGCCATAGTGGTGGATGCATCAAGTTATAGGTATGCTTGTAATCGTTAAGGACTGGGGAGTTTTTTTGGATAAAAAATAAATCGAATGGAGCTAAGCACAAGCAAAATACTAGAGGAAAACCTGATTGTCTGCTTTCCACCAGACACTGGGAGATGAATTCACCTTTCAGCAGGACAATAACCTAAAACACAATACAAAATCTACACTGGAGTTGCTTACCAAGAAGACAGTGCTCCTGTGTGACTGAGTTACAGTTCTACTGAGTTACAAATCGACTTGAAAATCTATGGCAAGACCTGAAGAGGGTTGTCTAGCAATGACCAACAACCATTTTGACTGAGCTTGAAGAATATTGAAAAGAATAATGGGAAACCGTTGCACAAGCCAGGTGCGGAAAGCTCTTAGCGACTTACCCATAAAGACTCACAGCTGTAATTGCTGCCAAAGGTGAATCTACAAAGTATTGACTCAATATTTCTGTCTATCATTTTTAATACATTTGCTAAAATGTCTAAAAACATGTTTTCATTTTGTCTTTATGGGGTATTGGGTGTAGATTGGTAAAAAAGAAAATATATGTAATACATTTTGAATTCAGGCTGTAACACAACAAAATGTGCAATAAGTCAAGGGGTATGAAGGCACTGTATATATTACCACTAGTTATTACCATAAGTATTTATACAGTACCAGTCAAAAGTTTGGACACTCTTGGCATTCTCTCAACCAGCTTCACCTGGAATGCTTTTCCAACTGTCTTGAAGGAGTTCCCACATATGCAGAGCACTTGTTGGCTGCTTTTCCTTCACTCTGTGGTCCAACTCATCCCAAACAATCTCAATTGGGTTGAGGTTGGGTGATTGTAGAGGGAATATATTCCTGCTAACAGTCACTTTTCAGCCCTGTTTACATGTATATCCGCCTCTGTATAGCAACCATCACTCCTGTGTTTCAATGGCACGTTGTGTTAGGTAATCCAAGTTTAACATTTTAAAAGGCTAATTGATCATTAGAAAACTATTTTGCAATTATGTTAGCACAGCTGAAAACTGTTGTGCTGATTAAAGACTAGTTGGGACTAGTTGAGTGTTTGGAGCATCCGCATTTGTGCGTTCGATTACAGGCTCAAAATGGCCAGAAACAAAGTACTTTCTTCTGAAACTCGTCAGTCTATTCTTGTTCTGAGAAATGAAGTCTATTCCATGTGAGAAATTGCCAAGAAACTGAAGATCTCGTACTAGATCTGTAGATCTGTACTACTCCCTTCACAGAACAGAGCCAACTGTCTCTAACTAGAATAGAAAGAGGAGTGGGAGGCCCTGGTGCACAACTGAGCAAGAGGACAAGTACATTAGAGTGTATAGTTTGAGAAACAGACACCTTACAAGTCCTCAACTGGCAGCTTCATTAAATAGTACCCGCAAAACACCAGTCTCAACATTAACAGTGAAGAGGCGACTCTGGGATGCTGGCTTTCTAGGCAGAGTTCCTCTGTCCAGTGTCTGTGTTCTTTTGCCCATCTTAATCTTTTCTTTTTATTGGCCAGTCTGAGATATGGCTTTTTCTTTGCAACTCTGCCTAGAAGGCCAGCATCCCGGAGTCGCCTCTTCCCTGTTGACGTTGAGACTGGTGTTTTGCGGGTACTGTTCTCAGAACATGAATAGACTGACGAGTTTCAGAAGAAAGGTCTTTGTTTCTGGACATTTTGAGCCTGTAATCGAACCCACAAATGCCGATGCTCCAGATACTCAACTAGTCTAAAAAAGGCAATTTTTATTGCTTCTTTAATTAGCACAACCATTTTCAGCTGTGCTAACATAATTGCAAAAGGGTTTTCTAATAATCAATTAGCCTTTTAAAATGATAAACTTGGATTAACTAACACAACGTGCCATTGAAACACAGGAGTGATGGTTGCTGATAATGGGCCTCTGTACGCCTATGTAGATATCCATAAAGAATCTGCCATTTCCAGATACAATAGTCATTTACAACACTGACAATGTCTTCACTGTATTTCTGATCAATTTGATGTTATTTTAATGGACAAAAACAAGGACATTTCTAAGTGACCCCAAACTTTTGAACGGTAGTGTATATTCAATTTTTATTTAATTTTATTAGCTATATTATTTTAGACATTGATTACTGCACTGTTGGGTAGAGCTCTTAAGTTAAGCATTTCTCTGTACTTCTGCATGTGACAATAAAACTTGCACTGAACTGAATTTAGCTGAAGAGAGTATCACACTCTTCTCTACCAAAGTGGGTCATGGCTAGCCGATGGGAGTCTTGTCTTCACTTCTAATTGAACACACACCTGGTGTGGAGTAAATAAACACACCAATTAGCATCTCTAGAGATCTGCCTCTCCATCTTGGCCCCTCACTGCACAATACTCCTGTATAGAGATTACCAGAGACTACCATTAAGGAACTTCCAGGCAGTAGTTTTGAAAGTAGCGCTCACGTGACAAAACGGGTCCCCTAAAATTGTGAACAATTTGGCACAACATCATCCATTTCCATGTTCAAATTCGTATGATACGTTACTTCCTGCTGGATCATATGATATGTTACGTCTGCTGGATCGTATGATATGTTACGTCTGCTGGATCGTATGATATGTTACGTCTGCTGGATCGTATGATATGTTACGTCTGCTGGATCGTATGATATGTTACGAATGTGCTTAAGATCCTGTTCTTTAACAGCTGTTCTAGGCATTCTCTCAATTACTTATTTGGGTATTGTCGTTCTGTAATGTTACTACAGTATATTCATTTCTGCACATTAAGCAACCAGCTCTGTTTTTCGTAGTGATTTACAATGCAAGTGTGCTTTATGGGTAACCATTGTGGATTGTGGTGTAGATTATTTTCTATAAACAGATCTACATCTTTGATTCACATCTATAATGTGGTTTAGATGACCTAACATTAATTTACACTAAGTAGGTGGCAAACAGGAGGTGGCATTTACTGTGAGCGGATTGGGTGACAGGGGAGTTCTTTCCGCCCATTATCAGGTACAACATATCAGTACGTGTCACCAAGTGAGGAACTTAGGAGATGTTCTACAAAAAGCTAAGTTGAGCATCACATTCTCGCCCTACTTTCCTAATTTTCACATCTTCTTTATTCCTGGATTCAGTTGCTTCTGTATTCACACCACTCCCCTCTGTAGACCTTTCCACATGAGAAGATGTCCTCCTTAGAGCTCCATACCTGCTCCCCAACATCTCTCCTTCTCTCTCCTCCTCACTCTGATTCTCTGCCTTCCTCTATTTCTCCCTCATTCTTGCCATCTCTCTTTCTCCCGCTCCCTGGAAGACTGCACAGTTTTTAAACAGTTTTTCTTTGATTTCCCTTTATGAGCAGATTTCAGACAAAATTAACATTTACAGTACAGAGCCAGCCAGAGTGGGAGAGTGAGCATCTTTTCCCTGAGGACTACTACTTACAGCACGAAAGGATCATTATGCATTTTTATCGAATTGCAGCATATATTTAGCCCTTTACTGTTTACTGTACTCTACTTTCCATCCGCAACCCAACAACAATTTTCCCTCAAGGCACCAAGAGATCACCCTTAAGACTATTTGTCTCTGAAGTTACTGCAGCTGTGTGAGCTGACACGCACAATCTCTCACTCACTGTTTCTCTCACTTACGTATTCTCTCACACTATCCAAAAGCTGCTGATTTATTAGCATACTGCTAACTGATACTAAATCAAGAAGAGAGAAAATTAGAGGAGAGAAGAGGAGAGGAGAGGAGGCACCACAGTGAACTCTCTGTCTTTCGGGCACAAGGTCTTGCCATCTGACACCTGCCACTGAGTGGGCATGAATCCTCTCTCTGTTTGGCAGGAAGTAGAGGGCAGCAAACAGGAACTCAAAGCAGGGAGTGTATCATATGTAGATTCCACTGGCCACAGGAAATGGCTGCCTTTAGTATCTGTGATGAAGCCTGGCCAGGAGAGCACCTGCCTTCCCAACAGAGACCCTTTGAGAGGACATGCAGCCATGATGAGGCCTCTGAATGTCAATTCAACACACAGATGTCTCAAAATAAGCACAAACACTGGCAGCCATTTTGCTCTGTCTCTTTCAGTAGACATGAGAGCTTGGCTTCAGGTACAGCCCCAACAGTCCCGATTGGGAAAACAAGGCAATAGCCTTATGCTCTGCACTTTTGCCATTACACTGCCGTAAACAAGGTATGGACAAACAAAATATTTTAGACTTGTTTTATTTAAACTAAAACACCAAAAACTAGTTCCAACACAAAGGATAATGACACATCAAACACATTATCCAGACAACTCAGTGATTGTGTAAAGGTCTGGCAGTAGGGGAGGGGCAGAGCATAGGCAAGTGAATGAGTAAGCGAGTGAGTTGAGCGTGAACACTGATGAGGCCGGCCATAGAGACGCAGTGTGCCCGCTTGCACAGGAAGCTATTCAAACCAAACACACACAGATGTTCACACACTCCCTCCCACCCCCCTAGAGGCTGCGCAGGTGACACTCCCTGGCAGGACAACCGTGAGTGTAACTCAGTAGATAGGGAACTAATTTAGCCACAGCCAAATGCACACCGACCATCACACACACACCATTACACACCCATCATTACACACCCACCATTACACACACACCATTACACACGCACCATTACACACCCATCATTACGCACACACCATTACACATACACCATTACACACCCATCATTACACACACACCATTACACACACACCATTACACACCCATCATTACACACACACCATTACACACACACCATTACACACCCATCATTACACACCCATCAATACACACACACACCATTACACACACACCATTACACACCCATCATTACACACACACCATTACACACACAGCATTACACACCCATCATTACACACACACCATTACACACACAGCATTACACACCCATCATTACACACACATGCATAAGCGTGCGCACACTGAACCGTTGAAATACTGAGACATGTACCCTTACATGCTGACCACACCACTCACGTCGCGTGCGCGAGCATGGCAAAATACGTTTAAACATACATGTTTTTCAATTATCGCAACCACACCGCTCGCGCGCGCCAACGAATGTCTGCCAAGCACTAAAATAGAAGTCAGTTCTATTTGTGACGCTGAACGCGGTGCAAGTCCTGCCTCTCCCATCTCCTCATTGGTTTATAGAAGCAGATACCCACGTGTCATCTCCTCATTGGTTATACCCACGTGGGTGATTTATATATGAACTGAGTTTGGTCGGTCGTCATGGTAACTATGAAAGTTAGATGGCAATCGCCATATAAAGTCCAAAGAAGAAAAGGCCTGGAAGGAGGAGAGATGACTAGAAACGATTCGGTTGACCGTATTATGTGTGGATTAATTGTCGGAGTAAAGGATCTTGTGCATTTCAGGTAAAATAACAACTCAACGTTTATATCCCAGGACAAAGTAGCTAGCAACAGCAAGCTAGCTAAATAGGACAAATTAGCTAGCAACTGCAAGCTAGCTAAATTGCCATAAATGTTTAATGCTTTTCGACCTGTCCCCAAATTAATATAATTGGTTAAGAGTTTGTTTTGATATTTCTACCTGCGTGTCGTGATCATGTTTGGTGTGGGGGGACAAAATCTATTTGCGCACGATGGCGCACGCACGTGGCCGGTTTGGGTAGTGTAGCACACGTGCAAATGTTCTCACACACAAATACACAGTGTGTAGATGCATGCTTGCACACACGGACACATTGGTAGTCTCCCTGTTCTTAATCTCTACCTTTTCAGTTTCATAGTGACCATTAGGTTTACAATGAACCTCATCCAATGTCAAGTAAACTGTATATGCATTTAAATCAGTTACAGATTAGAAAGTTCCTGATGAGAATATGCATGAGCCTCACACAGACAGTGAGCATAAGTTCAAACCAAAAATACCTTTTGAGTGTGTGAATCTGACGGTATAAACTGCAAACTGTCACACTAATAATATCTTCAGTCCTTGGGAGGTGTCTATCTGGAGGGAAAAAACACTGTTTAATGTTAAAACATGACTCTAACGAGACGACTGCATTTAGTCTAACCCATTATTTTCAAATGCTTGCATCGTATGGAGAAATAACTACCCACCGCTATCTAGCCGGAGGACGACCAAATAAGAGATGTATTGTATCTGAATAACACCAGCAGAGAGACCAAAATAATTGGAATGAACAGATTTGCTGCAGCTACACTTTAGCATCTGCGGCCCTGCAAACCGAATTGAATACGGCAACGTGCAATTAAATAATATTACATTTCTCCAAGACAAGTATTTTTTATTGTCTATTACAACATCTGACAAAATGAATAAAATCAGAACCCATCAGAAAATACGAATATAAAACCGATTTGGTTTTCAGAAGATAAAATAATAAAGATCATGGGCATCATTGTAAGTTGACTCTAGAAGGTCTTGAACAGAGCCATGCATTTAGAGAGTTGGGACATAGAGGGTTCTGCATGATACTTCAACATTCTATGACAGCATGTTAGTGCCCCATTTACATGACATAGAGAATATCTAAATAATGCTATGTAACTGAAGGTCTAGAATTATAACACTTTTCATCCTTCTAAAAGTTGGCCCAGCTCTGTAAATACATGGTTCTGGTCTTGAACAATGCACTGGAACACATTACATAGCTAGACGCAGCTAGCCGCTAACCCACTGGGGCCTTCCTGGGAAGTGCAAACGTGCAGATTTTTTGTTCCCGCCTGGTCATCAGTTTGATTGCTCCCAGACTATTCCAGACATTCCCTGCCGGAACTGTGTTAAGCAGGCCACAATCAATTCCCCTTCTTACTAGTCTCTCATCCCTTTTTATCCCCAAGGCAAACTGAAATGTGTCTGTCTGTGCGACGTTCCTGAAAACAGCTGTTCTAATTGCCACCAGGGTTGGGTAGGTTACTTTCTAAATGTAATCCGTTACAGTTACTAGTTACCTGTCCAAAATGTATTACACTTCTTGAATTCAACCATTATTGGGTTCAAATACACATTTAGATTTGTGAACAGCCATCCACAACAACCACAATCTGTAAAGCGCAAATAGCTAAATGAGAGAGTAGCAGTGTGATTCACATCAATGCGCTATGTAGATATCAGTAATAAGTGATATCCGTATCGCTGTAGACTAAACCACTGCTGTCATCCTTACCTTCAAAATATTTTACAGTACAACATTGAATCATTAAAAGCCAAACATCGCCCAAGTTATAAAACAAATCAGCACGCGCACAGTAAATCTGAAATCTCAGACAGACAAGTCATTGTCACCATCTGAATGGTGAATCAGAGAGAAGGAATGTTCTGACAAAATCTTCAGAATGTAGTTAGCTACAGTGCAGCTATCTGAGGCAGACCAATAAAAACCGTTGAGGCATGGAATGTAAGCAAGCTATGAGGTGAACATTGTCATGAATCACTCGAGCACACACATCTGACGAGATTACACTGTAGAAACACATTCCCCATATTGGGTCCCAAATCCAAACCACACCTACCACACTCCAATCTGTTGGTGCTGACAGTAAAGTGACAATGAAGTGAAACAAATGGCACCCTATTCCCTATATTTTGCACTACTTTTGACCAGAGTCATATAAGTCCTGGTCAAAAGTTGTGCACTACATAGGGAATAGGCTGCCATTTGGGACACAGGCAGTGACTCACCATTGACTGTGAGCTGCACCCAGCTGCCATTGTGGAAGGTGTTGTACTGCTGCTCCAGCATCAGAACCCTACACTCGTACCAGCCCTGGTCCTCTGAGTGCACTGGGTCAATCTGAAGAGACGCCTTCCCATGCAGGCTGGCTCTACCTGGAGTGGTAGAGAAGAACACAGGGAGGGTCAGGAGTCAGGACCATAGAATTTGAGTAGATCCAAACGGTACACCCAATATGGCCAGCAGTGTACATGGACACCAATCAGTGAGATGCGCATATCTAAACATGGATGAAGCTTACACAGCTTTTTCATTATTCCACTGACTGTTCAATTCATTAATGACACTACAGTATCACATGCAGAACCCACACCAACATACTGACATACCGCTGACACAGACATCACACAGCAGACACAGACGTAGCTAACCTGCCAATAGCATCTTCTCTGGGTCTCTGTGGCCTGAGATGGTGCTGTTAGATAACCCCTAACCTATCCAGTTTAATTACAGATGGCTTCAATATAAAGAATGCTAATGCAAATGATCAAGGTCAGGGGGATTTGATTTGACCCAAAATGAAAATGATTGGATTTCAATTTGAGCTGTTCCCAATGCATACTACTTCACAAACGCTCACAATAAACAAATTATCAACAGACCCTGGCCAGAGGAGAGCTGCTTGCCAGTACTGGATTAATGGATAACATTACCTGGAGGGCAATATCTCTCTCTCTCTCCCCTCTCTCTCTCTCCCCCCCACTCTCTCTCTCACCCCCCCTCCCTTCTCTCTCTCTCTTTCTCTTCCCAGCTCCCCACAGCTACCTGATGAAGCTTGAGGCTTGGAATAGGAAAGCACTCAATGTCAAAAGTGAAAAAGACTGTCTTTTCTTTGAAAGCTCAGGAGATAAAGAGGAAATCTAAAAGTAGGAAGTCATGTCAAAGAGAATGAGCGAAGTTGAGCAACAATGTCTTCCAACCCACTGCACAAACACGGCTTCTGCTACAGCCCTGACAGTCGAGCCGGATGAACAGACTGAAACACTCTCTCCTCTGTTAGATCCGTGCCCTGGAACAAAGATCCTTTTCCAAACTTTGAGGTGTATATACAGTGCATTTGGAAAGTATTCAGACCCAATGACCTTTTTCCACATTTTGTTAGGTTACAGCCTTATTCTAAAATCAATTAGATCGTTTTTTCCCTCATCAATCTCCCACAATACCCCATAATGACAAAGCAAAAACAGCTTTTTAGACATTTTTGCACATTTATAAAAAAAATATATAATATCACATTTACATAAGTATTCAGACCTTTTACTCAGTATTTTGTTGAAGAACCTTTGGCAATGATTACAGCCTCGAGTCTTCATGGGTGTGACGCTAAAAGATTGGCACACCTGTATTTGGGGAGTTTCTTTCATTCTTCTCTGCAGATCCTCTTAAACTCTGTCAGGTTGGATGGGGAGCATTGCTGCACAGCTATTTTATGGTCTCTCCAGATATGTTTGATCAGGTTCAAGTCTGGGCTCTGGCTGGGACACCCAAGGACATTCAGAGACTTGTCCCAAAGACACTCCTGCGTTGTCTTGGCTGTGCTTAGGGACGTTGTCCTGTTGGAAGGTGAACCTTCGCCCCAGTCTGAGGTCCTGAGCGCTCTGGAGCAGGTTTTCATCAAGGATCTCTCTGTACTGCTCCGTTCATATTTCCCTCGATCCTGTCTAGTCTCCCAGTCCCTGAAAAACATCAGGAGTATGCTGCCACCACCATGCCAGTTTTCCTCCAGACGTGACGCTTGGCATTCAGGCCAAAGAGTTCAATCTTGGTTTCATCAGACCAGAGAATCTTGGTAGGTGCCTTTTAGCAAACTCCAAGCGGGTTGTCATGTGCCTTTTACTGAAGAGTGGCTTCCATCTGGCCACTCTACCATAAAATGCTGATTGGTGGAGTGCTGCAGAGATAGTTGTCCTTCTGGAAGGTTCTCCTATCTCCACAGAGGAACTCTGGAGCTCTGTCAGAGTGACCATCAGGTTCTTGGTCACCTCCCTGACAGAGGCCCTTCTCCCCTCATTGCTCAGTTTGGCCAGGCGGCCAGCTCTAGGAAGAGTCTAGGTGGTTCCAAACTTCTTCCATTTAAGAATGATGGAGGCCACTGTGTTCTTGGGGATCTTCAATGCTGCAGAAATGTCAATACAATCCTGTCTCAGAGCTCTACGGACAATTCTTTCGACCTCATGGCTTGTTTTTTGCTCTGACATGCACTGTCAACTGTGTGACCTTACATAGACAGGTGTGTGTCTTTCCAAATCATGTCCAATCAATTGAATCTACCACAAGTGGATTCCAATCAAGTTGTAGTAACATCTCAAGGATGATCACTGGATACAGGATGCACCTGTGCTAAAAAATGTTTTATAAATTTGCAAACATTTTAGCTTTGTCATTATGGGGTATTGTGTGTAGATTGCTGAGATTCTTGTTTTTTTTTAATCAATTTTAGAAAAAGGCTGTAACGTAACAAAATGTGGAAAAAGTCAAGAGGTCTGAATACTTTCACAATTCACTGTATGTCCTGTAAGTACTGTTGCTTGTTTGTTCATTTTGAATGTCAGGTAAACATATTGGCATCGAAGGCGGGCTGGATTGGTCTTCCAGCAGCGCTGCATATAGATGCAATAGATAGCCTCTCCCCAGGATGGCTGCCACACCTGGGGAAGAAAATGGCGGGTTTTTGTTGAGCAGGAAATCAATAAGGCGAAGGGAAGAAGGTAGAGGGAAGGGGGAGACTGCAGTCTTGCAGTAATAAGGCAAGGCTTTAAAAGTCAGGTCTATTTTTGCCTGGGTGATGAAGTGCTGAGTGGTGTGAGTAGTGGCGTGAAGGGTAGGGATCGACCTCAGGTTCAATCTGTCACAGAGTGAGAGTTGTGCTGTAAACAGAGTTAACAATACTGTATCCACATCAAGACCAGCCCTTCCAGGGCATTCACACATACTGTAATCTAACACTACTGCTGCCTACGGTGAATATGGCCCTCTGGGTTTGTTCATATCACACATGGGCTTTGATCCATTGCACTGCTGCAATAGCTATAGAAAGAGCAGAGGAGAGTAGAGCTCAAGAGAGCCATGCAGCTAAACTTTCAGTTCTTTAAAGACCATAATCCCTCTGCAGGCTTTTCCCTGGCTCTGATTGGAGGAGAGACTGGGAATTGGGATTGGGAGATGTAAGACCAGCCTAGCCCCAAAAAACTAAATATCATACAGTATCTGAATTATTGATTGTTTCTTTGCTTGAGTTGGTGCAAAAATAGCTGATTTTAAATGTTAGATTTGCATATCACCTTGGGCAACTGGCTAACACACTAGAGGAGGAGCACTCCATTTCTGTCTTGCACTGAATAAGACACTTGCCGAAGCGTAATACTCAGTCGAACAGTAAAAGTCTGTATTTTCCCTGCAAGAGAGAGATTTGCCACCCCCAATCCACTTCAACATAAATACAACATATATCGGATGTGAACCATAACATCATTATTTAACAGCATCTAAGATAGAATCCCTTATAAAAGATAAGGTCATAGTGGAATTACAAAATAGACTTCAGTCTTCAGCTATACCGATGTAAAGCTCACAGACATAGAGAGTCATGAGAAGCTAGCTTACTACCACATACCAGCTCTGCTACTGTAAAAGGCAATCCAAAACCTCTCATCTCCATCATGAATGCATTTGGACGCAGAAATATAGGCTAAATACAGTACATCAAGACCCAGAAATATAGGCTGAACACAGTACATTGACTGCCTTGCAGGACTAGCCAGTCTAGCCTGGCAATGACAGTACATTTAGTCTCTGTTCCACCCAGATTAATTATTTATTTGGTGAGAAATGGGAAATGGGGATTCATGGGAATAGCTAGCCAGGCAGATCTTAAAAAGTATGTGTATGTGTTTATGTGTGTGCGTGTGCATGTGTTAGGCAGCAGGCCACTCTGGCATGAGGAGGTTGGAAGGCTTGGCTCTTACCGGTGTACTCTGGGTCAACATGAGGAGGTTGGAAGGCTTGGCTCTTACCGGTGTACTCTGGGTCAACATGAGGAGGTTGGAAGGCTTGGCTCTTACCGGTGTACTATGGGTCAACATGAGGAGAGTGGAAGGCTCTTACCGGTGTACTCTGGGTCAACATGAGGAGGGTGGAAGCGGAAGCTGATGAAGAAGGGGATGGGCACTCCGAACTTGAACCACTCCACCACGTAGGGGGGCTGCTGGCCGTCCAGGGGAGGGGACACGTCACATCCCAGGATCACGCTCTCTCCAGCGCGCGCCGTCAAAAACCGGGGCTCCTCTCTCACTCCGTGGGCACCTGGGGGGAATAACGGGAGAGGATCTTTTAACCAAAGAGCAGAGCGTCTCTTGTTCTCTCCCACGACAGCTGTGCTGACCAAGCAGAGAAGACATTGTTGTTTTGTTGCCCAATGCCTATAAAACACACATTCCATTATAGCTACAGTGAGTGAACAGGCTATGTAGCTCGTCAAAAATAAGATTGAGCAGCCCTGCCTACAGTGTTGGTGGGCCTTATAATCACCAGTAGGTACTTCCATGGTTCTAGTACAGGATAGTCTGACTCTGTACAGTTCCTGTGTCGTCATCTCTCCTGGTGAGAGCGAGTTCTGTCTGAGGCGTAGGTCACCTACAGTACTGTAAATAACTTGCCAGGCCCAGGCAGCTCCCTTGATCAGAGCTGGCTGCTGCTCATATGGGCTTTACTGTGAGCGCTACCAGGGCTGGGCTGGCGTTTAGCCACAGATGTCCAGGCACATTACCGAGGGTTGACCTATCGGGCGACTGAAAGGTCGGCCTACCTGCCTCAGCAGAACACTCACTCTGGGAATGGATTTTGTCCAGCTGCCTCCCCACCTCTGCTCTCATTGAGCCAGCTTGGATCTCTGGGTCCCATCCGACAGACTGAGTATGGCCGCCCCTCCGCCCTCTCTCCCCTCGCCCCGGGGGGAACAGCGCTTCAGAGATCAAGAGACATGCTAACGATTCACTCTCCAGAAATACTGGATGAATAACTTTCATTAACACTATCACTTGCATTATGGCTGCTAATGTTTTCAGGAAGTACAGCATCCAAGTTTAGTAGTGGCAAAGAAAGGCTCCGCCTCAGGATGGGGAAAAGGTAGCAGTACGATTCTCTAGGTAGGTTTCTGTAATGGAACTCATTCCTTGTGTTGTGTGCGTAAATCATTGTCAGTGTTGTGTAAAATAGGAAGTGCTACGGTTGCCATTGTTCCTTTACAATTAAGCACAATCAACTTAAAACCCCAAATATTTTCTCACATTCCTTTTCTTTCAGTGATAATGCCTCTTTACCTCTATTACAGGCTCCACCCCTGAAGGTCCTATGCATCAGTCAGTGATTGTGCTTACCAGTTTAATCTGCTTTATCCGGTGGAAGAGTTAATCCACTTTATTTGATTTAGCCAGCACAGCTTTTGGATTGAAACAGAGCAGAATTAATCAAATTACACTTTCTGTTAAAGTGGAGCCGTGGTCTACCAGTCACGGGCCTTACTCCTGGAATCTGCCATTGTGTCTCTCTGGTAAGCGATGCAAAAAACAGCAGTGTAAAAATCCATGGCTTAGCGTTAATGACCAGCCCACTGGAACACGTGCCATACGCCGAGTAACTGGACCCTGCACATGACCACAATACAGCCTGTAGATAAGACCTAAAGCCGTAGCTAAACAAACCAGCAACACAGCCTACACAAGCATTAGAAAATATATGGAGGCTAAGTAGCCTACAAGCTAGACTCGAAGAGACCACTTACAGGGAAGGGAATGAGTAAAGAGCACATATAATTGCTATCTAAAGCTAAATATGCATATACTTCTCATGCTTATTGAAAGTAAAAATGTGGCACTTTCAGTGTAAATTCTAACTGGTAATGGTACAAAGCAACAACGGACACACACTGTGATAAGATGCAGGAAATAGAAGGAGAACATCAGTAGCATCAGTTGCATCTGATGCATCAGTGACAGAGGACTGAGTGAGAGGAGCCTGAGTGGTAATGGCTTGAGGGCAGTAGACATGGTAGAGGGGACTGAGTGGTAATGGCTGGAGGGCTGTAGTCATGGTAGAGGGGACTGAGTGGTAATGGCTTGAGGGCAGTAGACATGGTAGAGGGGACTGAGTGGTAATGGCTGGAGGGCTGTAGTCATGGTAGAGGGGACTGAGTGGTGATGGCTGGAGGGCTGTAGTCATGGTAGAGGAGCCTGAGTGGTAATGGCTTGAGGGCAGTAGACATGGTAGAGGGGACTGAGTGGTAATGGCTGGAGGGCTGTAGTCATGGTAGAGGGGACTGAGTGGTGATGGCTGGAGGGCTGTAGTCATGGTAGAGGAGACTGAGTGGTAATGGCTTGAGGGCAGTAGACATGGTAGAGGGGACTGAGTGGTAATGGCTGGAGGGCTGTAGTCATGGTAGAGGGGACTGAGTGGTGATGGCTGGAGGGCTGTAGACATGGTAGAGGGGACTGAGTGGTAATGGCTTGAGGGCAGTAGACATGGTAGAGGAGACTGAGTGGTAATGGCTAGAGGGAGGTAGACATGGTAGAGGGGACTGAGTGGTGATGGCTGGAAGACTGTAGTCATGGTAGAGGAGACTGAGTGGTAATGGCTAGAGGGAGGTAGACATGGTAGAGGGGACTGAGTGGTGATGGCTGGAGGGCTGTAGTCATGGTAGAGGAGCCTGAGTGGTAATGGCTTGAGGGAGGTAGACATGGTAGAGGAGCCTGAGTGGTAATGGCTTGAGGGCAGTAGACATGGTAGAGGGGACTGAGTGGTAATGGCTGGAGGGCTGTAGTCATGGTAGAGGGGACTGAGTGGTGATGGCTGGAGGGCTGTAGTCATGGTAGAGGAGACTGAGTGGTAATGGCTTGAGGGCAGTAGACATGGTAGAGGGGACTGAGTGGTAATGGCTGGAGGGCTGTAGTCATGGTAGAGGGGACTGAGTGGTGATGGCTGGAGGGCTGTAGACATGGTAGAGGGGACTGAGTGGTAATGGCTTGAGGGCAGTAGACATGGTAGAGGAGACTGAGTGGTAATGGCTAGAGGGAGGTAGACATGGTAGAGGGGACTGAGTGGTGATGGCTATAAGACTGTAATCATGGTAGAGGAGACTGAGTGGTAATGGCTAGAGGGAGGTAGACATGGTAGAGGGGACTGAGTGGTGATGGCTGGAGGGCTGTAGTCATGGTAGAGGAGCCTGAGTGGTAATGGCTTGAGGGAGGTAGACATGGTAGAGGGGACTGAGTGGTGATGGCTGGAGGGCTGGAGTCATGGCACTGGCGGTTCTGGGGGGGGCCAGGGGGGGCCAGTGCCCCTGTGACAACAATTTTGGACCCCCTTGTGGCCCCCCTAAATGTGGAGTATGAAATAATTTTTGCATAACTAATTTTTGCTATCCTTCTTTTTTTACATCTGTTATTAGACAGTGGCAACGTGGAAAACTAATTAAACCCACACATTTACTAGAGGGACATGGTCTTTTGCCTACTAATGCCTGCAATGAAGTGAAGAAAACGATATGACAACAATAACGTCTAATGTAACTGGCCCCTCTAACAGTACAACTGGCCCCAGCTTGGCCCCCCCAGTTGAAAGGGTCTAGAACCTCCACTGAGTCATGGTAGACGAGACTGAGTGGTAATGGCTGGAGGGAGGTAGACATGGTAGAGGGGACTGAGTGGTGATGGCTGGAGGGCTGTAGTCATGGTAGACGAGACTGAGTGGTAATGGCTGGAGGGAGGTAGACACGGTAGAGGGGACTGAGTGGTGATGGCTGGAGGGCTGTAGTCATGGTAGAGGAGACTGAGTGGTGATGGCTGGAGGGCGGTAGACATGGTGCCGCTGCTCCACAGACCGTAAACACCATGACCTAATGCGCTTGTGTGGAAAGCTGTTCCCCCCACTCTGCTTCTGTCACACAACAAAATCACATGAGCCCTGCAGGACCCGACCCGGACTAATTAAGTCTCCTTCACTCTGTCAGTTCACACCACACCCACTTAAGATCTTACTTTGAACTGACTTTGAAGAGCTATACATGCATTAACTAATTCAGTCTCTATTGAAATTGTTGCTAACTTGTTGAGTCGATTACATTTAGCCTTCACCTTTACACACGCCTTAACACCCCTATTTATAACACCTTCATAACATATTAGTTGTGCAGCATACATTACACACCCCATATTTCGATCATAGACTTCTCCTATCTCCTCTCAGTTTTCACAGCACCCTTTTACAGTGTGTTGTAGCTGCCTAATGACTGGATCTATTTTCAGAAAACTAATCTACTCAGTTGGAGTCAGTCTGTGATGGACAACAAAGTATTTTTCTGTAGACTTATCAGAGAATTCAATATTTCAAGAGGCTCAGTTACCTGAAATCGTGCCCTCTTCTATCAATTTAAAATATTTTTATTGACTCAACATGTGTCTTCCACACTAATAGATTATAAGGCATCTAGAGAGTGGATTACTTATAAGGTGATCATCAACTGTAACCCATGAGCAAGAGAAAAGCAATACATTACGTGGGCTACTTTACAAACACTGGTTAAGCTACATGAGCCTCCCCATGCAGAAAAACCACATGAAACCACACAATTCTTTTTTTTCCATCGTTGTCAGTGATCAGGCCTACCACTATTATGTCGTCGGCCAACTTAATGATGGTGTTGGAATCATGCTTGGCCATGCAGTCATGGGTGAACAGGGAGTACAGCAGGGGACTGAGCACGCACGCACCCCTGAGGGGCCCCTGGCAGATATGTTGTTACCTACCCTTACCACCTGGGAGCGGCCCGTTAGGAAGTTGCAGAGGGAGGTTTTTAGTCCCAGGGTCCTTAGCTTAGTGATGAGCTTTGAGGGCACTATGGTGTTGAACACTGAGCTGTAGTCAATGAATAGCATTCTCACGTAGGTGTTCCTTTTGTCCAGGTGGGAAAGGGCAGTGTGGAGTGCAATAGAGATTGCACCATCTGTGGGTCTGTTGGGGCGGTATGCAAATTGGAGTGGGTCTAGGTTTTCTGGGATAATGGGGTTGATGTAAGCCATGACCAGCCAAGTACTTCTTGGCTACAGACGTGAGTGCTACGGGTCAGTCTTTTAGGCAGGTTACCTTGGTGTTCTTGGGCACAGGGACTATGGTGGTCTGCTTGAAACATGTTGGTATTATAGACTCGGTCAGGGACAGGTTGAAAATGTCAGTGAAGACACTTGCCAGTTGGTCAGCGCATGCTCGGAATACACGTCCTGGTAATCCGTCTGGCCATGCGGCTTTGTGAATGTTGACCTGTGTAAAGGTCTTACTCACATCGGTTACGGAGAGAGTGATCACGCAACATAGAAGTTATTTAGCTCGTCTGGTAAGCTTGTGTCACTGGGCAGCTCGCGGCTGTGCTTCCCTTTGTAGTCCGTAATAGTTTGCAAGCCCTGCCACATCCGATGAGCATCGGAGGCAGTATAGTACGATTCAATCTTAGTCCTGTATTTACGATTTGTCTGTTTGATGGTTCATCGGAGGGCATTGCGGGATTTCTTATAAGGGTCTGGGTTGGAGTCCCGCTCCTTGAAAGCGGCAGCTCTACCCTTTAGCTCAGTGCGGATGTTGCTTCTGGTTGGGGTATGTACGTACAGTCACTGTGGGGACGACATCATTGATGCACTTATTGATGAAGCCAGTGGCTGTTGTGGTGTACTCCTCAATGCCATCGGAAGAATCCCGGAACATATTCCAGTCTGTGCTAGCAAAACAGTCCTTTAGCTTAGCATCTGCGTCCTCTGACCACTTCCTTATCGAGTGAGTCACTGGTACTTCCTGCTTTAGTTTTTGCTTGTAAGCAAGAATCAGGAGAATAGAGTTGTGGTCAGATTTGCCAAATGGAGGGTGGGGGAGAGCTTTGTACGCGTCCCTGTGTGTGGAGTAGGCTTTCCAGAGCCTCAAAGACTCATTCACGAGTGCACCGCTCCTCATCCCTCCGGACCCCAACAAGCCGTTCGTCGTCGAAGTCGATGCCTCCACTACAGGAGTGGGAGCGGTGCTTTCGCAGCAGCAGGGGAACCCAGCACGTCCTCATCCATGTGCCTTCTTCTCCAAGAAACTGTCCCCGGCGGAGATCAATTACGATATTGGTAATCGAGAACTTCTGGCCATCAAACTCGCCTTAGAAGAGTGGAGACACTGGCTGGAGGGTGCCAAGGAGAAATTCACAGTTCTCACCGATCACAAAAATCTTCAATATCTCCGCGATGCTAAACGCCTCAACCCCAGACAGGCAAGATGGGCTTTATTTTTCACTCGATTCAATTTCACCATCACCTATCGTCCCAGGACTAAGAATCTCAAAGCTGATGCTCTATCCCGTCTCCATAACCCCGAGAGAGAAGACTGAAGATCTGGAGCCCATCTTGCCTCGGAAGATCCTCCTGAGCCCCATCCAGTGGTCCATCCATCAGCAGCTTTCCTCCTCCAGTGTCTCCGAGCCATCTCCGCTGGGTGTCCCCGGTCACACCTATGTTCCCGGTCACAACGCACTAATCTCACTCACTCTGCACATACTTCTGTGGGCACTGGCCACCCAGGGCCAACCGTACCTCTCACTGCTACAAGATCGCTTCTGGTGGCCCAACATGGCCAGGGATGTGAGAAGGTTCGTCCAGGGATGTCCAGACTGCGCTATCTCCAAGAACCCACGCCATCTGCCATCCGCAAACTCCTTCCGTTGCCTGCTCCCGGCCCCTGGTCACACCTAGGAGTAGACTTCGCCACCGACCTACCTCCATCTGAAGGTAATACATGTATCCTAGTTATTGTTGACCGATTCTCCAAATCCTGCCATCTGATTCCTTTGAAGGGTCTACCTACTGCTATGAGCACTGCCGAGCTACTCTTCACTCACGTTTTTCGATACTTTGGGATTCCTGAGGACATAGTGTCGGATCGAGGACCCCAATTCATCTCCCAGGTTTGGAAGGCCTTCTTCAGGCTCCTAGGTGTGACCGTCAGTCTCTCTTCTGGTTACCATCCTCAGACAAATGGGCAAACGGAGAGGAAGATCCAGGAGATTGGACGCTTCCTAAGAACCTTCTGCCACGGCCACCAGAACTCTTGGAATCAATTCCTAGGCTGGGCCGAGTACGCTCAGAACTCCCTCCGGCAGCCTGCCACTGGACTCTTGGTAAATAGTGTGGTCTACAGCTTATCATGAGATACTCTGCCTCAGGCGAGCAAAACCTTGAGACTTCCTTAATATTCGATTTTGTGAACCAGCTGTTATTTACAAATAGACACAGACCGCCACCCCATGTTCTATCTTGCCGATGGACCTATAAACCCAGCCAGCTGTACGTTATTCATGTTGTCTGTCACGTCCAGGCTTGAAAAGACAGGCTGGGTGTTTTGTTTTGGTTTTGGTGTAGGTTTTTTTATGTTCTAGGTGTTATATATCTATGTTGGGGTAATGGTTCCCAATTAGAGGCAGCTGTGTGTCGTTGTCTCTAATTGGGAACCATATATATGTTTGGGGTTTTCGTATAGGTTTTGTGGGTTATTGTTTAGACATAGTTGTGTTTGTTTCGCCAGTCTATGTCGTCTCAAATACTTGAGAGGCAGGCTCCTGTCATAACTAGACTGGTTCCATCTACTCGTGCCTCACCATGGTTCACTCCTGAACTACGAACGATAAAAACCGAGGGTCGCCGCCTAGAAAGACTATACAGGAAAACTGGACTTGTTGTCCACTCTTTGGCTTTTAAAGAACACTTGCTTAAGTACCGTACAGCCCTTAACGATGCAAGATCCTCTTATTTCACCTCTACCATTAGCAATTCAAAGTGCAGGCCCAAATCAATGGTTAGCAAACTCACAAATCCACCACAACATGTTATGTCGGGCTCTGTGGGGCTTGTAAATAGCTTTTTACAATATTTCTCGGACAAATTAAAGTCAATCACTGCATCCATCGCCAAAAACACTCTTCATCCAAGTGACTCAAATGTTCACTTAATAATAGCTGATTTTACTCATTCTACAAACTCTCTCTCTGCTTTCACTCTAACTACTCCAACTGCTATAAGTGATCTAATTGTGAAGTCAAATTCCACATCCTGCCAACTTGATCCTACACCTACTGTTTTGCTTAAGTTGTGTGTCCCTGAGGTTGCACCCTTCATAACACATATGATTAACTGTAGTTTGTCGTCCGGCGTGGTTCCAGCAGATTTAAAAATGGCTGCGGTGACGCCCATTCTTAAAAAATCAGGCCTAGACCACCTAAACATGGAAAATTACAGACCAATATCCAACTTACCATTCTTAAGCAAAGTCCTTGAAAGGGCTGTTGCTTCACAATTGCGATCACATTTGGATATAGACGGTCTTTTTGAACCTTTTCAGTCTGGATTTCGCCCAGCTCATAGCACTGAAACTGCTCTTCTCCGGGTGGTTAACGACATTCTTTTGTCCATGGATGCAGGGCTGATAAACATCCTGATGCTTCTTAATTTAAGCGCTGCTTTTGACACAGTCTGCCATGAAATACTTATCTCTAGGCTTTCTGACATTGGTATCACTGGCTCTGCTCTTTCTTGGCTCATCTCCTACATTAGCGACAGAAAGTATTATATCACTATACAAGGGTTTAGATCTGCCACTGCTTCACTTACACAGGGTGTCCCTCAAGGTTCGGTTCTTGGCCCACTATTATTCATCATCTACATATATCCACTCGGTGATATCATACGCAGGCACGGACTTCAGTTCCATTGCTATGCTGATGATATTCAAATCTACCTCACCACCAGCTCTGGTTATCTTTGCCTGACTCACTCACTGAATGTATCAGGGACATCAAGTAATGGATGTCCCTGAATTTTCTTAAACTGAATGATAATAAAACGGAGATATTATTGATTGGTCCTGCTGCCTCAGCCAAAAGGATTGATCAGTCCTTTGATGTTGATGGAATCCACGTTAAGCCTTCGTCATTGATTCGTAACCTTGGTGTCTTATTCGATTCAACTCTATCTTTTGGCTCTCAGATTTCTTCTCTTGTTAAAAACTCTTTTTTCCATCTTCGTAATATTGCTTGTCTCCGATCTTCTCTCACTTTAGCTGATGCTGAAACTCTAATTCATGCATTAATCACTTCACGCTTGGACTATTGCAATGCCTTACTTCTTGGTCTTCCCAAAAAACGTATTGCAAGATTACAGTATGTTCAAAACTCAGCAGCAAGAGTTCTCACCTCCACTAGGCGCTCTGCTCACATCACTCCTCTGCTTCATGACCTTCAATGGCTACCTGTGGCATCACGTATCCACTTTAAGGTATTGCTTCTAACTTTTAAAGCATTAAATGGTCTTGCTCCCCAATATCTCTCTGACTTACTCTATCCTTACCGCCCTGCTCGGTCCCTTAGATCAGCTGAACTTGGTTTGTTGACCGTCCCTCAAGTTTCCGGTTGTCCACTGTAGGTGGGAGGTCATTTGGTGTTAATGCTCCTAAATTATGGAATTCACTACCTCTTACACTACGCAATACCTCATCCGTGGGTGCATTCAAGATCCAGTTGAAGACATATCTGTTTGACATGCATTTTGGGTAGTGTGTATCCTATGTGACTGCGATGTATGTGTGTGTGTTCTGAATGTATTGTAATGTGCAATGTAAAGCGACCTTGAGCTATGGAAAGGCGCTATATAAATAAAACTTCTTCTTCTTCTTCTTCTTCTTCTATATGTTACGCTCTTCGTTTTGTTTATTTTTTGTTGTTTATTTGCCCAGTTACGTGTGTTACGTTTTCGTTTAATAAACATGTATACTGGATGCCTCGCTGCGCCTTGGTCTGTCCCGTACGGAGATCGTGACAGAATATCCCACCAAAAGAAGACCAAGCAGCGAGAGACCCGGGAGTACTGGACCTGGGAGGAGGAATTATTTAGGGACGGACCCTGGGCCCAGCCTGGAGAGTATCGTCGGCCAAGAGAGGAGCTGGAAGCAGCGGCGGCGGAGCGGCGCAGGTATGAGAGGCTATACGGAGCATGGGATCCGGAGAGGGAAAAGTTCATTGGAACTCGCCTGGCACGGAAGCCCAACACGAGGAGGTTGGCCAGTTCAGGAGGGACTCCTGAGCCAACTCCTCGTGCTTTGTGGAGAGAGCGTTGGGGAGAGCGTCGCACGGAAAGGACACCGTGCTATGCAGTTTTGTGCACGGTTTCTCCTGTGCGCGTTCACAGCCCGGTGCGAGAGATTCCAGCGCCACTCATCTGTCAGGCTACGATGAGTGTGCAGCCTGGTAGAGTGGTGCCAGCTCTGCGCGCTAGGTCTCCAGTGCGTCTCCTAGGACCAAGATATCCTGCACCGGTCCTACGGGCAGAATCTCCGGTTCGCATCCACAGCCCAGTACGTCCTGTCCCTGCTCCACGCTCCAGGATCCCTGTTCCATGCTCCAGGATTCCTGTGCCCGGCGTGGACTCAGCACGTCCTGTCCCTGCTCCACGCTCCAGGATTCCGGTACCCGTCGGGAACCCAGTACGTCCTGTTCCTGCTCCCCGCACCGGAGTGCGCGCTACGAGCCCAGTACGGCCGGTTCCTGCTCCCCGCACCAGAGTGCGCGTTACGAGCCCAGTACGGCCGGTTCCTGCTCCCCGCACCAGAGTGTGCGTCACGAGCCCAGTACGGCCGGTTCCTGCTCCCCGCCCCAGAGTGCGCGTCACGAGCCCAGCACGGCCGGTTCCTGCTCCCCGCACCAGAGTGCGCGCCACACGAGCCCAGCACGGCCGGTTCCTGCTCCCCGCACCAGAGTGCTGGCCATGAGCCCAGTACGGCCGGGTTCCTGCTCCCCGCACCAGAGGGCCAGTGAGGGTCCCCAGTCCTGAGCCGCCAGTGAGGGTCCCCAGTCCTGAGCCGCCAGTGAGGGTCCCCAGTCCGGGTCCGCCAGAGAGGGTCCCCAGCCCTGCAAATGGCCCAGGGCCATTTGTGCACGGTTTCTCCTATGCGCGTTCACAGCCCGGTGCGAGAGATTCCAGCGCCACTCATCTGTCAGGCTACGATGAGTGTGCAGCCTGGTAGAGTGGTGCCAGCTCTGGCGCCGCTAGGTCTCCAGTGCGCCTCCTAGGACCAAGATATCCTGCACCGGTCCCACGGGCAGAATCTCCGGTTCGCATCCACAGCCCAGTACGCCCTGTCCCTGCTCCACGCTCCAGGATCCCTGTTCCATGCTCCAGGATTCCTGTGCCCGGCGTGGACTCAGCACGCCCTGTCCCTGCTCCACGCTCCAGGATTCCGGCACCGCCGGGAACCCAGCACGCCCTGTTCCTGCTCCCGCACCGGAGTGCGCGCGCTACGAGCCCAGCACGGCCGGGTTCCTGCTCCCGCCCCAGAGTGCGCTGGCCACGAGCCCAGCACGGCCGGTTCCTGCTCCCCGCACCAGAGTGCGCCCACGAGCCCAGTACGGCCGGTTCCTGCTCCCCGCACCAGAGTGCGCCACGAGCCCAGCACGGCCGGTTCCTGCTCCCCGCACCAGAGGGCCAGTGAGGGTCCCCAGTCCTGAGCCGCCAGTGAGGGTCCCCAGTCCTGAGCCGCCAGTGAGGGTCCCCAGTCCGGCGCCGCCAGTGAGGGTCCTCGGCCCGGCGCCGCCAGAGAGGGTCCCCAGCCCGGGTCCGCCAGAGAGGGTCCCCAGCCCTGCAAATGGCCCAGGGCCTCCGGTGCGTGACCTTGGACCAGCACGGCCGGCACCGGAGCCGCCACCTGGGACTAAGAAACCCATTCAAGACCCCCCATGGATTTTTTTGGCGGTCGGAGTCCGCGCCTTTGGGTACTGTCACGCCCAGGCCTGAAAAGACAGGCTGGCGTGTTTTGTTTTGGTTTTGGTGTAGGGTTTTTTATGTTCTAGGTGTTATATGTCTATGTTGGGGTAATGGTTCCCAATTAGAGGCAGCTGTGTGTCGTTGTCTCTAATTGGGAACCATATATATGTTTGGGGTTTTCGTATAGGTTTTGTGGGTTATTGTTTAGACATAGCTGTGTTTGTTTCGCCAGTCTATGTTACGCTCTTCGTTTTGTTTATTTTTTGTTGTTTTACCCAGTTACGTGAGTTTCGTTTTTCATAATAAAGCATGTATACTGGATGCCTCGCTGCGCCTTGGTCTGTCCCGTACGGAGATCGTGACATTGTCATTCAGCCACGACTCAATGAAACATAAGATATTACACTATTTAATGTCCCATTGGTAGGATATCCTTGATCTGAGCTCATCCATTTTGTTATCCAATGATTGCACGTTGTCTAATAGGACTGATGGTAGAGGGGGGTTTACTCAGTCGCCTACAAATTCTCAGAAGGCAGCCCGACCTCTGCCCCCTTTTTCTCCATATTTTCTTCACGCAAATGTTGGGGATTTGGGCCCGTTCCCGAGAAAGCAGTATATCCTTCGCGTTCGAGGTGAGTAATCGCTGTTTTGATGTCCAGAAGCAATGGTAGCAGCAACATTATGTACAAAATAAATTACAAACAACGCCCTGAAAAAAATAACAAAATAGCACAGTTGGTTAGGAGCATGTAAAACGGCAGCCATCCCCTCTGGCACCATTCTCTATTCATGCGTTCACATGTTTTTTTACGTAAGGGACCAAGCAGGCCAAGTACTATCCACACACGTTGAGGAGGATAAAATATTATCCACATTGTTTGGCTTGAGAACTAAGTGCTGTCACATTATAAAGCCTATACTCTGTGCTTGGGGCACAGCAGTGCTAAAACCCATTGTTTCCCTGCAGACAATTCAGGTTTCAGGAGCTCTTTTTGGATCCTTGTCAGCCTGCCCTGAGAGCAATAAGTTCTGGGCAGAGGAATAGAGCAATGTAGGAATTACTATAAAGACCCAGGATAATATACTGCCTGGCTAATAACTCCCCAATCCCTTCATGAGATCATCACAAGGGGACAAGGGTCACTGATACCGCCGTTTTCATTTCCTTAACGGAGACACGGTGACCCGGCTGGGTTTATGGGAGCTTTTTCAAGGGAACATATTTACGCTCTCAACAAGACATAAATGCCAGCGGTGCAAATCATGATACAGGCCCTCCCTGTTCTAACCTCCACTACCTCTTCACAGGTTGAGCTTATCTCAAAGACCAGGTGTCATCACAGAGGCACCAATACATCTAACAGAAAGACCACAAGTCAATATATTATAGCCTGCCATATATTAGTTTAGTATTGTAACTAAGACAAGAACCTTCTTAGACATCTAATTCAGAACTACTGTATGTTTTAATGTATCCTAACTAAGGCTGTGGCGGTCACGAAATTTCGTCAGCCAAGGTAATTGACCATTTATTAACATAAACACATTTAGCATTTCCTGGCTTTCACATATAGCCTACAAGCCACTGATGCAGACCTTTGGAACATCTACATTTTAAAAAGTCTAATAAATCCATGTAATAAAGCCTACACCTTCACAATAAATCCATGATTTATTTTAGACAGGTCTAAAGAAGCATGATATGAAGAAAATGTAGCCTATTTCAGAAGAACAGAATAGCATACTCTGAGTTTTGGGATACACTAGGTCATTTAGATGACAAGATTTGCTTAGAACTCCATGGCATTATTTTATATTATTTTATAGTATGAAGAATACAATTGAACAAAGCTGAAAAAATTATTTGAGGGAGTGCGCACATGTGGTTATTCTGTGTTGAGCAGTTAACAAAGAAATAGATATTCCTATATGCTTAATTTAGTGTTATTACTGTAACTTTAGATGTTCTACAAACATTGGGCTATTTGTTTTGATGTTTAATACATTGTAAGGCTGCATGATGCGACTCTAATGATGATTTGAAAAAAGACACTTGAAAGGCATGAGCTCTGCTTAGTTTTTTTGCGCAGGCTGTACACACTACATCAGTCACTCATTCAAAATTTGACAAGCACTTGATAATGACTGGGAATTTCATGGGGGCATCCCCTTTGTGTGGCTGTAATGCAGTCTATAAAAATCCATGCATTTTGCAATGTAAGGGCCTTTGTGCCATTCTCCCTGAGTGCTGCACGCACTCCATCACGTGATCGGGTCTTTCATACAGGCTACAAGTGAAGACAGACACATCGGGGACGCAACTGCGCGTGTCCTTATCCAATTCCGAGGTGATTATTGAAGAAATTGGAAGAACTGTCCACATTTTCGTTAGCCAACAAAATGAGTAGGCCTAACGAATAGCAAAAGCACTAGCCTATGTCAATCTACTATCCCCCATAGTACAAAAGTCGACATATTCTATCCTATGCGAGAAATAAATATTCCAAACATAGTCTGGGACAGTTGTGCCAAATTAATACAACCACTAGCATCCCCAAAAAATGTACGCAATGTGGCTTAGCTTAAAATGTTGATAAACTATTAGGCTATTTCTTCACATTAGAAGCGCAGCAATGCGCACATGGTAATTGGCTATGAGCGTGAATGTTCAAATAGCGGAAAACACCATTATCAAAAGTGACCACAAATGCAATACTGAATGTAATGCTTTATTATAAAGGTGCATTTTTATGGTGAAAATGATCTTCCCCAAAATTGAAACTCATGTGCTGCTTATGTATGCCAGTTAGTGTCACGGATCCCTCTGGAACTGTCATTACGCACACCTGGTCCCTATTCCCAGTTGATTAGTAATTGTATAAGTGTGCCCTTTGTTCAACATTGTCCTGTCGATTATTGTTTCAATGTCCGTTGGTCGTGTGAGTACCTGTGCTGTGTTGTTTTTAGCTTTTGTGCCACGTGTATTGTGCAGATGATTACAGGTCTCGTCCCGTGTGATAATCGTTGTGCGATTGTGTATTTATTTGAGGTACTCCTCGCTCTTTGTTTGGGTCTCAACCCTGTGTTTTGTATAGTGTTTGTTTGGTCTTTGTCCCCGTGCTTGTACATGGCACGCTGTAATTTGGGTAAATAAAAAACCCTATTACGCATTCCTGCGCCTGTCTCCCGACCATTTATACCGACGTGACAGTTAGGCTCTACACCCCTTGTAAAGCAGATTATTGTGCTTAATTTTAAGAAGTTATTTGGCCACTTTAGTTGTGATAGAAACCTTATTAAAACATATAGGCCCATGGTCTAGGTCTACGACTATGATTAGAAAAAGTCTCCAAAAAAAGGCATTGTTTCTTATGCTGGGCATTATTAATAATATATAATTTACAAGTGATAGACTAATATTGTCACCTATCAGACAATTCTTGATTTAATATGTATATATTCTAAATAACATGTGTGAAATTTGTTTTGATTTAGAATGCACCATTATTATGCACCGTTATCGAAACAGGGGCAGCGTAACAAAAAAGACACTGTCATCTGTCATCTATGCACTTAAATAGTGAATGGCCAACACTTTTCCCCATGGTTTATTTTAATGCAAGCCAGGTAGCCTATAGTCCTGTTGTAAATATAAGCAATGTGCTTAATATGAGGAAAGTTGAGAAATAAATATAGTAGGCCTAGCCTATAGAAAGCTGATGGGATCCTCCTCTTTTAAGTAGAAGCCATCATTATGTTTTCTCGCGCAATTGCATAGGCTATTGAGTTGTTGCACAACATGAGCTCACGGGCTCTCACAAATTGTTTGATTCGATTTTCGAAAACATTTGCATTAATGTCAGAGTGATTAGAGGGACAATATATTGCTGAGTACAAGGCAGTTAGTAAGTTTGGTAGGCTACTAATGACCAGCACCAGCATCAGAGCTTGGAGAAGCCTATTTAGTCACGAGGAATTTGACTGCCTTCATGACTTGTAAGCGCCGGTGTGGCGGTAATACGGTCACCACAACAGCCCTAATCCTAATTCCTAACTACAACTAACAGTAGTGCTGATCCTGCTCATAACGAATTCCTGAAGGGATGACTTTATCCAGTACACTATGCTGCTGTCTACATCTGTTAATTAAATTATCTAAATCGGAGGCAGTTCATGTCCCAGAGCACAACACAGGGCAATAATTCCAGATTATTTGGCACCAGTTAAATAGGTAGTTTCACTACCAATACTAGACACAGTTACTCACTTCAAGCAGCCTCCTTCTGTTGCAGCTCACTAAATCAATAAAATACATCTGTTCTGTGTCAATCAACATCTGTCCAGAGCAGCACCCGAATGTTCACAGTAGAACAGCATGTACAGTTAGGAGTTAAATCCGCTGGAGATTTTAACCTGCCTTTCGGGCCGTAGTGACGATGAGATTTTAACCTGCCTTTCGGGCCGTAGTGACGATGAGATTTTAACTTGCCTTTCGGCCAGCAGTGACGATGAGATTTTAACCTGCCTTTCGGGCCGTAGTGACGATGAGATTTTAACCTGCCTTTCGGGCCGTAGTGACGATGAGATTTTAACTTGCCTTTCGGCCCGCAGTGACGATGAGATTTTAACCTGCCTTTCGGGCCGTAGTGACGATGAGATTTTAACCTGCCTTTCGGGCCGTAGTGACAATAATGGCACTTGCATGAAAAGTACTCTTTACTGTACTTGCAATAATGAACACATATTTGTGTGTGTGGACTTGCCAGGCACTTTGGGCTGTAATTATACCAGCTAGAACAATTGCTGTGAAACATTTTGACATTATCGAAGGCCAATGTGATAAGAGATAATATACAATTTGAATAAATCTAAATAATAAATGTACTACAATTGGAGCCATTGTGGGGTTTTCATGTCACCCCAGGGTAAAAAAAAAGTAAAAACATTTGTGTTCACCACATGATTTGGTATACAGTGCATTTTAAGCACATACAGTGGGGCAAAAAAGTATTTAGTCAGCCACCATTTGTGCAAGTTCTCTCACTTAAAAAGATTAGAGAGGCCTGTAATTTTCATCATAGGTACACTTCAACTATGACAGACAAAATGAGGGAAAAAAATCCATAAAATCACATTGTAGGATTTTTTATGAATTTATTTGCAAATTATGGTGGAAAATAAGTATTTGGTCACATACAAACAAGCAAGATTTCTGTCTCTCACAGACCTGTAACTTCTTCTTTAAGAGGCTCCTCTGTCCTCCACTCGTTACCTGTATTAATGGCACCTGTTTGAACTTGTTATCAGTATAAAAGACACCTGTCCACAACCTCAAACAGTTACACTCCAAACTCCACTATGGCCAAGACCAAAGAGCTGTCAAAGGACACCAGAAACAAAATTGTAGACCTGCACCAGGTTGGGAAGACTGAATCTGCAATAGGTAAGCAGCTTGGTTTGAAGAAATCAACTGTGGGAGCAATTATTAGGAAATGGAAGACATACAAGACCACTGATAATCTTCCTCGATCTGGGGCTCCACGCAAGATCTCACCCCGTGGGGTCAAAATGATCACAAGAACGGTGAGCAAAAATCCCAGAACCACACGGGGGGACCTAGTGAATGACCTGCAGAGAGCTGGGACCAAAGTAACAAAGCCTACCATCAGTAACACACTACGCCGCCAGGGACTCAAATCCTGCAGTGCCAGACGTGTCCCCTGCTTAAGCCAGTACATGTTCAGGCCCGTCTGAAGTTTGCTAGAGAGCATTTGGATGATCCAGATGAGGATTGGGAGAATGTCATATGGTCAGATGAAACCAAAATAGAACTTTTTGGTAAAAACTCAACTCGTCGTGTTTGGAGGAAAAAGGATGCTGAGTTGCATCCAAAGAACACCATACCTACTGTGAAGCATGGGGTGGAAACATCATGCTTTGGGGCTGTTTTTCTGCAAAGGGACCAGGACGACTGATCCGTGTAAAGGAAAGAATGAATGGGGCCATGTATCGTGAGATTTTGAGTGAAAACCTCCTTCCATCAGCAAGGGCATTGAAGATGAAACGTGGCTGGGTCTTTCAGCATGACAATGATCCCAAACACACCGCCCGGGCAACGAAGGAGTGGCTTCAGAAGAAGCATTTCAAGGTCCTGGAGTGGCCTAGCCAGTCTCCAGATCTCAACCCCATAGAAAATCTTTGGAGGAGTTGAAAGTCCGTGTTGCCCAGCGACAGCCCCAAAACATCACTGCTCTAGAGGAGATCTGCATGGAGGAATGGGCCAAAATACCAGCAACAGTGTGTGAAAACCTTGTGAAGACTTACAGAAAACGTTTGACCTCTGTCATTGCCAACAAAGGGTATATAACAAAGTATTGAGATAAACTTTTGTTATTGACCAAATACTTATTTTCCACCATAATTTGCAAATAAATAAATAAAAAAATCCTACAATGTGATTTTCTGGATTTCTTTTTCTCATTTCGTCTGTCATAGTTGAAGTGTACCTATGATGAAAATTACAGGCCTCTCTCATCTTTTTAAGTTGGAGAGCTTGCACAATTGGTGGCTGACTAAATACTTTTTTGCCCCACTGTATAAGGGCAGTAGGTTACTTAAGACAGAAACCATAGGAGGGAGGTTTGATTAGGGTGGGCGTATAACGCAAAGGTCTAGCAACCCAAACGTTGCGTGTTCGAATTCCATGATGGACAACTTTATAATTTTAGCTAATTAGCAACTGTAACTACTTACTACTACTTTTTTTGTTAGCTAACTATCCCTCTAAGTACTTAGCTAGCATGTTAGCTTGATTACCAACAACGACAAGACGGCCTACAGGGAGGAGGTGAGGGCCCTCGGAGTGTGGTGTCAGGAAAACAACCTCTCACTCAACGTCAACAAAACAAAGGAGATGATCGTGGACTTCAGGAAACAGCAGAGGGAGCACCCCCCCCCTATCCACATCGACGGGACAGTAGTGGAGAAGGTGGAAAGTTTTAAGTTCCTCGGCATACACATCATGGACAAACTGAAATAGTCCAGCCACACAGACAGCATGGTGAAGAAGGCGCAATAGCGCCTCTTCAACCTCAGGAGGGTGAAGAAATTTGGCTTTTCACCAAAAACACTCACATGCTTTTACAGATGCACAATCGAGAGCATCCTGTCGGGCTGTATCACCGCCTGGTACAGCAACTGCTTCACCCACAACCGTAAGGCTCTCCAGAGGGTAGTGAGGTCCGCACAGCGCATCACCAGGGGTAAACTACCTGCCCTCCAGGACACCTACACCACCCGATGTCACAGGAAGGCCAAGGACAACAACCACCAGAGCCGCTGCCTGTTCACCCCGCTATCATCCAGAAGGCGAGGTCAGTACAGGTGCATCAAAGCTGGGACCGAGAGACTGAAAAACAGCTTCTATCTCAAGGCCATCAGACTGTTAAACAGCCATCACTAACATTGAGTGGCTGCTGCCAACATACTGATTCAAATCTCTAGCCACTTTAATAATACAAAATTGGATGTAATAAATGTATCACTAGCCACTTTAAACGATGCCACCTTATATAATGTTTACATATCCTACATTACTCATCTCATATGTATATACTGTACTCTATACCATCTACTGCATCTTGCCTATGCCGTTCGGCCATCGCTCATCCATAAATGTAAATGTACATACTCTTATTCATTCCTTTACATGTGTTTGTATAAGGTAGTTGTTGTGAAATTGTTAGATTACTTGTTAGATACTACTGCATGGTTGGAACTAGAAGCACAAGCATTTCGCTACACTCACATTAACATTTGCTAACCATGTGTATGTGACAAATACATTTTGATTTGATTTGGTAAGTGGACTGGAGGCAGGGCATGAAAGGGATAATGAATCCAGTTGTTTGTGCCATCCGTTTCGGGAAAGTACCTGCTTCGCTATATCACATTTGACATTGTCCGTAAGATTGAGTTCATTTGCACATAAAAAATCATACAATGATAGAAAGACCTGTGTGTTGTCCTTAATGCAGACAGAGAAGTGCTCCTACTTCTTAATCATAGCCTCAATTTTGTCCCACACATTGAAAATAGTTGGCGAGAAAAAACATCACTCAGTCGTGTGAGAAAACCCGTCATCATGCAAGCGGTCAGACAAGTGAAAATGATGTGAAAACTTTAAGCTTGTCTCTCAATTTAAAACAACGTGTCAATACTTTGCCCCTTAATAACCAGTGCACTTCTGTATGTTGTAAAAGCGTTACATGGTCGCTGCCCATATCATTGCATAGCGCAGAAAATACACAAGAGATCAGGGGCCTTGCTTTAACAAAGTTAACCATTTTCACTGTAGTGTCCAAAACGTCTGTCTTGATGGCTTTTGCGCCATCAGTACACATACCAACATGAGCAGCAGCTACGTTTGGCTACATACGGACCGTTTGTAGAATTCCTGCGAGACAGTAACGGTTAATGTGATTGGATGTTAATTATTTGACTAGGCAACCTGTATTTGACATTGTGTTGTTATTTCGCTGAACACTAGATGGTTTCATTTTATTTTTGGTAGTGAAACAAGGCTACTCAGGCGAGAAAAAAAACTCACCCAAATGTATAGCCCCATTGCAAAATATAAATGGACTTCTGAAAATGAAGAATTTTTGTAATAAAAAAAAGAAAATGTGAATCACATTTTTATTAGGCATGCCCCCGACAGCATTGCGTACTCCAGTTTGGGAATACCTGCCATAGACGGATTGATTGGTTTCAACAGAGAGACGACAGAGAAAGACATCTACACATAAATATATATTGCATTTCTAATCCGAATGAGCGGTTGTTAGGGTTGTAAGTATTCTGGTTACGGTGAGCGTAGTTTCCAAATGTATGTACAATAAGTTGACTCTTTACCTCTCCCTCTCCTAGTAGGCCCTCCCTTTCCATTGCATAACCAAACGGTCATGCTTTTGTTAGTCCACTAGAGACCTGTTTTCATTGTATTATGTATGTAATCAATAACCTATGTTGGTATGTGTTTACGTATTCTGTGTGATGATTTAGTTAGTAAATAAATAATTTCGCCAATTTGTGTATCACTGATTCATCACTTAGGTTAGGGTTCGTGCAGATATCCAAGGATTATGCGACGTTCAGAATGAGACTGATGAGGTAATAATTAATAATTGACTGTTATTGATGTAAGAGATATTTAGATCATCTTTAGAGTTTAAGTCGGGAGATAGTAACTCAGGTGCCCCAAATTCCTAATGAGTTAATTATTACATGATTAATTTATTAGAGTAATAATGAAACGTAATAGGTAATTATTTGATAAATAGCAGTCATGATGACAACACACACACACACACACAGTGCTCTGATGAATGCCAGCACATGCAGGCTGGCATTCAATTACCACCCTGTCAGTGGTCCATCCAGCCCAGTCACTGCACATCCTTGAGATTCTTTCTCTAGTCTATATTATTCCATTACATACTGGATATTGTGTGTTCTGTCCAGCTTAATCTGTGCTCATATCCGAGTACTCATGGTATTGCATCACATACAACAGAACACTGTCTGTGCTGGTACTGAAGTGCTTGTAGTGTCATATTCACCTTTGCTCAATGCTTGATTTCATATCTCTCTCAAAGTGCTCAACACACTATCACAGATTAAAGTGAAATAGACACAAATTATTTATTTGAAATTGGTTTCAGGCACATGAAAAAGTTTCAAAAAATTTGTGTTCACCAAACTATTTTCTTCTTCATAGCGCATTCGTGTACAGTACATGATTTTCTTCATAACAAATTCCAATTTGTTGTGGCTAAAATTAGATGGCAATGACAGAGGTCAAACGTTTTCTGTAAGTCTTCACAAGGTTTTCACACACTGTTGCTGGTATTTTGGCCCATTCCTCCATGCAGATCTCCTCTAGAGCAGTGATGTTTTGGGGCTGTCGCTGGGCAACACGGACTTTCAAAGATTTTCTATGGGGTTGAGATCTGGAGACTGGCTAGGCCACTCAAGGACCTTGAAATGCTTCTTACGAAGCCACTCCTTTGTTGCCCGGGCGTTGTGTTTGCCCGGGCGTTGTGTTAGAATAACAATGATCCAGGATTTTGCCGGCCCAGGTCGCACATTCGATTTGCTGATCAAATTTAGGGAGCCTTGTTTTCAGATTAGCCTTGTTAAAATCCCCAGCTACAATAAATGCAGCCTCAGGATATGTGGATACTGAAAGATAGAGAGGGAAAGTTCCCTCCTGCTTAAATTTTACGACCCAGCGTTAAGATGTCAATACCGGCACAGCCTCCCTTTCCCTCTTCTGTGGGAGAGAGGGGTCTGGCTATCTTCAAACATGTGCCAAGCTGATCTGGCACATTTGATCCTCACCAAGGAGAGAGAGACATGACAGTGTGTATGTGTGGCAATGAGGTGCCACGCAATGAGTGTAGTCAGGACACATGGATAGGAGTATGTAGTGCACTACATAGTAGGCAGCGCACAGAGAAACAGCATGGATAGCTAACATGGACACCTAGAATTAATGACATATAATTAATGATGCAATTCAACGGCTCAGACATGAGATGTATGTGGTATGGACTCCAGACAATCACGGATTATAAAGGAAGACACGGACATCGACGTCTTGCTCTCAGACAAGCTAAACACCTTCTTCGCCCGCTTTGAGGATAACACAGTGCCGCTGACACGGGCCGCTCCCGAGGACTTTGAGCTCTCATTCTCCGGGGCCAACATGAGTAAGACATTTAAGCGTGTTAACCCTCGCAAGGCTGCCGGCCCAGATGGCATCCCTGGCCGCGTCTTCAGAGCATGCGCAGACCAGCTGGCTGACATATTCAATCTGTTCCTATCCCAGTCTGTTTTCCCCACTTGCTTCAAGATGTCCACCATTGTTCCTGTACCCAAGAAAGTGAAGGTAATTGAACTAAGTGACTAAATTACCATTTCTGTCATCATGTAGTGCTTTGAGAGGCTCTACCTTACCCAACATCCTAGACCCACTGCAATTTGCATACCGCCCCAACAGATCCACGGATGATGCAATTGCCATCGCACTGCACATTGCCCTGTTTCTGAACCCCACCCTGTACAACTGGGTCCTGGACTTCTTGACGGGTCGCCCATAGGTGGTGAATGTAGGCAAAAACACCTCCACTACACTGATCCTCAACACAGGGCCCCACAAGGGTGCGTGCTCAGCCCCCTCCTGTACTCCCTGTTGACCCATGACTGCGTCCCCACGCACGCCTCCAACTCAATCATCAGGTTTGCAGACGACTCAACTGTTGTAGGCCTGATTACCAAGAATGACGAGACAGCCTACAGGGAGGAGGTGAGGGCCCTGGCGAAGTGGTGCCAGGAAAATAACCTCTCCCTCAACGAAAAAAAATTAAGGAGCTGATTGTGGACTTCAGGAGACAGCAGAGGGAGCATGCCCTCATTCACATCAACGGGGCCGCAGTGGAGAAGGTGAAAGTTCCTTGGCGTACACATCACTGACAAACTGAAATGGTCCACCCACACAGACAGTGTGGTAAAGAAGGTGCAACAGCGACCTCTTCAACCTTAGAAGACTGAAGAAATTAGGCTTGGCCCCTAAGACCCTCACAAACTTTTAGAGATGCACCATTGAGAGCATCCTGTCTGGCTGTATAACCGCCTGGTACGGCAACTGCACCATCCGCAACCACAGGGCTCTCCAGAGGGTGTTGTGGTCAGCCCAACACATCCCCGGGAGCACACTGCCCTTCAGGACATCTACAGCTCCCGGTGTCACAGGAAGGCCAAGAAGATCATCAAGGACATCAGCCACCCGAGCCACGGCATCATCTAGAAGGCGAGGCCAGTACAGGTGCATCAAAGCTGGGACAGAGAGACTGAAAAACAGCTTATATTAAAGGCCATTAGACTGTTAAATAGCCATCACTACCCAGCCTCCACCCAGTACCCTGCCCTGAATTTAGTCACTGTCACTAGCCGGCTACTACCCGGTTACTCATCCCTGCACCTTAGAGGCTGCTGCCCTATGTACATAGAAATGGAACACTGGTCACTTTAATAATGTTTACATACGGTTTTTCCCATTTCATATGTACAGTGGGGCAAAAAAGTATTTAGTCAGCCACCAATTGTGCAAGTTCTCCAACTTAAAAAGATGAGAGAGGCCTGTAATTTCCATCATAGGTACACTTCAACTATGACAGACGAAATGAGAAAAAGAAATCCAGAAAATCACATTGTAGGATTTTTTATTTATTTATTTGCAAATTATGGTGGAAAATAAGTATTTGGTCAATAACAAAAGTTTATCTCAATACTTTGTTATATACCCTTTGTTGGCAATGACAGAGGTCAAACGTTTTCTGTAAGTCTTCACAAGGTTTTCACACACTGTTGCTGGTATTTTGGCCCATTCCTCCATGCAGATCTCCTCTAGAGCAGTGATGTTTTGGGGCTGTCGCTGGGCAACACGGCTTTCAACTCCCTCCAAAGATTTTCTATGGGGTTGAGATCTGGAGACTGGCTAGGCCACTCCAGGACCTTGAAATGCTTCTTCTGAAGCCACTCCTTCGTTGCTCGGCGGTGTGTTTGGGTTTCATTGTCATGCTGAAAGACCCAGCCACGTTTCATCTTCAATGCCCTTGCTGATGGAAGGAGGTTTTCACTCAAAATCTCACGATACATGGCCCCATTCATTCTTTCCTTTACACGGATCAGTCGTCCTGGTCCCTTTGCAGAAAAACAGCCCCAAAGCATGATGTTTCCACCCCCATGCTTCACAGTAGGTATGGTGTTCTTTGGATGCAACTCAGCATTCTTTGTCCTCCAAACACGACGAGTTGAGTTTTTACCAAAAAGTTCTATTTTGGTTTCATCTGACCATATGACATTCTCCCAATCCTCATCTGGATCATCCAAATGCTCTCTAGCAAACTTCAGACGGGCCTGAACATGTACTGGCTTAAGCAGGGGGACACGTCTGGCACTGCAGGATTTGAGTCCCTGGCGGCGTAGTGTGTTACTGATGGTAGGCTTTGTTACTTTAGTCCCAGCTCTCTGCAGGTCATTCACTAGGTCCCCTGTGTGGTTCTGGGATTTTTTCTCACCGTTCTTGTGATCATTTTGACCCCACGGGTGAGATCTTGCGTGGAGCCCCAGATCGAGGAAGATTATCAGTGGTCTTGTATGTCTTCCATTTCCTAATAATTGCTCCCACAGTTGATTTCTTCAAACCAAGCTGCTTACCTATTGCAGATTCAGTCTTCCCAACCTGGTGCAGGTCTACAATTTTGTTTCTGGTGTCCTTTGACAGCTCTTTGGTCTTGGCCATAGTGGAGTTTGGAGTGTGACTGTTTGAGGTTGTGGACAGGTGTCTTTTATACTGATAACAAGTTCAAACAGGTGCCATTAATACAGGTAATGAGTGGAGGACAGAGGAGCCTCTTAAAGAAGAAGTTACAGTCTGTGAGAGCCAGAAATCTTGCTTGTTTGTATGTGACCAAATACTTATTTTCCACCATAATTTGCAAATAAATTCATTAAAAATCCTACAATGTGATTTTCTGGATTTTTTTCCCTCCTTTTGTCTGTCATAGTTGAAGTGTACCTATGATGAAAATTACAGGCCTCTCTCATCTTTTTAAGTGAGAGAACTTGCACAATTGGTGGCTGACTAAATACTTTTTTGCCCCACTGTATATACTGTATTCTAGTCAAGTCCATCCTATTCAACTATTGCTGTACTACTCTATCCTATGTATTCTTCAGATATGCTACGTATTCTATCCACATACTGTCCATAATGTCTATACATCCCATCACAAGCATTTCACTACACCTGGAAAACATCTGCTAAACATGTGTATGCAAACAATAAAATCTGATGTGATTTGATTTGATGATCCCCTCCTACATAGGCAGCGTGAGACAAAGATACGAGTGAACCAACGTCATAGACTGACCAGAAGCTGTGTGACTCTTAGTTACACCCACTGTCTCCACATGCAGTCTGTCAAACCCAAGCTCAGCGTAGTACTACCAGACAGTTAGCCTCAGTAAAAATACTGGTGTTAAATACAGGTCATCCCAAAACACATTGACAACCTAACATCAAAGTGTGACATACAAGTACAAAAGCCAACCCTATCCTTGTTGAGCTACTTATTAAAAAAACATTGTATTAGCTGTCCTATTAATAGCTTTCCTGACAAAAATCTGGATTTGTGACACTAATACAAAAACATAAGCCATATGAAAAGACAAACACAGACTGCAATCGAGAGGAATCCATTACAGTGATGCAGGGTGAGGTGGAAGGCAGGAAAGACAGACAGTGACAGAGCAAATGAGAGAGGAGAGACTTAATCATGACCTTTTCAAATTGTAACATTATGTATTTGATCATGCAGGATCCTGGGCATCAGAAAGTGGTAATTGTAGTTGAGTAATGGAGAAGTCTAACATCACTGAAAAATCAATGAACCTTTACCACTCTTCACAGAGAGGGAGACATGGACAAATATGAACAATAAGCACATACAGGTAACTGCTAAAATAAAGGAAACACCTACATAAAGTGTTTTAATATGGTGAGCCAGAAAAGCTTCAATGCACCTTGGCATAGATTCTACAAGTGTCTGGAACTCTATTGGAGGGATGCGACACCATTCTTCCACGAGAAATTCCATCATTTGGTGTTTTGTTGAAAGAGTTGTAAAACGTTCTGTCAGGCGCCGCTCCAGAATCTCCCATAGGTTTCACTTGGGTTGAGATCTGATTGGCCATGGCATATGGTTTACATTGTTTTCATGCTCATCAAACCATTCAGTTACCACTCGTGCCCTGTGGATGGGGGCATAGCCATGGTAGACAAAATAATGGCCTGCCCAGCATTTTTATACATGACCCAAAGCATGATGTGATGTTAATTGCTGAATTAACTAAGGAACCACACCTGTGTGGAAGCATGTGCTTTCAATATACTTTGTATCCCTCATTTCCTCAAGTGTTTCCTTTATTTTGGCAGTTAACTGTATGTCAAGTAGGTTACTTATCAACATTTCCAAAATCTCTATCTGAGTACTGATAACATCTATAAGTAAAAGTGATGACAACAGAGGAAAAAAACGTTCAATAAATACCCTGGTTTTACCGAAAACCAGGTTAGAGGATTCCCGGAATCAGGGGGGAATAAGCAGGAAATCCAGAATTCTCCAACCAGGATTTCTGGAAAACCAGGGAATTTATTGAAAGTTCTGGGAATTTTGCAACCCTAAGCAGGAATCATTGTCTGGAGAAGCCAACCTTGCATGACAGGGAACATAGATTAGTAATAGAATGCAGATTAGTAATCCTATTCCTTCTACTCAATGCCAGCTAGTGGCCCTTCCTTCTATACACAACATATGTTTTTGAGTACAGCACACTCTCCTACATGAAAAGCAGCCCCATGAACACTACCTCCTACACAGGCTGCCCACTACTACACAACACAGATGAGAGGCCAGGCCACCGCAGGCTAGCTACCTGCTATCTCTGAAACACCAGTGGCATTCAGCTGACAGACAGAGACCTGGATGTCATATACCTTTAAAACACATCTCTGTCCTGACAAGCCAGTGTTGTGAGCCAGCCCAGCCTAGTCAGTCTCTCTCCCCTCCACTCTCTGGCCCTCTGTAGCTGCACGTCCCCCTCAGACAAGCACAGCCCAATTAAGGATGGGCCCCAGCCCTCAGTCGACAATGAGCTGACACCTGCTCCTGCCTGGGCACAGAGAGGGGTTGTGAAGCAGGCCAGGCGTGCGTGCCAGAGGCCCAAAGGCCAGTTCAACACGGTGGGGCACTGCCAGAGGTGCACATTACAGGAAATCATGATATAAGGAGGATGGTGCCTGCCTTGCACTGTGCCAGCCAGGAGTTGTAAGTCACTGACATTTTCCCCATGCTAACACGGATCGAGTCACACACAGAATCAACTTCCTTCCTTTTTTAAACAAGTAATAGATTCTTCAGCCATAATAACCTGATAGTGTTGTAAATTAATTGCATCAAGAAGCATGCTTATTAGCACTTTCATATGGCTTGTCTAATTACATTTGGTTATTGAAAATAATGTTAATTCAACATCAATAAATCAAAGAAATTGCACAGCCCTCAAGAACAAGTTTGAGTGATGGAATCTGCTCGATAAATTCTATGCAACTTTCAGAGCTCTGAAACATCCCAGTCAGTCACAGACTGCCCTGTCTCTACCACTCTCCTCTCCTCTCACTCTACTTCACACTACTATGTCTCTCTACCCTCTCTCTATGTCTCTACCCTCTCTCTCTCTGTCTCTACCCTCTCTACCCTCTCTCTCTGTCTCTACCCTCCCTCTCTCTCTGTCTCTACCCTCTCTCTCTGTCTCTACCCTCTCTACCCTCTCTCTCTGTCTCTACCCTCCCTCTCTCTCTGTCTCTACCCTCTCTACCCTCTCTACCCTCTCTCTCTGTCTCTACCCTCCCTCTCTCTCTGTCTCTACCCTCTCTCTCTGTCTCTACCCTCTCTCTCTGTCTCTACCCTCCCTCTCTCTCTGTCTCTACCCTCTCTCTGTCTCTACCCTCTCTACCCTCTCTCTCTGTCTCTACCCTCCCTCTCTCTATGTCTCTACCCTCTCTCTCTCTGTCTCTACCCTCTCTACCCTCTCTCTATGTCTCTACCCTCCCCCTCTCTCTGTCTCTACCCTCTCTACCCTCTCTCTCTGTCTCTACCCTCTCTCTCTGTCTCTACCCTCCCTCTCTCTATGTCTCTACCCTCTCTCTCTCTGTCTCTACCCTCTCTACCCTCTCTCTCTGTCTCTACCCTCTCTACCCTCCCTCTCTCTATGTCTCTACCCTCTCTCTCTCTGTCTCTACCCTCTCTACCCTCCCTCTCTATGTCTCTACCCTCTCTCTCTCTGTCTCTACCCTCTCTACCCTCTCTCTCTGTCTCTACCCTCCCTCTCTCTATGTCTCTACCCTCCCTATCTCTATGTCTCTACCCTCTCTCTCTCTGTCTCTACCCTCCCTCTCTCTATGTCTCTACCCTCTCTCTCTCTGTCTCTACCCTCTCTACCCTCTCTCTCCCTGTCTCTACCCTCCCTCTCTCTATGTCTCTACCCTTTCTCTCTCTGTCTCTACCCTCTCTACCCTCTCTCTCTCTGTCTCTACCCTCTCTCTCTCTGTCTCTACCCTCTCTACCCTCTCTCTCCATGTCTCTAACCTCTCTACCCTCTCTCTCTGTCTCTACCCTCTCTACCCTCTCTCTCCATGTCTCTACCCTCTCTACCCTCTCTCTATGTCTCTACCCTCTCTCTCTCTGTCTCTACCCTCTCTACCCTCTCTCTCTCTGTCTCTACCCTCTCTACCCTCTCTCTCTGTCTCTACCCTCTCTACCCTCCCTCTCTCTATGTCTCTACCCTCTCTCTCTCTGTCTCTACCCTTTCTACCCTCCCTCTCTATGTCTCTACCCTCTCTCTCTCTGTCTCTACCCTCTCTACCCTCTCTCTCCCTGTCTCTACCCTCTCTGCCCTCTCTCTATGTCTCTACCCTCTCTCCCTGTCTCTACCCTCTCTACCCTCTATCTCTGTCTCTACCCTCTCTCTCTGTCTCTACCCTCCCTCTCTGTCTCTACACTCCCTTTCTCCCTGTCTCTACCCTCTCTACCCTCCCTCTCTCTCTCTCTACCCTCTATTTCTCTCTCTGTGTCTCTACCCTCTCTAACCTCTCCCTCTGTATCTACCCTCTATTTCTCTCTCTCTACCCTTTCTCTCTACCCTCTCTATCTCTCTCTCTCTCTACCCTCTCTTTCTCTCTCTCTACCCTATCTTTCTATGTATCTCTATCTACCCTCTCTTTCTCTGTCTCTCTCTGTCTCTACCCTCTCTCTACATCTACCATCTCTTTCTCCCTCTCCACCCTCTCTCTCTATCTACACTCTCTCTCTTTCTGTCTCTCTATCTACCCTCTCACTCTGCCACACTCACTCTCACTCACTATGTCAATAACAGAGACATACATTGCAACTCTTAAATTCTGCTGAGACGAATAATATGACTGTTATTTTTTCCCTATTTAAATCTTTGGAACCTCCCTGTTCAATGATGGAATCCATTTTCTTCTCGACTGCCTGAGTGGTGCTTGCGGTTTTACTACCCTTGGGATTCTCGTGAGACTTTCAAGGATTGGCACTGCTTCCTTGGGAGCAGATAGGCCTGCAGATCATCAAACCTGAACTAAGCATCACATACAGTAAAGCCAGAAACTATGAGTGATTGAATTAGGAATAAATTCCTGATTGCTGTACATCTCTGTGAGTTGCTGTGGCAGATGCAGTACTAGCATTGTATTCATTTTCATCAAACTGGGAGGGAGAGCCAGCCTTTGTTTTGTATGGTTAAATCAAATCAAATTTTATTTGTCACATACACATGGTTAGCAGATGTTAATGCGAGTGTAGCGAAATGCTTGTGCTTCTAGTTCTGACCATGTAGTAGTATCTAACAAGTAATCTAACAATTTCACTACCGTATACACACAAGTGTAAAGGAATTAATAAGAATATGTACATATAAATATATGGATGAGCGATGGCCAAACGGCATAGGCAAGATGCAGTAGATGGTATAGAGTACAGTATATACATATGAGATAAGTAATGTAGGATATGTAAACATTATATAAAGTAGCATCGTTTAAAGTGGCTAGTGATACATTTATTACATCCAATTTTTAATTATTAAAGTGGCTAGAGATTTGAGTCAGTATGTTGGCAGCAGCTACTCAATGTTAGACTAGTTTGTCAGAAGTGTGAGTAGTCAACCAGAGAGAGAACTGGGGGCTTCAACCAGGCCCGTTCCTCATTCTGGCTTTCCCAGAATGCTCCAGGCTTTGTTTGCATGGAGATTCCATTGGGAGCGTACTGGCCGAGGCGAGAGGAGTGGTTGCAGCAGAAAGAACTGGCACATGCCCAGTGCTGTGCTGGCAGAAGTCTGCCTTCCACAGCTTGAGCACAGGGCTTTCTCTAGGCTGGGTTTACAAGCTTTACTCCCATGATTGGGAGAGTAAATAGAGCATATGCCTGATAGTGAATGAGTGAGGGTATAGGTTGTATGTCTGAGTGAAAGTGAGTGAGTGAGTGAGTGAGTGAGTGAGTGAGTGAGTGAGTGACTAACTGAGGGAGTGAGTGAAGTGAGTGAGGTATATGTTGGTGAATGGGCACTATAGATGAGTGAATGATATCAGAGAACGATTGAATGAATGAGTGAGAGAGAGAAGAGACAAGATGTGGGACTGCCTGTATCCTCTCAGGCATGGAAAAGGAATGCGTTCAACTGAAATGTGTCTTCCGCATTTAACCCAACCCCTCTCAATCAGAGAGGTGCGGGTGCAGCCTTAATTAACATCCACGTCATCGGCGCCCAGGGAACAGGAAGGCAGTCATGGTACAGTAGGATGAAACACATATTGCCAGGGACTGGGAATGCCCATAGTTTGTAACAAGGATTTTTGCTTCTGAATTAATTTTCTGAATTGATTGGTTTGAAATGGAATTGACCCCAACCCTACTAGGGACACTACCCTCTACTCTGACATTTGATCTCATCTACCAACATGCCTAACACAGAGATAGCAAATGCAACAGCCAAAGGATGCAGACATTCTTAGAAAGCATACCAATGGTATTAATATTTCCCCACATACGCTGTTTAACCTAATATGTGCATTGGTAGTTTTTAGATTTGTTTAATCACATTTCAGCGATTGACAGTTTTCTAAAACAGTTTTTATAGAAAAATAAATCCTAACCCTAACCAACATGAATGGTGGGATTAAAAAGAAGAAAACAACATTGTATAGCCCACTGGTAATACCTAGGTAATACATATTTCAGGGTTGGAACTGGCAGTGACTGAATATGACTGCTACATGAGAGACCAAGACGGGTATGAATTATCAAAGAAACAGCATAAAGTAAATAATAATGTGTGTTTTGACTAACTAATATCTAATTATGTTTCATATAGAAAAACAAACCCCTGGCCCTCACAAATCCTAAAACTTAACAATTCTAATCCTCAATTGTCAAATAAAACAGAAAGTAGAGTAACTTTAGACAGAGGATGAGGGGTCATTGAGCTCAGTCATCATCATATGACGACTCGAGAAAGGACTCCCCCATCTGGACACTATTGGAAGAGCAAGGTTAAGTCAGTCCATGGGTCAACACAGTATTTTCATGAAAATGTGAACAAACTTGCATCATTTATATTGTAATTATGAAACAGTTCCTTGCGCCACTCCAGACCATTTGGTAAACACCTCTAATGGGCACTGCATCAGTCACAACTGTCAGTTACTGACACATCACACATCAGTTACATACCATCTGAAATACAATTTAAACAGACAAAATCATATCAAATCAAATGTTATTGGTCGCATACACATATTTAGAATATATTATTGTGAGTGTAGCAAAATGCTAGTGTTCCTAGCTCCAACAGTGCAGTAGTATATAACAATACACAACAATACACACAAATCTAAAGTAACATTAAATAAATACATTCATGCACAGACAAGTTCCAATGTCATGTGACAATACTGCTGCATTGAGGAGTTACTTTCCCATGCTGGAAACTAGTGAAGCAGTCACACCCCTTTTTGTAAAATTATCACATTTGAGACTGCTGACACCTCTACTGATCATGACAGGTTTTATTCAAAAGCAGATATCAGAAGAAAAATGTGTTTCATTTTGTGTTTTTTGCCTTTTATCTGACATATCTGAAACACATGTCCTGACTGTATAGGCTACTATCACTGACCATAGCAATATGTATTTACAGTAGAGAGAGTAATACGCGTGTAGTATTTTTCTGCTCAAATAATGGAGCAATTATTTTACACAGAATTATGCAATATTATGTCTCACATATATGTCCTTTCAAATATCATTTTTAACTCTTTAGGCTATATTACATGATAATTACATGATAAGGAGTAGGCTAATATTTTCCCTAAAATATTTAGAAATACAAATAAACCAAGGCAGAACTTTCACGTGACTAGAGAAAATGCAGCCATTTATATCAATGAAAAACAGTTATTGCGTTTATCCACCAATTTAGAATGAGCATGCTATGAAAAGGCTACCAGCAAACCCACATGCAGTCGCTCAAAATCATATATTATGGGCGGCACAAAATATATTGCACTTCAACTCACCTTGAGCGGCCGTTCCTCTGGTGCTGAATACACTTGCTATCAAAGTGGCCACATACCAAATCATAGTACTATTGCCGACCAGCTATTACAACGCAAAGTGCCCCGTTCAACGAATCTGTCATATTCGACCTTGCACCGCGCGCGCTCTTATCGACGCCCTTTTATTCATATTCTATGCTCTTTCCTATCGGCGATTCCCTTCATCCCTTCCCTCCCCCGTCCTTCCGTCCGCATCCTCTCTCGAAGAGACAGCACCTGCACCGCCGCGATTGTAGTAGACCGAGCTGTTTTACGAGTACATAGTGAAATCAAGTGTGAGAATTTAGCCACTAGGTCCGCCTCTTCTATCATTGGATTGGTTGCTGATAGAGGATTTGGGGCGTGTATTGGCTATTCTTCCGCCCCTTACCATCGAATGACAGGAGGACAGACGCGTACCAATTCAAGGTGAGTTGGAGCGTGCCGTAGTAGTAGAACCGCAGTATCATGCGCATTGACAGAGAGCCGAGTCCGCATCTTTAAATGCCTGTCTTGAAGTGTCCCTTAACACGTGGCACCATCATTGTTCAATACTGACCAGTATATTGAGAGCCTTTGAACATGCACTCATTCTTCATATCAATGTTGGCATATCTATTCATGCTGCGAGCTACAGTATGCTGGTGATGCGCAAGAGCCATGATGTCTGTGCCGTTCCTCAGTCTCTCCTCTGTCTGTCGCTCACTCACAGCCTCTAGCTGTGGTCATGTCGTTGTCACCGGGTTAAAACGTTCCCTTTCTGATACTACAACCTCGGCTAATGTGTTGGGTGTGGCGACAGATGCAAACATTGTTTTCCCCTCTATTTCTTCGAGAAGGCTGCCTTGTCTGCTGATGCTCCCAATCCAGCTGTAGCCTAGCTACACATGGCATAGCGTTGGAACCATATCCGCACGCTCATTTCACATCTCCATTCAGTGAAAATGTAGAGGTATTGAGAGTCACTTTTTCCAAACACAGCACATCACATATACAAATCAGAATGATTGAAATGTTTTTTATTTCCCTCAGAAAAATCATCTACAACCTAATGTACTTCTCCATCAATGCAAAATGGTGTTATGTTCCTCTCCATATATGGATAAAAGCAGTTGATGTGGTTTTCTGTATCTTTCAGGTACTTACCCCATCTTATTCCAGTGAATGGTAGGCCTAATACTGCACATGCACTTTCCTCAGTTAAATGATAGCAATTCAGCAAGTCTGGCTTCAAATGTTTCAGCTGCTACTTATCATGACACACAACCCAATTTTTTCACTGACTGCTCCCCAAAATGAAGGAGAGATAAATACTCTATCTGATAAATAAATAGCATTTTAGGGACAAAATTAATCAAGATTGGACTGTATCCTAGGGCTCCCGTGTGGCGCAGTGGTAGGCACTGCATCTCAGTGCTAGAGGCATCACTACAGACCCTGGTTCGATTCCAGGCGGTATCACAACCGGCCGTGATTGGGAGTCACATAGGGCTTGGCCGGGGGTAGGCCCTCATTGTAAATAATGCATCTAATGATGCTGTTTAATCAGCTTCTTGATATGCCACACCTGTCAGGTGGATGGATTATCTTGGCAAAGGAGAAATTCTCAGTAACAGATATGTATCAGGTTTCAGGTAAGACCCAAGTACAAACTGAGTTAAAGGAACAATGTTTATTGTAACAACAGGGGCAGGCAAACGACAATCCAGAGTAGTGGGGCCAAGGTACAGGACGGCAGGCAGGCCCAGGGTCAGGTCAGGCAGAGGTCGGTAATCCAGAGTAGGGGCAAAGGTACAGGACGGCAGGCAGGGTCAGGGGCAGGCAGAATGGTCAGGCAGGCGGGCTCAGAGTCAGGACAGGCAAGGGTCAAAACCAGGAGGATGAGAAAAAGAGAGACTGGGGAAAAACAAGAGCTGAGAAAACGCTAGTTGACTTGAACAAACAAGACAAACTGGCACAGACAGACAGAAAACACAAGTATAAATACCCAGGGGATAAGTGGGGAAGATGGGTGCCCCCTGGAGGGGGGGGTGGAGACAAGCACAAGGATGTGGCGTAACAAGATGTGAACAAATTCTAAGAGAAATAAGCTTCTTGTGCATATGGAACATTTCTGGGATCTTTTATTTTAGCTCATGAAACATGGGACCAACACTTTGCTGCGTTTATATTTTTCTTCAGCACAAAACAATCAGGAAAGTATGTTTTTCATTTTAAGTTGATATGTCCATTGAAATGGTCCTGGATGACAAAGCCATTAGGAGGGTGGAGTTGTCCTCTGTCTCCCACATCGACCCAATTACTGTCATAGGTGAGGTGCAATAGTGCTCCCTCTCTTTCTCTGACTGCTGCATGGCAAACTGAGCACAAGGTCATCTCTCTCTCTCTCTCTCTCTCTCTCTCCCTCCCTCTCTCTCTCTCTCTCTACCTGAAGTTGCAAGAGTGCTGACACTTTACTTTTTCCTGACCAGAACATCTCATGACCCTCTGGGGTTATAAATCCTGATAAGTACTGTACAGGGTCAGTCTGTCAGACAGACAGACAGACAGACAGACAGTTTGGTTGGTTGAGACAGGAGCAGTGTGGTGATTTATTTTAGATTAGGATGAAAGTTGATATAATCCCCTCTTATGCATCTCTTCTTTAGAGCATCCTTACTGTAATAGGTTGTTGACAATTTTAGGCAAATAATGTTTTCATTATGAGTCAATTTAACGTGCTACCATAGTATTACCATGTTAGTACCTAGGCTAATGTGATGTCATTTTAAGTGCCATTATTTGCATGTGAAGATATTGTCATTAACTATGTAGTTCCTAAAACACAGTAAGTCTATGGAAAGCCTACTGTATGCCGATGGCTCAAAAGTGTATACATTTGCGTACACATTTGTGTTAAGATCATACCATTTGTTGTCCTACAATCTGCCAACTTTAACATGGGTGTCAATAGAGGTTTATCAAAAGCCTAACATAGGCCAGTGTGGTTAGTGGCATTCATTTTAGACTGTGGGTTTGCCATGCTAATAGCCATGCATCTAGACTTCATCTGTCATAGTGAAAGTGCCAACCCACAATAGCACCAATGCATGCTAATCCTCCCCCAGCCACACGTGATTCCTACAAGGGAATTAAACAGCCTCTCAAAATTGCTTACAGTCACATTTCCCATACATCAGGGATGGGTTTGTATAGGCCCTACTCATGGGGCCAAGGGAGTGACAACTGTCTGTTAATCCAATCTATGCCCAATAAGGCAAAAAGATCTGAGCTCATAATATCTAGTTGTTGTATCAAACTTGAGGTAATCTCCTTTACAGTAGTCCTTTATACTCCTTTACAGTAGCATCCATCTGTTTGAACTTGAACCAGCCAACTCCTCTGATGTGTGTTCACTGTCTTGCCTTACTGTACATGACCAAGTACTTGGCTAAAGCATAAACTGATCCGGCTACCAGACTTGAGTTTACTTTCTCCTTACATGCATGTTTGGCACTTTTCTGTTCTCAATCTTCAATGTGTCTCTGTTATGTTTGAAGTTGAATATTGCGCCCTTGGCTTTGATGCAGGAGGACAGCCAATAGGTGCCAGGAAAAGACTCCTTCCTGGAAGCCACAACATGGCACAGCCAATATGTTTAAGGCAGAAGAGTGAGGACGGTTTGTCACAGTGTGTATGTGCTCTATGGCCTAAATATGGTGTTTGGAGTCGTGTGTAGTTATATCCAAGCTAAGCTTGCTTTCATGTACACAGTTTAAGGGCAGTAAAATTGCAGTGGAAACTCAGTCATTGTCTTTTTCATATGCATGGGTTTTAAATTGTGATGCTGGAAAAGTAATTCAATCTGTATAGTGATTTACAGTAATTTCCAATGTAGCTATAGTCTTGGTTGCTTAATCAGTTTAAACTGGTGAATGACATCTCACCACTGCAATTACCAATGTGTAGCAAGCACACAAGCTTAAAATGGCAGCTGTACATCACCTACAGTACAGTAGTTGGTTGCTACATATTTAAGCAAGTTACCCCCTAATCCCCATACAATATAAAGCATTGGAATAATCAAATGAATACCAATTCTCAAATGAATAGAGCATATACATGGCTGCCCTCCTGCGTCAAAGCCAAGGAGCAATTTTCAAATATATCAGGCGATATCAGAGGAAGGCCATACAAATGGTCAGACTCCAGCCACCCAAGTCATAGACTGTTCTCTCCGACCACCACAAGGCAAGTGGTACCGGAGCGCAAAGTCTGCAACCAAAAGGCTCCTGAACAGCTTCTACCCCCATGCCATAACACTGCTAAACAATTAATCAAACGCCTTTCCTGACTATTTGCATTGACCCCTGTTTTATTTGCACTGACTCCCTTGCACCAGCTCTATGCACACTCACTGGACTCTACCCAGACACTCACACATACTACACTGACACTCCAACATACACACATGCGCACACTAAACACACACACGTATTTTGACGCCACACACACTTCACATACACTGCTGCTACTCTGTTTATTATCTATTGTGATTGCCTAGTGACTTTTATCCCTACCTACATGTACATTTGACCTCAATTACCTCAACTACCTCGTACCCCTGCACATTGACTTGGTACTGGTACTCCTTGTATACAGCCTCATTACTGTTATCATTTATTTATTTTTTATCTTATTTTTGAACTCATTTTTGAACTGCATTGTTGGGGAAGGGCTCATAAGTAAGCATTTCACGGTTAAGTCTACACCGGTTGTATTCGGCGTATGTGACAAATAACATTTTATTTTATTTGGACATATAGTGTAGAGTCCAGACACTTTTTGGGCGATTTCACTTGGTTTTGAGAAACTTACCCCACCAGTGATAAAGTTCCTCAGGCTCGTTCTGATAACAAAGGCTACAAAACACCCAAATTTGTCATTTTTGAAATGGCAACATTCTCAGTATAGTGATGCAGTTCTTTTGATCTTGTACACATGAAATTGTGTCATTCAGGAACTTTATCCACAATTAATATTCAATTTTGTTGGACTTCAGCGATACTTTTCCATGTGAAGGGTGTGTGTGCTTTCTCGCTCCAAACACTCATGCTCACACACTGAAAAGTATTGTGAAATTGCTGAAAAAGTGTCTGGACTCTTCTATAACATTCCATTTACATAAAAAAATTGATTTGATTCAGGGCCCTGGTGGTGCACTATGTAGGGAATAGGGTGGCATTTGGGATATATACCGAGTCTCTGCAGGACACTGTCAGCTGTCACCACTTTAGTCTGAATGAGTGATTCCCAGCACTCTGGCCTGTTCTCCCTCTGAGGGACAATACTTTAATGGGACACATTCAATAGGAAGGGATATCTAGAGGCTGGAGGGGAGTGATGGAGACTGCATGGAGAAGGCATTTAGGTCTATAATAATCACCTAAACCAGTGAACCTTAGGAACTCAATGATTTTCATCCCCCTCTTACTTCATCACTTTTTCCTCTCTCTTTCCCTCTCGCCACACCTCCTTCTGTTCCCCTCTCAGCATCTTCTCTTCTCCCTCTTTCTCCCACTAACACCAAATTAACTTGAAAAAGGAAGGTGTGGGTGTAGCACGCCAAGGTTATCTCTAAATGTAATTACAGACCAACACAGATGTGACTGTGACTCATCAGATTAGAGTGTAGAACCCAGAGGAAACACAGATATTATGATGCACCGGCCGGCCTGCATTGGCTGATACAGTACTGTAGGTGAATTCACCTACACTAGCAGCATAGAGGAGGTCATATTTGTTCAGTGTAATAGCTGATGCTGTGATTCCAGGAACACTGACTATAATAGCCACCTCAGTGCTAATCATCATTTGCTCAGGGATGTTTGTAAACCAATTTCAGAATTAAATAATGCACTACATCCTAAAGCAAGTTGGTGTCATCAGCATTGTACAATCCTACTTGTCAATAAGAATGACTGTTCTAGAGCGTGTCAATCAGAGCTGAGGAGCTGATGGAGACTGTGATGTCATCATGTCAGTCAGCTATGGTGGTGGTGGTGATGGAGGCACTAAAAATGCCTCACTAACAGAAAAGCAGCTGAACTCTCCAAATTCAGAGAGAGAGAGAGAGAGAGAGAGAGAGAGAGAGAGAGAGAGAGAGAGAGAGAGAGAGAGAGAGAGAGAAAAGACAAACCTACAGGGCCTTCCTCAATTCCCATGACCAGATCCTCTGCTGAGACGGATGACTCAGGAACGGCAGGCAGAAATAAATAGCTAAACAATCTTCTTATCATTACCCTGCCAAGTCTGTCTCCATCAGCTATAATGGGACATTTGAATGAGAATCATTTGTATATTATTCACATGTGCTATTCTGCCTGCCTGCTTGGCTTGAAACAAGTGCTGCACCTCCAAATCTTAGATAAGCAGGGGGAAATTGATGCATCTCTCTTCCCTTTCCCTCTTTCTCTGTCCCTCTTTCTAGCTCTCTCTCCCCATCTGACTCTCCCTCTCACATCTCTTTCTCTCTATCTGTGCGTGCGTGCGTGTGTGTGTCAAGAAGGATAACGTGTGTCTAAAACATGAAAAGCCAAAGAATCCCTGACAAGATGCAAGTACTCCTCCCAATTGTTCCATCAGTTCATATATTTTCAATCTCATGGTCTGCTAACCAGTGACTAATACTAATGATTTGTTTCAAATAATGAAAATATATTTTTTTATATTCACACAGCATAATATTTCATAGATATCATTGTTGCATTTTCAATCAACTTAATTTGAAAACATTCATGTCTTCTGTTATTTTCAGAGTCCTACATTTTTCCACAGGAAGCATACCTGAATGACAAGCTGGTGAAGGGGGGATGGATTTATTTGACTGGCGGGCCCAACATGGTACAGAAGTCCAAAAGAAGGGCACTAAGCCACAAATTGAACCTTTCCTCTCCCCCATTTTCATATGGATATGAAGGTAATTGAATGATATTCATTACAATGACCTATTTCAGCAGTCCTCTTTGAAGTCTGCTAATCAATGCATTGAATGGGGGTGCACAGAAGTTTTTATAACATGTTTATTTCACCTTTATTTAACCAGGTAGGCAAGTTGAGAACAAGTTCTCATTTACAACTGCGACCTGGCCAAGATAAAGCAAAGCAGTTCAACACATACAACAACACATAGTTACACATTGGAGTAAACAAACACACAGTCAATAATACAGTAGAAAAAAAAGTGGCCATCTTACATTTACATTTTAGTCATTTAGCAGACACTCTTATCCAGAATGACTTACAAGTTAGTGCATTCATCTCAAGATAGCTAGGTGAGACAACCACATATCACAGTCGTGGTAAGTACATTCTTCCTCAAAGTAGTTATCAGAAAAGTCAGTGCTAGTAGCAAAAGACAAGTGCGAGTGTTACTTCCCTTTTTTTTCTTTCCCTGTGTAGTAGTAGAAGCTACCTTATAATGTTTCATTCCCTGCTTCACTGTCACTGTGTGAAAGTCTCTCTCTGCAGCAGCTGGCATCTGTATCGACACACAGTTAAACACAGTACAACAGTGCTGCCCATGGAATTTAGCTCAAGACGCAATCTAATGTCTCCTCAGCAAGCATCCAAATTATTATCTCAATAAAATCCTGCTGGAGTAGAGCTTAAGGCCATGCGGTGCTGTGGATGCTGCAACACACTGCCTTTAATGATGTACAGTATGATTAAAGTGCTCTTCTCTTGGTTGGATTGTAGATTTTCACACCATCCGTGTACACCTACAGTACTGTATTCAGTCATCAAGGTTGCCGTTTCGCACGTTTTTAACACACCTTGTTGAACCCAATTTAGCAGCTTGAAGTAGCACGTATGGTTGCCATGGTTTCCAGGTCTCATGCAGGTGTAATGCTGATTCCTATCATGCGTCCATCAATAGGGCTGTTTATAGGTTGGTAAGCTTCCGCATGTCCTTTATACTAGTGACCGCAGAATGAAATAGAACATCTCTATGGTGGCGGCTATTTACTTAGGTTTGGAAAATTAGGGAAAAAGTCATATAGAGGAACAAAATTGTATCAATCAGAATCGAGAATGCCCTCTCATTTCAAAAGCAATACTCTCAAAATATATTTTCTGTAATGTATATTATTGCATTAAACCTTGAGTTGTGCTCAAATCCACTACAGTATTCATATCTGAACTCTAACTAGGTTGGGTGCTTGGATATTGGCAATGCTACCATCCTATCCTGAGCAGCTCTGCTCCCCCTCTTTAATATCGGCCACAGTCACTGATCTAACAGTCTCTAAATGTCTCACACCAGCAGCTGCACAAAGAGCAGGTCTATTTGGTCACTGTCTGCTTAAACAGAGCTGCTGAGGGGTGAGGGTGTGATAGGAGCCTGTCTTATGTGAGCCTCTGTGCTGTGAACACACTGATCTAAATGGAGCCTCTATACCTGACAGAGATCCCACTGGGCAAAGATGTCAATTCAACGTCTATTCCACGTTGGTTCAACGTAATTTCATTGAAAGGACGTGGAAACAAAGTTGATTAAACCAGTGTTTGCCCAGTGGGATAACTCTCATCACAACATTTGGACATGATAATATCTATCATCTATCTATAACAAATGTCTTTGTTCTGTGACTCGTGTGCAACACATTTGTGGTAGCTTTTTGTGTGGGGATAAGGAGGTTCATTGTGGGAGGTTCATTGTGGTTTTCTAACTCTGTGTTATCACCATGCTACTGGAGTTATAATTAAGCAATAAGCCCCGGGGGGGGTGTGGTATATGGCCAATATACCACGGCTAAGGGCTGTTCCTATACTCGACGCAACGCGGAGTGCCTGGACACAGCCCTACACCTTGGTATATTAGCAATATACCAAAAACCCCCAAGGTGCCTTATTGCTATTATCAACTGGTTATCAATGTAATTAGAGCCGTAAAAAAAATGGCATACGTTTTACCCGTGGTATATGGTCTGATATACCAGGGCTTTCAGCCAATCAGCATTCAGGGCTCGGGTATAATTTTGTGAGGAAATCAGCTTCACAAGATGTGTTCATTTTAGGCGGTGACAGATGGAATGGCAAAAAGAAATCAGGCAGGTTAACATTCCATTCCACTAATAAATTGTGGGATTTGACATTAATACCATCCACCCCCCCACCCATAACCTGAGAAGGGAAGTGAAGCAGTATTGAGGTGATTCAACAGATGGCAGGGTTTTGTAATGTAATTCAGTTTAAAAATAACCACAGCAAAGCATATTGATTAGCTTCCTCTATCTATACATTACAGTACAGTAAATGGCTGCAACAACAAGGTTTCATGCTTTCAAGCTGCCATTTCAATGTGCCTACTAGAAAATACTTGTATCTTCATGTGTAAGTGTTTTGTTAACTCTTGAACCAAAAGGATCTATTGTAGGAAGAAAGAGATGGATAAGATGCAAATGTTGAGAGCCATTTTGCATCTGCCATGATGACTTTCTTAAAATTTCAAGCACAGACTTTCCCAGAATGTTGACCATTAGCATAAGGAGCAGTGGAATGAATGTCCTTTTCAGCTACTATGTTACCGGGATATCGATACTCAAAGGGCACATGCAGCCCTGTCACCACTACTTGAGATTGAGCATAAATAAATACAGTATTTAGTTAAATGATTACAGCAAAATATATATTTATATAGATATAGAGAGGAGGAGACTGGCACAGTAAATTAGGTTTTAAGTGATTACGTATGAGAGTCTGGAAGCCTGGTTTAAAGTAATTGAAAGGAATTTCAAAGCCTTTAAATGAGGATACTGCAAGGTCAGCCTTTCCTTTGAAAACGTCCCTAACAATTCATTTTGAGCCACCATTTCCCCTGGGAACTACAATAGTCTATACAAGTACTATTCAAGCTGAAATGTCATAAAAGAAAACACAAAGAAAAATATATATTACCTTTCTTAGCCAAATACATGTAGGAGAAGACATATGAGCCTCATAAATAAGAGAAGGTTCAGGGGATCCAGGTCACATAATTACTGAGCTATAAAAAGGTCTCACATATTCACCTGGAATTAAATACTGTATGGAGATTGGCTGGAGGGGAAACGGAAGTTCTCTTTGGAATTAAGGGTTGTTCATGAAGGCTCCTTTATGCCACACCCCAATCTGACTCAGGGGTATTATACATTCATTTAATGGGGTCAAAGTTATGAAATGGAGCTGTAATATTGCCATGATCAAATGGGCTTGATCCTGAGATTTGATATGGTTGTCATCTATTCATTTCAATACATATTTGCAGGGCACACTGCACTCTAGTGTTATACTGTAGCTGTCCATCAAGCTTCATAGCGCACACAAGATTGATTCCTGAATACATACAAAAAGCTACTGTAAAGACCTGTCCCGTATGCAATAGAAATGTGTTCTATTAAGTATTCATTGAGTCCGCAAGACAAATCATTTTGATTTGATTTGACATTGGCTGCTGAACAAGAGTTAAGGTCAAGAGGGAATGCGTGCCCCCCTACAGTTACCAGTTCCCTCTGGTAACTGTAGGTAAGTGAAGAAATACCTCTATCATCACTCAGGGGCCACAAATCATTCCATCTGCCTGACTGCTGTACTGGACCTCGGCTCTAGAAGTCCAAGAGGTGAGAGATGGACAGTTGTATATCTGTGTGTTGCCTTGGTTCCCTGACTACTCCTTTCTATAGCCTGCGTAAGGCCTCACTCCCACACTAGACTCCCAGTCAACCCTGCTTCCACAAAGGATATATGAAAAGGTGAGGACTTTTGTCATTTGAAATTACATTTCATCAGTAATTCAATGAGTCAGGTTTTCATACACAGTCAAATTGCATAGTCTCTCACCTGGATTCAATTTCACTGATATTGGAATAAATGCAAGAATTTGTTCTCCTTATGATTTAACTCAGTCTACCAGTTCTAATATATATATATTCAACAATATTGACTTTAATTAGATATTTTTCAGCATGCATAAATACATGCTATAGCTGGGAAGTATATCATTTTGAGTGTTGCTGCAGTAGGGTAGTGTTGTAGAGGTTATGTTTGGACAAAGAAAGAATTCTATAGTCAAACATTTTAACCAGAGTCCTATTCAGCAGTGTTTCTCATGGTCCTCCAGTACCCCAATAGTAGACATTTTTGTTGAAGCACTGGACAAACACCTCATTCAGCTCATTGAGGGCTTGGTGATTAGTTGACAAGCTGAATCAGGTGTGCTTGTCCAGGGCTACAATACAAATGTGTACTTTTGGGGGTACTCGAGGACCAGAGTTGGGGAACACTGCTATAGAGTATCATGAGGATGCTTTACTGTCTTATCTTCTCATCACCTTGTCCTGTCAACCTTGCCAAAATGGCAGTTTCATTCCAGTGATCATATTTCCAACTCAAGAAATGGAATCCAGGTGATAAATGGGAGATCTATGTATTGTAATGTCAAGAAAGCTGGACTGTGCAGAGGGTACATTGATCCATGGGCTGTTCATCTGGAATAGACCTCTGATTTAACAAAGACAACAACCATGACAGGCCACTCAGTCACCTGACAGATATAGGGCAGTCCAGGGAGGGGAAAAGCAACAATGCTATTAGCTCTTTAAAAAAAAGCGGTATTCTTTTTGTTTAAAGAAGCCACTCTTGAATTCCCTTTGCAAGGTATATACTGTATCTAAAATAGTTATATGTTAAGAATTACATTCATAAAAAATTGGCAAACAGAGGCATAATAATAAATTCATTAGCCTCTATGAGGAACTTGAAGACCCCACTGGGGCTGATTTTCTGATCTGTAATAAATTATTTCTCCCTTGCCATCCTATTTTACAGCCTGTTGTAAGGAAAATGTTGTGTTTCTATAACATGGCAAATATGTTTTATTCCAGACATTCAGCACTCTATGTCGTCCACAGCCGTGCTCTTTCTTGCTAATGTGGAGAAAATAGAGGAAATAGAGCGCATGATTGCCTCCTGAAGTCTTCCATAATGCATACTTAATGAAACTCCTGCAAGAAGAAGAAACAAGTAGTGTGCAGGCCATGGTCTCCAATGAATGATCCCCTGTGCTCAGGCATCATGTCCACTGTGCCTTCATCATTCCTTTACACTTGTGTGTATAAGGTAGTTGTTGTGAAATTGTAAAATTGTTAGATTACTTGTTAGATACTACTGCATGGTCAGACCTAGAAGCACAAGCAATTCGCTACACTAGCATTAACATCTGCTAACCATGTGTATGTGACAAATCAAATTTGATGATTTGATTTGATTCATTGATACAAGAGAAAAGAAAGCATTCAAAACACTGGAGAATAGGCCTAGTCTTGTTAAGTTCCCTACATAAATAATTTATCAAACAGAAACTTTTAATTAAACTAAATTATATAACATCAGGACTTCTCGTACTAATTTGAGTTTGATGTGACTAAATGTGACTGAACAGCTGAGATCCTGAAATGGAGTCCCACAACCTACTATAGATCTCAAGGACAGTCATTATCTCCTCCACGCAATCAGAGGGATATTCTTTCTTTCACTAAGACATTTAAATCTGAGTGCAGGGCATGTTAATAGGAATGGCCCCAGGCCCCCAGTATTCTCTGAGAAAAACAAACTGTTCATAGTTAAGATATTTCTTTCGTCAATTCAGTCTGAACTCCTGCCAGGCCGTAAAACCTTCAGATTCCCAAGGAGAAGCCACAAAGGTCCTGATCCACAAGGGGGAATCCCGCTGTGGACGATTGCCTAGCAACCCATATTAGCAACAGCTCTAAGGTGGACTAGAGCAGCATGATCACCTCAGCACATTACCATTCTACAAGATGGGGCAATGGGTTCATGACTATATCTGTGTCATTTCTAAATGCCAGTATAGGCCTAGATATCAAATAAGATCAAGACAAATTTATTCCAAAGTCAATTTGGGAATATAGATTGATGCAATTATCCTGACTGAAGTCCGTGGTAGCCCTTCACTAATATGAATGACATAGACTGATTGTTGAGAATAATGGGGAAGTCAGCAAGGCATATCATCTGATGAATTTGCATATAGCCTATGAGTAAAGTCATATAAATCATAAAACGAATCCCGACTATAAACCATAGATCTACAATAACACTGTAATAATCACTTATTAACTCTTAATAATATTATCTGACCTAAAGCCAATTCGCACAAGGGCAGATGATTTACTGGGTGTTGATTGGGACTACAGAGAAATTGTGCTGAATGTGGGGTGTGTTTGTAGTGACAAATTATATAATGATTGAATGGCAATCAGTGATGTTTGGTCACACACTGCCACCTGGTGTATTTATGAGAGAATGAAAACATCTGACCAGATTATGGCAACAATAAACGTGGTTCTTCAAAGCAAAATGTTTCTTATTTCACAACCTGGTCTCATAAACTAGACGTAACATAGTAAATGTAAATCCAAGACACTCAAATTAGTATAATATTTACGTTTGATATGGTTACACAAGACAGAAGGTTACTTAAACAGGGTGGTTGGTCAGGGTGTATGGGTAGGCATATAACGTGAATGTCCAGCAACCCAAGGGTTGTGTGTTAAAATCTCATCACGGACAACTTTAGCATTTTAGCTAATTACCAACTACTTACTACTTTTTAGCTACTTTGCAACTACTTAGCATGTTAGCTAACCCTTCACCTAACCCTAACTTTAACCCTTTAACCTAACTCGTAACCCTAACCTTAAACCCTAACCCCCAACCTAGCTAATGTTAACCACCTAGTTAGCGTTAGCCACCTAGCTAACGTTAGCAACAACAGTGGAGGCTGGCAGGAGGAGCTATAGGAGGACTGGCTCATTTTAATGGCTGGAATCGAATAAATGGAAGAGAGTCAAACATCTTGTTTCCACATGTTTGATGTGTTTGATATTGTTCCATTTATTCCATTCCAGCCATTACAATGAGCCTGTCCTCCTATAGCTCCTCCCACCAGACTCCTCTGGCATAGGTATTAAAAATACGAAATATATTGTACGAATTGCAATTCATAACATTTCATATAATTTTTAAATCGTAACATATCATACAAAATGGATGATGGACATCCACAAATTAATACATACACTACCGGTCAAAAGTTTTAGAACACCTACTCATTCAAGGGTTTTTCTTTATTTTTTGCTATTTTCTACATTGTAGAATAATAGTGAAGACATCAAAACTATGAAATAACATATATGGAATCATGTAGTAACCAAAAAAAGTGTTAAACAAATCAAAATATATTTTATATTTGAGATTCTTCAAATAACCCCCATTTTCCTTGATGACAGCTTTGCACACTCTTGGCATTCTCTCAACCAGCATCTCCTGGAATGCTTTTCCAACAGTCTTGAAGTAGTTCCCACATATGCTGAGCACTTGTTGGCTTATTTTCCTTCGCGGTCCGACTCATCCTAAACCATCTCAATTTGGTTGAGGTCGGGGGGATTGTGGAGGCCAGGTCATCTGATGCAGCACTCCATCACTCTCCTTCTTGGTCAAATAGCCCTTACACAGGCTGGAGGTGTGTTGGATCATTGTTCTGTTGAAAAACAAATTATAGTCCCACTAAGCCCAAACCAGATGGGATGGCGTATCGCTGCAGAATGCTGTGGTAGCCATGCTGGTTAAGTGTGCCTTGAATTCTAAATAAATCACAGACAGTGTCACCAGCAAAGCACCCCCACACAATAACACCTTCTCCTCCATGCTTTACAGTGGGAAATACAGTTGCGGAGATCATCCATTCACCCACACCGCATCTCACAAAGATATGGACTCTGAAGCAAAGGACACATTTCCACCCGTCTAATGTCCATTGCTCGTGTTTCTTGGCCCAAGCAAGTCTCTTCTTATTATTGGTGTCCTTTAGTATTGGTTTCTTTGCAGCAATTTGACCATGAAGGCCTGATTCACAGAGTCTTCTCTGAACAGTTGATGTTGAGATGTGTCTGTTACTTGAACTCTGTGAAGCATTTATTTGGGCTGCAATTTCTGAAGCTGGTAAATCTAATGAACTTATCTTCTGTGGCAAAGGTACAGTGAGGGAAAAAAGTATTTGATCCCCTGCTGATTTTGTATGTTTGCCCACTGACAAAGAAATTATCAGTCTATAATTTTAATGGTAGGTTTATTTGAACAGTGAGAGACAGAATAACAACAAATAAATCCAGAAAAACGCATGTGAAAAATGTTATAAATTGATTTGCATTTTAATGAGGGAAATAAGTATTTGACCCCTCTGCCAAACATGACTTAGTACTTGGTGGAAAAACCCTTGTTGGCAATCACAGAGGTCAGACGTTTCTTGTAGTTGGCCACCAGGTTTTGCACACATCTCAGGAGGGATTTTGTCCCACTCCTCTTTGCAGATCTTCTCCAAGTCATTAAGGTTTCGAGGCTGACGTTTGGCAACTCAAACCTTCAGCTCCCTCCACAGATTTTCTATGGGATTAAGGTCTGGAGACTGGCTAGGCCACTCCAGGACCTTAATGTGCTTCTTCTTGAGCCACTCCGTTGTTGCCTTGGCCGTGTGTTTTGGGTCATTGTCTTGTTGGAATACCCATCCACGACCCATTTTCAATGCCCTGGCTGAGGGAAGGAGGTTCTCACCCAAGATTTGACTGTACATGGCCCCGTCCATCATCCCTTTGATGCGGTGAAGTTGTCCTGTCCCCTTAGCAGAAAAACACCCCCAAAGCATAATGTTTCCACCTCCATGTTTGACGGTGGGGATGGTGTTCTTGGGGTCATAGGCAGCATTCCTCCTCCTCCAAACACGGCGAGTTGAGTTGATGCCAAAGAGCTCCATTTTGGTCTCATCTGACCACAACACCCAGTTGTCCTCTGAATCATTCAGATGTTCATTGGCAAACTTCAGACGGGCATGTATATGTGCTTTCTTGAGCAGGGGGACCTTGCGGGCGCTGCAGGATTTCAGTCCTTCACGGCATAGTGTGTTACCAATTGTTTTCTTGGTGACTATGGTCCCAGCTGCCTTGAGATCATTGACAAGATCCTCCTGTGTAGTTCTGGGCTGATTCCTCGCCGTTCTCATGATCATTGCAACTCCACGAGGTGAGATCTTGCATGGAGCCCCAGGCCGAGGGAGATTGACAGTTATTTTGTGTTTCTTCCATTTGCGAATAATCGCACCAACTGTTGTCACCTTCTCACCAAGTTGCTTGGTGATGGTCTTGTAGCCCATTCCAGCCTTGTGTAGGTCTACAATCTTGTCACTGACATCCTTGGAGAGCTCTTTGGTCTTGGCCATGGTGGAGAGTTACCTGTATAAAAGACACCTGGGAGCCAGAAGTCTTTCTGATTGAGAGGGGGTCAAATACTTATTTCCCTCATTAAAATGCAAATCAATTTATAACATTTTTCACATGCGTTTTTCTGGATTTTTTTGTTGTTGTTATTCTGTCTCTCACTGATCAAATAAACCTACCATTAAAATTATAGACGGATAATTTCTTTGTCAGTGGGGGATCAAATACTTTTTTCCCTCACTGTAACTCTTGAGTCTTCTATTCCTATGGTGGTCCTCATGAGAGCCAGTTTCATCATTGCGCTTGATGGTTTTTGCGATTGCACATGAAGAAACTTCCGTATTGACTGACCTTCATGTCTTAAAGTAATGATGGACTGTTTCTCTTTGCTTATTTGAGCTGTTCTTGCCATAATATGGATCTGTATACCCCCCTTCCATGTCACAACACAACTGATTGGCTCAAACGCATTAAAAAGGAAAGAAATTGCACAAATTAACTTCTAAGAAGGCACACCTTTTAATTGAAATACATTCCAGGTGACTACCTGATTTGTTTTCGAATTTTGCATTGTTTAAAGTTGGAGATGGCCTATCATTCACGCAAAGTAATGAGACCGGGTGTGTATATACCTCCAGGATAATATGGTACCATGCATAGGCTCTCGAACAAATAAATAAAACCAAGGTCATTCAAAATTAACAGTTTTTAATTAAGCCAGCAACGCAAGTAATTAATCTCAGTGATTGACATAATTTAATTTATGATTGAGTTCCTAGGCCGATTCTCGATTGAATTTGAACGCGCATCGGACAGTCCAAGCACTTTGAAACCCACGTCCACCGTACAGCACCGCCCACCGGGCGAAATGGCATGAAGAGTGTGTACTGTCTCTCTCACCTTAACCTGTCATGTTCACATACAATTTAATTTGCATTGTTTAGTTATCTGGGTCAAAGCTGCGCATGTGACATGTCAGAGAGAGAATTACGGATAATTCATCTTTTTTGGCACATTAATGAAATTGCATTGTTGGATACCATCATTATAAAATAGATGTAAATGTATTTCCGGTCTCGGGACTTATCCGTCTTCCGCCCTGATGCCCTTGTAGCTATGGAAACTCGTGAATGGCAACATCCACCAGCCTGTTCACCCGTTTTGACCAGGGGCACCGAGTGTGATAGCTAGCTAGCTGGCTTTATGTGTGCCAGAATTACCGATCCATTACCAAGGTTTCAAGATGGCGCTACAACGACTGACGGCTTTGTTCATCCTTTACTCGATTCTCGGTAAGTTATTTTCCTTTCCACTAAGATAAGGTGTAGTTTAACGGTACGTGTTATGCATTACAATTTATTAAATCACAGCAATGCTTTGTTATGGAAATGATCGCGCTGACTAGACGGGCTTCCTAGCATAGCTTGGCCAGGTCTGTAAACATGCTGAGGATGAGCCACACAATTATTAGATGGTAATTCATTTATTTATACATGCGTTATAATGACATTGAAACGCTCACACAGTCCTCAGCAGTTTTTCCATTCATATTTAAATAAAGAGAGAACAGGTTGCACACACACTGTTTTTGTATCGTCTAACGTTGAGCTCTCTTCAACTGTCACTCAAAGTATGATGATGTCAACCGCTATTTCCATCCAGGCTGTCAGGTAGGCCTACAGTTCATTGTGTGAGTTATTTTATTAAAGTCTGGAACCAACAGGACCCTGAACACCTTTAAAAGCCATAAGACCTTTAAACAAGACTGCTAAATAGCTAATCAAATGGCTACCCGGACTACCTGCATTGACCCTTTTTTGCACTAACTCTCATGCACCGACTTTATGCACACACACTGGACTCTACCCACACACTCACACATACTTACACTGACACCCCAACACACACACATACAACAGACACACACATTACATGCACACACATGCATAGTGACGCCACACACACACACACATGCACACGCACACACACAAACACTTTCATTCACCACATACACTGCTGCTAGTCACTTTACCCCTACCTATATGTACAGTACATAGCTACCTCAATTACCTCGTACCCCTGGACATGGAGTCGGTACTGGTACTCCCTGTATATAGCCATGTTAGTTTCTACTCCCTATATATAACTATGTTATTTTTACTCATTATTTTTATTCGTTATTCACTGTGTCACTATTTCAATAAAAAAATATATATCTTTAACTCTGTTGTATGCATTTCAATGTTAGTCTACACTAGACTAACTTCTATGAAGCATGTGACAAATAACATTTGATTTGATAAAGTAGCACTCTGACAGCGGCAGTGCTTTCAGGAAGACTTCACTAGGACTATCTATGTTTTGAATACATTGTCTTCTGTCAACATTACTGCTGCAACTACAGGTCAGAAAGATAACGTTATAGCCAAGTCAGTCTCTGTGTGGTATTGACTGATCATTACAGTTTTATTCACATACTAGTCTACTGCATTTGGCCAGTTTCAATGTTGGTAAGTTATTTGGCTGCTTTTACAGTGGCTGTGCTGGAATGTCTGGGAAATTGCTTTTTTTAGATGGACTGGATCAACAGCCAGTTTTCTTTAGTTTTTTTTTATGTTGTTTTCATATTTAGCTAGAAGTGCATAAAGTGAACTGTAGAACGGCTACTTAACCTAGAGCGCATTTCACTCAGGGTATAGCCTCCTGTCTCTATACTGTATGTATTAAAACAACAAAGGGATTAAAGAGAGAGAGAGAGAGAGAGAGAGAGAGAGAGAGAGAGAGAGAGAGAGAGAGAGAGAGAGAGATGGTCTCTAATATTCACCAACAACATATGCCACATTTATCTATTTTACTGTCAGACATTCCAGTTCTGATTAAATTCTTCACATAAACAAATAGATTTCTTTCTTGATGTAGGCTACACAGTGTAAAGTTGGGCTTTCGGCTATGGAATGCTTTTATTCCAGGCACACAATAGAAAATCAGCCATTGTCTTCTTAATTAACCCCAGATTCTCTCCCACGCTCTAAAAACTGTCTAGGACAACAAAGCCTCATGCAGGCGGGGATACAGTAAAGCTTGGACACCTAAAATATACAATGAGACAATAAGTGTCTGTCTGTCTGTAGGCAGCAAAAAAGGAGGGGTGTTAGGATAGAGACATGTAGTTTAAGCTATTTATAGTCTAGTAGTTCATATTATCTAAGTCTAAGTACATTGTAAAGTAATTGAAGGTTAATGAGTGGTTTTACAGGGATAGGCTGTCCTTGCTCTGTTTACCAGGGGAAGATTTGCTGGACAAGCTCTCCTCGTGTCTCCCAGGATGGCCAGTCAATGTTTGGTGTAAAAATAGCTCATGATGTACAGGGGTGGGAAAGTCAGCCGCAGAGACGGAAGCTGAGACCTAAGAGTCGGATCTCATCAGCATCCACAGCTGTGCTAATATGACTGTGTACTCCACTTTGGCAGGACCCATGTTTTCTCCACTCTCAGTGTTGGCTGAATTGGCTTTCATGTGCATCATGAATTGTTAACCAGAGACATTTTAAATCAGCCGTAGAGTAGGGCTGTTGAGGTCATACAATTTTGTCAGTCGGTGATTGTCAAGCAAATAACTGCCTGTCTCACGGTAATTGACCAATAATGAACATAAACACATTTAGCATCTCCTGGCTTCCACGCATAGCCTACAAGCTATTGATGCAGACCTTCAGAACATCTACATTTTAAGTCTAATAAATCCATATAATATAGCTTACACCATCACATTAATCCATTATCTATTTCAGACAGGTCTAAAGAAACATAATATGAAGAAAATGTTGTCTATTTCAGTAGAACAGAATAGCATACTCTGAGTTGTCCTTATGTTAGGTCCTGATCTGGCTATGACAAATGGCTGTGGGCTACACTAGTTCATTTAGCAGACAAGATTTGCTTAGAATTCCGTGGTATTATTTTATAGTATGAAGAATACAATTGAACATATCTGAATAAAATAGAAAGGATATTTTCTCCAAACAATTTGAGGGAGTGCGCACATGTGGCTATTCTGTGTTGAGCGGGTAACAAAGCAACAGGTCCTCCTATATGCTTAATTTAGAGTTATTTATGCTACTTTAGTTGTGATACAAACGTTGGGCTATATGTTTAGATTTTTAACACATTCTAAGGCTGTATGATGCGACTCTAATGATGATTTGAAAAAAGTAGCATGAAAGGCATGAGCTCTGGTTTGTTTTTTTGCGCAGGCTCCACAAACTCATCAATCTCTCATTCACAATTTGACAATCACTTGATAATGCTTCAAATTTCCCTGCGACATCACCTTTGTGTGGCCTTAATGCCCCCTAAAAAAATAAATGTATTTTGCGGCCAGTTGCCGTTGTGCCCTTGGACTGAATATAATAATCATAAATCCCTTTTCCCGGCTGCGTGCTCGGAAGCACCTCTCACTGACATGGCTCTTTCAGATAGCTCAATTCTTATTAGCCTATGCTTGTCCACATTTACTTTTTGTCGGCCAACAAGATGAGTATGCCTAACAAACAGTAAAAGCACTAGCTTATGTCAATATACAATACCCCCATAGTACAAAAGTTGACCTATTCTGTGTGAGAAATAAATATTCCAAACATAGTCTGGGACAGTTGTGGGATGCGATATATCCCAAATTAATAAAATTACTAGCATCAAAAAATTTTTTTTTAAGCAATGAGGCTGATGCAACAGATCAGAAAGTTTAGCTTAAAATGTTGATAAACTATTATGCTATTTCTTCACATTATATGAGCAGCAATGCACACATGGTAGTAGGCTATAAGCGCAAATGTTCCAAAATGCAATCAATTAGCGGAAAAAACACCATGATCAAAAGTGACCGCAAATGTGATTATGCATGTAATGCTTTATTATAAAGACACATTTTTATGGTGAAAATGATCTTCCTCAAACTCGAAACTCATGCTCTGCGTATATATGCCAGTTAGGCTCTACACCCCGTTGTAAAGCGTATTCATGTGCTTAATTTTAAGAAGTTATTTGGCCACTTTAGTTTATATACAAACCTTATCAAAACAAAGGCCTATGGCTAGGCTACATGAGGTGTGTGACTAGGATTTGAAAAAGTCGCAAAAAAAAGGCATGCACTGTTTCTTTCCTTACTGCACACAAGCGCGTGATAATATACAGTGGGGCAAAAAAGTATTTAGTCAGCCACCAATTGTGCAAGTTCTCCAACTTAAAAAGATGAGAGAGGCCTGTAATTTTCATCATAGGTACACTTCAACTATGACAGACGAAATGAGAAAAAGAAATCCAGAAAACCACATTGTATTTATTTGCAAATTATGGTGGAAAATAAGTATTTGGTCAATAACAAAAGTTTATCTCAATACTTTGTTATATACCCTTTGTTGGCAATGACAGAGGTCAAACGTTTTCTGTAAGTCTTCACAAGGTTTTCACACACTGTTGCTGGTATTTTGGCCCATTCCTCCATGCAGATCTCCTCTAGAGCAGTGATGTTTTGGGGCTGTCGCTGGGCAACACGGACTTTCAACTCCCTCCAAAGATTTTCTATGGGGTTGAGATCTGGAGACTGGCTAGGCCACTCCAGGACCTTGAAATGCTTCTTACGAAGCCACTCCTTCGTTGCCCGGGCGGTGTGTTTGGGATCATTGTCATGCTGAAAGACCCAGCCACGTTTCATCTTCAATGCCCTTGCTGATGGAAGGAGGTTTTCACTCAAAATCTCACGATACATGGCCCCATTCATTCTTTCCTTTACACGGATCAGTCGTCCTGGTCCTTTGCAGAAAAACATCCCCAAAGCATGATGTTTCCACCCCATGCTTCACAGTAGGTATGGTGTTCTTTGGATGCAACTCAGCATTCTTTGTCCTCCAAACACGACGAGTTGAGTTTTTACCAAAAAGTTCTATTTTGGTTTCATCTGACCATATGACATTCTCCCAATCCTCATCTGGATCATCCAAATGCTCTCTAGCAAACTTCAGACGGGTCTGAACATGTACTGGCTTAAGCAGGGGACTCGTCTGGCACTGCAGGATTTGGAGTCCCTGGCAGCGTAGTGTGTTACTGATGGTAGGCTTTGTTACTTTGGTCCCAGCTCTCTGCAGGTCATTCACTAGGTCCCCGTGTGGTTCTGGGATTTTTGCTCACCGTTCTTGTGATCATTTTGACCCCACGGGGTGAGATCTTGCGTGGAGCCCCAGATCGAGGAAGATTATCAGTGGTCTTGTATGTCTTCCATTTCCTAATAATTGCTCCCACAGTTGATTTCTTCAAACCAAGCTGCTTACCTATTGCAGATTCAGTCTTCCCAACCTGGTGCAGGTCTACAATTTTGTTTCTGGTGTCCTTTGACAGCTCTTTGGTCTTGGCCATAGTGGAGTTTGGAGTGTGACTGTTTGAGGTTGTGGACAGGTGTCTTTTATACTGATAACAAGTTCAAACAGGTGCCATTAATACAGGTAACGAGTGGAGGACAGAGGAGCCTCTTAAAGAAGAAGTTACAGGTCTGTGAGAGCCATAAATCTTGCTTGTTTGTATGTGACCAAATACTTATTTTCCACCATAATTTGCAAATAAATTCATTAAAAATCCTACAATGTGATTTTCGGGATTTCTTTTCCTCATTTTGTCTGTCATAGTTGAAGTGTACCTATGATGAAAATTACAGGCCTCTCTCATCTTTTTAAGTGAGAGAACTTGCACAATTGGTGGCTGACTAAATACTTTTTTGCCCCACTGTATAATTCACAAGTGATAGGCTAATCTTGTCATGCATCAGACTATTCTTGATTTAATCTTGTCTTTACATATACTAAATAATATATGTGTGACATTTTCTATTTATTTGGAATGGACCATTATCATGCACCTGTCTCGAAACAGGGGCAGGGGAAAATTGCACTCGGTCAAAAGGGTTATTCTTTATTTTACTATTTTCTACATTGTAGAATAATCATGAAGACATCAAAACTATGAAATAACACATATGGAATCATGTAGTAACCAAAAAAGTGTTAAACAAATCAAAATATATTTTATATTTGAGATTCTTCAAATAGCCACCTTTTGCCTTGATGACAGCTTTGCACACTCTTGGGATTCTCTCAACCAGCTTCATGGGGTAGTCACCTGGAATGCATTTCAATTAACAGGTGTGCCTTCTTAAAAGTTAATTTGTGGAATTTCTTTCCTTCTTAATGCATTTGAGCCAATCAGTTGTATACAGAACATAGCAGAACATAGCCATATTTGGTAAAATACCAAATCCATATTATTACAAGAACAGCTCAAATAAGCAAAGCGAAACAGTCCATCATTACTTTAAGACACATGAAGGTCAGTCAATCCAGAAAATGTCAAGAACTTTGAAAGGTTCTTCAAGTGCAGTCGCAAAAACCATCTAGCGCTATGATGAAACTGGCTCTCATGAGGACCGCCACAGGAATGGAAGACCCAGAGTTACCTCTGCTGCAGAGGATAAGTTCACCAGAGTTACCAGCCTTAGAAATTGCAGCCCAAATAAATGCTTCACAAAGTTCAAGTAACAGACACATCTCAACATCAACTGTTCAGAGGAGACTGCGTGAATCAGGTCTTCATGGTAGAATTTCCCACCGTAAAGCATGGAGGAGAAGGTGTTATGGTGTGGGCGTGCTTTGCTGGTGACACTGTCTGTGATTTATTTAGAATTCAAGGCACACTTAACCTGCATGGCTACCACAACATTCTGCAGCGATACGCCATCCCATCTGGTTTGGACTTAGAGGGACTATCATTTTGTTTTTCAACAGGACAATGACCCAACACACCTCCAGGCTGTGTAAATAGTATTTTACCGAGAACCTAGCCTCCACAATCTCCCGACCTCAACCAAGATGGTTTGGGATGAGTCAGACCGCAGAGTGAAGGAATAGAAGCCAACAAGTGCTCAGCATATGTAGGAACTTCAAAACTGTTGGAAAAGCATTCCAGGTGAAGCTGGTTGAGAGAATGCCAAGAGTGTGCAAAGCTGTCATAAAAGCAAAGGGTAGCTATTTGAAGAATTTCAAACATAAAATATACTTTTTTGGTTACTACATGATTTCATAGTTGTGATGTCTTCACTATTATTCTGAAATGTAGAAAATAGTAAAAATAAAGAAAAACCCTTGAATGAGTAGGTGTTCTAAAACTTTTGACCGGTAGTGTACATCTATGCACTTAAATAGCGAATGGAAGACGCTTTTCCCATTGTTCATTTTCATGCCAGCCAGGTAGGCTTTACTCCTGTTATAAAGATAAGCAACGTGCTTAATATTAGGAAAGTTTAGAAATAAATATAGTAGGCCTAGCCTATAGAAATGTTGCACAACATGAGCTCATGGTCTAAGGTGAAGTGTTAGATTAGATTTTCAATTACATTTGCATTAATGTCAGAGTGATTAGAGGGACAATAGAGTGCTGAGTGCCAGGCAGTTAGCATGTGTGGTAGGTTACTAATGACCATCAGCAGCATCAGAGCTTGGAGAAGCCTAATTTCCGTGATTAAACGGTCACATGGAATTTTACTGCCATCATGACTCGTGACTGACGGTATGGCGGTAATACGGTCACCGTAACAGCCCTACTGCAGAGTGCTTTTATCTGTCTGGATTATACCTTGGAAGTACTTTATACACTCTGATGAATTGTGCTCCAATACATTACTGTTTTCACACCTCATTTGGAGTCCTTAACATTGACATAGAAGAAGGGACTGTTTCCATTACTCACTGTGTGTTCCTTTAGTAACTCTTAGGCCTCCCTAAGTATATCTCCCAATTATTTCATTTGAGAGTGTTTTGTAGAATTAGAAGTAAGGAAACATCACTGACTAATATTGAGATGTGCTCCACTTGCCTCTTATATAGACATGATAAATGCTTCCGGATATATGGTTATATCCTGACCCTAAGGCCCTTTTTCACCCTCTCTGTAGCTATAGGCCTACACCTCTTGACCCTCTAATCCTTTAGGCCTATCTGTTTAAACGGGTATTGTCCTGGGATTACAATTCGGAAGCTTGTCATTCAGCATTTTTTTTCTCTCACTTATTCTTTGTCTTTTACAGGCTACATTCCATCACGTGGAGTAATCCTCCGAACCACAGACAAGACTGTGTGGGCAAATGAATTTGAACGTAAGTCACTGAAACACTGACTCATTCTCTCAGAATAATTTTTCAGGCGCTTCTGTTGTCTGCCATTGTTTTGACATTGTATTATCACTGTTTTCTTCCCAGGTATTGAGTTGACCTGCTTGATAGAGTCCATCTCAACAAACAACCCCAGAATCGAATGGAAGAAAATCAAAAACGGTGTCCCTAGTTATGTGTACTTTCAAAATCAAATTTCGGGTAAGATTATTATTTTTTAAGCACTTTACCAATACCAAATTGGCCTCAGAACTGTTATTATTCTCTGTAAATGAATGAGAGGTTGGAGTGTGTTTTTGCCTCTCTATTAGGGGACTTGGAGCACAGAGCCCAGCTGATCCAGCCGGCCAACCTACTGATCCTCAACACCAGCCGTGCAGACACTGCAGAGTACCGCTGTGAGGTCGCTGCCATTGATGACCACAAACACTTTGATGAAATTCTAATCAGTCTTGCTGTCAGGGGTGAGGACGTATTTTCATATTCCTGTGTAAAGTTTTAAGCCTGTAGTAGTTTGCTGTGTTTTTTCAGTGTTGTTGTCCATTTCTAATTATAAACTGGGTGGTTCGAGCCCTGAATGCTGATTTGGCTGACAGCCGTGGTATATCAGACTGTTTACCACGGGTATGACAAAACATGTATTTGTACTGTTCTAATTATGTTGGTAATCAGTTTATAATAGCAATAAGGCATCTCAGGGGTTTGTGGTATATGACCAATATACCACAGCTAAGGGCTGTATCCTGGCACTCCGCTTTGCTTCCTGCATATGAACAGCCTTTAGCCGTGGTATATTGGTCATATGCCACACCCCCTCGTGCCTTATTGCTTAAGTAAAGACTGTGTTATGTGCTCCCTCTCTCTGTAAATAAACTGCTCCATGGGTGCCATAGTATGGCCTCTGCCCTTAGCCTATGTGTATGTGTGTCTTCCGGAGCAGTTGGGATAAAGCGTAAGTCGAATTCAAGTTGGACATTTGTGTACAATTAGACAAAGAAATCTTATTTTTCCTCTTCTTCTGTCTATGCAGTAAAGCCTGTGGTGCCCAGGTGCAGTGTGCCTGTGGCGGTGACTGTTGGCACGTCCTCTGAGCTGCGCTGCCTAGAGAACGAGGGCTTCCCTGCCTCACAGTATCGCTGGTTCCGCAACAACGAGGAGCTTCCCCAGGACCCAAAGAGCAGCCCCAAGTTTATCAACTCCACCTACTCCATTAACGCTGACACAGGTGGTCTGGTAAGGAATCAATGGGACTGGGAGGTCGAATGGACACTAGCTATATGAATATCAAGTTTAATGAGACAGTAGATCCAACTGTTGGATGATGTTAGTACAAGAGAAAAGCTGTATGATGTATTGGGGTTGATTTTGACATTTTTCCCTGCAGAAATTCCGCAGGATGAGGAAGGAGGATGCGGGGGAGTATTACTGCCAGGCAAAGAATGAAGCTGGACATGCACAGTGTCCCGCACAGCTGATGGAAGTCTGTGAGTAGGCCATGCTGTACTAAATACCCAACTGACATTCTTACTGCGACTATGTATTGTGTTTAAATATGTCAGTGTGTCATACTGCTGCCACACTGAACATACCATTGTGTGTTACCAAACCTGCTAGTGAGTCACATGCATCTACTCTAGTGCACATAAATCATAGTGGTTGACATGGACATGCATTCCAAGGTCATTCCTTTAAGTCAGGGTTCCCAAACTTGATTATATTAGACATATTATATCTGATTGGGCTTTTGCAGTCTACAAATTATTTGTAATTATGTTCCAGCACCCTGAACATCCTCTCAAGAAAACAAATCGTCCCACGGCTGCATCTAGTTGATGATCCTTGATTTAAGTTGTTTAAATTTGGGTTTGTGTCACCCAGATCTCATCTCAAAATGCCCTGCTTGTATTTTCAGATGATGTCGACATCGTGGGGATTTTTCTGAAGGTGTTGGCGGCATTGGCCGGATTCACTATTGTGATGGTGGGGGTTTATCATGCACACAAACATGGCTGCTTCTCCTCCGGCAAGGATCACACAGGAACCAAGTGAGTAGGGCTATGTAGTTTCAAGTTTCAACGTTTATTTGCCACGTGCACAGGATACAACAGGTGTAAAAGAGTACAGTGAAATTCTTACCTTGAGAGCTCATTCCAACAATGCAGTGATAATAATAGTAATATAGATAATAACCCAAGTACAATATAGGTTGAATGTACTGTACAGGGCTTTTAAAGCTGGACCAGTTTAGTAGTGACATGCTATGTGCTGTGAATTGCTTAGTAAGTCTTTGTGTGGACATTAAGGATTTTTTTGTGTATGTGTTTTAGCTACAAACCTCCAGCGGCAGATGATGGTGTTGACTATGCCGACGCAGATGAGGTGAATAAAATTAACTTAATTCTGTTTTCCATATTCTATATTATTATTGAGCTAAAATGTAATCACAATGTATTATTAAAAATGACAAACAAAAATAAATATCAACTGCAGGTGGGTGTATTTTTTTGATAATTGATATTCCCATTTCTATCAGGGTCACTTCCGCCACAAATCATCATTTATCATTTGACATCTGAGATAGAAGACTGTCAAGAGGGGACACACTGAAGAGGAGACACACTGAAGAGGAGACACACTGAAGAGGAGACACACTGAAGAGGAGACACACTGAAGAGGAGACACACTGAAGAGGAGACACACTGAAGAGGAGACACACTGAAGTAAAAAGTGCATCAAATCCCATAATGGGGCTTTGTGTGAGAAATTTGAGCTGTAACATTGCACATCATTTTTTGGTGCGCATCAATAATTAACCTACAAGCTTGCCAAAGTTATCATCTTGAAAAAGATCAATCATTATTTCAAAATTTCTGATAGGCAATTGCAACGTCATGTCCCTGTTAGTACACTGTTTATTTTTTTTGTAACATAAATATGTTTTGTCCTCTGTCATTACTGTAACTACAACTACAGTATGATTTTAAAGCTTTGACATTTGAACTTCCACCAACATGTTCATCTAAAATGATGCTGGAACATTCCCCCATACTGTTTTTGAACAATGATTTTTGACTTCCAAACATTTCTACAAAATACACCAAACCTGTTTTACAAAAACAGCCTTGCATAGCCTATGAATGCAAAATGGACTGGTTTATGTTATTATGAAGGAAGGTTGTGTCAATATATTTGTGATTATATACACTACCGTTCTGCCGTTTCCAGCTACAATAGTCATTTACATTAACAATGTCTACACTGTATTTCTGATCAATTTGATGTTATTTTAATGTACAATTGTTTTTGCTTTTCTTTCAAAAACAAGGACATTTCTAAGTGACCCCAAACTTTTGAACGGTAGTGTACATACAGTCAGTGAGTGGGGCATGTATAAAAAGCTGATAATCTGTTACATGCAGGGCCAACGGGCGCAATGAAACAGTCTGTTGTGCTTAATAAAGCCAACTAACTTTTTTATCTGCGTTCAGAATAACAGAGAAACATATTACAGTTATACAGTATAATCCCAGTATAATACTGCAATTTAAGATGTATTATTATGAGTATATCAAGTAATTATGATTTTTTTTTCAGAGTGCCGTTTCTGTTTATAAGTGACCTTCTTTATGAATATTGGACATATTGTCCAGTTTTGACTCACAATTAACTGTATTTTCTTTATAGACACAATATACAATATTAATGGATGTACAGGCAATACAACTTTGTTAGAAAAAAATGTCTACACATACATTTTTATCAGTAACAATACATCATAAGTATTAAACAATGTTTCAAATTGAAATTGTTAAATTACTTTTTGAAACATTATTGATATGGTTGTTTTTTCATTGGCATTCTTTATTTGTAAAATAACACTACTCAGGAACTGTTGTAAAATTTTAATTGTTCATTCGTTGTAGTGCAAGTAATGGATACTGTTATATGCTTACTTCATTTTGTCAATAAAGACATAACATAAGTAACTGTATTTACTGTATTGTTGGGACTTTTTATTTGCAATCGACTGCAGAAGAGTTGAACCTCTATTTTGAAAAATAATGCAGTTAACCAGACAACCCCGGAAGTGCAAAAACATAGGATATGATCGCTTGCAACATTATGCTATTTCATGAAAGATACAATTTAACAAGTCAATGCGAATAACATTCTAAAGGTAACAATCAAGACTCACCACATTGTTAATCGGTGTCGATGAATGACGGATACATCTTGAGTTCGAGGGAAACGCAACATTCTTCAGTGTTTGTGGATATCACCATGCTTTGTAGTATTTAGGCTATTTATTTAATCGATAGGGATACGAAGACATGGTGCTGTACGTGTAATTGAATTGAATTTGAGAAGAGATATAACGATAAAATAGCGCTAACATTTGCATATTTTTCGAGACATCTCAGAAATACTACGTTCTGTGATCATTGCTGGTAACAAACAAGTTGGTGTTTTTGCACTTTCCGTCATTTCGAATGAACTACTGAATTTACGTTAGTAAGAAATAGGGCACTGAAAGTGTCACCTAAATTGGTCTTTAAAGATCTGTTCATGTTCAGATCCGATAAATCTTAACCTTGTTCATAAAACGGCACAGAAAATAAACAAGCATGAGTTTCTTCAGTTTTGGCCAAAGTGCAGAAATTGATGTAGTTCTGACTGATGCTGAGACGAGAAAGAAGGCTGAACATAAGACTGAAGATGGGAAGAAGGACAAATATTTCCTATTTTATGACGGGGAGACTGTGTCTGGAAAGATCAACATTACACTGAAGAACCCTGGGAAAAGACTGGAACATCAAGGGATCAAAATCGAATTTGTAGGCCAGATTGGTGAGTATACATCTTAGTTTAATGTAGAGGCATATATTTCAAATGAATCATAATAAATGCAATGGCCCCTTTTCTGTTGGACTTTTTAATCAACAACAGTAGTGTCATATGTGCCAATACGCCTAGATGCATTCTTCCATGAGGCAGTGATTCTATTGCGATGTGTATACCTGTCCTTCCTTCACAGAGCTGTACTACGACAGAGGAAACCATCATGAGTTTGTCTCCCTGGTGAAAGATCTGGCAAGGCCTGGGGAACTTACTCAGTCACAGACCTTTGACTTTGAGTTCACCCATGTTGAGAAGCCCTATGAGACCTACACAGGCCAGAATGTGAAGCTGCGGTAAGGAAACATACAGTCGGAACATTCTCTGCCAAAATAACTATTACTTTATGGCTCACTCTTTAACCCAAGTTCACCTTTGACCTGTCGTTCATGTGCCTAGCACTACGTCCTCATCAAGAGTAATGTTTATGTGATTCACATGCTCAAATGTCTTGCATTACACACACAAATCATAATTACTGGTTATGATAATGACTATCTTATTTTATAGCCTCAGGATGCAATGAGGATATGTTGTTGGATGACATCTATTGAGATTACAGCAGATTTGCTCAGTGTCTGTTGGTTGTACTTGCAGGTATTTTCTGCGTGCCACGGTGAGCAGGAGACTGAATGACATCAGTAAAGAGATGGATATTGTGGTGCACACACTCAGCACGTACCCAGAGCTCAACTCGTCAATAAAAATGGAAGTTGGGATTGAAGACTGTCTCCACATTGAGTTTGAGTACAACAAATCCAAGTAAGGGTGCAATAGATACATTTTTTCAACACCCTCAGTCACCTAAATGTTTTACTCAATTTACAAAATAACAAAATGCCACCACTTAGTCACAGGAAAATGCAGAAACTATTGTAGTTTCCTTTGACTATGTATTGTCTTTATGTGGTATAGCATCACTGTGACGATCTCTCCTCTCTTCTACAGGTACCACCTGAAAGACGTAATTGTGGGTAAGATCTACTTCTTGCTGGTGCGGATTAAGATCAAGCACATGGAGATTGACATCATCAAACGGGAGACAACTGGCACCGGTCCTAGTGTATACCATGAAAATGACACCATCGCCAAATATGAGATCATGGATGGGGCTCCTGTCCGAGGTAAAGCATATAGTGAAGTGGATTGTATGCTTTTGAAAATGGCAATGCTCAACTACCCATCAGGTCTGACTGAGTGTTTTTATTATGTTTAAGGAGAGTCAATTCCAATCCGGTTGTTTCTGGCTGGCTATGAGATGACCCCCACCATGCGAGACATTAATAAGAAGTTCTCTGTGCGTTACTACCTTAACCTGGTGCTGATTGATGAGGAGGAGAGACGCTACTTCAAACAGCAGGTATGGAACAGGGGCTTCTGATGGGTAATTGTTAGCAGTGATCCCAGATAAATTCCCTCTAACGGTACATAAAATGATCAGGTGTCAGGTTCAACATTGTGTATCCACTGTGCTGCACTTTATATATTGCATTCCTATCTAGCATTAAATGTGTCCCTATGGAAATGCTTTAGTGATTAAGACAATGAGCTCAAGACCACTTCCTTCTCCTCCAGGAAATCACACTGTGGAGGAAAGGGGATGTGGTGAGGAAGAGCATGTCGAGCCAGGCCACCATCGGAGCCCAGCGGTTCGAGGGCTCAGCCAGTTCAGAGAGTGCTCTGGAGAAGGCGGCGAGGGAGGACAGCGGCTAAAGCTGCCTCCACTCATTCTCCTCACAGAAGGAAAAGTAGTGGGGGCACCTGTCAGCTCACATGATCACTGATAAAGTAGCCCTCTGTTTATTAGGGCTGCTGAATAAAGGGATAAAGGAAGGATGAAGGGAAGACTGGAGGTAAATACCTGAACAATGAAAAAGAAGCCTGCATGAGGCATTACAGGGGCCTACAATTCCGCTGCAGGTCAACTCCCTCATCAACACACATATCCAGTGAAATCAAAGCCGGCCATCTCCCCCTGTGCGTGATACCCTAAAATGTAATATTATACTCATGTCTTCTTCAAATGATCAACTTTCTTTGTTAAAATATATCTATCTCTTTAGCTTTATATATGAATGGATTCTAACTCCGTATACAAAACTGTATTGTCATAGGGAGTTGAAGTCCTGAAGGTAACAGCGATGCATTTTGAAAACATTCCATACCCAGTCAAATTCATTTCTGACATTTTGATGTGGTCTGTCATAATGAAATCTGAAATTCTAACTTTGCACTGATAAATGTATCCATTGCTCCTCCACATACACATGCTCTCAGTCCTTGTGTAATGATTGCACAGCGAGATCATTGGAAGGTTTCTATTGCATTCTAAGTGTTGTCTAATTTCCTTGTTGAGTGAGAGGGCTGGCTAAAGTATTACTAAACCATTCATTTGTAAATCCTTCAAATAAGAGCCATTGAATCTCTCACCCTCTTATGCCGTTAAACCATCATACAGTGAATAGCATACCGACGGTGCCACAATATGACCATTACATTCACATGCTTTACCAAAGCATTCCAATAGTGTTGGGCAGGGATTTTAAGTGCTTGTATTTGAGGTCTGATAGTAAGGAGTCTTCTGTATCTTCCATGTTAGAGACTTGAAATGTTCTGCCTAAGTGTATCAATATAGCAAATGAAATTCTGTTGCCTCAATACGTTTAACACATCTTTTAGCCTGAGGTTTTCCTGTATTTTTTGTGCTCTGCAAATTACTAATCTATAGCCCCTTTCCCCAAAACTGAAATACATTTGCCAAATGCCTTGCTATCCAGACACGTTTTGGTATAGAAATAAGTCAATGTGCGCATTTGATAAATATTTCAATGGACTGATGGAATGATTGATTGCCTTTACTCTTGGAAATGAAAATTCCGCATGTTTAGACTGAAATGATCCCCTTTAGACAGTGAAGGCAAACACATTAACTGTCTTAATAGTATAAACCTCTTTAATATTAGAAATAAACTCCAGGCTCTCTTGACAAACACAGAAACCTTGAAACAATTTCCATTTAATACAAGCATAATGGTTCAATAGACCTCACCTACAGTAAACATATTAGCAGCAGCATCATCATCATACACAAGACAGGAAAACTATTCTCTCCAGGTCATCTTGTCAAAATCTTCACAGTGGGTCATTGTCCTCCAAACTCAGGACAAATTCAAATTCCTCTGAGAAAAAAATGTAAGGTATGATTTTACTTACACAAAAAGCTTTGTAAACCATGATGAGGTGGCAATTTGACAACCATATTACTCAGTGTCACTGATCTCCACGTACCACTGGTGAGGGGCTGGACAGACAGCCTTGCCCTGGTGAAGAGAGCCATGCCATTCAGGGACCCACCTTTGGCCTTGTGCTGCAGGTGGATCTTCTTCAACTCAGACAGGGGAATGAAGCGCTTCAACATCCTCTCAAACTGGACATCAACCTGGCAGTCAAACATGAAACAAGCCAGCAGAGCACTAGTATAGTTTAAATTGGATTGCGATAAAAAGCCTGTTACATATCAGTGATGTATCTTGATCTCAAGCCATTTGGAACACAAATGTAAACATGAAACCATTCATACCATACTCCATTTGGGGTTGTCTGCCTTGCTGGAGGCATCATAATGGACATCTTTCTTGTCAAACTGAGTGTGGTCCACATAGGACTCCTTTACAATCTGGAAAAGAGAAAGCAGGTGAGAGGCACCATACCTGAAACACAGTGTATATTACCAACAGAAATAAGAACAGGTAGAGGCTCACCTTCATAACTCCAGCTATTCCAGGCTCCTTGCAGTTGCTGTGGTAGAAGAATGCATGCTGACCCTCTTTCATGTCTCGCATGAAGTTACGGGCTTGGTAGTTCCGAACACCATCCCAACACCCAGTTTGGTTGGGAAGAGTCTTCAGATCCTCAATCCCAAACTGTGACATAGTAAGTAAGTAAGCCATAACGACCCATAGGGCAGGAGCCCATTTCCTGTTTCTGTATATCGTTAGGCAGCTTGATGCATAAGTATACACCCAGAACAGCAGTGGTCTGTTCTGTCGCAGGGCCTTACTCCCAATCCATTCCCTTTATGCTGAAAGCCAAGCAGATGCATTGGGTCCCATTTTTTGAACCCCCAACCTTCCAATCTAAGGCTGGACACATTAACCACAAACCCTCTCAGTTGGTAACAACTGTGACATGTAATAGCCTAGATATAATTTATCCTGAACAAGACATCACTATTGAGCAACAACAGGTCTTGACACAGATGACACCATCCTATTATTAAAGAGAATAGAATACCTTGACATCTATGCCATTTTCCAAGCGGCTCTCTGGCTCTGACTTCATCAACCAGTGACAATACTGTGGTCCTTCAGGTGATTTTTCTTCCTTTGAACTCTCCTGTTTTCCAGTCTTTCCTGAACCTGAAGCTTTCCTCTTCCCCCTGACTGCCTGACCAACCTCCAATGGGGAGTCCTCACTGTGGACATTAGTTTTTGTCTCTTCATCGTTGCCTGGGTACATTACATAGAATACATTCACTTATTAATAGCCATTCGAAAATCAAATCATAGTGGTAGTAAAGTGAGTGTGAAACAGTGTCAGGGATGTTGAAAAAACTTGCAATGGCATGTCATTCAGTGCACAGAAATGTGAACGCTTTTACTTACTGGATTGTAGTGTTCTTGTGGTTCCACGGGTTTTCATTTTAGGTGCCATGTCTGAGAGATGAAGCAATAGTGGTTGGCTTGGAAGAACTAGAACAATGATATCTAACCATTGGTGCGTGACAGTAGGTGACATTTGATTTACAGCAACAACAACAAAATTACGTGTTTCATTAAATCAGTTAATTATGCGAAGGATTGCATTGTTACTTACTGGTACGTTATAAAGATGCAAATCGAAGTGGTCGGAACCATAAAACTCAGAACACTGCAAAGGGAAGGACTCTGAATGACGAAGAACTCCCGCGCTAGTGACTTACGTCAAAAGCACATGATGTAGAAACAATTCGCTTTAGTTTGATCTGTTTAGGCCCCCTTAATGTATCTGGTTTAGGCAAGCAATTGACCTTAGGGTATATTTCGGTGGTTAATCAAATTACGAGAAGAATGTGCCTTTTCCTGAAAAAGCATAGAAGAAAACTAAGCAAGAACTACCCAATATAAGAACTACACTTATATTGCGTAATGGAACTACATTTCCCTACAGCAGCAGCGTGATATAACCAGTAACCAACATGGCAGCCATGGTAAGGTTATCAGACTTCGGCGGTTAATATTTAATAGCACACAGAGACTATGAATAGCTTCGTGCATTGACCGTAAGCATTTTATGTTTCAAAATCGTTGGTCGAGTAAGGCAGACTTGCACTACTAGCTATCTGACGCGTTAGCTAGTTGGGATGAGCTGAATAGCTCTCTAAACTAACTAACGTTAGCTGAATACTGTAACGTACGTAGGTATCTGACTGCAGATAACGTTAGTGTTTTGTTTTTCATTGCCTAGCGCGGGAGTTCTTCGTCATTCCTACCTAAGTATTAGTTAGTTGGAGGAATTACTTGTCATGCACAAAGTAGATGTCCTAACCGACTTGCCAAAACTCAAGTTTGTTAACAAGAAATTTGTGGAGTGGTTGAAAAACAAATGTATTTATTGACTCCAACCTAAGTCTATGTAAACTTCTGACTTCAACTGTATATTAATAGACTACTTTATGGCCAACATAGGCACATTTATAATTCCCCACATTTAATGTCAGTTTCATTGAGGCCTTGAATTCAAAATAAATCAGTGTCACAAGCAAAGCACCATCACACCACCTACCTCATGAAGCTGTTTGAGAGAATGCCAAGAGTGTGCAAAGCTGTCAAGGCAAAGGGTGGCTACTTTGAAGAATGTCAAATGTAAAATCTATTCTGAATTGTTTAACACTTTTTTTTTAGGTTACTACATAATTCCATATGTGTTATTTCATAGTTTTTATGCCATCACTATTATTCTACAATGTTGAAAATAGTAAAAATAAAGAAAAACCCTTGAATGAGTAGGTGTGTCCAAACTTTTTACTGGTACTGTATATATTTGTTATGAGAAATACCATGGTGGCTGCAGTGCAACTTAGAAATAGCCCAAAAACCTGCAACCCGCTAACAATACATTTTCATCCGCGACATCGTTTTCAAAGTAGCCCAATTTGTCCGGAACACCGCTAACATGACAACACTGTTCTGGCCTGACCTACGTTGAGTTGGACGGATGTGATGAAAGGGCGTGTGTCATGTTCAATGGTTGTTTGAACTGTTTCTCTTCGTGTGAAAAAAGTATGTTTTAAAAGGATTCTTGTCATTTTTCTTTACTCTACAGTACTACCATTGTCTTATACCACTAGGCTTTATGCAGTATGTGACCTGTGTGACACTGTTCTTAACTCCCTTCTTGAAGCTGCTCATGGCCTCAGCGATGAACAGAAGGAGTTTCAGAAGATGGCCTTTGACTTCGCAGCCCATGAAATGTCTCCACATATGGCCGAGTGGGATGAAAAGGTACTAACTACTGTGCAGTGCAGCTTGTATAGCTAGATTTGAGCCACTTTAAAATCGGACTCCCATTCAACCCATCCATATCAATGGAAGAAATGGAACAGTATCAAACATATGGAAACTACATGTTTGACTCCTTTGCATCAATGCCATTACAATGAGCCTGCCCTCCTACAGCTCCTCCCAACAGCCTCCTCTGCAATCACTAATCCCCTTTTTGTGTGAGAGGGCATTTGTTTGAATGTAAAAATGTAAGTCAATTTAAGACATATTTTTATTGTTCAGGAAATCTTCCCGGTGGAGACTATGCGAAAGGCTGCCCAGCTGGGGTTTGGTGGGATCTATGTGCAGCCGTAGGTGGGGGGGATCTGGCCTGTCTCGTCTGGACACCTGAGTCATCTTTGAGGCATTATCGACAGGCAATGCCAGCAATCACCACAACATTCAACCTCTCTAAAGGGTCTGCTCAAGAGACCCCTGCTTTTAATTAATATCTAGTCAATTGTCTGTAGGTGATGTTTGGTGTGTGTATGGGGTGTTCATTAATGAATGCTCATTTCTGTGCAGCATGTGTAACTGGATGATTGACACCTTCGGCAACACTGAGCAGAGGGAGAAGTACTGCCCTGAGCTTTGTACGATGGACAAGTTTGCCTCTGTCTCACGGAACCAGGTTGGTATTTTGTCTTAATCTTTCTAGTATGTGATAGTGTGTCATGCATTGACACCATGAACCTGTATAATGTGGTTATGAAGAAGTTTTATTTCTGAATCTTTTTGTCTTACTGAGTCTCATTTTTCAGGCAGTGGCAGTGATGCTGCTTCGTTACTCACTACTGCAAAGTTAGAAGGAGACCATTATATCCTCAATGGTTCCAAGGTACTGTTTTTAATTAATCTCTGTACTATAGCTGATATGATAGAATAAATTGTGATATAAAGTGGAAGTTCTTGTCTCACTGTATATGTGTCCTACTGCAGGCCTTCATCAGTGGAGGAGGAGACACAGACGTGTACATAGTAATGTGTCGGACGGGAGGGAAAGGTCTCAAGGGGATCTCCTGTGTGGTGGTGGAGAAAGACACTCCAGGACTCAGCTTTGGCAAGAAGGAGGTGGTGGTAGCTGGCATTTTGATGTTGATATTGTCTTAAATTGGTTATTTTGAATATAATCATTGTCTTAAACTGTAAAGCAGGAACCTACAAGGTCTGTAGTTCATGTCCTCATGTCTAAGTGAAGCCATGCCCACCAGGGGGCGTAGTTGAGTCATAGTTGTGTTGAAGCCCTGAGGGATGTAGTGATTCTCCAACTGAGGCCTCTATTCTCTCTCTCCAGGTGGGATGGAACTCTCAGCCAACCAGAGCAGTGATCTTAGAGGACTGCCACTTCTCAGTGACCAATCGGCTGGGTCAGGAGGGTCAGGGCTTCAACATTGCTATGAGAGGCCTGAACGGAGGCAGGATCAATATTGGTGAGATGGCACCAGATTTACCTTTTGTTTCAATGGTTTGTTATTTGATGGCTATTTATATATTTTTCTCAAGTCGGTTTTGCTTAACCCATTTTATTCACACATTTTGAAAACATAACCAATGCTCAGGTGTTAGCTACATTAACTTACATGTGGTTTATCTGCCTGTAGCCTCTTGTTCTCTTGGGGCGGCCCATGCATGTTTACAGCTGGCGAGAGATCACCTGTTAGTAGACCCTCTCCAACAACCAGGTAAGCATCCCATCAAGTCTACGGCTTTGAGTTGGGAAATACCTTTTGTAATCCAATAGGATATTTAAATCTGGGTTCCTTCTGTAGTTCCTTCAGTTTAATTTGGCAGAGATGGCAACCAAGCTAGTGGCGTCACGTCTGTTGCTGCGCGAGGCTGCCCTGGCACTGCAGGAGAGCAGGTCTGACGCTTCGTCCCTCTGCTCCATGGCCAAACTCTTTGTCACTGACGAGTGCTTCAACGTGAGGCAATATTATCTCTTAAAATGGTTCTTATGGATAGACCCCAAAGAATTATGAAAACTGTTCAGTATTTACTGTAAAACTTCCATTCGCTATTAGCCTGGGCGTGTATTTGCTTAAACTGCAGCAGACTTGTTTTGACAGGCAGGGATCAGTCATTCAACGCAAGGTAGTAATGCAGTGAAATTCCACTGCAGCAGACTCTCAAAATGCAGACAGTGCACGCTTAATTACACTTTTTTGGGACCCAGAGCTTATTATAGGCAGTGTTTATTTGCTAAAATGTGAAACGATGCCCGGCCATTAAGAGACCAATGCTTGTTGGAGACATTTAATGGACGTTTTACAGTAAGTGGTCTCCTTTTGCACACTGGTAATGATGTAGTCTATCAGATGTAGCTGGACATCTCTCACACACATCGGTATCTCTGCCCTCAACAGATCTGTAACCAGGCACTCCAAATGCATGGTGGATACGGTTACCTCAAAGACTACGCTGTTCAGCAGTTTGTCCGGGACATCAGAGTACACCAGATACTGGAGGGTATGTATACACCTTGCTTACCATAACAAAGCTGTCCTTCTGAAATTCTGCTTTATAACAGATGGTTATCAGTATTTGAATTGTAATGCATACCTCTTTATAAACTTGTGATCACTAGCCACTGTTGTTTCACCCTTTTTTTATATTTCCTTTCTCTTTCAGGAACAAATGAAGTGATGCGGATGATAATTGCCAGAAGTTTACTGTCAGTCTGGATAAATGTAATGCCATGGGCCATCTCCTGTCTTGAAGGGATGGTGGTGGCAGCCATCTTGTGGTGTTTGTCTGTGACTGGATCCCTCAAGTGTCTTGAACTCACCCTCTTTTAAAAGGGGAAAATACTATAGCAGTTTTGTTTTTGAGATCACTGTAGGTTAAAGCTGTCATTAGGTCCTCCGGTCCTGTTTGCGTGGAATTAAATAATGTTATGTAAACATTCATTTAGGTGTTTTAAATAAGTTGCTCATTGAGAGATACAGTATGGAAGTGGAACCATGTTAGAAATGTAATATTTCTCCATGCTGTATTTTGTGGTTGTCTTGCAATAAAAAAAACAATGCATCTATATCAGTTGTGATGGCAACATTAGAAACATGAGCAAGTTTGGTTCTCGTGACACAATACCAGTTTCACCCAAAAACAAATGTTTTCTACATGAAATGTATCTAGGCGGGTTGGATGACTGCAAGGTTTCATGTATGGTGCGTGTACTATAATATTTTGTGCTCATGTGACTGGATTGTCAGTCATTTACACTCAACTAGTGCTTTCAGTTAAGTTAAATGTTGTGCATTTTCTCAGCTATGGTACTCCATTACGATAACCATTCAGAACCATGTTTATTTAAAATTTTAAAGGTCCAATGCAGCCGTTTTGTCAAAATAAAATTATTTCTGTGTAACAATTATGTACTTTGATTTGAAATTCTTGTTCGATGCTAAAAGAAACCAGCTCTTACACTAAACGGCCTTGATCATTTTCACAGTATTATTCCAACCTCGAACACAGGAAAATATCATTTTGGACTGCACGGGGCCTTTATGTACCTTTTGGCGTTAAGGGAAAAATAGAAATCTCAGCCATTGAACAAACATTATAGCCTAGCATTATCAATTAAGTATACACGAATGTGATAAAACCACATCAATCTTATTATAGTCATGGCCAAATGTTTTGAGAATGACATACATTTTCAAAGTTTGCTGCTTCAGTGTCTAGATATTTTTGTCAGATGTTACTATGGAATACTGAAGTATAATTACAAACATTTTATAAGTGTCAAAGGCTTTTATTGACAATTACATGAAGTTGATGCAGAGTCAATATTTGCAATGTTGACCCTTCTTTTTCAAGACCTCTGCAATCTGCCCTGGCATGCTGTCAATTAACTTCTGGGCCACATCCTGACTGATGGCAGCCCATTCTTGCATAATCAATGCTTGGAGTTTGTCAATCTGTGGGTTTGTGTTTGTCCACCTGCCTCTTGAGGATTGACCACAAGTTCTCAATAGGATTAAGGTCTGGGGGTTTCCTGGCCATGGACCCAAAATATCGATGTTTTGTTCCCCGAGCCACGTAGTTATCACTTTTGCGTTATTGCAAGGTGCTCCATCATGCTGGAAAAGGCATTGTTCGTCACCAAACTGTTCATGGATGGTTGGGAGAAGTTGCTCTCGGAGGATGTGTTGGTACCATTCTTTATTCATGGCTGTGTTCTTAGGCAAAATTGTGAGTGAGCCCACTACCTTGGCTGAGAAGCAACCACACACATGAATGGTCTCAGGATGCTTTACTGTTGGCATGACACAGGACTGATGGTAGCGCTCACCTTGTCTTCTCCAGACAAGTTTTTTTCCGGAAGCCCCAAACAATCGGAAAGGGGATTCATCAGAGAAAATGACTTTACCCCAGTCCTCAGCAGTCCAATCCCTGTACCTTTTGCAGAATATCAGTCTGTCCCTGATGTTTTTCCTGGAGAGAAGTGGCTTCTTTGCTGCCCTTCTTGACACCAGGCCATCCTCGAGAAGTCTTCGCCACACTGTGCGTGCAGATGCACTCACACCTGCCTGCTGCCATTCCTGAGCAAGCTCTGTACTGATGGTGCCCCGATCCCGCAGCCAAATCAACTTTAGGAGACGGTTCTGGTGCTTGCTGGACTTTCTTGGGCGCCCTGAAGCCTTCTTCACAACAATTGAACCGCTCTCCTTGAAGTTCTTGATGATCAGATAAATGGTTGATTTAGGTGCAATCTTACAGCAAGCAATGTCCTTGCCTGTGAAGCCCTTTTTGTGCAAAGCAATGGTGATGGCACGTGTTTCCTTGCAGGTAACCATGGGTGACAGAGGAAGAACAATGATTCCATGCACCACCCTCCTTTTTGAAACTTCCAATCTGTTATTTGAACTCAATCAGCATGACAGAGTGATCTCCAGCCTTGTCCTCGTCAACACTCACACCTGTGTTAACAAGAGAATCACTGACATGATGTCAGCTGGTCCTTTTGTGGCAGGGCTGAAATGCAGTGGAAATGTTTTTTGGGGATTCAGTTCATTTGCATGGCAAAGAGGGACTGCAATTAATTGCAATTCATCTGATCACTCTTCATGACATTCTGGAGTATATGCAAATTGCCATCACTTACAAACTGAGGCAGCAGACTTTGTGAAAATTAATATTTGTGTCATTCAACCTTTGGCCACGACTGTAGATACACACATGTACAAGTATGGGTCAACGCTTTCTTGTCTTTAAACATTTCCAGTATTGAAATTCTATAAAATACCTGGATAGAGCATGTATGGCAGGTTTTACTGGAGTTGTAACAACTCAACAAGAACAGTTGGCCAGAGAAGAAGGGTGTGTCAAGGAGGACAAAGGGAGTGTGCTTTACTGTATATCAGGTATTTGCATGTGTGTGAAGTTAAATGTTTAACCCATCTCTATGGGCAGTGATGTGCTTTCAAGTGTCAACATGATGTGAGTTGATGAGCATGTTCTCTCCAGACAACACCTCCCTTATCAATGTCCTTGTCAATATGTCATAATTGGCATATAACAATTTTACACATAATGTATATATGTCAAACCTGTCAAATACAGTGCATTTGGAAAGTATTCAGACCTCTTGACTTTTTCCACATTTTGTTACGTTAAATCCTTATTCTAAAATGGATTGAATTGTTTTTTGTCCTGGTGGTAGATCGGCCAACGTGCCCTTGAGCAGGGCATTGAGCCTGGATGCGTCTGTGTGTCGCTTTGAATGGGAATCTGTTGGATGACTTGTATTATGTGGTTGTTGAGCGGCTTCACTGCAAGTATATTGTATGTTTCGAATATTCAATAAATAAATAAAAAAGAAAATACATTTTTTTTTCTCCCCCATATCAATCTACACTCAATACCCCATAATGACAAAAAAAAAAGATATTTAGAAATGTTTGCAAATGTATAAAAAAATTATGAAAAAAAAAAATCACATTTACATAATTATTCAGACCCTTTACTCTGTACTTTATTAAAGCACCTTTGGCAGCGATTGCAGCCTAGCGTCTTCTTGGGTATGACGCTACAAGCTTGGCACAATTGTATTTGGGGAATTTCTCCCATTCTTGTCTGCAGATCCTCTCAAGCTCTGTCAGGTTGGATGGGGAGCATCGCTGCACAGCTATTTTCAGGTCTCTCCAGAGATTAGATCGGCTTCAAGTCCAGGCTCTGGCTGGGCCACTCAAGGACATTGAGACTTGTCCCGAAGCCACTCCTGCGTTGTCTTGTCTGTGTGCTTAGGGTTGTTGTCCTGTTGAAAAGTGAACACTCGCCTCAGTCTGAGGTCCTGAGCGCTCTGGAGAAGGTTTTCATCAAGGATCTATGTACTTTGCTCTGTTCATCTTTCCCTTGATCCTGACTAGCCTCCCAGTCCCTGCCACTGAAAAACATTCCCACAGCATGATGCTGCAACGACCATCCTACACCGTAGGGATGGTGCCAGGTTTCCTCCAGACGTGATGCTTGGCATTCAGGCATAATATTTCAATCTTGGTTTCATCAGAGAATCTTGTTTCTAATGGTCTGAGAGTCTTTAGGTACCTTTTGGCAAACTCCAAGTGGGCTGTCGTGCCTTTTACTGAAGAGTGGCTTCCGTCTGGCGACTCTACCATAAAGGCCTGATTGGTGGAGTGCTGCAGAGATGGGAGAACCTTCCAGAAGAACAACCATCTCCACAGAGGAATTCTGGAGCTTTGTCAGGGTGACCATCTGGTTCCTTCTCCCCCTGATTGCTCAGTTTGGCCGGGTGGCCAGCTCTAGGTAGAGTCTTGGTGGTTCCAAACTTCTTCCAATTAAGAATGATGGAGGCCACTGTGTTCTTGGGGACCTTCAATGCTGCAGAAATGTTTTTGTATCCTTCCTCAGATCTGTGTATCAACACAATCCTGTCTCGGAGCTCTACGGACAATTCCTTCAACCTCATGGCTTGGTTTTTGCTCTGACATGCACTGTCAACCTTTCCAAATCATGTCCAATCAATTTAATTTACCGCAGATGGAAAAACATCTTAAGGATGATCAATGGAAACACGATGGAACCTGAGCTCAATTTAGGGTCTGAATACTTATTTAAATAAGGTATTTATTTTCTTATTTTTTATATACATTTGCAAAAAAAAAAAAAAAAAAAAAACTATTTGCTTTGTCATTCTGGGGTTTTGTGTGTAGATTGATGAGGATACATTTTCATATAATACATTTAAAAAAAGGTGTTTTAGAGAATAATTAAGCAATAAGCCCTGGGGGGGGGTTATGGCCCAATATCCCAAAGCTAAGGGCAGTTCTTATGCAAGATGTAAAGTGGAGTGCCTGGATACAGCCCTTAGCCGTGGTATATTGGCCATATACCACAAACCCCCAAGGTGCCTTAATCCTATTATAAATTATAAATGTAATTAGAGCAGTAAAAAGATATACGATCTGATATACCACGGCTGCCAGCCAATCAGCATTCAGGGCTCGAACCACCCAGTTTATAAAAGGCCTTAAAGAATATAGAATAGGCCTTGTTTTAACCTTAAAGAATCTGAGCATGGCAAATAAAAGCAAAAACATATATTTAGCAAAAAAGATTTGAAAACAGCAAAAAGAATAAAAACAAATCAAGTAAGTCTTTGAACTTGCGCAGACTTGAATACAGTGGATTCCACAAGTGTCTTCTTTAGCATGAGCTCTTCTTTCTACTCTGAACATAATCTTGATCACAATAAAAAAAGTGTTTTTAATTCCAAGCAAATCCTTCTCTACTCTATGCAATCTTCCTTTGAGGAAGTCTTTACCCATTCTCTTCAGTTTTTTATGCTCAGTAGTAAAACGGGAGACCATCCAGTGGGCTATACCAGTGATCCAGCCTGGCTCTGAGCGGGCACCATGATGGGCACAGCACCCATACGGGCCAGGGTGGCGGAGCTGATGGGCGAGGTGAGAGGGCGTGGTACCTGGGGCTGCGCCCCCTCAGTCTTGTCGGGGTCTGTGACCATGTGACCGGGTGGGGAATGGGGTGGGGCACCGTTAGAACTGGAGGATCTGCTGTGTCCATAGTGAGGCATGCTACTGATGCTGGGGGGTTGGCTGTGCCTGTGTGGAGAGCTGCCACTGATGTGGTTCGAGCTTGGTGGTCTGCTGTTCCCATGTGGACAGGGGGCACCGATATTGTTAGAACTTGGGGGTCGACTGTGCCCCTGGGGGAAGGGGGCACCAATGTTGTTAGAACTATGGGGTCTGCTGTGCCCATGTGGAGAGGTGACACCAACATGGTTAGAACTGGGCAGTTGACTGAACCCATGGGGAGGAGTGTCAACAATGATACTAGTGCTGAGGAGCCGGGTGTGGCCAGGGGATGGAGTCCCACTGATGTGGTTAGAACTGGGGGGTCGACTGTGCCCTTGTGGATAGGTGGCATCAATGGTGTTAGCAACACCGAGGGGTCTGGTGTGCCTGGGTGGAGGTGTGCCATTGATGTACCCTGGGAGGCCCTGCAGGGGGTTGGGCTCTCCAGGCCGAAGGCGGGAGGCGTTGAGCATAGAGCCTGTGTCAGAGGCCAGGGCAGTGGGGTAGGGGAAGAAGTTGGGCTTCTGGGGGTCTCCCGGATGGGGGCTCGTGGCTATGGATGACAGCGTGCCATTTTTGGAGATGATGTCTGAGCCTGTGCCACTCTTTGCCCAGGAAACACGCTTGGGTGCCTGGGCATCCTCCCTGTAATGGATAGACAGACAGACAGCCAATGAGAAAACACCAACCAAGATCATATCACATGCTATACAGTGAGGGAAAAAAGTATTTGATCCCCTGCTGATTTTGTACGTTTGCCCACTGACAAAAAAATGATCAGTCTATAATTTTAATGGTAGGTATACTTGAACAGTGAGAGACAGAATAACAAAAAAATCCAGAAAAACACGTGTTATGAATTGATTTGCCTTTTAATGAGGGAAATACATTTTTGACCCCCTCTCAATCAGAAAGATTTCTGGGTCCCAGGTGTCTTTTATACAGGTAACGAGCTGAGATTAGGAGCACACTCTTAAAGGGAGTGCTCCTAATCTCAACTTGTTACCTGTATAAAAGACACCTGTCCACAGAAGCAATCAATCAATCAGATTCCAAACTCTCCACCATGGCCAAGACCAAAGAGCTCTCCAAGGATGTCAGGGACAAGATTGTAGACCTACACAAGGCTGGAATGGGCTACAAGACCATCGCCAAGCAGCTTGGTGAGAAGGTGACAACAGTTGGTGCGATTATTCGCAAATGGAAGAAACACAAAATAACTGTAAATCTCCCTCGGCCTGGGGCTCCATGCAAGATCTCACCTCGTGGAGTTGTAATGATCATGAGAACGGTGAGGAATCAGCCCAGAACTACACGGGAGGATCTTGTCAATGATCTCAAGGCAGCTGGGACCATAGTCACCAAGAAAACAATTGGTAAAACACTACGCCGTGAAGGACTGAAATCCTGCAGCGCCCGCAATGTCCCCCTGCTCAAGAAAGCACATATAATTGTCCGTCTGAAGTTTGACAATGAACATCTGAATGATTCAGAGGACAACTGGGTGAAAGTGTTGTGGTCAGATGAGACCAAAATGGAGCTCTTTGGCATCAACTCAACTCGCCGTGTTTGGAGGAGGAGGAATGCTGCCTATGACCCCAAGAGACCATCCCCACGTCAAACATGGAGGTGGAAACATGCTTTGGGGGTGTTTTTCTGCTAAGGGGACAGGACAACTTCACCACATCAAAGGGACGATGGACGGGCCATGTACCATCAAATCTTGGGTGAGAACCTCCTTCCCTCAGCCAGGGCATTGAAAATGGGTCGTGGATGGGTATTCCAGCATGACAATGACCCAGAACACACGGCCAAGGCAACAAAGGAGTGGCTCAAGAAGAAGCACATTTAAGGTCCTGGAGTGGCCTAGCCAGTCTCCAGACCTTAATGCCATAGAAAATCTGTGGAGGGAGCTGAAGGTTTGAGTTGCCAAACGTCAGCCTCGAAACCTTAATGACTTGGAGAAGATCTGCAAAGAGGAGTGGGACAAAATCCCTCCTGAGATGTGTGCAAACCTGGTGGCCAACTACAAGAAACGTCTGACCTCTGTGATTGCCAACAAGGGTTTTGCCACCAAGTACTAAGTCATGTTTTGCAGAGGGGTCAAATACTTATTTCCCTCATTTTTTATTTATTTTACCTTTATTTTACTAGGCAAGTCAGTTAACTACTTACGGAGTGGTGGGGCGCTAGCTTGTATCAATATACAAGTGTTGCATAGTCATCAAAAGCTCTGCTTCTTGGCAATATCACAGCGTTGTCAGATTTCAAAAAGGCTTTAGGCGAAAGCACAACATTTGATTGTTTGAGGGTAGCACCTCCAATATTTTACCATTAGCATAAATTCATAAACCAGCACGGTTCACACAAAACACATTTCACAGCGAAGAACTTCTGCTGAGGGCTTCCCAAGCGTCCAACGAAGACATCCAATGGTTCTTTTGTTAGAAAAAGTCATTTATTATATTCATAAATCTCCGTTTGGTTGGCGCGTTATGATCATAAAATACAGCGTCCACTCGCCCATTGAACCGTGAACCGTGACCTATACCTATACACTTGTCCAAAAACAATCAAACACCATTGATAATGTATCCTTAGGAACACTTATGTATATTTACTATAATATTTCAACCGGATTATAAACTGGACGATAGGAAAGGAAAAAACCACAGCGCGCACGAGCCCGTGAACACGCATCCTCTTCTGTTTACATCCGATGACCAGTTCGAAATTCTTCTTCTATTACCATCCAGAGCAACTATAACATCACCAAACACTGTCTAGAGACTGTTGACATCCAGTGGAAGCAATAGGTACTGCAATCTTACTCCCAGAAATGTCTGTTTTTAATAGGGAGGGGTTCAAAATTAGGCAATGTGTCAAAAACACTTTTTCCAGGACAGAAATTCCTCGGGTTTTCGCCTGCTATATCCGTTCTGTTATACTCACAGACATTATGTTAATACTTTTAGAAACTTGAGAGTGTTTCCTATCCAATAGTACTATGTGCATATCCTATTTTCTGGGCCTGAGTGGGAGGCATTTTACTTTGGGCACGCCAGACTCTCCAAAACCGTCACCTCGGGAGCCGCTCCCTAAGAAGTTAAGAACAAATTCTTATTTTCAATGACGGCCTAGGAACAGTGGGTTAACTGCCTGTTCAGGGGCAGAACGACAGATTTGTACCTTGTCAGCTCTGGGATTTGAACTTGCAACCTTTCGGTTACTAGCCCAACGCTCTAACCACTAGGCTACCCTGCCGCCCCTCATTAAAATTCTAATCAATTTATAACATTTTTCACATGCGTTTTTCTGCATTTTTGTTGTTGTTATTTGGTCTCTCACTGTTCAAATAAACCTACCATTAAAATTATAGACGGATCATTTCTTTGTCAGTGGGCAAACGTACAAAATCAGCAGGGGATCAAATACTTTTTCCCCCTCACTGTACACATCCTCCAACCATCAACCTGCAGAAATTGAATTAGAACACCTGCATTGTCCATGGTAGTCCTAGTAGTTGTACATCCCATGGTGTTTAACAACTGCACCTGATTTTCCGATAACACACACAAACACAGAAAAAATCTCACTTGATATCATTGGCTATCTCCTCCTCTTCGTGGTCTTTCCTCTTCAGCATGAAGATGAGGAAGAGTATGATGGCTACCAGTCCCACGATGGACCCCAGAGTAGCAGCAGCAATCGCTCCAGCATTAGAGGCTGTGGAAGAGGACACACAGAGAGGCTTCAAACAGGAAACATTAGCAGTCTGTATGTACTAAAATGAGAATGTGTGTGTTACTTTGCTATACGTACAAGTGAAGACCTCCAGGTTGATAGAGCAAGTGTCAGAACCGGCAGTGTTGCTAGCTCGGCACACATATTTCCCTGACATGCTCTTGGTGAGGTTACTCAACCTGAGGGTACCTTGCCTCTCATCTGAAAGAGAAAGACAGTGTTACACACTCTTGCCTCTACAGTACATGAATATGTTTATGATGTACAGTGCACAGAACGTTATACACCTTTCAAACACACTCTCCATCTACAGTAATGTAGACAGTTACACTAGGTAATACAAGGGTAGCTACAGTATGTATACAAACATAATAAGACTACACACTCTACCAAGTACAATACTCTCTTGGTTCCGAAGCTATAAGTATTGAGGGGTATTCTGGTCCTAGGGAGTCACATCCCACTGGGCACAGACGTCAATTCAATGTCTATTTCATGTTGGATCAACGTAATTTCACTGAAATGACATGGAAACAATGTTGAGTCAACCAGTATGTGCCCAGTGGGATGGGCTATTCTTTATACCAGTACAGATCCCCTTTGATGATATCACTATTTTCTGTCCCGGGGATAAATAATGTGGTTATATGGAGAGACCACATATTTATTTAAATAAAGTCCACCTGTGTGAAATCTAAGTGTCACATGATCACACTATATATACACCTGTTCTGAAAGACCCCAGAGTCTGCAACACCATTAAGCAAGGGGCACCACCAAGCAAGCGGAACCATGAAGACCAAGGAGCTCTCCAAACAGGTCAGGGACAAAGCACAGATCAGGGTTGGGTTATAAAAAATATCCAAAACTTTGAACATCCCATGGAGCACCATTAATTCCATTATTAAAAAATGTTAAGAATATGGCACCACAACAAACCTGCCAAGAGAGGGCTGCCCACCAAAACTCACAGACCAGGCAAGGATGGCATTAATCAGAGAGGCAACAAAGAGACCAAAAATAACCCTGAAGGAGCTGCAAAACTCCACAGCGGAGATTGGAGTATCTGTCCATAGGACCACTTTAAGCTGTACACTACAGAGATGGGCTTTATGGAAGAAATGGCCAGAAAAAAAAGCCATTGCTTAAAGAAAAAAATAAGCAAACATGTTTGTTGTTCGCCAAAAGGCATGTGGGAGACTCCCCAAACATATGGAAGAAGGTGCTCTGGTCAGATGAGACTAAAATTGAGCTTTTTGTAAAACGCTATGTCTGGTGCAAACCCAACACCTCTCATAACCCCAAGAACACCATCCCCATAGTGAAGCATGGTGGTGGTAGCATCATGCTGTGGGGATGTTTTTCATCGGCAGGGACTGGGAAACTGGTCAGAATTGAAGAAATTATGGATAGCGCTATATACAGGGAAATCCTTGATGGAAACCTGTTTCAGTCTTCCAGAGATTTGAGATTGGGACAGAGGTTCACCTTCCAGCAGGACAATGACCCTGGGCATACTGCTAAAGCAACACTTGAGTGGTTTAAGGGGAAACATTTAAATGTATTGGAATGGCCTAGTCAAAGCCCAGACCTCAATCAAATTGAGAATCTGTGGTATGACTTAAATATTGCTGTACACCAGCGGAACCCATCCAACTTGAAGGAGCTGGAGCAGTTTTGCCTTGAATAATGGGCAAAAATCCCAGTGGCTAGATGTGCCAAGCTTATAGAGACATACCCAAGAGACTTACAGCTGTAATTGCTGCAAAAAGGTGGTTCTACAAAGTACTGACTTTGGGGGGGTGAATAGTTATGCAAGCCACTGTATATACAGTGGGCCAAAAAAGTATTTAGTCAGCCACCAATTGTGCAAGTTCTCCAACTTAAAAAGATGAGAGAGGCCTGTAATTTTCATCATAGGTACACTTCAACTATGACAGACGAAATGAGAAAAAAGAAATCCAGAAAATCACATTGTAGGATTTTTAATTTATTTATTTGCAAATTATGGTGGAAAATAAGTATTTGGTCAATAACAAAAGTTTATCTCAATACTTTGTTATATACCCTTTGTTGGCAATGACAGAGGTCAAACGTTTTCTGTAAGTCTTCACAAGGTTTTCACACACTGTTGCTGGTATTTTGGCCCATTCCTCCATGCAGATCTCCTCTAGAGCAGTGATGTTTTGGGGCTGTCGCTGGGCAACACGGACTTTCAACTCCCTCCAAAGATTTTCTATGGGGTTGAGATCTGGAGACTGGCTAGGCCACTCCAGGACCTTGAAATGCTTCTTCTGAAGCCACTCCTTCGTTGCCCAGGCGGTGTGTTTGGGATCATTGTCATGCTGAAAGACCCAGCCACGTTTCATCTTCAATGCCCTTGCTGATGGAAGGAGGGTTTCACTCAAAATCTCACGATACATGGCCCCATTCATTCTTTCCTTTACACGGATCAGTCGTCCTGGTCCCTTTGCAGAAAAACAGCCCCAAAGCATGATGTTTCCACCCCATGCTTCACAGTAGGTATGGTGTTCTTTGGATGCAACTCAGCATTCTTTGTCCTCCAAACACGACGAGTTGAGTTTTTACCAAAAAGTTCTATTTTGGTTTCATCTGACCATATGACATTCTCCCAATCCTCATCTGGATCATCCAAATGCTCTCTAGCAAACTTCAGACGGGCCTGAACATGTACTGGCTTAAGCAGGGGGACACGTCTGGCACTGCAGGATTTGAGTCCCTGGCGGCGTAGTGTGTTACTGATGGTAGGCTTTGTTACTTTGGTCCCAGCTCTCTGCAGGTCATTCACTAGGTCCCCGTGTGGTTCTGGGATTTTTCTCACCGTTCTTGTGATCATTTTGACCCCACGGGTGAGATCTTGCGTGGAGCCCCAGATCGAGGAAGATTATCAGTGGTCTTGTATGTCTTCCATTTCCTAATAATTGCTCCCACAGTTGATTTCTTCAAACCAAGCTGCTTACCTATTGCAGATTCAGTCTTCCCAACTTGGTGCAGGTCTACAATTTTGTTTCTGGTGTCCTTTGACAGCTCTTTGGTCTTGGCCATAGTGGAGTTTGGAGTGTGACTGTTTGAGGTTGTGGACAGGTGTCTTTTATACTGATAACAAGTTCAAACAGGTGCCATTAATACAGGTAACGCATGGAGGACAGAGGAGCCTCTTAAAGAAGAAGTTACAGGTCTGTGAGAGCCAGAAATCTTGCTTGTTTGTATGTGACCAAATACTTATTTTCCACCATAATTTGCAAATAAATTCATTAAAAATCCTACAATGTGATTTTCTGGATTTTTTTTTCCCTCATTTTGTCTGTCATAGTTGAAGTGTACCTATGATGAAAATTACAGGCCTCTCATCTTTTTAAGTGAGAGAACTTGCACAATTGGTGGCTGACTAAATACTTTTTTTGCCCCACTGTACATGGGGTACCAGTACTGAGTTGATGTGCAGGGGTATGAGGTAATTACTAGGCAACAGGATAGATAATAAGCAGTAGCAGCAGAATATGTGATGAGTCAAAATAGTTAGTGCAAAGGGGGTCAATGCTATTTGGTTAACTATTTAGCAGTCTTATGGCTTGGGGGTTGAAGCTGTTCAGTGTCCTGTTGGTTCAAGACTTGGTGCATCGGTACCGCTTGCTGTGCGGTAGCAGAGAGAATAGTCTATGACTTGAGTGGCTGGAGCCTCCACCCATATATACCAATATAAAGAATCAAGAGGGAAAACAAATATATTTATATCTTCATCATATGTCCTGAAGCATATCATAAATGGTGTATCAAAGCAACCCAGTGACTCAACCAGCTCAGCTCAAGTAGAGAAGCTAAAGTTCACAATAGGATATCAGTATCTTTACTAATAACCAGACTATAAAATCCTATAAATAAACTATGGCATACAATGTCCTCTGTCCTAAATTGTCATTGTGACAAATAGCTGTTTGTCCCTGTCCCAAAGTCTAGGAGTGAACTGCTGGCTGGGATTCTTATTTGATAAACTCTGTATGCACCATCTGCTGTTCTCTCTGGGAGGGTGGGGGAAAATCATTACGCACGCAAAGCACACAGACTACACAACACAACGGTGCTACTACTAACTTTAAACTGCCTTCATTTTGCTGGACCCCAGGAAGAGTAGCTGCTGCCAACCCTTACCCATTTATCCATAATAAATACAATGCAAATACATACTTTCATTTCAGAGTAAACAAAGCCTCTTGGGGGAGATATAATTTGCGTCAGTGAGGATTCAATACAACTATACTAACTACATGGCCTGACAGTGATTTGTGTGCCAGATGGATGTGCCTGTAGGTGTGTTCAATAGGCACCTGCCATTAGTAACTCAGACGAGAGGTACCAGACAGAATTGCTACAGATTAACGACAGATCAGCTCATTCTTAAACTTGTCAGATTCTCAAAATTGCACTGCAATCATGATCCAAAGACAGACCTGTAGGTGATCTGACATCACCAATCTCTATATACCAAGAATGTATTGTACTGATAAAAATACACTGAAATCAAACTAGGAAATAACTACAGTAATACTGACTACAGTACTAACAACAGTAGCAAGTGACTATAACCAACATTTCTACAGGCAAGATCTAAGAATGCAAGAACACACAAACAAACTGACAGTATTTGTGCCAACTGTTAATTGTGCACCTTCTCGTGTTTCATACATATTCAGAACGTTAAGACACAATCTTAGTCTACGCACAAGACAAAAAGGAAACACTTATTCTGGATTCAATCCAAACTCAATGATCTCAGCAAATGCAGTAGAGTGCACCTTGCAATCATAGTTTTGATTGAATCATTGAATGTCTGTCATTTGATGCAATGGACCAATGACAGCCATTGTGAGAAAGTAGAGGCTTTCTCTTTATCTATGGCCTTGATATGTAGCCTACCTTTACCTTCACTACTTTACTTTATTGTTGACTTTACAGTCATTTACCATTTATTTTATATTAGCATATTAATTACTGTGGATTTTCACACTTTTATATTGTGTTATTTGAGCATGTTATGAAGAGGTTAACCTACAGTTTAGTGGTTGCTATGCTATGAAGTAGTTTCATCTTCAGGCCAGATTGCTAAGGACCAAAGGGTTGATCCATACCAAAGGAAAAATGTTCTAACATGCAAGTCTAACCAGCCTGGTCAAAGACATGTAATCTCAGATCGACTGAGCTCATAAGGGCAATGCAGATGTAAACAAGGCAAAGTCATTGGTGAGGATTAACACAGACATGCTTTTGGATGAATAACATATTAAATTCTTCTAAAGGTTCAACTTTACAGCTGTGTCTGTCCAGTGGGGGGCAGTTTTGTATTACATGGGGATGGGGGGTTGGGGGGTTGGGGGGTTGGGGTGACACCAGCAAGATTATAGAGCGCAATAGTAATGGCATCTTTTCGTAGGAACAAACTCAGCCATGGCTCATTGGCCAAAGCCTATGGGGGATGAATGTTTTTTTTTGGGGGGATAAACACCCGAAAATAAGGTTTGTGATAAACACAGGCTTAGGATATCTTATACGGTTTGTTCTATGAGATAATCTTTGTCAGCTAAAGCCACTTCTGTGAATGATGTAATCAAAACATGAACTTTATGTACATAAAGGCTTGATGATTTCTGAAAGTCATGTTAACTGACTGATATTATCTCATAGAACAAAACGTATAAGCCTGTGTTAACCTCAGACCTTATTTTCAGCCATTATCCCACAACCCCATTCTTTCCCAATTAATGTCCCCTATGGGAATGGCTTAACAAACCAGAGGTAACTCACTTCCGTTTTCTAGGACTACAAGCTGGCGAGCTCTAATATTATATAGGCTGTGGGGCTCTACAGGCTTCTGTGTCCTAGGAGGGTTGTGATGGGTTGGGGGTGTATTTGTGAAACCCTTACCCATGAACCCTAGAACAAGAAAGGGCGAGGGGCAGGCTCTCCATTCTGTGGTCATGCAGGAGAGAAGAGTAACAGAGACTGTGACAGAGAAGAAGGGCTGGTACAGAGAGAGTGATTAAGTAGAGAAGAGAGACATCAACCCCTAGCCCTTACAAGGGAGTTGTAAGGAGTTGATAGCTGCAAAAGTTTGCAAGAATAGAGTGATGAGACAGAGGTAGGAGAGAAGGAGAGACCGGGAACACAATAGAAACCCAGCATCTTAGAATGATGCAAGAGACACATGCTGATTGTTTGAGGGAAGCTCGCTATTTTAACAAATCAAAATAGCTCACAGGGTGTGTCAGAAATATTGTTGCCATTTTCACGTCGGTACGCAATACCTGGAAGTGACGTAAAAAGGATGGCTTTTGATTAATTCATAAGTTGTAGGTGTGGCAAGGGATTGACCACTCCATAGCAAATTTTAACATGCTCTATGGTATATATTGTGGTGGCTTTGACATTGTGTGTTGCCATTAATTCCAATTCAGTGGGAGGGCATGAATGTTCGTCCTAGTCCATTGTGATTTGTGGAGTATAGTTTTTTTTCAAAACCAACAGTGACCTAATAGTAATAACAGAAATGTATCTAGTTTTTTTGATAAATATGTTAGAAATGTATGCAGTCTACATTATAAGTAAGTAATTGGGTTCAATATGGAATTATCTTACAAAGCACTTTCATAAGCGGAAAAGGCCTTATATAGGCTATAGTAGGCTAAATTGCATTGCATCATGTGCGAGCCATGCATGGACATGCCGTTTGTTCTAAAAACATAATTACATTTTCAGTTATGTTGATATAGCAATACGAAAGAGAATAGTTTACATAAGCTTGGTTTTAAATCAAATGAAATTAAAACAAGCAGACTATTTGCTTCAATGCTTCTAGGTAGGATCGGGTCACATGGTGTCATAAATCGCATCTCTTGTTCCATGGGCATATGGGCAATTTAGGCTAGGCAATGCGCCACCACTGACAAAGTTATTACCATAAAACAACTGCAAGTTGCCAAACTTGTCAAAAAATAATTAGCCTACTGCTGCTGCTGGACCAAAACGATTTGCGTTTGATAATACCAAACCCTTACACTCAGTCGAAAGTAGTGCCCTTTATAATGCCAGTAAAGCACAGGGGTGGAGGCTCAATGTCACAGAGAGCATATGCCAGGTCAAAGAGAAAAATACAGAGGATCAGAGTGTTTTCAACTCCTAGAGATTATGCAGATTTGTCTGTGTGTGTTTGGTGGTGCATTCAAACCCACAGTCCTGGATATTGCGTCAATCAGGCAGTGAAACAGATAGTGTATTAGATGGGTGATCTATAGAAGCAGCGAGGAGATCAGAGGAGGAGCTATTCCAATACTTGGTCAATCAGTGTAAGCCTCATTATTTCTCAGAAACAGCTGGTGCTTTCACAATAATTGTTTCCACTGTATTTCTACAACTCTTCAGAAATGCTCCAGTATAGTATCAGAAATAAACCTCCATTTTATATTTTTCTCCCTCTGCAAGTCTGACATGAGCATGCAGTGTGTACGTACTGCACGTTTCCCAGTCTATAAAGAGGATTAAGTGATGCATGTTATGGCATTTCAAAGAAAAAAACTCACCGGGAGAAAAAAATGAGAATCTGCAATCCCACCGTCAGGCAACATACACCACACATTAGTCCTCAACATTTAGCCCGACTCACAGAGTTAACAAGCGAACCCCCTGGCCAATACATGCCAGAGGAGAAGGTTAGGAGAGGTAACACCATATGGGAGAATGCACCCTGAATGGGTTTTCTGAACACATCTACCAGTAAAAACATGGAAGATCAATATGCTACTATGGCTGTGTTTACACAGGCCACCCAATTCTGATTCTATTGGCAAAGGAGCTGATTGGTCTGATTGGTCAAAAGACCAATTAGTGGAAAAATATCAGAATTATAGGCTGCCTGTGTAAACGTTGTCAGATCAATCTGAATCTCTGAAGCTATATATTTGTTATCCATTTGGAATTATCTCCATCTTATGTCAATGTTAATGGATATTTAGAAGCTAGGTATTACTTAAAGAGCGTATCAATTTATCTACTTTAGTTCTCATTTTGACAATCTTAGTGACAGGCAGGTCGGCAGTTAGCCTAGTGGTTAGAGCGTTGGGCCAGTAACGAAAGGTTGCTGGATCAAATCCCTGAGCTGACAAGGTATAATTCTGTTATTCTGCCCCTGAGCAAGGCAGTTAACCCACTGTTCCCCCAGGCACCATGGATGTCGATTATGGCAGCCCCCCGAGGGGTTGCGTTAAAAGAGGAAGACACATTTCAGTTGAATGCATTCAGATTCCTTACTACAATAACCAATATGGAGCTGCTGTGAAGAGGACAATTTGGCAGTTTGAATTGGCTAACATGATATTGCACCCATCCACAGTACTGGAGGGCATTTTCAGTGCTGGTTAGTAGTGGCTACTCTGCATCACATGGGTTAGTGCTATACATTGGTGATGGATGGAGGTGAGCTATCCTTTGTGATCCTTAGCTCATACAGTACATACACTGAGTGTACATAACATTAGGAACACCTGCTCTTTACATGACAGACTGACCAGGTGAAAACTATGATCCCTTATTGATGTCACTTGAGACATAGATTGAGACAATTGAGACATGGATTGTGTGTGTGCCATTCAGAGGGTGAATGGGCAAGACAAAAGATTGAAGTGCCATTGAGCAGGATATGGTAGTAGGTGTCAGGCGCACCGGTTCGAGTGTGTCAAGATCTGCAACGTTCCCGTGTGTAATGGTCCACCACCCAAAGCACATCCAGCCAACTTGACACAACTGTGGGAACCATTGGAGTCAACATAGGCCAGCATCCCTGTGGAACGCTTTCAACACCTTGTAGAGTCCATGCCCTGACGAATTGAGACTGTTCTGAGAGCAAAAGGGGGTGCAATTAAATATTAGAAAAGGTGTGTTGTACACTCAATAAGAATTCAATCCATTTTGATGGGGACTACTTAGTATTATGATGAAACGTAACTGAGGCGGAGAGGTAATGTGATTGGCTAACATTATTGGTAAAGATAAGAGAGTACTCACTCTGCATGGGGGAAAAGAAGACCTCTGACATGGGGGCGTTCTTGGTCCATTTGTAATGAGGGATGGGTTTGCCCGAACTGGACTTACAGCTCAGTGTCACATTTCCATTCAGCACAGATGACCCAGTCATCGTGCACACTGGTGGCGAGGGAGGGACTGAGAGCGAGAGAACAGATAGTTAGAAAACAGAAGAGCTAAGAGAGAAACAAATGAAAGGATTTGGTCTACAATTGACCTCCTGACATATTGTATTAATCCATTTCAATTGAACAGGGTACTGTATTTGCCAACACTCTCCATCTGTTGAAGCGGTGGGAAAATATTATAGAGACAGCCCAGTGCATATGTACAAACTGTACAGTTTACACTTTTGTGTTTCCATCTCTGAGGCCCATAAAACATTTTTGGAAAGTGCCAGAATCCAGGCGTCCGGTCCGGTTGGTACCTTTGACATTAAGGCGCATTTCTCCAGAGAGACCGGCAGCTCCAGGGATGATGACATTGCAGAGGTATCGTCCTGAGTCTGACTCCTGGGTGTTGTTGATGTAGATGGAGAGATTGGACGAGGGCATGGACAGGCTGAACCCAACACGCTTCCTGAACTCAGGACTACCTATCCCTGGCTCACCGTTACTGTAGGAGATGACCTGCACAGACAGACAGACATGGGAAATAGTTTACAATAAGGAACACGCAGCGGTAGATTGTGTTCCCTATTGCAATTCAGGAACCAAATGTACTGTCAGCAATTATTTTACACGGATGAGTACTCCATTCCATAGAAGCCTTCTATTAGCGCCAGCATACTGTATCTAAACCTTACATATTGTTAGCCTTTTTTCGAGCCAGCGTGTTTGTGTTGCTTGTCGAGGAGAGAGACTCGCATTTTTGCAACATGAGAGAGTTAGTTGTAATGAAAACCAATGCAAGTAACTACAGAAATGCCAGTTCTCTAAATACACAATACTGATATTGAGCTGAAATACGATTTTTGGTGTCATCTATAGACAGTCTACACAGCCACACAGATTAACCGTATAACAGAAGTCAACGTCCTTCATAAAGATAATCCTGATATTTATGTGCAGATGGTGGAGTTAGAATTTTTAGACTGATTTTCTGTTAGAGATAAATTCACAGGCCATGGCCAGTGAAACTACTGAGATTATCACTGAAGAAACCCCCCCCACACACCCAGAGGTTTTCTAAACATGCATGCAACACGGCCACATTGTTACCACATATTTTGTCTGTATCTATAAAAGTAAAGACCCATCAGGTTTGATGTTGAGAATAATCCTAATGTACAGTCTCACACAACTACATGTGTAGGCCGTCATTGTAAACAAGAATTTGTTCTGACATGCCTACTTAAATAAATGGTTAAATATTTTTTTATATAATATTTTTTATATGTATTTTTTTAAATAAATAGGCTAAACTCTAAAGGTGGAGGTAAACTAACCTCAACCCCAGGCTCGAATTTCTGGCACAGCCAGAAAAGCCTGGTAACACTGTGCCACAAAGTGGGACTTGAAAGGGGTGTGGTTATTTAAATTGAGGCGGGAGTGGGAGCGAGCCTGCTACAGCTGTATTAGATGGGACCAATCAAAATGTATGTTCTATCACACTGGCCATGTTATCTTTGGGAAGACCAATTGATTCCGAGTTTGGGAATATAAAGTTTATATGTGAAAACTATTTCTAAGATGCGCATTTTCAGATTTTCCAATTTCTAAGATGCGTACGCACCTTTCCACAATGTAGGGGGGAGGTTCTAAGGGTTATGCTAGATTGTAATGCACTGAGGTGCTGTGAAACCAGACGGTTCGACAGAGAAAGCCGGCTGGTGGACGAGAATACCAACTTTGAACTATTCATCTTCTTTAATCATAAATGTTTTCCTTTTGTGTGAAAACTAAATAAATATTTAAGCACAAAAAAAAAGAAAAAAGAAAGATCTGACAGCTTTCAACTATGTAGTCTACAATCAGTGCATTGTTCCATGTTGAGCTGTTCAGCTTTACATATTCTAGTGTGTGAAGTAGCTGCTTTAGTTGTCTGTAATGTGTATAAAAAAAAGTTGCTCTATGTACATACAGTACAGTGCCTGTAGAGTCTACACCAAAGCTTTTTTCACATTTTTTTGTTTTAAAATTGTATCTAAAAAGGGATTACATTTGTTTTTTTTCTACAGATCTACACAACCTACTTCACATTTTTAAAATGAAAGAAAGTTATAGAACATTTTCCCAATTAAGAAAATGTTCTATAACTGCAATATCATAATTTAATAAGTATCCACCCCACTAAGTTCATACGTTGTGGAAGCACCTTTGGCAGCCATTACATTTGTAAATCATTTTTATTAAGATTCTACCAACTTTGGGGGCAACATATATCCATCATTTTTGTCAAAATAAGCTCAGGCTCAGTAAATTTGGTTGGAGATCATTGATAGACAGCAATATTTAAACCTTTTTAAGCTGTCTTTGGTGTAAAAATGTGTGTCGTTGTCTCGCTGAAAAACAGAACAGAAACAGATTTGGAGTGAATTTTTTAAGACAGGTTCCTTTCTTTTCACTTTGTCCTACAGGCCAGTAATAGGGAGTGAATGCAATGTTGTTGATCCCTTTGTATTTTAAAGTATAGGGGTGGTAGCACCATGTTATGAGTATGCTTGTCACCGGCAGGGACTGGGGAGTTTGTTAGGATCAAAAGAAATATGAAAGGAGCAAAGCGCAGGTAAAAAGTTAGAAGAAAACCCACCTCAGTCTTCTGAAGACCCTTGGATAGGTTTATTTTTCTGCGACACAATTCCATTAATGTTTTTTCCAAAAGACACACCAGAATGGCTTCCCAAGAGGTGTTTACTGTTCCTGAGTTGTTTAGTATCAGTCCTGACTTAAATCTGCTTAAGAAAATCATATACAAGGCTTACATATTGCTGTCTATCAATGATCCACAACCAAATGTACTGAGCCTGAGCAATTATCACAAAAACAATGGATATATGTTGCCCTAAGCGTTGTGCAAAGTTGGTAGAGTCTTAATGAAAATGATTCACAACTCTAATGGCTGCCAAAGGTACTTCCACCAAGTTTTAATTCAGGGGGGTGGAGATTTATCCAATTATGATATATGTTATTTTTTAAGAACATTTTCTATAACTTTGTCACTTTCAAAATGTGGAGTACGTTGTCTGGATGTATAGGAAAACAATCTATTTTAATCCCTTTTTATATTTAATTTCAAATCAGCAAAATGTTTAAAAAAAGTTCAAGGGGGTGTAGACTTTCTATATGCACTGTACTGTACATGCCATTAAGATTACGATTATTTTATTGGTCAATTGCACACAAGATCCAACTGAAATGTCACTTTGCTTTTAACCCAACCCAACCAAAAGACACACATACAGGTCTTGGAGAGGTGCAGGAGGTTGCCACACTGGGCACCTGTTGTTGTAGGGGGTTAAATGCCTTGCTCAATGGCAGGGAATGGCATCCAGCTCACTTCCAGACAGATTTTTCCAGTCGGACGTGGGATTCGAACTGGCAACGCTCTCTAACCGCTAGGCTACCTGCCGCATGGCTGAACAGCTAAAATGCCTGGCCAGATCTGGGATTACAAGAAGTGGATTGGATTAGTGAGAATGGGAGGTTGGTCCGGTACTTCAGAGAATAAACTAAAACTGTCTGAACCCTGAGCAGAACAGCTCCCAGCCCTGAAATAATCAACCAGCTTCTTCAACAGTTCATAAACAGTTTCTTCAACACTTGTCTGTTCCTTCAGACCACACACCAAATCACCAACAAGAGGGGCATAACACCTCAGGGAAAAGTTCATCAGAAAATATCCAGCAACAGTGGCGTCTGAGGAAGAGGAGATCCCTTACATACCTGCTTGGAGTCGTTGGCCATGAAGTTCCAGATGACGCTGTTCCTGCCAATATCAGATGTGGGGCTGTACCAGGCCTGCAGGACCACCATCTGACCCTTCACCGCCTCCATCTCTCTCCTGGGCATCTCCACCCGCTGGGAGTCACCTTGACACAGAAAACACACAGACACAGTCACTAAAACTCACCTGACACAGCATCAAAACACAGCTGGTTCCAATACACTGCCTACCCCTAACCCTTTAGTGTTTGTATATGTGAAAGATAGGTATAAGTAGGGCTGTTGCGATGACCGATCAAACGTTTCGGGTAGCCTTCCACAAGCTTCCCACAATAAGTTGGGTGAATTTTGGCCCATTCCTCCTGACAGAGCTGGTGTAACTGAGTCAGGTTTGTAGGCCTCCTTGCTCGCACAACTTTTTCAGTTCTGCCCACACATTTTCTATAGGATTGAGGTCAGCGCTTTGTGATGGCCACTCCAATACCTCGACTTTGTTGTCTTTAAGCCATTTTGCAACAACTTTGTAAGTATGCTTGGGGTCATTGTCCATTTGGAAGACCCATTTGCGACCAAGCGTTAACTTCCTGACTGATGTCTTGAGATGTTGCTTCAATATATCCACATCATTTTCCTTCCTCATGATGCCATCTATTTTGTCTAGTGCACCAGACCCTCCTGCAGCAAAGCACCCCTACAACATGATGCTGCCACCCCCGTGCTTCACGGTTGGGATGGTGTTCTTCGGCTTGCAAGCCTCCCCCTTTTTTCCTCCTTTTCCCTCCAGATGGTCATTATGGCCAAACAGTTCTATTTTGTTTCATCAGACCAGAGGACATTCCTCCAAAAAGTACGATCTTTGTCCCCATGTGCAGTTGCAAACCATAGTCTGGCTTTTTTATGGCGGTTTTGGAGCAGTGGCTTCTTCCTTGCTGAGCAGCCTTTCAGGTGATATCGTTTATACTTGCATACTATTGTTTGTACAGATGAGTACCTTCAGGCGCTCCCAAGGATGAACCAGACTTGTGGAGGTCTACACATTTTTTTCTGAGGTCTTGATTTCTTTTGATTTTCCCATGATGTCAAGCAAAGAGGCACTGAGTTTGAAAGTAGGCCTTGAAATACATCCACAGGTACACCTCCAATTGACTCAAATAATGTCAATTAGCCTATCAGAAGCTTCTAAAGCCATGACATCATTTTTTTGAATTTTCCAAGCTGTCAACTTGGTGTATGTAAACTTCTGACCCACTGGAATTGTGATACAGTGAATTATAAGTGAGATAATCTGTCTGTAAACAATTGTTGGAAAAATGACTTGTGTCATGCACAAAGTAGATTTGCCAAAAACTTGCCGACCTGCCAAAACTATAGGTTTGTTAACAATAAATTTGTGGAGTGGTTGAAAACCGAGATTTAATGACGCCAACCTAAGTGTATGTAAACTTCCCGATTTCAACTGTAAAGGTGTTATTTCAGTTTTTTTTCTAATACATTTGCCAACATTTCTAAAAACCTGTTTTTGCTTTATCATTATGGGGTATTGTGTGTAAACTATTTCATTCATTTCAGAATAAGGCTGTAATGTAACAAAATGTGAAAGAAGTCAAGGGGTCTGAATACTTTCCGAATGCACTGTATATTATTTAGCATATGTAAAGACAAGATTAAATCAAGAATAGTCTGATGGTTGACAATACTAGCCTATCACTGGTTAATTATATATTATCACTTGTGAATGATGCCCAGCATTAGGACAATGCCTTTTTTTAAATACTTTTTCAAATCATAGTCGCACACCTCATGTAGCCTAGCCTATAGGCCTATGTTTTCAAAAGGTTTATATCACAACTAAAGTGGCCAAATAACTTCTTAAAATTAAGCACATAAATCCGCTTTACAAGGGGTGTAGAGCCTAACTTGCATACAGTGGCTTGCGAAAGTATTCACCCCCCTTGGCATTTTTTCTATTTTATTGCCTTACAACCGGGAATTTTTTGGGGGTTTGTATTTTTTGATTTACACAACATGCCTACCACTTTGAAGATGCAAAATATTTTTTATTGTGAAAAAAACAAGACAAGACAAAAAACGGAAAACTTGAGCGTGCGTAACTATTCCCCGGTCAATACTCTGTAGAGCCACCTTTTGCAGCAATTACAGCTACAAGTCTCTTGGGGTATGTCTCTATAAGCTTGGCACATCTAGCCTCTGGGATTTTTGCCCATTCTTCAAGGCAAAACTGCTCCAGCTCCTTCAAGTTGGATGGGTTCCGCTGGTGTACAGCAATATTTAAGTCATACCACAGATTCTCAATTTGATTGAAGTCTGGGCTTTGACTAGGCCATTCCAATACATTTAAATGTTTCCCCTTAAACCACTCAAGTGTTGCTTTAGCAGTATGCCTAGGGTCATTGTCCTGCTGGAAGGTGAACCTCTGTCCCAGTCTCAAATATCTGGAAGACTGAAACAGGTTTCCCTCAAGGCTTTCCCTGTATTTAGCGCTATCCATCATTTCTTCAATTCTGACCAGTTTTCCAGTCCCTGTCGATAAAAAACGGGGTGATGAGAGGTGTTGGGTTTGCGGCAGACATAGCGTTTTCCTTGACAGCCAAAAAGCTCAATTTTAGTCTCATCTGACCAGAGTACCTTCTTCCATATGTTTGGGGAGTCTCCCACATTCCTTTTGGCGAACACCAAACGTGTTTGCTTATTTTTTTCTTTAAAACAATGGCTTTTTTTCTGCCCATTTCTTCCATAAAGCCCATCTCTGTAGAATGTACAGCTTAAAGTGGTCCTATGGACAGATACTCCAATCTCCGCTGTGGTGTTTTGCAGCTCCATCAGGATTATCTTTGGTCTCTTTGTTGCCTCTCTGATTAATGCCCTCCTTGCCTGGTCCGTGAGTTTTGGTGGGCGGCCCTCTCTTAGCAGGTTTGTCGTGGTACCATATTCTTAAAATTTTTCAAATAATGGATTTAATGGTGCTCCGTGGGATGTTCAAAGTATCTGATATTTTTTTATAACCAAACCCTGATCTGTACTTATCCACAACTTTGTCCCCTACTTTATTCAGCTTTGATCAATTGTATTCTTCATACTATAAAATAACAAAATAATGCCACGGAATTCTAAGCAAATCTTGTCTGCTAAATGAACTAGTGTTACAACTCAGAGTATGTTATTCTGTTCTTCTGAAATAGACTACATGTTCTTCATATCATGCAACTTTAGACCTGTCTAAAATAAATCATTGATTTATTGTGAAGGTGTAGGCTAACCGTAGAATGGATGGCAGCATTTGTGCAAAACTGAAAGCACGAACCACTGCTTTTAATCATGGCAAGGCGACCGGAAACATGACCGAATAAAAAAAACAGTGTAGCTATTCCCTCCGCAAGGCAATCAAACAAGCTAAGCGTCAGTATAGAGACAAAGTAGAGTCGCAATTCAATGGCTCAGACACGAGACGTATGTGGCAGGGTCTACAGCCAATCACGGACTACAAAAAGAAAACTAGCCCAGTCGCGGACACCGATGTCTTGCTCCCAGACAAACTAAACAACTTCTTTGCTCGCTTTGAGGACAATACAGTGCCACTGACATGGCCCGCTACCAAAACCTGCAAGCTCTCCTTCACCGCAGCCAACCTGAGTAAAACATTTAAACGTGTTAACCCTCGCAAGGCTTCCGGCCCAGACGGCATCCCTGGCCGCGTCCTCAGAGCATGCGCAGACCAGCTGGCCGGTGTGTTTACGGACATATTCAATCAATCCCTATCCCAGTCTGCTGTTCCCACCTGCTTCAAGAGGGCCACCATTGTTCCTGTACCCAAGAAGGCAAAGACAACTGAAGTAAATGACTATCGCCCCGTAGCACTCACTTCTGTCATCATGAAGTGCTTTGAGAGACTAGTCAAGGATCATATCACCTCCACCCTACCTGACACCCTAGACTCACTCCAATTTGCTTACCCTCGACCCCACCCTGTGCAACTGGGTCCTGGACTTTCTGACGGGCCGCCTCCAGGTGGTGAGGGTAGTAAACAACATGTCCACCCCGCTGATCCTCAACACTGGGGCCCCACAAGGGCGCGTTCTCAGCCCTCACCTTTACTCCCTTTTCACCCATGACTGTGTGGCCATGCACACCTCCAATTCAATCAATCATCAAGTTTGCAGACGACACTAGAGTGGAAGGCTTGATTACCAACAACAACAGACGGCCTACAGGGAGGAGGTGAGGGCCCTCGGAGTGTGGTGTCAGGAAAATAACCTTTCACTCAACGTCAACAAAACAAAAGGGGATGATTGTGGACTTCAGGAAACAGCAGAGGGAGCACCCCCCTATCTACATCGACGGGACAGTAGTGGAGAAGGTGGAAAGTTTTAAGTTCCTCGGCGTACACATCACGGACAAACTGAAATGGTCCAGCCACATAGACAGCGTGGTGAAAAAGGTGCAACAGCGCCTCTTCAACCTCAGGAGGCTGAAGAAATTTGGCTTGTCACCAAAAACACACAAACTTCTACAGATGCAAAATCGAGAGCATCCTGTCGGGCTGTATCACCGCCTGGTACGGCAACTGCTCCGCCCACAACCGCAAGGCTCTCCAGAGGGTGATGCAGTCTGCATAACGCATCACCGGGGGCAAACCACCTGCCCTCCAGGACACCTACACCACCCGATGTCACAGGAAGGCCAAAAAGAGCATCAAGGACAACAACCACACAAGCCACTGCCTGTTCCCCCCCAGCTATCATCCAGAAGGCGGGGTCAGTACAGGTGCATCAAAGCTGGGACCGAGAGACTAAAAAACAGCTTCTAGCTCAAGGCCATCAGACTGTTAAACAGCCATCACTAACATTGAGTGGCTGCTGCCTACATACAGACTTAATCTCTAGCCACTTTAATAATTTGATGTCATAAATGTCACTAGTCACTTAACAATGTCACTTTATATAATGTTTACATTACTCATCTATATATATATCTATATATATATCTATATATATATATCTATATATATATATATCTATATATATAATGTTTACATTACTCATCTCATCTATATATATATATATAATGTTTACATTACTCATCTATATATAATGTTTACATTACTCATCCATCCATCCATCCATCCATACATACACACACACACACACACACATACACTCATCAGATAGATAGATAGATAGATAGATAGATAGGAGTGAAGGAAAAAAGTATTTGATCCCCTGCTGATTTTGTGCATTTGCCCACTGACAAAGAAATGATCAGTCTATAATTTTAATAGTAGGTTTATTTGAACAGTGAGAGAGCATAATAAAAACAAAAGAATCGAGAAAAAAAAATGTTATAAATTGATTTGCATTTTAAATGAGGGAAATAAGTATTTGACCCCTCTGCAAAACATGACTTAGTACTTGGTGGCAAAAACCTTGTTGGCAATCACAGAGGTCAGACGTTTCTTGTAGTTGGCCACCAGGTTTGCACACATCTCAGGAGGGATTTTGTCCCACTCCTCTTTTGCAGATCTTCTCCAAGTCATTAAGGTTTCGAGGCTGACGTTTGGCAACTCGAAACCTTCAGCTCCCTCCACAGATTTTCTATGGGATTAAGGTCTGGAGACTGGCTAGGCCACTCCAGGACCTTAATGTGCTTCTTCTTGAGCCACTCCTTTGTTGCCTTGGCTGTGTGTTTTGGGTCAGTGTCATGCTGGAATACCCATCCATGACCCATTTTCAATGCCCTGGCTGAGGGAAAGAGGTTCTCACCCAAGATTTGACGGTACATGGCCCCGTCCATCGTCCCTTTGATGAGGTGAAGTTGTCCTGTCCCCTTAGCAGAAAAACACCCTCAATGCATAATGTTTCCACCTCCATGTGGGGATGGTGTTCTTGGGGTCATTGGCAGCATTCCTCCTCCTCCAAACACAGCGAGTTGAGTTGATGCAAAAGAGCTCCATTTTGGTCTCATCTGACCGCAACACTTTCACCCAGTTGTCCTCTGAATCATTCAAATGTTCATTGGCAAACTTCAGACGGGCATGTATCTGTGCTTTCTTGTGTTACCAATTGTTTTCTTGGTGACTATGGTCCCAGCTGCCTTGAGATCATTGACAAGATCCTCCCGTGTAGTTCTAGGCTGATTCCTCACCGTTATCATGATCATTGCAAATCCACGAGGTGAGATGTTTTTTGTGTTTCTTCCATTTGCGAATAATCGCACCAACTGTTGTCACCTTCTCACCAAGCTGCTTGGCGATGGTCTTGTAGCCCATTCCAGCCTTGTGTAGGTCTACAATCTTGTCCCTGACATCCTTGGAGAGCTCTTTGGTCTTGGCCATGGTGGAGAGTTTGGAATCTGATTGATTGATTGCTTCTGTGGACACGTGTCTTTTATACAGGTAACAAACTGAGATTAGGAGCACTCCCTTTAAGAGTGTGCTCCTAATCTCAGCTCGTTACCTGTATAAAAGACACCTGGGAGCCAGATATCTTTCTGATTGAGAGGGGGTCAAATACTTATTTCCCTCATTAAAATGCAATTCCATTTCTAACATTTTTCACGTGCGTTTTTCTGGATTTTTTTGTTGTTATTCTGTCTCTCACAGTTCAAATAAACCTACCATTACAATTATAGACTGATCATTTCTTTGTCAGTGGGCAAACGCACAAAATCAGCAGGGGATCAAATACTTTTTTCCCTCACTGTGTGTGTGTGTGTGTGTACACACACACACACACACACACACACACACACACACACACACACACACACACACACACACACACACACACACACACACACACACACACACACACACTTTTTTATTTATTTAACCAGGTAGGCAAGTTGAGAACAAGTTCTCATTTACAACTGCGACCTGGCCAAGATAAAGCAAAGCAGTTCGACACATACAACAACACAGAGTTACACATGGAGTAAACAAACATACAGTCAATAATACAGTAGAAAAACAAATCTATATACAATGTGTGCAAATGAGGTAAGATAAGGAAGGTAAGGCAATAAATAGGCCATGGTGGCGAAGTAATTACAATATAGCAAGTAAACACTGGAATGGTAGATGTGCAGTAGATGAATGTGAAAGTAGAAATACTGGGGTGCAAAGGAGCAAGATGGATAAATAAATCAATAAATAAATAAATACGGTAGTGATAGGGAAATTTTTATGTTTAAGTAATGACTAAGAATATTCCATTCTGAAAATATATGCAATAGGGATAGGGTTACAAAACAATGATAATCCAATTGATGTGTGTGTCTAGAAATGTATAGAGACTAGAACATGATGATACTATCTTGCAATGTAAGATAGGGTATTGGGGAGAACAAAGGGATCCTTGTGAAACCAAAATACAGAGAAGGGGCCTTCTCCATCTCCAGGAAGGGAGGCACGGATAGGAACTGTCCAGATTTAATTATGTTGCAGAAAGTGATAAGCCATGAATGTATACTGTGGGAAAGTACTGTTGCCTAGAGAGGGGTGGAGCCCATTTGTCTTCAACTTATAGCTTGTACAATATAAAAAGACTAATGTTCACACTTGGAGTTCAGAATTCTCATGAATAAAAAACATGACCTATTGCAGATTTGGGACTTTGTCTAATTCTTCATTAACTAGAGCCTTACATCCTCTGGGAATTATTCAAAGCCTGATTGATAGATTATGTCAACAATTGAGAACAACATTCTCGTGACAGGTAGGGGATGAGGTAGTTGGTTGGGCTATGTACAGGTGCAGTGATCTGCTCTGACAGCTGGTGCTTAAAGCTAGTGAGGGAGATAAGTGTCTCCAGTTTCAGTGATTTTTGTAGTTCGTTCCAGTCATTGGCAGCAGAGAACTGGAAGGAAAGGCGGCCAAAAGAGGAATTCGCTTTGGGGATGACCAGTGAGATATACCTGCTTGAGCGCGTGCTACGGGTGGGTGCTGCTATGGTGACCAGCGAGCTGAGAAGGCGGGGCTTTATCTAGCAAAGACTTGTAGATGACCTGGAGCCATGGGTTTGACGACGAGTATGAAGCAAGGGCCAGCCCACGAGAGCGTACAGGTCGCAGTGGTGGGTAGTATTTGGGGATTTGGTGACAAAACGGATGGCACTGTGATAGACTGCATCCGATTTGTTGAGTAGAGTATTGGAGGCTATTTTGTAAATGACATTGCTGAAGTCGAGGATCGGCAGGATGGTCAGTTTTACGAGGGTATGTTTGGCAGCGTGAAGTGAAGGATGCTTTGTTGCGAAATAGGAAGCCAATTCTAGATTTAATTTTGGATTGGGGATGTTTGATGGGAGTCTGGAAGGAGAGTTTACAGTCTAACCAGACACCTAGGTATTTGTAGTTGTCCACATAATCTAAGTCAGAACCGTCCAGAGTAGTGATGCTGTGCGGGCGGGCGGGTGCGGGCATCGATCGGTTGAAGAGCATGCATTTGGTTTTACTTGCATTTAAGAGCAGTTGGAGGCCACGGAAGGCGAGTTGTATGACATTGAAGCTCGTCTGGAGGGTAGTTAACACAGTGTCCAAAGAAGGGCCAGAAGTATACAGAATGATGTCGTCTGCGTACAGGTGGATCAGAGACTCACCAGCAGCAAGAGCGACATTATTGATGTATACAGAGAAGAGAGTCGGCCCAAGAATTTAACCCTGTGGCACCCCCATAGAGACTGCCAGAGGCCCGGACAACAGGCCCTCCGATTTAACACACTGAACTCTATCGGAGAAGTAGTTGGTGAACCATGCGAGGCAATCATTTGAGAAACCAAGGCTGTTGAGTCTGCCGATAAGGATGTGGTGATTGACAGAGTCGAAAGCCTTGGCCAGGTCAATGAATACGGCTGCACAGTAATGTTTCTTATCGATGGCGGTTATGATATCTATATACTGTACTCTATACCATCTACTGCATCTTGCCTATGCCGTCCGGCCATCGCTCATCCATATATTTATATGTACATATTCTTAATGATTCCTTTACACTTGTGTGTATAAGGTAGTTGTTGTGAAATTGTTAGTTTACTTGTTAGATATTTCTGCACGGTCGGAACTAAAAGCACAAGCATTTCGCTACACTCGCATTAACATCTGCTAACCATGTGTATGTGACCAATTTTTTAAAATTTGATTTGAAGTTTCATCACATTGTAGAGTCCATGTTAGAGCCGAAATGGACTCAACCACACAAACGCCTGGCTGTCCTGTCTTCAGTCAGCTGTTCGTTCCACAATAAAACATATTTTACTTTAATTCTGGTCTACATCCATAACCGTTGGTTACACGGTAATTATGCCAGACCTACTTGTCATAGGGTGCTTCACGTAATGGCCGAGCCTTGAAGCCCATGAAAGTCAACCTACAGTAAAAAAAATCACATTTAGGTCTTCCTTGACATCTTCTTGATATCTGCATAGTCTTCTCTTGCAATCTGTTTTTATTCAGCTATCATAATTCAACACTGCATCTGGTAATCCCCCTAACACTACAAATACTGGCCAGACGTAAACCTGCAAAGCCCAGATGAGATCAATTGAAGGGGAAGACAGAGCACATTAAATATAAAAAAATAAGATCAAAAGCAGAATAATTACAGTGCCTTGATTAATAGTGGATACAAATCTGTCATCCCCACAGCTGTTTGAGAGGGTTTTTACGTAATCTGGGAAACATTCAGCTGGACTAGGCTCCACAAAGGGTTCTGACAGACCAAAATGGAGGTCACAGATCTCACAAATCAATAATTTACCCACATTTGGAATGTACTATGTTACCAAAGTTCTGTTTGTTCCTATGTGTAGTCAGACAACCCTTAATTGTTTGCTGTAAACTTGAACTGTAACATAGTTATATTGATGATATAGCCTACAGTACCTCAAACAAAATGACACTTTTCAGATTTAAAAAAAATAAAATACATTCATAAGCTTACCTCGAACATTTGAGCCATTTGGGATATCCAAAAATACATCAGATAAAGGCAAACATTTGAGTTGATTGAACTTTCTAAAGAGACATATGCTAATGTCCTAGCATTAGAAATGATTGGAATATCTTTATATGCATAAAATAATCTTAAGCATTTAGTTGATTGAACTGTTGGAGAACTGAAGTCCTCACTAGTTCACATTTAATGACCAGGTCTAGCCCATATCTCCTACTAGAAAATATCAAGACTATATGCCAATAAATAACCCATATAACTACACTTAGGATAATCATAAAGACATAAGGCAGAGCAATAAAACCTAAAGTATCATCCAGCAGCCTACAACCAAAGCACTGAAAATAGGTAGAGGAAGAGCAGATGATAAAATAAAAGTGGAGAGGAGAAGTAGAGGAGCATTGAGAGTTGGAATTAGAAAGATTGGATGATGAGAATTGAATGAATAGAATGAGAATGAAATGAAAGAGATAAGAGAAGGAGAAAAAGAGGAGAGAGATTGAACTAGAGTACGGTGGTGGGCAGGCTCACTCACAGGGTGCCGGCCAGTCCCCTGAGATGGTCAGCTGAAGATGGATCATCTGATCCCAGCAATTTGAGTCCTCCCGATCCGCCAGCTTGGAGCTAGGTCCCACACACACACACACACAGAATAACCCCGCTCCACACAGGGACAGACAACCCCCTCAGCGTGACGTGACGAGGGTCTCAAATCCCTAGTCCACAAAAACACTAACCCTATAAGAGGAGGGTCTTAACCCCCAGTCCCCGTAAATGCACGCACACACACACACACACCACACACACACACGTTCAGCAAGAGGGACAAATCCGCACACACGTACATCTAGCTAGGCTAGGGGCTGCTCAGCAGCTGCAGTGTGACTGCACCCCGGTTACTTTCTTTCTGGAATTAAAGTGTATTCAGCTGGGCAAATTAGAGAGAGAGCAAGAAAGAGAGAGCGAGAGAGCAACTGGGCATCGGTCTGACGTAAGTGCTGGCATCTTGTTCTGGGCTTATAGTTGCAGTGACTTATTTCCCCTGGTATCATGTGACCCCATTGCTATGGTGGCCCTTGTTTAATTTATGCCGTGAAGCATCTATTGACTAATCCCTAAACAATCCCTGGCTCAATAATTCAAACCTGACTCTGACTCTTGCTTCACGTGACCCAAGTTCAACAGCTCAGCTGGACACAGATGAGGTAGGCTAACACATGGTCACTTTGACAACTGTCTCTGCTGCTAGCTGTTGCTCGAGGTGACAGGTAGCCTAGTGGTTAGAGAGTTGGACTAGTAACCAAAAGGTTGCAAGATTGAGCTGACAAGGTAAACATCTGTCGTTCTGCCCCTGAACAGTAGTTAACCCACTGTTCCTAGGCTGTCATTGAAAATAAGAATTTGTTCTTAACTGACTTGCCTAGTTAAATAAAGGTAAAATGAAAAAAAATATGACTGGATTCTCATTCTCATATTTGCAGCGTTAGTTACATTCAATTACCTCTGTTTCTTTGCCTGCACAGGTTTTCAATACATATACTAACAGAAATGGATAGGCCTAAATAAAACTACTTGATTCATGTACTGAACTTGAACTTACACGTTTATTACAGATTGTTGTTCCACAGAAATTCCAAATGAGAACCAATGTGCCAATGGAGAATGCCAACGTCCACTCTTAAGCCAATGAAAGTCTCAACTTGCCAAAACAGTCATTAAAGCTGATGCTGTCAGACTGACTGAAGTAACTGGATGACCCATTAGTTTAATAGCATCATCATTGTATCAGCCATTGTGTTATTCCACAAAATAATAGACCCTGGATAGGTTTTTCTGGATTTGGCTTGTCTCTCTAATCCTGTTAGGGATAAAAACAAATGTTTCTGCTTGAGATGGGGGCATTTTCTTTACTGAGAAATTATGAGTGTGTTCTAAAAGAGCAGTGCTACACTCAGACAGAAATGTGCAATCTAGAACCTAAAAGGGTTCTTTGGCTGTCCCAATACACTCAAAAAAATTGGTTCAACAAGGGTTCTTCTAAGATCCTCACAGTTCTTTGGCACTGAAAAATGTACCCCATAGGAGGTGGGGATTCCTGCAAGAACCCCCAAGAACTTCCTGCCCAACTGAAAAATTGGGATTTGAATTTGAGAAAACAGCAGGTGCAGGCACTTAACTACTTAGGGAGAAACGGCGCGCTAGTGGGCCGCTCCCGACACTACCCGGTGAAATGTAAGGCGCCAAATTCAAAATTCAAAATCCAAAAGTTGAATTATTAAACATTCATCAATATACAAGTGTTGCATAGTCATCAAAAGCTCTGATTCTTGGCAATATCACAGCGTTGTCAGATTTCAAAAAGGCTTTACGGCGAAAGCACAACATTTGATTGTTTGAGGATAGCACCTCCAATATTTATGCATTAGCATAAATTTGTATCCAGCTCGGGTCACACAAAATCCATATAAGAGCTAAAAAATATCACTTACCTTTCGAAGAACTTCTGCTGAGGGCTTCCCAAGTGTCCAACGAAGACATCCAATGGTTCTTTTGTTAGAAAAAGTAATTTATTATATCCATAAATCTCCATTTGGTTGGCGCGTTATGTTCAGAAAATCCAACGTCGAGTCGCCCATTGAACCGTGAAGATAACGCGTTCAAATATACCTATAAACTTTCTCCAAACAAATCAAACATCATTTTTAATGTATCCTTGGGTATCCTTTTATGTATATTTACTGTAATATTTAAACCGGACAATAACGTGAACGATAAGAAAGCATAAGTGGGGCGCGCGCTCACAATCTCGCGCACGTGAAACGTTGACAAATGTGGTCTCCTGACTATTTCCTATTCCTATCTGTTCTGCTTAGTGCTAGAGCCTCCAAACACTGTATAAGGTCTGTTGACATCTAGTGGAAGCCATAGGCACTGCAGTCTCAGTCCTAGATAACATAGAAATCAATAGGCAGCCTAGAGAAAAAAGGTCATGTACAAAGAAAACTGCAAATCCGGATGGATTTTCACCTGCTATATCAGTTCTGTTATACTCACATACATTATTTTAACACTTTTAGAAACTTCAGAGTGCTTCCTATCCAATAGTAGTAATTATGTGCATATCCTATTTTCTGGGCCTGAGTGGCAGGCATTTTACTTTGGGACTCTCCAAAACCGTCACCTCTGCTGCCGCTCCCTAAGAAGTTAACTGAAAATGTTTAAGATCTCCTCAATTTATGGTAAGGTTTCTCTCTTGTATGATCTAAATTGATATTGTTTTATGATGATACCCTCTTTCATATTTGTGCAAATGGATGTGTTGTTTGGCACTTTCTCCCTGTTAATATTCTAAAACAGAAAATGGACACAATTCAACGGATGTCAATCAACAAAGAGGTAAGAATATGTTGTCGGCTATAGCTGCATTGGGTGCAGATGACTGAACTTCCCACTTATTTGTGTGTGTCTGTCTTCAGGTATACTGACAAGGAGGCGCACAAATGTATGTACAATTGGTATTGGTTTGTCGCATAATGTTATGTAGATCACATGTAGGCTATCATCACATATTTATTAATGGTTTCTCTCAGTGGTGGAAAAGTACCCAATTTTCATACTTGAGTAAAAGTAGATACCTTAAAAGAAAATGACTCAAGTAAAAGTCACCCAATAAAATACTACTTGAGTAAAAGTCGAAAAGTATTCGGTTTTAAAATGTACTTAAGTATCCAATGTAAAAGTAGAAATAATTTCACATTCCTTATATTAAAGCAAACCAGACAACATGATTTTCTTGTTAAATTTTTATTTATTTACGGATACCCAGGGGCACAGTTCAACACTCAGACATAATTTACAAACAAAGCATGTGTTTAGTGAGACTGCCAGATCAGAGGCAGTAGGGATGACCAGGGATAAGCTCTTGATAACTGCAAAAAATTTTTTTGACAATTTTCCTGTCCTGCTAAACATCCAAAATGTAACTTTTGTGTGTCAGGGAAAATGTAAAGAATAAAAAGTATGTAGTGGAGTAAAAGTATAAGTGTCAAAAATATTCATAGGAAAATACATTTATTTATGAAGTATTTTTACTTAAGTACTTTACACCACTGGTTTCTCTAAAACTTTATAAGACTCAGTCACAGCAGCCATCTTCCTCCTCCCTGACCTCTTCAATGAAGATCCCAGAGGTCTCTCAATTATGGACAAGGTATGTGTATGAAAACCGTTGTCAAAAGTGAACAGCAGTTTCATTCACATTTACCACAAAAACCATGGTATGAATACTGTCGGGTGCACATTTTGTTAATCATCTGTATAATTATTATTTTCGTATTCATAGAATTCACCCTCCCTACACGGCTGATTAATATAACTGGAAACCTGTTCCATCACCATGCACTGCAAAATCATTCTGGCTATGGATACGAAGGATATCCACACATTAACACGCCAGAAAATATACTGATTGAACTTGGCGCTCTGCTGGGAGTTTACCTCATATTTAGATTGTTGACTTCTGCTTTGCCACTAAAATCACAAAACACTGATATCTAAAATACAGTGTTATTGTTGTTATTGTTATGCTGATTAATAATGGGAGGGTAAAAAAAGGAACCCCAAAAGGTTATTGGAGCAACCATTAAAGGGGGTTCTTTGAAGAATTTAAGAGGTTCCCCCGCAGTTTAAATTTGAAGAACCCCTAAAAGATCTTGCAGGAATCCTTTATTTTTAGAGTGTAGGAGAACAATTTTTGGTTCCAGGTAGAACCCTTTTGCCATCTATGTAGAACCATTTTCACAGAGGGCTCTACATGGAACCCTATGGGAAAATAGATGTAAGATGTGATTGGATTAGGATGGATTGCGTCATTATGGAAACATTTATTTAGAGCGATACTTTATGACCCAGAATTTGTATCATAGTCTGCATACCTATGGGAATAATTATATACAATTTATGGGAATAATTATATACAACTATCTGCAGCTAAGTCTAAGCCCTCCAGACTTTTGGGGGATAATAATACAGTGTATCCTAATGCGAATGAGTATTGGACTGTGTTGTAGATTAGAATGATGAACGGGAATGGTTATTTTAAATGATACACTGCCTTAATGCAGGATAATGCTATATATTGCTGTGACTATTCTTGTGCTTCTTCTTGGACTAGGTTAATCCTCGGAACTCTGCCCTTCAATTGCTTATTAAATGAAGGAAAATCTTCCCTAATCCCTGGCTCTGTCTCCACTCTCCATCTGGGTTGTGAGTTGCTGCAGAGAGATGAGACACACTGGAAGGTGTGGATATGGGTATCATCATGAATCTACATCCATCAACAGATAAACCCTTGAAAAGCGGTCACTGCAGAACACAATGTTGGCGGGGCATCACTGTCAACTGGTTTGTTTAATAACTACCATGGTTTTATATTACGGTATATTTTTTGTAAAGATGCGTCCTGCCTATGAAATACAACTAGACTCATCTGTTCCCCAAATAATTTATGACAGACAGGCATTAGTATAGTGGGTCCTTTTGTCATATTAAAAAAAGTAAAATATAGAGTTCTAAAATCTGTGGAAAAAATATCTCAGGAAATACTGTCATGGTCATGCCAACCTGGTAGCCTGATCCATCAGGATGGTCGAACACAAACAAGAGACCGCTGAGAATATGTCTCAGTTACCATGAGCAGCCAAGGGAGGGCAGCAAATCTTTATGAGAATCACCAACTAAGCAACAGACAAGAATCACATGGATGTAGTGGAGTTTGATATCAATGGACAATGTTTAGTAGCCTGGTAACTCGTACTGAACTTAATTCCACTGCTTTATATAATCGCTAGACTGCCATCATAGAAGTCCTTTTCTTCTGACGTTAAAGTGAGGAGCATTGTACAAAACAAGTCATCAGCGATTGGATCATCTCTAACCAATGAGAGTATCAAAGCCAATGACTACTTCCTAAATGCAACTCTACCCATGTGTGTTCAGGCTCTGGCCCAACCCATCGGTTTCAGGGACCAATCAAAACGGTTTCAATGTGTTCGCATTCGAGGAGTCGTTGGGGAGGAGATCAAATCCAGACTCATCGTGGAGGAGAAACGTTAGCGGGTGTGGCGTTTGCCCCGGAGCGATGTGGATGGGTAGCCAGGCAAAATGTTTAGCGCCTCCATCTTCAGATGATCAATAATCCATAATAATCCATGATAGTAATTAAATGATATCCAAGCAAGTATGTTAAAAATATAGGCTTATCTTCTGAAATCCACAATGAAAAATAACAAACTAATATTCCCCACGTTTTGAACACCAGCAGTACAACATCTTTATTTTAGTATTTTTTATTTCACCTTTATTTAACCAGGTAGGCCAGTTGAGAACAAGTTCTCATTTACAACTGCGACCTGGCCAAGATAAAGCAAAGCAGTGCGACAAAAAAACAACAGAGTTACACATGGGATAAACAAAAGTTCAGTCAATAACACAATACATCTATATACAGTGTGTGCAAATGGAATAAGGAGGTAAGGCAATAAATAGGCCATAGTAGCGAAGTAATTACAAATTAGCAAATTAACACTGGAATGATAGATGTGCAGATGATGATGTGCAAGTAGAAATACTGGTGTGCAAAAGAGCAAAGAAAAGTACATCAAAACAATAAGGGATGAGGTAGGTAGTTGGATGGGCTGTTTACAGATGGGCTGTGTACAGCTGCAGCGATCGGTAATCTGCTCAGATAGCTGATGCTTAAAGTTAGTGAGGGAGATATAAGTCTCCAACTTCAGCAATTTTTGCAATTTGTTCCAGTCATTGGCAGCAGAGAACTGGAAGGAAAGGCGGCCAAAATAGGTATTGGCTTTTGGGATGACCAGTGAGATATACCTGCTGGAGCGCGTGCTACGGGTGGGTGTTGTTATGGTGACCAGTGAGCTGAGAAGGCGGAGCTTTACCTAGCAAAGACGTATAGATGACCTGGAGCCACAGTGGGTCTGGTGACGAATGTATGTAGCGAGGGCCAGCTGACGAGAGCATACAGATCGCAGTGGTGGGTGGTATATGGTGACAAAACGGATGGCACTGTGATAGACTGCATCCAGTTTGCTGAGTAGAGTGTTGGAGGCTATTTTGTAAATGACATCGCCGAAGTCGAGGATCGGTAGGATAGTCAGTTTTACGAGGGTATGTTTGACAGCGTGAGTGAAGGAGGCTTTGTTGCAAAATAGGAAGCCGATTCTAGATATAATATTGGAGTGGAGATGCTTAATATGAGTCTGGAAGGAGAGTTTACAGTCTAGCAAGACACGTAGATATTTATACATATATAACATACATACATATATATAGTGGTGTGTACACACACACACACACACACGTATGTATGTATACAGTGAGGGAAAAAAGTATTTGATCCCCTGCTGATTTTGTATAAGTATTTGAACCCCTCTCAATCAGAAAGATTTCTGGCTCCCAGGTGTCTTTTATACAGATAACGAGCTGAGATTAGGAGCACACTCTTAAAGGGAGTGCTCCTAATCTCCGTTTGTTACCTGTATAAAAGACACCTGTCCACAAAAAGCAATCAATCAATCAGATTCCAAACTTTCCACCATGGCCAATACCAAAGAGCTCTCCAAGGATGTCAGGGACAAGATTGTAGACCTACACAAGGCTGGAATGGGCTACAAGACCATCGCCAAGCAACTTGGTGAGAAGGTGACAACATTTGGTGCGATTATTCGCAAATGGAAGAAACACAAAATAACTGTCAATCTCCCTCGGCCTGGGGCTCCATGCAAGATCTCACCTCGTGGAGTTGCAATGATCATGAGAACGGTGAGGAATCAGCCCAGAACTACATGGGAGGATCTTGTCAATGATCTCAAGGCAGCTGGGACCATAGTCACCAAGAAAACAATTGATAACACACTACGCCGTGAAGGACTGAAATCCTGCAGCGCCCGCAAGGTCCCCCTGCTCAAGAAAGCACATATACATGCCCGTCTGAGGTTTGCCAATGAACATCTGAATGATTCAGAGGACAACTGGGTGAAAGTGTTGTGGTCAGATGAGACCAAAATGGAGCTCTTTGGCATCAACTCAACTCGCCGTGTTTGGAGGAGGAGGAATGCTGCCTATGACCCCAAGAACACCATCCCCACCGTCAAACATGGAGGTGGAAACATTATGCTTTGGGAGTGTTTTTCTGCTAAGGGGACAGGACAACTTCACCGCATCAAAGGGACGATAGACGGGGCCATGTACCATCAAATCTTGGGTGAGAACCTCCTTCCCTCAGCCAGGGCATTGAAAATGGGTCGTGGATGGGTATTCCAGCATGACAATGACCCCAAACACACAGCCAAGGCAACAAAGGAGTGGCTCAAGAAGAAGCACATTAAGGTCCTGGAGTGGCCTAGCCAGTCTCCAGACCTTAATGCCATAGAAAATCTGTGGAGGGAGCTGAAGGTTTGAGTTGCCAAACGTCAGCCTCGAAACCTTAATGACTTGGAGAAGATCTGCAAAGAGGAGTGGGACAAAATCCCTCCTGAGATGTGTGCAAACCTGGTGGCCAACTACAAGAAACATCTGACCTCTGTGATTGTCAACAAGGGTTTGCCACCAAGTACTAAGTCATGTTTTGCAGAGGGGTCAAATACTTATTTCCCTCATTAAAATGCAAATCAATTTATAACTTTTTCCACATGCGTTTTTCTGGATTATTTTTTGGTTATTCTGTCTCTCACTGTTCAAATAAACCTACCATTAAAATTATAGACTGATAATTTCTTTGTCAGTGGGCAAACGTGCAAAATCAGCAGGGGATCAAATACTTTTTTCCCCTCACTGTATATATACACACATACGTATATATATATATATATTTATTATTTAGCCTTTATTGAACTAGGCAAGTCAGTTAAGAATAAATTCTTATTTACAATGACGGCCTACCCCGGCCAAACCCGGACGACGCTGGGCCAATTGTGCGCTGCCCTATGGGACTCCCAATCATGGCCGGAATGTGATACAGCCTGGATGCTCCTTTAAAAATACAAATTGCTTGTAAAACAATCCAGTCCTTTTCTGAAACACACACCCATGCCCACCCTCCAGCCCCAAGCCTCAGGGCCGAAGATAAACCAACTGTAATTAAACAGAACCACTCTTATCTTTCACTATAATCTCTCTTTTCACCGTAGTCTTTATCTCCTGAGGGTCCTGTGTTCAAGTTACCGTCCTCCATCTCTCTCCCTCTACTCTTCTGTGCTGACGGAGACAGCCTTCAAATGAACCACTAATCTGAAGCTGCTGGTGAAAGTTGCAGCATCACGCTCAAGGATGGGTTAAAGGTCTTTCAAAGGAGAGAGGGAAGGATTCACAGGGGACTGACTAGATGAGACTGACTGACAGCACAGTGAGTGGCAGGGTGACTACAGTTTATAAATAAGCCGTGACTGATGTAACATTTCAGACTGAGTGGCATTCAGTGATGGGAAAATATGAGGCTTTATTACGAAACTTGTCCTGACAGCCAAACACAGGTTTAGCTTTGTGGACTATGTAAAAAGAGTATTAAGGTAAAGTGAGAGCACAGGAGGTTGGTGACACCTTAATTGGGGAGGACAGGCTCAAGGTAATGGCTGGAGCGGAATGGTATCAAATACATCAAACACATGAGCTGTGTTCGAATACCCATACTAACATACTTTATTCTACATACTTAATGAGTAAATACAGTACTACATACTACAGTATATACTATTAGTATATTTTAGTATACTGTAAATGAACGGTATCGTTTCAGTTGAGCGTACTAGCGTTTCGCCTGTCTACCGGAAGTTGATGCTGTTGCAATACAACCTCTTGCTAGCTTGTTAGCATTACAAATGACTTGCTAAACCTTTTATGATTTTGAGTGTGTTCGTAAATCTCTCTCGTGGCGCACACTGGACGCTCTGGCCGAGGAGTAGGGTTGATCCCGAGCGTTCTGACCTCACAACGGTAGTCAAGTACCCAAGCTAACTGGCTAACATTGGCTATCTACTTCCAGACACAAATGAGAAAACACCTTACTCTTACCATTTCACTCGCCCTAGCAGAGCTGGTTGGGCTGTTTTCATGTTATCCAGAGCATTGGTGACTGTACTGTAACTGTGCTGCTGGCAACAATTTAATTAAGCTTTTTTTTTTTTGCTGACGTTTACTGACACTGGCCTTTTTCAACGGGTGTTGAGCGTTCGTAAATTCATTAGTTATTCTGCACTCTGGCACACTCAGACGAGTGTGCTCTGAAATCGGAGTAGATAGCCAGAAATAATATTGTCCATTAAGAATGCACAATGACTATACCACTTAGAATGACGTGAATAATCAAGTCAATAAACGTTAGTTAGATAGCAAATAATGAATATACTGACTGGCAAGTTTGATGTATTAGTAGCCAACTAACATTACGTAACTAGCTAACATAACGGCGATACATACTGCTGTAATGCCATGCAGTTCATAAGGATAGCGTAGCTAATGAATTGTCATTGCTCAACATTTTCTTAACATTTGTCATAATTAGTTAAAGCAATGAATTTGTATCCGCCCTTGTCGGACTTCGGCTGCATATTTTCCGCCATTTTCTTCAAATCTGAAAACGATGTAAAGCCACACCCATTTTCTGAAGAATAGCATTATGGGCCCTAAAAGTACGAAAATAGTGTCCACTGCGTGTATACTTTGTATTTTGGAGAATTTAGTACGACACCCGGGAACTTTTGGCATACTAAATATATCCACACTATGACCAATAAGCATACTACATACTCAATTTACATCACAAATAGTATGGTTAGTACCGTTAGTATGAGTATTTGAACACAGCTATGGTTTCCATGTGTTTGATGCCATTCCATTCGCTCCGTTCCAGCCATTATTATGAGCCGTTCTCCCCTCAGCAGCCTCCACTGAGTGAGAGGCATATGGGGGTATATGGGGGGTGAGTTGGGTTCTGGATGGTGGGAGGCAGTTAGTGATGTAGGACAATGAGATGGCCCTCTTTGTGAAAGACTGTGTGCATATACTGTATGTGTCTGACCCCCGGGGCTTCAAACAGATGGTGCTTAAATAATAAATATATGAAGGAGGCTCCTTTAAATTGGATTACATTAGCGTAATCTCTACAGCTATTTTAAACCCTTTTGAGTATGCTATCACAGGAGCTTTAATCCCTTTAAAGTTTTGATTGTGTTCAAATTGATTCTGCATGCACACATGGGCTCTAACTCCCATTACCCCTCTGTCTCTGTTTCCCTCCCTCCCTCCTCTCCTTCTCTCTCAAATACCACTAAATCACATTATTCATTTATCAATGGAAAAGCACCTTAAGGAAAAGCACTTCAGGGAGAAAAAAATATTTCACCAGCAAAGCTGATTTTAGATTCATGTGAGAGCTAAAATCTAAATTGTTCAGGTCCCTGTAAGGAGAGGTTGGATACAGGTAGGTTGTAGGAGAGGAAAAGGTCATGGAATACAGCATTACGGGGACGTCACCAGAACCAGGCTTTAGGGTCAGCCTTGAATCATTTGCCCTGCTGCAATGGTTTAAAATAAATGAAGTTAACTGAATGCGCCACTTAGTTCATGGTTAGCGGTCGCGACAAATAGAGCATTGCAGATCTTCTCTACACATACACACAACTATTCCCTGATGTTTTCCTGAACTTGCCAAGACTTTTCTCATGCATTTCAGTCACATAGCATTGCATAGATTCCATACAGCAAGACATATAAAGGTGTGAAAAACATAGAAAGCTACTTTTTGGGGAGTGGGTATCATATATCAATGTGTTCATAGGAATGGGGAGAATAAGATAAGACTATTAAAACCTTTGCCACCACAAAGTGGACAGATTTTACCGCTGGCCCATGTGGTGAGATGCATGATTGATGTTGAAATAGCCCTCTATGGCTTCAGAGACTCTATTAAGCTATGAAACCACATTGGGCTATTCTACGTAGAGGGCCATCAATCAAAACAGCCCTTTTACCACTAAACAGGACTGAAAGAGGACCACTCTCAAAATCTCCTAACTGCCTGTGGCACTAGGACACAGTCTTCCTCCCTATATCAATATCTGTGCCAGACTCACTATTCCCCACACACACAGAGACATAGGAAGATGGATTGGACTTGAAAAATGCATTGTGGCTAATCCCAATAAGAGAGATGGAAATCAAAGTGAAGGAAAGGAGCTTCTCCTTGATCACCGTGATGACCATTAGCTCATGACCGTTACAAAATCAAATCAAATGTTATTTGTCACATGCGCAGAATACAACCGGTGTAGGTAGACCTTATAGTGAAATGCTTACTTACAAGCCCTTAACCAACAATGCTTTAAGAAGTTAAGAAAAAACAAGTGTTAAGTAAAAAATAGAAAATAAAAGTAACAAATAATTAAACAGCAGCAGTAAAATAACAATAGCGAGGCTATATACAGGGGGTACCGCTACAGAGTCAATGTGCGGGGCACCGGTTAGTCGAGGTAATTGAGGTAATGTATGTACTTGTTGTAAGTGACTATGCATAGATAATAAACAGAGAGTAGCAACAGTGTAGAAGAGGGGTCTGGGTAGCCATTGGATTAGCTGTTCAGGAGTCTTATGGCTTGGGGGTAGAAGCTGTTAAGAAGCCTTTTGGACCTAAACTTGGCGCTCTGGTACAGCCTGCCGTGCAGTAGCAGAGAGAACAGTCTGACTAGGGTGGCCGGAGTCTGACAATTTTTAGGGCCTTCCTCTGTCACTGCCTGGTATAGAGGTCCTGGATGGCAGGAAGCTTGGCCCCAGTGAGGTACTGGGCCGTGCGCACTACCCTCTGTAGTGCCTTGCGGTCGGAGGCCGAGCAGTTCCCATACCAGGCTGTGATGCAACCAGTCAGGATACATAATCATTAACGACCCAATCATGACCATTACAATGGTTAATATTCATATCTCCATTGATCACTGTCATTGACCACAAGCCATGAACATGACACTGATAAAAGAGAGAGTGAGTTGTAGAACATAGTAGATCGTGGATAGGGGTTGAATTAACACAGTAATTAGTAACAGTAGACAGTGATCCTTCATTCTTCACATATCAAGAGAGATCCTGTAAGCTGAAGACAGAGGTCAGTTTTGACTGATGGTATTATACTATGGTGCCTTTTGGAAGGTAACTTGTCTGTTCTACTCTACAGGACTGAGGCTGCCTAACAGTCAAACCTCTGTTTGGGCCTCTGTAACCTTTGCACGATGCTGCTCCTGTTTACTTAGTGCCTCGTCTTTTCATCTTTGTTTACATTAATATTTCTGCTTGGAAACAGACTGCCTGTATGCCTCTCTGTGTGTGCAGCGCTGAATGGACTGTCATACAGTCTTGGAAGCTTTGACATCTAACACAGAACATTTATCACTCTACCAGCTGAGAAAGACCGGAGACAGAAGAGAGGAAAGGGAGGCACACACTCTGATCACAGAGGTGGAAAATAATGGATATGTTGAAGCTTTGATCAGTGTAGATTCCTCACCAGGGATATGGCAGGGATATGAAGCTTTGATCAGTGTAGATTCCTCACCAGGGATAGGAAGCGTTTTGATGTAAACAGATACATTACACTACGACAGCCATGCCGTCTGATAAGTGCTTAACGCCATTGTGACAATGACATTGAAGGCTGAGCTGAATAAATAATTATTTGCAATGGGAAAATGCATTATATGTGTGTGTATGCGTTTGAGGGAGGCAAGTGGCCTAGCAGTTAGAGCATTGAGCCAGCAAGCGAAAGGTTGCCAGTTCGAATCCGCAAGCTGACAAGGTGAAAGAAAATCTGTTGTTCAGCCATTGTGCGAGGCAGTTAACCCCCCACAACAGCTCCACGGGCGCCCAACGTGGCAGCCCCACGCACCTCTGTGTTTCAGAGGACAATGTATGCAATTGACAATATAAATACATTCATTTTAATCCTTTAATGTAAGCAAAAACAGGTGCAGCTGTTTAACACAATAGTTTGTAAGTCAAGACTACAAGTTTGATGTGTGTGGAAGGGAGGTGGAGGGTTGTGTCACCCTCTTCTTCATGTCAGTGGGCCTCATCGGGCCAGCTGTCCATAATCTAACAGCCCACAATGGTGGCAGGGCATGAGTGGAAGACTGTGGACCTAAATGGCCCTGGTCTTCACTGTTACACCACCAGAGCAGCAGGCAGCCCACCATCTTGGGCTCTGAAGGAGATATCATTAATGTGGGGGTAATCGGGAGGGCACGTTGTGGCCCTTTTATCTCCAGGATCGGTCATGTGTTTCCCTGTGTGAGGGCCGCAGTGCTGACAGGTGACAGAGTGACAGAGAGAGTCAGTGCTGGCTGGAGGAGTCTGTCTCTGCCTCGCCACTTCTCTGCCTAAGTGCCTATCACACCATGGAGCCCCGTGGAGCATGGTACAGCTTAATGCAGGCCTGTAATTAAGAAGCTGTGTGATCTGATTTCAGATTTCCGCTGAGCTCTTATCTGAGAGGAATTACAGGGCCCATCATGCAATACTCGGAAGCCTCTCAAGCATATAAAACATGAGATATTTGCATGCATGTCACAATGTTTTACAATATTACAGCGATTTTGAAGATGAAAGAGAAGATGAAAGAGATGTTGCCTTTGAAGGGGGTAGTGTGCTGATGGGGAAGCAGACACCCAACCACTACGTCTTAGAACCTGCCAGGGAACAACCTTTCTCCTCAGTGACGGTAAGCGAAAGCAGGGTGGGCCAGGAAACCAGCAGGAGACGAGAAGGTCAGGAGGTAGGAGCAGAAACAAAAGGCCTGCAACTAGGTAGTTGCCTCCATAGAGGTGTGACTGTGTGTACCTTCAGCCCTTGAACACAATAGAGTGGCCTTTCAGAACCTAAAAAACATGACCTATGGCAGCAGGACAAATATCTACATTGCGTATGAGTGTTTAACCTAAAGAGGGTGTGGACGTCAAATCTAAACACAGGAATCTTGTCCTCAGTTCCACCTACACTCTGGATCCACAAAGCTATTCATATAGATTTGTTTTAATCCCTAATCCTGTCCATATGAATGGCATTGTGGATACTAAGAATTTCATAGTATTCTTACTAATCTTTGCCAGGCCAAGGAATAAACCTTTAACTGATCCTTTAGAAGGATCCTCATTAATTATTCCTTGAATTTCACTGACTGTGTGTATCAGATCTTCTGTTTGGAATGCTAGCCTACATATTCCAGTATTTTGGATTTGCATAAATACAGTAGGCCTATATGGTCAATATGTTAACTGTAAAGGACAACTATTGGCTATGTGGGCACAAGCTACTATCAGAATTCAGGACAGTGTCAGTTTGACAAGAATACCTGTTCCCGGTGTGAGAGAAATTACAAGATTATGTTATAATACTGTTATTCTGTTTTATGCAACAGAATAGAGGGATCTTATAACTCTATTGTGTCTGTGTGAACTGAAAGTGGGCCTCTGGGAGATTTAACACCGACACTCTGCCTTTACGATGTCTTTAGGTGATAAAACCTAAAGAGATCGCATTCTATAGCATGAGTTAATGTTTCTGTTCTATAAGGTACCAGGGAGAGATGACTCCAGGGCCAGACCCTGGTCTCTACACAATGAGAACAGTTTTTACAGCAGATACTGTCTGCTCTGAATTATAAGCATCTTTCATACAAATCTTAATCTGTTGGCAGGGTTAGGGATATTCACCCCCCGCCCCTATGGACATGATTTAGAAAGAAACACACCTGGCTATATAAAGGTCCCACAGTTGACAGTGCATGTCAGAGCAGAAACTATATCATGAAGTCCAAGGAACTGTCCGTAGATGTCAGATATAATTGTGATGAAGCATATATCTGGGAAGGTTATAAAATCATTTCTAGTGTTGAAAGTTTCCAAGAGCACAGTGGTGTCCATCATTGGGAAATTTAAAAAATATGGAACTACCCAGACTCTGCCTAGAGCTGGCCGTCCGACCAAACTGAGCAACTGGGCAAGAAGGACCTTGGTCATGGAGGTGAGCAAGAACCCAATGACCACACTGACAGAACTACAGAGTTCCTTGGCTGTGATGGCAGAAGCTGCCAAAAGGATACGTCTCTACAGCATTTCACCAATCTGGGCTTTATGAGAGAGTGGCCAGACGGAAGACACTCCTGTGAAAAAAGGCACATGACAGCACACCTGGAGTTTGCAAAAAGGCACTTGAAAGTATCTGAGTGCATAAGGCAAAATACTCTGATGAGACAGAAATTGAACTCTATGGCCTGAATGCAAAGCGCTATATCTGGAGAAAACCAAGCACAGCTCATCCCCAGTCTAACACCATCCCTACTGTGAAGCATGGTGGTGGTGGCAGCATCATGCTATGGGGATGCTTTTCAGAGGCAGGGACTGTGAGACTGGTAAGGATAGAGGGAACAATGAATGGATACATGCAAATCCATGATGAGAACCAGCTTCAGAGTGCAAACTACCTTAGACTGGGGCAAAGATTTACGTTCCACCAGGACAATGACCCCAAGCATACAGCCAAAGCAACGCTGGAATGGCTTCAGAACAAGAATGTGAAAGTCCTTGAATGGCCCAGTCAAAGCCCAGACTTGAATCGCATTGAAAATCTGAGAAAAGACTTGAAGATTGCTGTTCACCGCCGCTCCCCGGTCACAGATTTCACCTGTATTCCTACACCTTGCACTTCAAAGTAAATCTCAGTTAAAAGTACACTCAAGAAAACATATTTTATTCATCATAGTGATTAAAGAGTAACATTAAAACAGAAAACCATAAAATAAGTTAATCTGACTATTCAACAATTATTTGATTTACTTACTTTAGCAATTGAAGGGCTTTCAGTATAGTTGTCTAATGTTGGTGGGGCATATTAACCTGTTTTAATGATATTCCTGAATCACTATGGTAAATTAAATATTTTCATGAGTGTACTTTTAACAGAGCTGATACAGTACTTACTTCAAAGTGCATTTACCCTATTGCTCACACCTATAAAGCTGTTTCAGATCCACACAAGTGCCTAGGGTAGAGGGTTTAGGAGGGCCTGACTATACTGGCCCAATAACCACATGCCCTAGCGCAGGGCTGCTCAACTCTCTTCCTGGAGATTTACTGTTCTGTAGGTTTACAGTCCAACTCTAATTTAGTGTATCTGATTCAGCTAGTTAAGGTCTTGTTGAGCAGGTCTTGTTAATTAGTAGAAAAACCACAGGACGGTAGATCTCCACAAAGAAGGTTGGGCAGCCCTAGCGCATGTCTCTCTAACCGTGTTCCTGGACATCTATTCTCTTGTAGATTTTCACTCCAAACCCAGTTGTAACTAACCTGATTCAGTTTATTAACCAGATAATTATTAGAATCAGGTGCGCTAGATTAGGTTTGGAGCGAAAAACTACAGAACCGTAGCTCTCCCAGAACAGGGTTGGCGAGCCCTGGGTTCAAGATCCGCTAGAGTAGTCACGCTACTCTCATGTTCTTAGCAATATACAGTACTAGTCAAAGGTTTGGACACAACCTACTCGTTCAAAAGTTTTTATTTTTACTATTTTCTACATTGTAGAATAATTGTGAATTATTATTTATTAACTTCCATTGAACTAGGCAAGTCAGTTAAGAACAAATTTGTATTTACAAGACATCAAAACTATGAAATAACACACGGAATCATGTAGTAACCAAAAAAAAAAGTGTTAAACAAATACACATATATTTAAAATGTGAGATTCTTCAAAGTAGCCAGCTTTGCACACTCTTGACATTCTCTCAACCAGCTTCATGAGGTAGTCACATGGAATGCATTTCAATTAACAGGTGTGCCCTGCTAAAAGTTAATTTGTGGAATTTCTTTCCTTCTTAATGCGTTTGAGCCAATCAGTTGTGACAAGGTAGGGGTGGTACAGTATACAGAAGATAGCCCTATTTGGTAAAAGACAAAGTCCATATTATGGGAAGAACAGCTCAAAAAAGCAAAGAGAAAAGTCCTTCATTACTTGAAGACATGAGGGTCAGTCAATGTGAACAATTTCAAGAACTTTGGAAGTTTCTTCAAGTGCAGTTGCAAAAACCATCAAGCACTATGATGAAACTGGCTCTCACGAGGACCGCCACAGGAAAGAAAGACCCAGAGTTACCTCTGCTGCAGAGGATAAGTTCATTAGTTACCAGCCTCAGAAATTGCAGACCAAATAAATGCTTCACAGTGTTCAAGTATCAGACACATCTCAGCATTAACTGTTCAGATGAGACTGCTTGAATCAGCATATGTGGGAACTCCTTCAAGACTGTTGGAGAAGCATTTCTCATGAAGTTGGTTGAGAGAATGCCAAGAGTGTACAGAGCTGTCATCAAGGCATAGGGTGGCTATTTTGAAGAATCTCAAATATATTTGGATTTGTTTAACATTCTTTTGGTTAATACATGATTCCATATGTGTTATTTCATAGTTTTGATGTCTTCATTATTTTGGCAAAGGCCAGTCTGATCTGGTACTAGAAACTGGCCATGGAGTGTATATTTCTAAGAATGTGAAAGTAGGGTGACTCCCCTAGCAGGTTTCGAACCCAGGCCATCAGCACCAACAACAAACACCCTAACCACTGTCCCAATGAGAGATACACTACATTACCAAAAGGTTATGGACACCTGCTCGTCGAACATCTCATTCCCAAAATCATGGGCATTAATATGGAGTTGGTCCCCCCTTTGCTGTTATAACAGCCTACACTCTTCTGGGAATTCTTTCCACGAGATGTTGATATATTGCTGCAGGGACTTGCTTCCATTCAGCCACAAGAGCATTAGTGAGGTCAGGCACTGATGTTGTGCGATTAGGCCTGGCTCGCAGTTGGTTTTCCAATTCATCCCAAAGGTGTTCGATGGGGTTGAGGTCAAGGCTCTGTATGGACCTCGCTTTGTGCACAGGGGCATTGTCATGCTGAAACAAGAAAGGGCCTTTCCCCCAAACGGTTGCCACAAAGTTGGAAGCACAGAATCGCCTAGAATGTAATTGTATGCTGTAGCATTAAGATTTCCCTTCACTGGAACTAAGGGAGTTAGCCATAACCATGAAAAACAGCCCCAGACCATTAATCCTCCACCAAACTTTACAGTTCGCTGTAAATTCCAGGAGAACGGAATCCACCAAACCCAGATTCTTCCATTGCACTGCCAGATGGTGAAGCGTGATTCATCACTCCAGAGAAAGCGTTTCCACTGCTCCAGAGTCCATTGGCGGCGAGCTTTACACCACTCCAGCCAACGCGCATGGTGGTCTTAGGCTGCTCGGCCATGGAAACCCATTTCATAAAGCTCCCGACGAACAGTTCTTGTGCTGACGTTGCTTCCAGAGGCAATTTGGAACTCGGTAGTGAGTGTTGCAACCGAGGACAGACAATTATTACCCGCTACTCGCTTCAGCACTCGGCTGTCCCGTTCGGTGAGTTTGTGTGGCCTACCACTCTGCAGCAGAGCCGTTGTTGCCCCGAGATGTTTCTACTTCACAATAACAGTACTTACATTTGACCGGGGCAGCTCTAGCAGGGCAGAAATTTGACAACCTGAATTGTTGGAAAGGTGGCATCCTAAAGTATGACAGTGCCATGTTGAAAGTCACTGAGCTCTTCAGTAAGGCCATTCTACTGCCAATGTTTGTCTATGGAGATTGCATGGCTGTGTGCTTGATTTTATACACCTAATTTACACATTTGAAGGTGTGTCCACATACTTTTGTATATATAGTGTATCTGTAGGGCACGCACTTCTTGGGCCAGTATACTTAGACCCTTTCCAGAAGAAACCCTATCCCCTCCTCCCTAGGCACTTTGATCTGAAACAACTTGATAGGTGTAAGCAATAGGGTGAATGCACTTGAAGTAAATCTCAGCTCTGTTAAATCTCAGCTCTCAAGAAAAACTTGTATTGATCATAGTGATTCAAGAATATCACTAAAATAGATTAATATGCTCCACCAACAGTAGAAAACTATACAGAAAGCCCTTAAATTGTTTAAAGAAGTAAATCAAATCAATGATGATAGAGAAGTCAAATTAACTGACACCTGACAGACATGGTGGCGTAGCAGGAAGATCTGAATGGTATGAACCAAGAGGTTGTGAGTTCAAACCAGGTGAGGACATGCTGAATAATAATTACTGTATAAATGAACATGCAACGTAAATCAGGTGTCTCAAAGTGTGTCAAATACGTCTGTTGAAAACACTGTGTTAAAAGCAGTGTGTGAGTATCCCTAACCTTGCCAACAGGAGAAAAAAAAGAGCTGTGAATAGATGAGTGGTTCGCCTTGATGTGCTTGGCAACAGTAACAAGGCGTGATATGTAATGACATTTTTTGGGGGGGAGAACGTCTCTTTGGGACCATCAGGCGACATCTTGACAACTGATACACAGAAATGTTCTTGCAAATTTCCCATGAAACATTTCTAGAACATTAATATTGTATATTCTGAGAACACGGCAACCATTTGCTGTGTATGTTTGCTGGGACGTTGATGGAATATTCTCCTAACCCTCAGAAAACTGGACACATGAATGTTATTGCAACATCCCATAAAACCACGTTCTAGATAAGTTCTGCTTGACATTAAGGGAATGTTCTAACTTTAACACCCAAATATGCAAAGAAAACACTCAAAAGGTTTTTGCTAACATAGATAGGGGAATATTCTAACTAAGGGAAAACTGGACACTCCAACATTAGGGGAACATTACAAAAACAGTCTCTCTCCCTAGAATAGTTAGCTGGGATGCTGCTGGGAGGCAGTAAAACCCTAGGACCAGGGCTCAGGTGGCCCTGCACCATGGTAAGTGCCAAGCCAGTACTCACACACAGTAGACCCAGAAAACTAAAAACACACATGATGACCAATGCCAAGCCAGCACTCAAATCCAGTAGACACACACACACGTCCCACAGTGGAGCTTAGCCAACCCTGAGAGACATAACACAGTGCTTAGCCTAGTACTTGGAAAACACTGGAAATACTTTGTCAGTCATTGCCCCACCTGAGCCCTGCAGACTCATAACTGCTGCTGCTACTCAGTTCCCGATGAAACCAGTTTCAAAGCACCATTTTGTATTTGTAGTGTTTAATATTGAAATAAATGAACACATGGTGAGGTCCTAACTACAGGTCAATGGAATATGTGATAAGAACGTTAAATCAAAGATGATTTAAGGGGGGGAGAACGTCTCTTTGGGACGATGATTTAAGAGGACCTTTGCTCGGTCTGTCAATCTCTAGGAATGTAGAGGAGGGATAATCAATGGGATTGATGTGGAAGGACATCACCAAGGAATGCCACGCACTGATAATACATCTCATTGGAGAGACCAGCGCTCACCCTTTAGAAGAATCCATAGGGACCACTTTACATGTAAATGGCACTGGGGATTATTCTAAATCAAAGATTGCAGCTAGGTCTAATCCTGTACTTTATGTTTGATATAACAAGTTTGCATACTATTTCACAAAAGGTGCATGATAAAGTCACAGTATGTTGTATAAACATGTGCACAGCCCATGACTGCACATTATCACAGTTAAATCAAGGAGGTAAACAGAGACGAGGTGGATAATAATAATTCCTAATAGCCTTTCAAACTAATTTAGGGGGGATATAAATTGTTGTGGCGAGAGGAGTGTAATCAGTATGGATTATGTCACAGCCTAAATGGATTCAAATGTTTCGTTCACACACCCTGTCACAATAGATGAACAGAGACAGGCTTTTAAAGCCTCTTGGGTCTCACACTGTCTTTAACTGGGGCTAACCAACCTGCAGCAGTAGCACGTGAATGAGAGAGTGCATTGTAAACTTAAGTGCTCTCTCTCTCTCTCTCTGACCTTGTGTCTCTGTGTAATGTTTAAAGACAAGAGAGTGAAAATTGTAAGATTATTAAGGTTTTTGGTCCCAATCCTCTTTGAGGTTCTTTATGGTTTGCCTAACCCCCCGGCTGAAACCCTAAGGGCTCTATTTTCGGCTGGCGTTAAGACAGCTCAATTGTCAAACACAGGCTCGTTTGCAATTTCGACCTGTTAAAGCCGGTGCTCTTCTATTTTCAAACCCTACTGCCAGGATTGGTAATTTATCTGTTTTATATGAGCTTGTGTGTCCTTAAAAACATGCGTCCAAGTGCCAATTTCAGTATGTGCTGGTGGGGATATTTAATACCAACCAAAAGCTGGTTTCAGCAGTAACGTGGTTGGTTATGACATGGATTTGGACAGTGGACGCCTATCTAGCCGTGACGCACAGTGCCCATATGCACATGGAACAAGAGATATGTGCTTTTTGTGGCCGTAAGCCTCGTATGTAGAAACAAATATTTTTTCCCATTTTGTTTAATTTAATTAAAAACCAAGCATAGCCTCCCATCCTCTCAATGAAGGCTGTTTTTTTTGTCATACCCAATGCATTCGCCAAGTAGTCAAGACTCGTGAGACCTCTTTGAAATAAATCTTAAAATATAAAGTTTGACAGAAGCAAAACAATGAGCGGACATGCCCTTTTTATCTATCTAGGCTATTGAACATTATTTTACACAGCTCCTGTTATTATTTTGGATGTGCATAAAAAAAAACTCCATGTAGGCTATATGCCCATCGTGGAACCAGAGATTAGATAATCCGATGGCCCTTACATGTAGGCTATATGCCCATCATGGGACAAGATATTAGATAATCCAGTGACACTCGTATTTAGAAACATTTAAGTTATTTTCCTGTAACAACTGCTTGTTTTCCGTTTCGTTTGATTAAAAAACAAGCCCTTATAGTAGGCTACCCTTACCCTACTATAATGAAAGCTGGTTCAACAGCAATGCATCTGGTGTCTTTCTTCTTCTGGCCATGCATTAGCCAAGGAGCCTATCCATATAATGCTTTTGCCAAAATGCTTTTGCATTATTCACAATTTACATAGGTCTACCTGCAGTGCATACTCCATTCCGTTTGTTTCCATCCTCATTTCCAAAGAGCGCCTCTTGTCTGGTTACCAAAGATGCACTCCTCCAAATATAGTCTATTCAAATGTTTCAGTTCTATAACGCCATATCAACGGTAGTCCTAGGCTATATCTTGCTTATTGATAACGTTTTTCACACATACTAGGCTCCCGTAAATTGTATTTTTTATTTGAGGAGAAGTGCAATGCGTAAAGGCCTATACTCGTTGAAGCAAATTACAACAATGTTAACTGTCAACACTCCAAACATATTGAGGAAACACTTTTTTTTTTTTTACTGTTGCTATCACTCATTACTGTAGGCTAGGCTATTTAATAAACTGTAGTATCAATCCACAATGGCCTAAAATGACAATATTCCATGACCCCAGCCGAATTGGAGTTGATGACAACGCAAAGACCGTCAATAACCTACAGATCTTGAGACAAATGCACACAGTATTAAGCCTTGATTGGCTAAGCCTTTGTCACACCTATAACTGTTTTATTAATCAAAACCCAGCCTTCCTGAACTACCGCCAGCTATCGAGCTCATAATAACTGTGAAAATAGCTAAAATATTTCTGAACCCCTTCCCCGGACCTATAGCGCTACCGCCAGCACTATAGCACTACCGCCAGTGCTTAGATTGACCAGCGTGTTAGGTTTGTTCAAATAGCGCCCTAAGTGTGTACCCGTTGGTGGGTCGACAGAAGACGGGTTCAAGTGTCTTTGTAGTAGAATGGAGACCTCTAGCGTCCTTAGGAGAATGGAGACCTCTAGCGTCCTTAGGAGAATGGAGACCTCTAGCCATCTTAGGAGAATGGAGACCTCTAGCCATCTTAGGAGAATGGAGACCTCTAGCCATCTTAGGAGAATGGAGACCTCTAGCCATCTTAGGAGAATGGAGACCTCTAGCCATCTTAGGAGAATGGAGACCTCTAGCCATCTTAGGAGAATGGAGACCTTTAACCTCTAACCCAAGATTGATCTCTTTGGCCTGAATGCAAAGCGTCATGTCTGGAGGAAACCTGGCACCCTCCCTACGGTGAAGCATGGTGGTGGCAGCATCATGCTGTGGGGATGTTTTTCAGCAGCAGAGACTGAGAGACTAGTCAGGATCGAGGGAAAGATAAACGGAGCAAAGTACAGAGAGATCCTTGATGAAAACCCGCTCCAGAGAGCTCAGGACCTCAGGACTGGGGCAAAGTTTCACCTTCCAACAGGACAACGACCCTAAGCACACAGCCAAGACAACGCAGGAGTGTCTTCGGGACAAGTCTCTGAATGTCCTTGAGTGGCCCAGCCAGAGACCGGACTTGAACTGATCGAACATCTCTGGAGAGACATGATAATAGCTGTGCAGCAATGCTGCTCATCCAACCTGACAGAGCTTGAGAGGATCTGCAGAGAAGAACGGAAGAAACTCCCCAAATTACAGGTGTGCCAATCTTGCAGCATCATACCAAAGACTCGAGGCTGTAATCGCTGCCAAAGGTGCTTCAACAAAGCACTGAGTAAAGGGTCTGAATACTTATGTAAATGTAATATTGTGTGGAAAAAGTCAAGGGGTCTGAATACTTTCCGAATTCACTCTATATGCAGCTGTCAGAGTGAACATGCATGCACCTGCCATAACCAAAAGGTAGGGGAGTTACAGTATAGTTTATTTTAAACACTCATTTACTCTGTCTCGATAAAGCTTGCTGATTCAATTATTTAAATATCCCATTACTGACAGCCTGTGTGACGACAGTCTGACAGTTGGCGACAGAGGGGTTAAGTCTTTAATTCTCCCACAGTTCAACAGGCCAGATAAGTTAGCAACCTGTTGTGTTGGGGGAAGTAACTGTGTGTGTGTGTGTCAAGTGTGTGAATGCATACAATCTGCGATTGTTAGTGTGTATAGTGTGGGAGAAAGTGTGTGTGAGGTGTGTCTGTGAAGAAGTCTCTGCTGTGCACCTAGACACACGTGTCTAAACAGTATGCTGCATTTGCATAGTGTTGGGCGATATCCAGATATTCGTATCCCCATACATTCCTTCTCTCATACGGGAATTAAAAGGTATTACCAGTTCAGTACACAAGGGTGCGCCAAATAGATAAAACCCTATTGGTCTACTTCCAGAATGCCAACAAAATAAGCACAAGTAATAGAGATCCAGCTCATAAATTTATACATATATACAGCACTAGTCAAAAGTTTGGACACACTTACTCATTCAAGGGTTTTTCTTAATTTTGACTATTTTCTACATTGTAGAATAATAGTGAAGACATCAAAAAACTATGAAATAACACATATGGAATCGTGTAGCAACCAAAAAAGTTGTATTTTATATTTGAGATTCTTCATAGTAGCCACCATTTGCCTTGATAGCCCTATTTGGTAAAAGACCAAGTCCATATTATGGCAAGAGCAGCTCAAATAAGCAAAGAGAAACAACAGTTCATCATTATCAGTCAATCCAAAAAAACTGAGGGTTAAATAATGAACATATAATTGTGGAAATGAAACCAGGTATGTAAAACAAGAAAACAAATGGAACATGAAAAGTGGATCGGCGATGGCTAGAAGACCGGTGACGTCGACCGCCGAATGCCGCCCAAACAAGGAGAGGGACCGACATCGGCGGAAGTCGTGACAGACCTGGAGGTGTGTTTTGGTCAAATGAGGGAAGAGTTGGACCGCAGAGTGAAGGAAAAGCAGAAAACAAGTGCTCAGCATATGTGGGAACTCCTTCAAGACTGTTGGAAAAGCATTTTAGGTGAAGCTGGTTGAGAGAATGCCAAGAGTGTGCAAAACTGTCATCAAGCCAAAGGGTGGCTACTTTGAAGAATCTAAAATCTATTTAGAATTGTTTAACATTTCTTTGGTTACTACATGATTCCATACCTGTTATTTAATAGTTTGGATGTTTTCAGTATTATTCTACAATGTAGAAAATAGTAAAAATAAAGAAACCCTTGAATGAATTGGTGTGTCCAAACTTTTGACTGGTACTGTATATAATGAATTAGAGCAGCGATGACTGCAGGTATTTACTTCAAAAGTATCTACAAATACTAAAATGTATTCAAAGAAAAAATGTGTCGGTATTGAAAAACCATTCCATGGCTATTTCCAAATGTATTTAACCTTTATTTAAATAGGCAAGTCAGCTAAGAACAAATTCTAATTTAAAATGACGGACTACCCCGGTATATGGTATATTTACACGGTATACCGCCCAAGCCGACATTTGCATATGCTTGTGTGTAAAGGCTGAGTAGAGATGTTTACTGCTCTTAACCCCATCTCCGAGCCAACCCATCCCCAGCCAGTCTGCCCAATCCTGTGGCACTCATGGAGATGAGGGATGGCTGATGTATCTTAGTCCAGGTCGCTAAGCTGTCTCTCCACACTCTAATCTTATTATCAGCCCAAGCTGGCTTTAAGGGGGAGGCAGGAAGTTTGCGACAGGCTGATCCCAACCGTACAGAGTACACGTCTTAATCTGGCCACTGCGCTGCGCTTTGATTCCCAACACAGTTGCATTAGGCACCGGGACCTGGCTGGCTGTTGGTGGCCTGGGTGGGTGATGGGATACCCTTTTTATAAGCTAAACCACATGGCCAAAAGTTTGTGGACACGTTCTTGTCGAAAATCTAATTCCCAAATCATGGGCATTAATATGGAATTGGTCCCCCCTTCGCTGCTATAACAGCCTCCACTCTTCTGGGAAGGCTTTCCACTAGATGTTGGAACATTGCTGCAGGACTTGATTCCATTCAGCCACCAGAGCATTAGTGAGGTCAGGCATTAGTGAGGTCGGGCACTGATGTTGGGCGATTAGGCCTGGTGTTCCAATTTGTCACAAAGGTGTTCGATGGGGTTGAGGTCATGGCTCTCTGCAGGCTAGTCAAGTTCTTCCACACCCATCTTGACAAATCATTTCTGTATGGACCTTGCTTTGTGCACGGGGGCAGTGTCATGCTGAAACAGGAAAGGACCTTCCCCAAACTGTTACCACAAAGTTGGAAGCACAGAATCGTCTAGAACAGCTTTAAGATTTCCCTTCACTGGAACTAAGGGGACTAGCCCGAACCATGAAAAACAGCCCCAGACCATTATTCCTCCTCCACCAAACTTTACAGTTGGCACTGCATTAGGACAGGTAGCGACCTCCTGGCATCCGCCAAACCCAGATTCGTCAGTCAGACTGCCAGATGGTGAAGCGTGATTAATCACTCCAGAGAACGCGTTTCCACTGCTCTAGAGTCCAATGGCGGCGAGCTTTACACCACTCCAGCTGACACTTGGCATTGCGCATGGTGATCTTAGGCTTGTGTGTGGCTGTTTGACCATGGAAACCCATTTAATGAAGCTCCCGAATAACAGTTATTGTCAGTTATTGTCACAGATCATGTGACTATCTTCAAAGACATAGTGTGAACTATACACACACACACACACACACACACACTTATACAGTGTGTACCTTGTGCCATTGTTAATTTGATTAAACTAGCCTGTCTATCCCTGCCTTGAAGCAAATTCAAGGAAATGGCTGTTTTAATAAGTTCTGAAAACCTAATGGAACAGTTTTTCTCCACGTCTCTAAAACAAACCATGTTGTTTTCCTGTCTCTAAAGAAGGGCGATGTGGCATAACAATCATCTGTTTGTTTGTTTTTTAACTGATGGGCGATGAACGAAATATCTAAAAATACGTATGTTGTTTTCTCTAAATAATCTTTGTTGCACAATTAAAGCTCAATACATTGCATATCAAACAGGCAAAAACGAATCTAATGAATTCAGGGTTTGTGAAATTATACCTAGGGTAAATATAAGCCTTCCACAACCATACGATCCACTATTTTATAATTTTATCAAAATAGTTTAACCTGCTTTTTTGCAATAACCACTCATCTGGCTTTCAAGCCTGTCTATAAAAATGCTGTTTTTGTTACAAATTTACCAGAACTATGCACATTCACTAATAATGATCAGCGTCTTGTAGCAGGCATTATAGAACATTATAGGCATTATGCCCATGTGCTAGTGAATAGCCAGCTAATCTTTATTTTCCAAGTCTAGCCAACTTGGATGTATTTGCTAGCTAACAAGGTAGAGCAGTTGAACTACTATGAACACACCTCCTGTCCGTCTCCAACTGTTTAAACACCACACTAGCCCGTCCACTTTGTTTAGTTGTTTCAAGTGGCCTACCTGGATAAGAATATGCTTATTTCTCAGAATGAGAACAACTTGCCATTGCTTATATAAATGTGTATTTTTATGCTCATTGCACATTTATAAAAACACAGACTAGACAGCTAGCACATAAGAGTCTGTGGCTAAAATGCTGCTTAGCAGTCCATGGTACGGCAATGTCGCATGCAAAAGAAACTGGGTATTGATTTTCCAGAATTGATACTGACGTTTTAGTAGGGTCTGCTCTCCATCAATTTTCAGAGATGAAACACAAAAAGGGTATCGTTAGACAGGTTAACCCTTTACACTTGTACCCGTATACAGGTTGAAAATGGCAGATTTGGGCACTAATAAGCTCCTTTATTGGAACGTAGAGGCTGTACAGTAACATTACTTATACTTGACGTCAGAGCTCTGGCTCTGCACTTCACAGAGCTGTGTGGATTTTGACTGGACAGCCGTTCTGAACTTGAGCACCGCATGCGACATGAAGTTTCCCCATTCCTCTCGGTAATTGGACAACTTTAGCAAATGTTGCTGTAAATTATGATGACTATGTATTTTGACAAATGTACATTGTTTAAAGCACACTTTTACAAGTCTGTCACAAATAACACCTAAGCCCCCTACACTGTAAAACTACATCTATTATTAAATAACCGGTTCCACAGAGTGTTTTTTGTTGTTTACTCAACTTTTCAGTCCAAGTGTTACACCTGAACTAAAAATAATTGTGGCCCAAACCAGTAGCGGTGCGTGGGGTAAAATCACTAAGGAAGCCAAGCTAAGCCAAGCCAGCAAACAAGCCATATTACGACCTGTTGTGATAGTTGTGTTGTTTGCTCTATAACCCAGTCGTTCATACGCCACTGTGATATACAATAAGGCCGTGACCAGAAAAAGATAGCAGTCACAGTGGCGGAATAAACAACTACACATTCATTTTTTTCATCACAAAACCGGAGAGCAACATCTGTCCTGTGAAGTCCACAAAGCAAATATTGCATACAATGTTAATGTTCTTACAGTTTACTAAACAACTATCAATTTAGAATCACAGTTACCACAAGTCAGCACAAAGACAACAGGAGCACAGCTATTCAAGCACCATTTCAACTTAATCATTTAAACATAATCAAATTAATCAAGGCTACTGTATATATGCTTAGTTTAATACACTGAAAACAAACTTAAAGATACCAAAAACTATTTAGTCCAACCAATGGTGCTAAATATCATGTGGCTGTCCATGGTTATGACTTGTGTGTGTCGTGTGTGCACACACAAGTAAAACTTGTACTACTTGTAGACTAGTTGAATGCCAATGCCATCATCCTCTCTTTCATGTTGGCAAAACTGTCTATGGCTCTGTCATACAGTACACTTTTAGTTTTTGTTGTCGTAGGCTACCAAGATAAAATGCTTGCTAGCCTGACTTCCTCGCATGGGCAACATGCGTTAGCTAAGTCAGCTAGCTAGATAGTTAGCGTGAGCCTACATCTAGGATACATATTGAGGTGGGAGGTAAAACACTATCATTCCATTATTACTGGAGATATAATATGGATATTTTCTGAAATTACAATGAAAAACTATGACATAATGCTCTCCTTTAAGTTCTCCTCTATTGCAGTGAAATATTGTCTTAATGTCTTTTGGTGTCCTTATGACCGATTCTGTTGGACCAAACTTCAAATGCAAATAGCGAGTTCAAACTGCTTGTCAGAAAGGAAGAAGTGGTGTTTCATCATTGTTGTTTTGAGTGGCAGTGGGACATGATTGGTGTATGAGTGGGAAGGTGCACACAGCACAGAAGGATAGAAGGAGATGAGACCAAAAAGATAACATGAGAAAAAAAATGAAATAAAAGCTAATACATTTTTTATTTATTCTTGCGAAACATATTTGGCTTAATCAAATTAATTTGTTATATTGCCCAGCCCTACTCTAAAAGCTTCCTTTCATGTCCATGGAGACCAAAGTGCTCATCTTAATTAACTCAATTAATATAACAGTACATCAATTAGCCCTACCTGTAATAACACTTTTTCAGGTTCCCAAAACACACAAAATAGTGGCAGCTTGTTAAAACATTTAATCTTGTTTTTTTTTTTTATAACACTATTTTTTTAACAGTGCAGCAGTAAACAATAGCCTAAAGGAGAATATAGTTTTTGTAACAGTTATAAATCTTTAAACGCCAAACCATTGAACCGTGAAGTGAGAGAGCAAGCCCCTATTCTCTGCAACCACTACATGCAGTAGCCTGTGTTTCTGTTTCATTCATCTCACCTCTCCACTGCCCTGCTACTTTGCATGTCACGCTGGTCTTGGACAGATATTTGCCCAGAGAGGGCTGCAGAACAACATGTTATCAAGCAAGCTGACCCTAATTGACACACAGAGAGAGAATTATTTATGTTTTGCAAAGAATCATAGCAGCGATCCAATCAGCGCTCACTGGAATAGCTTCAGTGGATTGCGGCATGGGAATGGTTAGGATTGCGGGCTGCATCGGATTTGGAAGGTTTGAGATGTAAGTTACTTGAAGATTTTCTGCTGTGGATAGGTATTCCAGGTGTGAAATTAAAACATAAATAAGGAATTTCATTAACCTTTTGAATTCCAATATGGCTTCTCGAAGAGTGAGAAGAAATTGGTTGAAAGTTAGAAAGACAGAAATAGAGTGACAACTTTGTATATGATTTTTAGACACCATTGCTGGTCAAGTATTGCAGAGAGTTCCAGACAGCTCGGTCTGTGGCTTGAGAGACCAATTCAGTCATTTTCAATTGGTATAGACATCTTAGTATAGCAGTGCACATGGCTGCACTTATGAATATTGTAGTGATCTCCACTACAGTATGAGGAATTCTATGAATGCCTAGCAACAATCTTTATCTGCTTTTAGACAATTACTCCATTTAGAATGGTGGATGAAAACTCCAATGAATACTGACATGCTCGGTGTGTGCAATTGTTTGTATGACTGCACCCTTGAAAGAATACATGGGGGCATCAAACACCTACCAGTCACAGAGGTGGACTCATGTTTATGCAGATAATGAGCCTTTAGGCCTGAAGTGCGTTCAGAAGGACAACGTTTTCAAATCAAATACATTTTTATTAGTCACATACACATGGTTAGCAGATGTTATTGCGATTATAGCGAAATGCTTGTGCTTCTAGTTCTGACAGTGCAGCAATATCTAACATGTAATCTAACAATTCCACAAAACACAAATCTATGTAAAGGAATGGAATAAGAATATATACATATAAATATATTGATGAGCAATGACAGTGAGTGGCATAGGTAAGATGCAATAGATGGCATAAAATACAGTATAGACACATATGTGATGAGTAATGCAAGATATATAAACATTGTTAAAGTGGCATTATTAAAGTGACTAGTGATCCATTTATTTAAGTGGCCAATAATAAGTTGTTTTTCAGTCTCTCGGCTTTGATGCACCTGTACTGAACTCGCCTTCTGGATGGTAGCGGGGTGAACAGGCAGTGGCTCGGGTAGTTGTTGTCCTAGATCTTTTTGGCCTTACTGTGACATCGGGTGCTGTAGGTGTCCTGGAGGACAGGTAGTTTGCCCGCGGAGATGCGTTGTGCAGACCGCACCACCCTCTGGAGAGCCTTGCGGTTGTGGGCAGTGCAGTTGCCTTACCAGCTGGTGATACAGCCCGACAGGATGCTCTCAGTTGTGCATCTGTAAAAGATTGTGAGGGTTTTAGGTGACAAGCCACATTTCTTCAGCCTCCTGAGGTTGAGTCACTGTGCGCCTTCTTCACCACACTGTCTGTGTGGGTGGACCATTTCAGTTTGTCTGTGATGTGTACGCAGAGGAACTTAAAACTTTCCACCTTCTCCACTGCTGTCCCGTCGATGTGGATAAGGGGGTGCAAGTTGAGTGAGAGGTTGTTTTGCTGACACCACACTCCGAGTGCCCTCACCTCCTCCCTGTAGGCTTTCTCATCATTGTAGGTAATCAAGCCTACTACTGTTGTGTCGTCTGCAAACTTGATGATTGAGTTGGAGGCGTGCATGGCCATGCAGTCATGGGAGTACAGGAGGGGGCTGAGCACGCAGCCTTGTGGGGCCCCAGTGATGAGGATCAACGAAGTGGAGATGTTGTTACCTACCTTCATCACCTGGGGGCGGCCCATCATGAAGTCCAGGACCCAACTGCACAGGGCGGGGGTTGAGACCCAGGGCCTCAAGCTTAATAATGAGCTTTGGGTTACTATGGTGTCGAATGTTGAGCTAAAGAAAAGAACAGCATTCTTACATAGGTATTCCTCTTGTCCAGATGGGATAGGGCAGTGTGCAGTGCTATGGCGATTGTATCGTCTGTGGACCTATTGGGGCGGTAAGCAAATTGAAGTGGGTCTAGGGTGACAGGTAAGGTGGAGGGGATATGATCCTTGACTAGCTTCTCAAAGCACTTCATGATGACAGAAGTGAGTGGGATAGTCATTTAGTTCAGTTAACTTTGCCTTTTGAGGTACAGGAACAATGGTGGCCATCTTGAAGCATGTGGGGACAGCAGACTTGGATAGGGAGAGATTGAATATGTCCGTAAACACACCATGCAGCTGGTCTGTGCATGCTCTGATGACGCGGCTAGGGATGCCGTCTGGGCCGGCAGCCTTGTTTGTTTATTTCACCTTTATTTAACCAGGTAGGCCAGTTGAGAACAAGTTCTTATTTATAACTGCGACCTGGCCAAGATAAAGCAAAGGGACAAAAACAACCTAAACAAACGTACTAACACAATAACACAAAAGAAAAATCTATGTGAGGGTTAACACGTTTAAATGCCTTACTCACGTCGGCCACGGAAAAGGAGAGCCACGTTGGTGGCACTGTTTTATCCTCAAAGCGGGCAAAGAAGGTGTTTAGTTTGTCTAGAAGCAAGACCTTGGTGTCCGTGACGTGGTTGGTTTTCCTTTTGTAGTCTGTGATTGTCTGTAGACCCTGCCACATACGTCTCGTGTCTGAGCCGTTGAATTGCGACTGCACTTTGTCTCTATTCTGATATGTTTCTTGTTTGATTGCCTTGTGGAGGGAATAACTACATTGTTTGTATTCAGCCATATTCCCAGTCACCTTTCCATGGTTAAAAGCGGTGGTTCGCGCATTCAGTTTTGTGCGAATGCCACCATCTATCCACGGTTAGGGTAGGTTTTAATAGTCACAGTGGGTACAACATCTCCTATGCACTTCCTTATAAACTCACTCACCGAATCAACGTATACGTCAATATTATTCTCTGAGGCTACCCAGAACATGTCCCAGTCCGCGTGATCAAAACAATCTTGAAGCGTGGATTCCGATTGGTCAAACCAGCATTGAATAGTTTTTTGCATGGGTACATCCTGTTTGAGTTTCTGCCTATAGGAAGGGAGGAGCAAAATGTTGTGATCAGATTTGCCGAAAGGAGGGTGGGGGAGGGCCTTGTATGCGTCGCGGAAGTTAGAGTAAGCAGTGGTCAAAAATTTTACCAGCGAGAGTGCTACAGTCAATTCTGCTGATACAATTTAGGTAGCCTTGTTCTCAAATTTGCATTGTTAAAATCCCCAGCTACATTAAATGCAGCCTCAGGATCTATGGTTTCCAGTTTGCAAAGAGTCCAGTGAATTTCCTTGAGGGCCGTCTTGGTATCGGTTTGAGGTGGGATATACACGGCTGTGACAATGACAGAGGAGAATTCTCTTGGGTGATAATACAGTCAGCATTTGATTGTGAGGAATTCTAGGTCAGGTGAACAAAAGGACTTGAGTTCCTGTATGTTGTTACAATTACACCATGAGTCGTTAATCCTGAAACATACACCCACCGCCCTTCTTCCCGGAGAGATGTTTATTCCTGACGGCGCGACGTACAAAGAATCCAGGTGGCTGTATCGACTCCGACGGCATATCTCGAGAGAGCCATGTTTCCGTGAAACAGAATATGTTACAATCCCTGATATCTCTCTGGAAAGCAACCCTTGCCCTAATTTCGTCTACCTTGTTATCTAGAGACTGGACATTAGCGGTGGGTGGTGTGCACCCCTCTGAAGTCTGACCAGAAGACCGCTCCGTCTACCTCTTCTCTGACGGCGTTGTTTTGGGTCAGCCTCTGGAAACAGTTCAAATGTCCTGGGTAGTTCGGACAAAGGACCTGCTTCGGGAAAGTCGTATTCCTGGTCGTAGTGCTGGTAAGTTGACTCCGCTCTAATATTTCTTCCCGGCTGTATGTAATAACACTTAAGATTTTCTAGGCTAGCAATGTAAGAAATAATACATAAAAAAGCTAAATACTGCAAAGGACTAGAAGCGAGGCAGCCCTCTCTGTCGGCGCCATTTTGAGAACATATAATTTTGTAATGTTCAGATGGAGATATGTTATATAGAACAAACATGCCTTTCCGACATGTAGAACACGGAATCATGTCGGCTCTATTCATGGCATTTCTATCTGCAACGTTCGATAACGTTTGGCAACTGAACATGGCACTGGTCTTACAGTATGTGGCCTGAACCTGCCTGTCTGAAAATGCCACTGATTAGGATACAGAGCCTACAGATCTTAGTGTCAGGCCTGACTGGCCAAAGACCTTCCCAACCAGTAAATCAATTCTACACAACCCTTAATCCTCTAGTTTACACATCAGAGTATCTCTCTGTGTATGCATCTGAATCATCCAACCCCAAAATGTGCTTTTGGTGATCCATTTCCTACAAAGGTGATGTCTGCTATTCTGAGTACATGATGGCTGATTCTGTGATGATTATATGGACTAATAGTAGTGCTGCATTAGAAATGGAATCAGTGAGCAGAATACCCACTGAGATAATACCTTTTGAAGTAAAGCCATTCAGAACTGCAGCCTGTTAAACAACATAGAATGATTTGAAACAACTGAACAGAAAAATGGTGTCACTTTCAGATTTGACAAAACACCTTGACTGGGGGACAAATATGTCCCTATATATCAAAATGAATCACATATTTTATGGACATGATGTATGGTAGATGAGAAACCACGTGAATTTCAGTGAATACTATGACTTCATCTTAACACCTGAAATGGAAAAAACTTTAAGGGAGCCTGAGCAAGCCTTCTAAAATGCCATGATTACTTGGTTTATCAAGTCGAAGCAGGTTTCTGAGAAGCAGCACTGTGCGCATCACTTTGGAGAGCCAACCAGGCAACCTCGGGGCTTGAAATAGAAATGAGAAAAGCTAAAAAGTTATACTCCTGAGAACTTAAAATAAAAATAATTCTGTATATTTCCTTCCCGATATGTAACCTAATTTCTCCTGTTATCCTATATATCACTCTGATGAAAATTTACTAGAGGAGGAAATGACAGCGCAGGGCAAATAAATTACTTTGGTTTGATTAGACATTCTCCATTCAGCCAATAAAGTTGTGTTGCACATCCATAAGGGTAATATATTCCGCAAGGCTCTTAGCAATGCCAAAAGTCTTGATTTAGGGAGACTTAAAGCCTGGTAATTCCAATAGCCACTGGTAATTGCCAAAAGAAGTTGCCTGAAAAGTGCACTTTTAAATCTATGTGTCTTATTTCCATGATTACGTACTGCTGGAGTCAAGATAATTGGAGAGCGAGCTGTATCCAATTCCCTGATCTGAGCTCTAACATGTTCATATTCTGTAATTCCTTATTGATTTACATAGAACATTGTTAGGGAGAGTCAGTCCATACTAATAAAGATCCACTGAACACACCGAGGCACGTATGTTTTTCTGTTGCTCATTAGAAAAACAAGATCTCTGTCTTGGAGGTGTGTTTCCTGACCGATTACGCATTTGGTTAATGAAGTTTGTCTCCCATGAGACACTAGACATGGAAGTCTATTTCACTTTCTCAAAATCCCCAGAATGAATATAAGAAAACTCAAGAAATCTGTAATTAATTTAGATTTTTGCCAAGGATGTTTTAGTTGCTAACTAAAGGTGTATGGTGCAGTATTTCTCAAGTAAAAAAAAATGACAATGTGTTGTCTTATGTAAACAAAGTCAGAGCTGCTGTCTCACTGTCTATGCTATTGGATAGAGAGCAATCACCGCAGCTGTTCACCCCATGTTAGTGGGCAAATTGACATTGTCAAATTAAAACCCAACCATCATTTACCCATTGTGATGCACGGATGTTCCAAACTCCATTTTAGACAAGACTGACTTTTGACCAAGATGATCCTATTTACATTTTGTAGTAAATTGACACTAGAATAACTGTTTCTTACTCATATAGATGCCACGTAGGCCATTTTCAAATGGATTCATTGCTTTTCAAAGGCAGTCGGCCTTTAAAGCCAGACTCAGTAAGTCTTATTTACGTCATTTGTGATTATGAAATATCAAACTGAAATATCAAGCCCAGGCAAGAAGTCATATCGTGCTCTAAGAGTTCTCAAGCAGCCACTGGGCCAGCCAGCCTTCATCAGTCAGTATCAGACAGCTGGTATTATTTGCTTGTAGCCTACAACAAGCATGTAGGTTAGTCTACTGTATATAAATGACAATTTACCAGTGGAGTCAGCTATGAACGTTACAGCAGTACAATGGAATTCTAATTTACATAGAAAATACAACAATATAAGCTGCCTACAAGCTGCCTACTGCGGTGCAACAGTAGCACTGTTAACTGCTTGATCTCTTGCAGTGCAAACACTTGCCTGGAAAAGTTGACCCTCATCAACTATAGGGTTGAATAAATTCACCATCAAAAGGTTGCAATAGTAAACTCCACATTCAAGAAGAAAACTATTGGCCATCTAGCAACTCTAGCAAACTCTAGCAAAGTTTACAAGTGCATGAACATTTATTTGGCTGTAGGCTATCACCCACCAGTAGACTATGCACATTTGCAAGCAATGCGTGTGTGGATCTGTTTGCTAGCCAGCTAAATGTGACCGACTGGCTCAATTTGGTCTTATGTAGAAAATTTGAAATTTTGTATTTTACATTGTCGCTGTGACATCATGAACATTACATCGTCATCCGACATCAAACTTGTCGTTGTTGTTTTGAAAAAGTATAAATACAAAAACAACAGGCTGCATGACATCAGCCGCCTGGTGGTCCAAAATAGCATAACTGGTGAATTTTAACACCAATAAACCAATCCGTTTAAAAATGTATCTATAATATGTCAATCTAGCAAACCAGGTAACTAAAATAAACTTTCAAACAATGTTGTGGTACGTTCCTAGCTTGTTAGCTAGCTAGCTAACATTAAGTTAGCTGGCTAGCCAGTTAAAATAATGACCATATCATATAGCTGACAACATCTTAACTTTAGCTAATTTGTATTCATTATTACAGGAAAATAAACTCACAACAAGATCCTTATTTACAAGTTAATTGCAAACTAATTACAGAAAAGCTTACGGTTGTGAGTGTGACAAACTAAAAGCAGGGCATTGTACCGGAGAATTTTCAATCCTGGACAATGTCTCATTGGCCTAACATTATATTTGGGGCGGCAGGTAGCCTAGTGGTTAGAGCGTTGGACTTGTAACCGAAAGGTTGCAAGATGGAATCCCTGAGCTGACAAGGTAAAAATCTGTCGTTCTGCCCCTGAACAAGGCAGTTAACCCATTGTTCCTAGGCCGTCATTGAAAATAAGAATTTGTTCTTAACTGACTTGCCTAGTTAAATAAAGGTAAAATAAAGATGAATTAAAAATATCCTACTTTGGTGTAGGTCATGTTGTTCTTCACATTAGTCTTTGGTAAACAGACACTACTATATTTGTCACAGGACACAGAAGGTGTAAATGGTACAGTGTAATGGTTTCTTGCATAGTGGAGTTGTATTTTTTGTTGTTTAAATGTAACCTTCATTTAACTAGGCAAGTCAGTTAAGAACAAATATTATTTACAATAACGGCCTCCTGGAGAACAGTGGGTGAACTGCCTTGAACAAGGGCAGAACAACAGATTTGTACCTTGTCAGCTCAGGGATTCGATCCAGCAAACTTTCGGTTACTGGCCCAACACTCTAGCCACTAGGCTACCTGCCACCACAGTTCATTCTAGCTAACAGTACATTTTAACTTGCAATGAAAACGGCTTTCAAGTGATCAAAATGACAAATCCATCTTTTGTCTATAAATTTTGATATATATATATATATATATATATATATATATATATATATATACACACACACTGCTCAAAAAAATAAAGGGAACACTAAAATAACACATCATAGATCTGAATGAATGAAATAATCTAATTAAATACTTTTTTCTTTACATAATTGAATGTGCTGACAACAAAATCACACAAAAATTATCAATGGAAATCAAATTTATCAACCCATGGAGGTCTGGATTTGGAGTCACACTCAAAATTAAAGTGGAAAACCACACTACAGCCTGATCCAACTTTGATGTAATGTCCTTAAAACAAGTCAAAATGAGGCTCAGTAGTGTGTGTGGCCTCCACGTGCCTGAATGACCTCCCTACAACGCCTGGGCATGCTCCTGATGAGGTGGCGGATGGTCTCCTGAGGGATCTCCTCCCAGACCTGGATTAAAGCATCCGCCAACTCCTGGACAGTCTGTGGTGCAACGTGGCGTTGGTGGATGGAGCGAGACATGATGTCCCAGATGTGCTCAATTGGATTCAGGTCTGGGGAACGGGCGGGCCAGTCCTTAGCATCAATGCCTTCCTCTTGCAGGAACTGCTGACACACTCCAGCCACATGAGGTCTAGCATTGTCTTGCATTAGGAGGAACCCAGGGCCAACCGCACCAGCATATGGTCTCACAAGGGGTCTGAGGATCTCATCTTGGTACCTAATGGCAGTCAGGCTACCTCTGGCGAGCACATGGAGGGCTGTGCGGCCCCCCAAAGAAATGCCACCCCACACCATGACTGACCCACCGCCAAACCGGTCATGCTGGAGGATGTTGCAGGCAGCAGAACGTTCTCCACGGCGTCTCCAGACTCTGTCACGTCTGTCACGTGCTCAGTGTGAACCTGCTTTCATCTGTGAAGAGCACAGGGCGCCAGTGGCGAATTTGCCAATCTTGGTGTTCTCTGGCAAATGCCAAACGTCCTGCACGGTGTTGGGCTGTAAGCACAACCCCACCTGTGGACGTTGGGCCCTCATACCACCCTCATGGAGTCTGTTTCTGACCGTTTGAGCAGACACATGCACATTTGTGGCCTGCTGGAGGTCATTTTGCAGGGCTCTGGCAGTGCTCCTCCTTGCACAAAGGCGGAGGTAGTGGTCCTGCTGCTGGGTTGTTGCCCTCCTACGGCCTCCTCCACGTCTCCTGATGTACTGGCCTGTCTCCTGGTAGCGCCTCCATGCTCTGGACACTACGCTGACAGACACAGCAAACCTTCTTGCCACAGCTCGCATTGATGTGCCATCCTGGATGAGCTGCACTACCTGAGCCACTTGTGTGGGTTGTAGACTCCGTCTCATGCTACCACTAGAGTGAAAGCACCGCCAGCATTCAAAAGTGACCAAAACATCAGCCAGGAAGCATAGGAACTGAGAGGTGGTCTGTGGTCACCACCTTCAGAACCACTCCTTTATTGGGGGTGTCTTGCTAATTGCCTATAATTTCCACCTGTTGTCTATTCCATTTGCACAACAGCATGTGAAATTTATTGTCAATCAGTGTTGCTTCCTAAGTGGACAGTTTGATTTCACAGAAGTGTGATTGACTTGGAGTTACATTGTGTTGTTTAAGTGTTCCCTTTATTTTTTTGAGCAGTGTATATATATATATTATATATAATTTAAAAAGAATTCTGGTTTAATATATATTTGGGAACAACTGAGCCTGGCTTTAAGGATATTACCTTCCCTGGGTCCATGCATGCTTAAAACCCTAAGGTATTAGGGTTACTAGAGGCACAGTTGGTAGAGACTGGTGCTTGCAACGCCAGGGTTGTGGGTTCGATTCACACAGGGGACCAGTATAAAAAAAAAGTATGAAAATGTATGTACTCACTACTATAGCGTCTGCTAAATCAGGGTTTCTCAAACTTGGTCCTGGGGCCCCCCTGGGTGCTAACCTGATTCTGATATGTTTCCACTAATTGGTCTTTGGCCAGATCAGCTCTTTTGCCAATAATTGAGCAAAATATCAGAATTGGGGTGCCTATGATTTTTATTTTTATGGCTGTAAAATGGCTGTAAAATTCTATGTCAAAACAGGTATGTTATGGAGTGGTTTCTGTTATACAGCACACTCTATCAATGCATCTATAGCCTGTATACATACAGGGTGATAGGAATGCTGGAGTGGAAGTGTTGTTGGATTCTCTCTCAAGAGGGCTCCCAAGTGGTGCAGCGGTCTAAGGCACTGCATCTCAGTGCTAGAGGCGTGGTTCAATTTCAGGCTGTATCACAACCGGCCGTATCACAACCGGCACACAATTAATTGGCCCAGTGTCGTCCGGGTTTGGCTGGTGTAGTTCGTCATTGTAAATAAGAATTTGAACTTAACTGACTTAACTAGTTAATACAAAATTTAATTCACAGGGCTTTATTGGCATGGGAAACATATGTTTACATTGCCAAAGCAAGTGAAATAAAACAATATAATATGAACAGTAAACATTACACGCACAAAGGAATAGAGAAATTTCAAATGTCATATTAAGGCTATATACAGTGCTGTAACAATGTGCAAATAGTTAAAGTACAAAAGGGGGAAAAAATAAACAAATATGGGTTGCATTTACAATGGTGTTTTTTCTACACTGGTTTCCCTTTTCTTGTGGCAACAGGTCACAAATCTTGCTGCTGTGATGGCACACTGTGGTATTTCACCCAATAGATATGATAGTTTATCAAAATTGGATTTGTTTTCTAATTCTTTGTGGGTCTGTGTAATCTGAGGGAAATATGTGTCTCTAATATGGTCATACATTTGGCAGGAGGTAAGGAAGTGCAGCTCAGTTTCCACCTCATTTTGTGGGAAGTGTGCACATTTTTATTTTATTTAACCTTTATTTATCAAATTCTTTTTACAATGACGGCCTACGAAAAGGCAAAAGGCCTCCCTAAAAAATATAGGACAAAACACACATCATGCAAGAGACGGCACAACACTACAGTCGTGGCCAAATGTTTTGAGAATGACACAAATATTAATTTTCACAGTCTGCTGCCTCAGTTTGTATGATGGGAATTTGCATATACTCCAAAATGTCATGAAGAGTGATCAGATGAATTGCAATTACACTGTACCACCTTAACCTTACAAAACCAGCCCTGGTTGATCTAGAACCAGACGCCACCTTCTAAGACCAGGTCTCACACACCTCCTAATCTACCCCATCCACCTGGCCCCAAGGCTTGCAGAGAGGATAACGCATGCCACTCTCTCACTCCTCAATGAATACTAATCTCTCATCTCCCCATAGCCAAAACCATCAATCTCCCTCCTCGGTTCAAGCACAGCCATCTTCTGCCCTTTCCCCTGACAAAACCATCTAGCTTTACTCTGCAAACCTATCATTCACCATTACAGAGCTAACCAATCTCTACCAGCTCTATACCACAGACCCATCCTCTGCTATTACACCCACGGATCCCATCGCTCTACAATTACACACAGACAACTAATCTTCCACCAACTCACTACAAAACTCTTCTCTTCGACCCGGCAGCCAGTCTCCTACCTGCACAACAGCCGACAAAATAAAGGCAGGTTTTCACGCCTTTGTAACCTGCCTTGGAAATAAATGGCAAGACATTAAAATGCAAATGAAAGATGCTTTTCCAGAGGTTTCAGTTTTAACAAAGGGCTGTTTGTGTTGGTGCATGAGAGACAGAGGGGAATAGCAGTTGTACATCCTCTATCTTAATGACATATTCAAGAAGCTGAGACTAGAACACCCCAGCCTCCCACTAGACTCAACACGATTGTAATGAATTGCAAAAAAAATGTAACAATATAAATCTCAACTGAATGTGGTTTTGTTCTGATCTTTGGTGTGTGGCATGCTACACATCTTACCTCCAACATTTCAATATGATACTATTAACCCCTGGACTTCAAGTTCTCAAACTGATATGCAATGTATGAAAAGTGAAATTGAGTCAAACCAAATTACATTAAATTAACACCTAAAAGGTGAATAAATGAACTGAAACACTATTGATGCCAAAGCAAGGAGCACGTTGTCTCAGTCAGTAATTGGCAGAGTGGGATGATAGTGTCATGGCCTTACTGGCCTGTGTTCCGACTTTTCTCCCTGGCAACCTGAGCCTTCCGTTCCCCCTTCCCCCACCTGCCTGCCTGATGCCTGCCATCCCCTTCCCTGCCTTCCATTCTCCTGCCTTCCTACCCCACTTCCCTCCCATAACTGCCATCCCCCTCCCCTGCCTGACACCTGCCCTCTCCCACCTGCCCTCCCCTGCCTGATGCCTGCCCTTCCCCACCTTCCCTCCCATGCCTGCCCTCCCCCACCTTCCCTCCCTCCCCACCTTTCCTCCCCCACCTTCCCTCCCTCCCCACCTTTCCTCCCCACCCCTTCGTCCCCTCCCCTGCCTGATGCCTGCCCTCCACTGCATCATTAGTCACATGAGGACAGGATCTAGATGGAGATGTGGTGGTGAAGGGCTCCTGTCAGGTTGCAGCTGTGGCAGCACCCACGCCGCCACCTTTACGGCAGTCAATCAGTGTGCCTCAGCTCGCTTCACTGCACTCAATTGTCAGACTCAGCTTCATTATCAGAACCTCTCTGTTTCCTTCCCCACAGAGTTACACTGTACCATAGTAGACTCGACAGACAACATAAATCACAGTACTGTATGTTTGACTGAGTATTATTCATGCCACAAAGACAGGCCTATTTTCAACCTATTAAAAACACAACCATTGTAGGCTACTTTTGTCTTTCTGCTAATTCAGACAGACACATCAACGGATTGGCAGTGTATAAAAGAAGGCTACTGTATGCTATTTTGAAGGGAGCTCAAACAACTAACAGAATGGAAAGATGAACACGGAGGAGTCTACATTACAATAAATATTCTCCAACTTAGTGTAACATGTTCGCCCATTCAATGTCAGCAGTAGTAGGAGTTAATGAGGTGAAATATTGACTGTGTAGGTGCTACACGTCCTGGCTGCGTTGTGGGGGGTATATATATATATATATATAAAAGCCCCAGCTAGCTGGGCATTAGCCTTGCTAATGATCTCTGCTGAGAGAGGAGCTAATTCCGAGGCACTGGCTCCCTCCGTTCCATCCGCCTCCACTGTTACAATGGAATAAATGCAAGTTTGCTAACTTCACATATAGACACTGCTGAACATAAGTAAAACCTCTGGGGGGAAACAGTACTACTGTCAAATCATCTTTGATACCAAAGATTTTTGCCCACCATAAAGCACTACGATTACCTAGTGATTAATTTCTCACATGTACCCAACATAAATGCACATATTTCAGTACAGGACAGTATATCTCCTGTTATGGTTTGACCTAGGGTGTAGGGTGTCTGCCTACTCTACCTAGAGTGGGTGAAAACGCACTTTGATTGTGACATTTTGCTTCCTTATGTTATAAAATGCATTTTACCAAGACAAATATGATTCTTCATGTTCTGAATCATTCAGTGGGGTATTTCTTTAACATACCATTAACATTATATCCAAAAAGTTTGATTTCGTAACCTAACCTGCTTCTCGCAGCGACTTTTAGGGATTTTACATGTTGTGGTGGTTGTCTTCAAAGTTCTTTCCACGGGTCCCAAAAAGCTAAATAAGCATGATACAAGTTGAATTAAATGTAAAAAGGCTTTCAAAATAAACAGCTTGCAGTACGCTCAGTGCTCCGTTGACGTTTCACAGAGATCAGCTTGTTTTTCTGAGAAATCTTTGAAAAATAACAGGAATTTTCCATTAATATGAAAAGCATATAATATAATACATGTCATGTCTCAAAATCAATATCTATCTTACCTCTATTTTTTTTATGTCCTCTGGATTCAAGAAGAAAGATGACGAGTTCAACCGGGAGCTGACAATGGTATTTTCCTGTTTTTTTACCACTTTCTTTTCTCTGGCCTCCATTGAGATTTAGTCACCCTAATCTTGGCTTTTACAAGGGTAAAAACTCCAATAACTTTTGAACGGATTATGATAAAGACATTAAGTTTGAACCGTTGGTTTTCTTAGAGGAGTAACATTTTTAACCCCATTGGTCAAAATATGTGTTTTTGATTGTACACCCTCTAGAAAGTGGCAGAATAATTTACTCCTGCACAAAAATAATATTTAGTGACTAAGGGAGAAAAAAAATCATGCTTGTCGAATCAGGTGTCTCAATAAAAAGAAAATGTCACATAGCAATGTTATTATCATATCACTTCTGTCAGGCCTAATTGGCCAGTTAAGTTAAAGTGTGACATTTGTACTAGTCAGCCCGGTCTGTGTGTTGACAAAAGAGCCTTCCTCAATCCAATAGACCCCTAGCCTCATTTTACTGCTCTTCCTCCCCAGAGAGAGCAGAGAGTTACATGGCATCAGCAACGTGTCACTCAGCATGTGAAACAGAGACAAACCCTGGCAAAGCAGCTCATAAATCACATTAACACCTGCTGCTCCACAAGGTACACATACATTGACAGGAGACACTAATGGCTAACACATAGTACAACATAATACAAACAAACATGTATCTTTATTTCTCCCTCTAAATAGCTTGGGTATGAAATACCCTTCCACTGAGATCAGTCTGTCCTAATCCCTACACATCTTTACAACAATCAAAGTTTCCAATTAATCTGAGCATAGCAATGGTGATTAAAACAAGCAAAAAGCTAATGAAAACATAAATTATATTTTGTAAATGGAAGCTCTCCATTGACAATAGGTTTACTTGATGTTAGGCAGCAACAACTTCAGCTGGGTGAGCATTTAATAGGTCCCATCACATGCTCCCATTAAGCACACACACAATTTTGTTGTAGCCCTGACCTAGCTCACCTGATTCACCTAGTCAAGGGCTTGATGATTACAAGTTGAATCAGGTGTGTTAACTGTGGAATAGTTAAAATACATGGAACGGCTGGGGTCCCCGAGGAGAGGTTTGAAAATCCCTGGCCTAGAGCCCTCAAATTCAAATCTGGACCTCTAAGCCAGTTCCACTGCTTATTTTCTCCATTCTTCCCCTCTAACTCCATGTTTGCCATTTTAATACCAGTCCCTCAGCCAGTCAGTCGTCATCACTCGCGCTTTAATCTCATCAGCCAAGACCGCCACCCGGGCCGGCCAGTGAATCTGTACCCTGTCCTTGCCTTGTTAAAACGCCAAGGCAAATCAGCGGATTACAACCTCCTTTGACTTCAGCAGCGTGGTCTGGGCAGTTTAGTGAAAACCACAACGCTCATCTCACCATTGCTGGGAGTCAATCACATATCTAGTATAGGGGTTTCCTCAACACAACATGGGTTACAATAGGCCAGGGTTCCCCAACTGGCGGCCTGCAGGTGATTTTATTTGGCCCCCCAAATCATTTACATTTTATTTTGGGGGATTAAAAATACTAAAACCACCTGCACATCAGCTCCATGTGATTTGAATTTTGTAAATCTGTTTCAAAGTATTCCCACGCATAATATAGCGATGTGATAGTATACAAATATAAGCAAGGTTTGAAATGATGGTTTTAGTCAAATATTATGTCTATTTGGGCTTCTTGCGATCTATTTGCGCTGTACAAATTATTTGCAATTATGTACCGGTCCCCTGACCATCGGCGCAAGAAAAAGAAATTGACCGCGGCTGAATCTAGTTGATGATCCCTGCAACAGGCTTTGTCTGTGAGTAAACCTGATTCAAAACTCTACCATCAGAATCACAGTGCTATTTGATAGTTTCAACTGTCCTGACAGGTAAAAAAATGTATGTAGCCAGTAAGATAGGTAGGCTATAAGCACACACCTTTCTCCTCTCAACTTGAGGAAAACCAACACCTGGTTCAATGGTGCTTTGAAACAAGACAAATAATAGCCACCTAAAAAACATGTAGGATATATTTTATTATTCCGTGTACTAGATAACTTTTAATTTCAGGGGCCAAATCTCAGGAGGTCATTTCAGAAAAAAAAATACCAAACTACATTACATTACAACACTACGACACTATTGTAACAAACCATGCAAATGCTTTTGTACTGACAGTGGGTCCCACATTTCTAATCAATCTAATATATCTATTGATATCTAATAATGTAGATTTGGAGCCAAGATATGCTTTTCATCAGGCTAGAACCCTAGACTAGAGCGCGAGGTCTTCACACACGATTTAGGTATTCATAGGTCTAAGCATGTTTATAAAACAGGTGGTAGCCTACCGCACATCCCTCTCAGTTCCAAATCTTAACAATTGATTACATGTTTTTGACAACGCCTGAGGAATTTTCCAATGCCACACATCTTCTGAAAGCTACACAGAAGGACTAAAATGTAGTTTAATGTGAAAAATAACTTCTACCACAAGCCTTTGATGACCATAACCGTCTGTGTAAATAAATGACGCACAGAGCTGGAACGACAATAACCTTTGAAATAGTGGAAAATGTGTCAAACTTGTTTACATAATACAAAAAAACAAAATAGTAAATAGAATGACTAGTTGTGGAACAAAATGAGCTTACCTTGAAAAACCCATAACAATGACAGGAGCGCTCGGACTCTCCCAGATATCGCCATCGCCAAACATGAACCGCACGTGCCTGGTGCGAGCCACAGGACGAACAGCGAATTTGGGAGTAGGAGTCAGTTGTCTTTGTGAAGTTCGTCTCCTGTTCGATGGGCTGTCCTCCGCTCGGCTTCTGGCCAAAGTGAACGCAGGAAGCAGAACTTCGACAGTATGGAAAGGTAATGGTTTATGAATTATTTCAGTTTTCCCGTCCTGCAAGAAAACATTGCAGAGCACTGGCACTGGTTCACTTCCACCATACACGGTCAAAGACGTAACCATTTGTCGATAAGTCAACGCTCTGTTTCCCTTGAGGTTACCCCAGTCACTCCACAAATCCTTACATTTGTGCTGGCGCCCCCTCTCCAGAGCTGAAATGTAGACAGCTTTCTCCTCTCCTCGTCCTCGAAGTGAACCGTTACATCCGGCCGCCTGCACCTGTGCGCACATGACAAGCCCCGCCCCTATCATTATGGACATGGCTTAACTTTGCACAGGTGGTTTTTATTCTGCCTACACTGTAACATCTCTAAACAAGATTAATAATTTATAGTACTAATTACTATGAAATAAGGCTTGTAATGTAGCCCAACCCGTCTCAGCCTTCAGTATTTATGCTGCAATAGTCTGTGTCTGATGACCTGACCTCTGAATAATCCGCTATGAAAAGCCAACTGACATTTACTCCTGAGCAGTGGAGGCTCCTCAGAGGAGGAAGGGGAGGACCATCCTCCTCAGTGAAATTTCATAAAAATAGTGAAATGTTAAAAAAGTTATACTTTTTAGATAAAACTATATTAAATATATTCATATGTCACCAAATAATTGATTACATTTTTTTTTTTTTGCAATGAAGGTCTGCAGTAACTTCAACAGCATTGTCTGGGGTAGTGCCATGGTGGAGCCGGAGGACAGCTAGCTTCCATCCTCATCTGGCTACATTGACTTCAATACGAAACCTAAGAGGCTCGTAGGCCTCACCCCCTTCCATAGACATACATGGTAATTATGACCACTTCCGGAGGACGTCCTCCAACCAATCAAAGCTTTTGCAGAATGAACTGACATGTTGTCCATCCAATTATAGAATTAGGATCAGAGAATGAACCAATTGAGTTGTACTGGGATTGTGCCACAGAGCGTTATGGGCGTTTTATGTGTTGAGAAGCTTGGTGACATTCTTGGATCGAGATTAAGAATGAAAAGTGATAGTTTAGCATTTTGGGGATATTATTCAATTAAAATATATATATTTTAAATGACAGGAGACTGAGAAGGTATATTATACATTGTTTTCTAGGTTGTAGAACTTTATTTGTCCAGTTAGTGCAATTTATTTAAATGTGCCTTGCTAACTTCAGTAGCTAGTTACTTTACCAGCGCGAGTGTGCAGTTTTCTGCGCCAGAATGGTAGAACAGCCAACGCTGCCGAAAATGTGGCCTTTTTGTTGAAGAACCTCTTTCATTCTCTGGGGTACATGGAAAAAGTGAGAATTAAAAGCGAGGGTCGACCTCTGCCTGAGATCATTTTCATGAAGAAGGATGAAAATGTAAGGGCGTTCAATACCACCTGGTATCAAAAGTATAGCTGGTTAACAGGGAGCCTTTCATCAAGCCGCCTGTATACTGGCCTTGCCTGCGTTTTAGGGCATGTAAGAATTTGCTTCTAGAGGACACAATGAGATGGAAAGTTCCGCCGACAAGGGCACCTTACAAGGAGCTTGCAGATGTAATTGCACGTTATGATGCTTTACTTGCTGAACATATCGAACTTTTGACTGTCTTTTCTGGGACATCGAAAACAATTACGAATGATTTGACACATTTCATCGCGCATCATCCATTAAAAGATTAACGCTTCTAACACACCGACAGTGGCCATGCATTGTGGTTACACCAAATGTACATTCATTTCCAAGGAAACGCTGCGTTTGCCTTGCAGAATTGTGTTGCAGAGGCAGTTGCAGTGCGTTCGGTGTAGTGCTTTTACGTAGGATTTATCGAACGTGTGCGTCAAACTATGCGTGGACGACTTGACAGAAATGGTAGAAGAAGGTGAATGTTGAACTTTTGGTTGCGTACATATCCAGATGATGCTGCGTACTATTTTGCGCAATTACGCTGTCGGTGTGTTCGAAAGAGTTTGACGCTGCGTGCGCTGAAGTAGGCTTTCCACTTTCCTCCGGTATTTATTTATCAAAGATTTTAACACATAATCACTCCGGACAGACACAAGCAAAAACTCATGATATAAATGTAGCAGCAGCCTAAACTACACCTACATATTAGAAATCTGACAAGCTGTATGGGATGAAAGCGAGACTATTTTTCAGTCTGATCAACTGTAGGGTACTGATAAGAGCAGCTGCATACAGCCTATGAGCCCTGTCCATCTGGTCAGGGTAAACTAATTGGTGACGTTATGTATTTATAGTCCATTTGTGTGTCAGGAGAAAATGTGAATGTGATCAAATGTAGTTTATATTCAAAATTGGGCTGGCTAGGCTGGCTATACGTTTTTAATCCATAATGATTACCTGGAATCAACATAATAGTGATGATGGATGTGAGTAAATGTTTTGTAAGTCTTACAGTTGCATAGGCCTGCATGATGCAAACATGCATAAAGCAAGCTCAGCCCTGTGAGTTCTATTGTCTATCAGTTGTTGTCTATGTGTCTGGGTAGAGGAAGCCCCCCTCCTAATCTAGTCTAAATATAATTTAAATGAACAAATATAAGGTAGCTGCAGTTTGACAGGGTTTTTCATCCACCCCAGGGCCAGGAGTTTTTTTCAGGAGTAAAAAATAAATCATGTGACCTGATTAGGAAAAACTGGTCTCATCATAGCCCATATTAAACCTTTTTACAACTGATTAATCACTGTCATACCTTATACGGTGCAGAGTTTTCCTAGTTAGGTTAAAATATTAGGAAAATCTCCAGGCCCCAGGGGGTAAGAATTGCCCCACCGCTCTGGGACCTATGGTGGCATCAGTCTGCTTGCAGTTGTCAGTTATTGTCAGGTAACTAGGTTTTATTCAGGAATATTTCTTGGGATACTTTGATGTGTCAAGTGGGCGAGATGCGCAGTCTGTGTTTGACTTCATGAATTTTGAGATGTCTGAGTTTAAGTTAATAGAGAAACTCGTTGTCCAAACCTACGATTGCGCAGCTGTAATTTAATGTATCTGCTATTTGTATTTACAGCTAAGTCCCCTCCCATTCCCATAATTTTGTACTATAAATGTCTTTATTAAATGCTTAGGTTAAAATAATTAGTCTTTGACGATTTTTGAAACACACTCATCTCCGTGTGTTACGCGCATATACCATGGGTCTCCCATCCTCCTCAATTTTTCAAGTCTCCAGCCTCCACTGCTCCTGAGGTACTGACCTGTTGCACCCGCTACAACCACTGTGATTATTATTTGACCCTGCTGGTCATTTTTAACACCTTGAAGAACAATCTGACCTTAATGGCTATGTACTCCTATAATCTCCACCGGCACAGCCAGAAGAGGACTGGCCACCCCTCAGAGCCTGGTTCCTCTCTAGGTTTCTTTCTAGACTCCAGCCTTTCTAGGGAGTTTTTTTTAGCCACCGTGCTTCTGCATCTGTATTGCTTGCTGTTTGGGGTTTTAGGCTGGGTTTCTGTATAAGCACTTTGTGACATCTGCTGAGGTAAAAAGGGCTTCATAAATACTTTGACTTGATGAACGGTAAAGAAAGTTGTTAAAGGACCAGTGCATTCAAAAAAAGTGATTTCCTGTGTTTTATATATATTTCTACACTGAGTTTGGAAAAATACAGTGAAATTGTGAAATTGATGATAATGCCCTTTTAGTGTAAGAACTGTTTGAAAAGACTGGCTGAAATTTCAGCCAGGATCACCAGACATCACCAAGTATTAAATTAGTTAATAAACCAAAAAGAAAGATGGTTCCATAGCTCTCTGCCAATAACAGCTAGTTTTCAGTTGTCCCCTCCCAACTCAGACCACTCCCAGACAGTCCTAGCAAAATTCTTGCTTGATAAATTGCTCTTTGCTAAGAAGCTATTTTGGTTTCTTTTTGTCCATTTTAATTGAAAACAATCCCATTAAGGTACTTAATTGTTACCCAGAAATTAGTTGATATTGAAATAAAAACATCTGCATTGGACCTTTAAGGTCAAGTGCTAAGGGGATACAAGCTAAGAAGATAAGCATGGCAGTGGCATGTATAGGCCTACTGAATGGACAGGGTGTATGAAATAATGCTGTGAATGAGCATGGAGAAGATTATTCCTGATTTGTCCTGAAATGTATAATCAGGTCAATGACATAGATAAAACATTTCAGGGATATAGTTCATACTGAAATTCATTTAATGCCAAATCAATTGAAGTGCATTTAAAAGTCTAATTTAAAAGTTTATATATAGGACACACTTCTTTCACATGTAAAAATCCCCAGGAAACATTAACAGATAGTTGTGTGAGAGGACAGACAGGAGCATGAGCTAGGCTTTTAAGTTGTAGTGTAAGTCTGAGGTCCTGCCTCAGCTCATAAATGGGTTGTCAGGTGAAATATTAATGTCTGCGGGGCCCATGTGTTGTTTTAGTTGTTGGATGTAATGGATTTATTACATGATATCAAATCCAGCATCTTTTAGACTGATCTGTCCTCACCTCGACCTGCAGTGAAGTACACAACGACCATGACCACCACCACTGCTAACCTCAACCACTACCTCATCACATCAGACCTGTGTTCCAGAACTTAGAGTTAATAATTGACTGGCAGACTCTTGAATTTTTCATTGCCTCATATTTTCGGTCCTGCTTTTCCTGCTTTTTAACATTGTCAGCCAATTTGACTGCATTTTTTTGAGGTCATAGCTCACAAAGAAGATTTTAACTGGCTATAAAATTGAGCTTCAATTAATAACATGAGTTGTTATGTTACACCAGACAGAGTCACTCGCTAGTCTGAATGGAGTTGAAATGTAACTGTCTGAGCATAATTCTCCAGTAGACAGATATAGGTAAATGAGATAGAGCTTGACTTGACCTCAACATGACCTGTCTATGTAACTGATGCTCATGTTTTACTCTCACCAGATAGGAACAAACCCCAAGAATATCTGAAAGCCTACTGAAAAGATATAGCTAGTATTTGAAGTCCACCCTCAGCTTATTCACACTAACATACCAAGGAAACTTGATGCTGATGACTAGTGTAAATTATTGATAATTTATGGTGGGTATATGGAGAGAGGCACTAATCTTAAACTGCACAGTGGGAACATTCCAAGCCTGCACTGTTTTCCACTCCACATATATTCCCAAAACAGATTTTTTAAATTATGGGGCAAGCTTTATAGAGTAGGCATAGCCTCTATATCATTGTTACTTTGTTTAAGGAACCACAAAATGTACACTATGTCCCACGTGAGATCAACTGTGATTTATGGCATTGGATTGCCTTAAAATGTATTTTGTGTAAATATAATTAAAAGTCCAATGCAGCCGTTTTTATCTCCATATCAGATCACTACTGGGTAACAATTAAGTACCTAACTGTGAATGTTGTCAATTAAATTGGTCAAAAATAAACAAAAATAACTTCTTAGCAAAGGGCAATTTCTCAAGCAAGTTTTTAGCAAGGGCTGTCTGGGAGTGGTCTGGGTGGGGAGGGGGAAACTAAAAACTAGCTGTCATTGGCACAGAGGTTTGGAACTCTCTAACTCATTTACCTCAAGGTGATGTCACTGTCCATAGAAGGCTAAAACTCCGTCCCACCAAAACAGGCAGAACTTTCAGGCACTCTTTTCAAACAGCTATAATACCAAAAGGGCATTATCATCATGTTTACAATATATTCCAACCTCATAGAGTGTAAATATATAAAACACAGGAAAATCATGTTTTTGACTGCACTGGGCCTTTAAATAAGTACTTCCTTGTTGTCTATCCATTCTGTACAATAGCTTATTTCAATGGCATGCACTCCCGAATTATTTGGTATCTTTTCAATTTGAGCTGCAGTTGACTTCCTAAAGAAGTTCTTTGTTAAACACGTTCAAGTGCGAAGAACCCCTTATCTCAATGCCAGGTGGAATATGGGCCTCTCTGTCCTTGACTGTCGGGTCCATGCTTTGATAGTGTGTCTGGTCTGACACAATTAATGACTCAATTAAACTCTTTGTGCTTTGTTCCTCAGTTCACTTTCTCCTTTTCTGAACTAGTGGAACTCAAATGCTGCAGAGAATCTATCACATAGTTTGTTATTAATGTATGATTGATTAGTGTCATCTAGTGGTCAAGAGGTGCAGAGCATCTGTTTTTACAACCAGATGATATCCTGCAGTATTTTAATTTAAATTAGAAATTGAGAGGTGACTTCACTCTAGAAACATAATCCACAAGGAAGATATCCCCCGATCCTCTCAATCCTTGTGTGAACCCTCAGTCTCAACATCTTTCTCTGAAAAGCAACTCCTAAATGAAAGATGAATTTTATTCACACAGACAGATGCCAAAGAGGTAAATTGCACACATACCAGTCTCTCTCATGAAAGACTATCATGTCCAGCACACGTGAGATTTGGTTCTGGATTCCGTGATTACATAAAAATAATCTGTTGATTTTAAACATACTAGAATATTAGCATATTTTATTGCATCTTATCCATATCCCTCATCATCTGTGGCACTTATTAGGCTGGTGCATTTAACCACCTTCATAATGTATTAGTGTACAGCATTATAGTCACAGTACTTTTATACCGTAATATACAGCCCTGCAGTCACAGTAGTGTCACAATACATGAATCCACAGGAGGTTGGTTGCACCTTAATTGGGGAGGACGGGCTGAAGGTAATGGCTGCAGCGGAATAGGTGGAATGGTATCAAATACATAAACACATGGTTTCTATGTATTTGATGCCATTCCATTTTCTCCGTTCCGGTCATTATTATGAGCCGTCCTCCCATCAGCAGCCTCCTGTGCTTGAATCACTAAAGAGGAAGGATCTCGAGGCCATGACCGGAGGGGACTATGTGAATGACTTGACTATGAATGAGACACCAGGATTATTAGGAGAGGGCATGGGCTGGTTCCATGTCTCCAATACATATCAATGCACAGGCTTCTAAATATGTGTATCTTTGTTCTCCCTTTCTACCATCCTGCCCTCATTCCAACAGGTCGGACAGAGGGGAAAAACTAAACTAACACCTCTGACTGTCTCTCTGTCATCAATCCACATTATCATGTTCCCCCTGTGCTCTAAATTTAGACAATATCTCCCCCACCTGTACACATACACTACTATTGTTCCTGACTACTGTAGTCTCCCTGCTTGTGAGCAATCACCAGATGATAGATAATGGATCAATCCCGATGATAGAGGATCAAAGCATAATGTATCATGGGTAAATTGTGACTGACTGACTGATCTACAAATAATAATGAATAATTATTTAATTTTTCCTTTTCTTTCTTCCAAAAACAAACATATACATACGAACGGCAACTTACAGAATTCACATGACTGGGAATACAGATATGCATCTGTTGGTCAGAGATACCTTTTAAAAAAAGGTTGGTGCGTGGATCAGAAAATCAGTCAGTATATGGTGCGACCACCAATGTTCCCTCTCATTTTTCTCGGGACTGTGCAAATTTCAGGTCTGCTGAGCGCAAACTTGAATGTTGTGAACGCTGAGGCTGTACCCACTTTAAGTTTTTTACTTTTAAGTGGCCAAGTAGGCTACTGTGGCTATTTGATCATAATGTAGGCCAACCAGAGTGGCCTACCATCAAAACAATGGAGAAAATGCATCCCATTAACATTTTAACATGGAAATAGCTGTTCTATCATTCAGCTTACAGTAGCAGCCAATGTGTGGTGTTCAATGTTCAATTTCTCATTCCATGAGAAAAAAAACATGCAGGGCTTGACATTAATCTGTTTATCCTCCTTCAGACAAGGAGGTGACTGATCACACTGTACACTGCCCTAACCCATCTGGACAAGAGGAATACCTATGTAAGAATGCTGTTAATCGACTACAGCACAGCATTCAACACCATAGTACCCTCCAACCTCGTCATTAAGCTCGAGACCCTAAGTCTCGACCCTGCCCTGTGCAACTGGGTCCTGGACTTCCTGACGGGCGGCCCCCAGGTGGTGAGGGTAGGAAACAACATCTCCACCCCGCTGATCCTCAACACTGGGGCCCCACAAGGGTGCGTTCTCAGCCCTCTCCTTTACTCCCTGTTCACCCATGACTGCGTGGCCAAGCACGCCTCCAACTCAATCATCAAGTTTGCAGACGACACTACAGTGGTAGGCTTGATTACCAACAACGACGAGACGGCCTACAGGGAGGAGGTGAGGGCCCTCAGAGTGTGGTGTCAGGAAAATAACCTTTCACTCAACGTCAACAAAACAAAAGGGGATGATCGTGGACTTCAGGAAACAGCAGAGGGAGCACCCCCCTATCTACATTGACGGGACAGTAGTGGAGAAGGTGGAAAGTTTTAAGTTCCTCGGCATACACATCACGGACAAACTGAAATGGTCCACCCACACAGACAGCGTGGTGAAGAAGGCGCAACAGCGCCTCTTCAACCTCAGGAGGCTGAAGATATTCGGCTTGTCACCAAAAACACTCACAAACCTCTACAGATGCACAATCGAGAGCATCCTGTCGGGCTGTATCACCGCCTGGTACGGCAACTGCTCCGCCCACAACCGTAAGGCTCTCCAGAGGGTAGTGAGGTCCACACAACGCATCACCGGGGGTAAACTACCTGCCCTCCAGGACACCTACACCACCCGATGTAACAGGAAGGCCAAAAAGATAATCAAGGACAACAACCACCCGAACCACTGCCTGTTCACCACGCTATCATCCAGAATGCGAGGTCAGTACAGGTGCATCAAAGCTGGGACCGAGAGACTGAAAAACAGCTTCTATCTCAAGGCCATCAGACTGTTAAACAGCCATCACTAACACTGAGTGACTGCTGCCAACATACTGACTCAAATCTCTAGCCACCAATTAAAAATTGGATATAGTAAATGTATCACTAGCCACTTTAAACAATGCCACTTTATATAATGTTTACATATCATACATTACTCATCTCATGTGTATATACTGTACTCTAAACCATCTACTGCATCTTGCCTATGCCGTCCGGCCATCGCTCAACAATATATGTACATATTCTTATTCATTCCTTTACACTTGTGTGTATAAGGTAGTTGTTGTGAAATTGTTAGATTACTTGTTAGATATTACTGCATGGTCGGAACTAGAAGCACAAGCATTTCGCTACACTCGCATTAACATCTGCTAACCATGTGTATGGGACAAATAACATTTGATTTGATTTGAAAATTGTGTTGTTTGATACAAGAAACCAATTTACAAAATAACATGCATTATTATTCGCAACCATTATTACAGAGAATCAGACAAATTATGCTACCCTCTGCCTATTGGCTGCTTAGCTTATTCAAGCCTGTCTCAAAATGCAACACTGCCGCTTTAAGATATATTAAAAAAAAAGCTTTTTACCTGTCTCGATTTTTAAAGAGGTCTAGAAATGTACACGTTTTGTGCTCTTGTAGGAAGCAATCCCTCCCCTATTGATGACTACAAATTATCTATAACTGGGCTAATAACTCACTAACTAGCAAAGGTTATGAACAAAATGTGTACATGTGGCTACATGAAGCTCTCACTTTGATCTCAAAACAAGCACATCTACTCAAGACCACAGCTGTAAACAGTCCAGTTCAAAGTAAATGGCACAGATCCATATATGGCAATGGTCTATTTGCATACAGGCCTACTGCAGCTCTGATTGGTTATGCGGCACCGGTCTGTGTAGAGTATGGGCTGAGTCGTGCTGTCAATGCAATAGAATCCTACTCCGATGTGTTCTGCACACAACAAAATGTTTCTGTTTGTTGCATTGAAAGTGGCTAATACTGCATTGATTCGATCACAATTGCCACAGTAAAGGGAAATGTTTATAGTGTTAATTAACAGGAAAACTATAAAATTGAGGTAAGCTCAATTTGGTGCTTCTCTCTATGGGCTGATACAGTATTTCTTCTGCATGGCAGACCTGGGGGAGCTGCGCGGCAGTCTCTGGCTACTGCACGCCCACGCGCAGTTTAGAGGGAACATTGGTGACCACCATTTGCCTCATGCAGCAGGACACATCTCCTTCGTATAGAGTTGATCAGATTGTTAATTGTGGCCTGTGGAATGTTGTCCCACTCCTCTTTAATGGCTGTGCAAAGTTGCTGTATATTGGCGGGAACTGGAACATGCTGTAGTACACGTCAATCCAGAGCATACCAAATATGCTCAATGGGTGACATGTCTGGTGAGTATGCAGGCCATGGAAGAACTGGGATATTTCCAGCTTCCAAGAATTGTGTACAGATCCTTTCGACATGGGGCTGTGCATTATCATGCTGAAACATGAGGTGATGGCGGCAGATGAATGGCAAGACAATGGGCCTCAGGATCTCGTCACGGTATCTGTGCATTCAAATTGCCATTGATAAAATGCAGTTGTGTTGTCCTTAGATTATACCTGCCCATACCATAACCACACCGCCACCATGGTGCACTCTATTCACAACGTTGACATCAGCAAACTGCTCGCCCACACAACGCCATACACGCTGTCTGCCATCTGCCCGGTAGAGTTGAAACCGGGATTCATCCGTGAAGAGCACACTTCTCCAGCGTGCTAGTGGCCTTCGTAGGTGAGCATTTACCCACTGAAGTCGGTTGAATGCCGAACTGCAGTCAGGTCAAAAACCTCGTGAGGAGAACATGCACACAGATGGGCCTCCCTGAGACGGTTTCTGACAGTTTGTGCAGAAATGTTTCAGTTGTACAGTTTCATCAGCTGTCCGGGTGGCTGGTCTCAGACGATCCAGCAGGTGAAGAAGCCAGATGTGGAGGTCCTGGGCTGGCGTGGTTACATTTGGTCTGCGGTTTTGAGGCCGCTTGGACGTACAGCCAAATTCTCTAAAATGTCTTTGGAGGCGGCTTATGGTAGAGAAATAAACATTACATTCTCTGGCAACAGCTCTGCTAGACATTCCTAGAGTCAGTATACCAATGGCACGCTCCCTCAACATGAGACATCTGTGGCATTGTGTTGTGTGACAAAACTGCACATTTTAGAGTGGCCTTTTATTGACCCCAGCACCAGGTGCACCTATGCAATGATCATGCTGTTTAATCAGCTTCTGGATATGCCACACCTGTCAAGTGAATAGATTATCTTGGCAAAGGAGAAATGCTCACTTACAGGGATGTAAACAAATGTGCAAAAACATTTAGAGAAATACGTGTTGTGTGTGTATGGAAAAGTTCTGGGATCTTTTATGTCAGCTCATGAAACATGGGATCAACACTTTACATGTTGTGTTCATATTTTTGTTCAATATAGTTGTTTGTGTGCTAGTTGTTTGTGTGAGAGCTGTTTATGTAACCATAGAGAAGTGTTTGGAGTGTGCTTGGAGGTCCAAGCAAAAGTGAATCAGACATCCCTGAACTATTGTTTGTCACAGTTTTTTCTTGTGAACTTGGTAATGATAAATTAAGTTGAAACAATAGATAAAATAATGTAGATATGGGCTCTAAATTTCTCAACAGTATATTTGTATCGAAGTATGTATACATGTATGAATGTAGGATGTGTGTACCGTTGAAGTTAAATACACCTTAGCCAAATACATTTAAACTCAGTTTTTCACAATTCCTGACATTTAATCCCAGTAAATATTCCCTGTCTTATGTCAGTTAGGATCACCACTTTATTTTAAGAATGTGAAATGTAAGAATATTAGGAGAGAGAATTATTTATTTAAGATTTTATTTCTTTCATCACATTCCCAGTTGGTCAGAAGTTTACATACACTCAATTAGTATTGGTAGCATCGCCTTTAAATTGTTTAGCTTGGGCCAAACGTTTCAGGTAGCCTTCCACAAGCTGCCCACAATAAATTGGGTGAATTTTGGCCCATTCCTCCTGACAGAGCTGGTGTGTAGGTTTGTAGGCCTCCTTGCTCGAACACGCTTTTTCATTTATGCCCACAAATTGTCTATATTTTCTCATTGCCACTCCAATACCTTGACTTTGTTGTCCTTAAGCCATTTTGCAACAACTTTGGAAGTATGCTTGGGGTCATTGTCCATTTGGAAGACCCATTTGCGACCAAGCTTTAACTTCCTGACTAATGTCTTGAGATGTTGCAAACCGTAGTCTGGCTTTTTATCGCGGTTTTGGAGCAGTGGCTTCTTCCTTGCTGAGCGGCCTTTCAGGTGATGTCGATATAGGACTCATTTTACTGTATCTTCACACAGTCCTTTGCTGTTGTTCTGGGATTGATTTGCACTGTTAGCACTAAAGTACGTTCATCTCTAGGAGACAGAACGCGTCTCCTTCCTGAGCAGTATGGCAGCTGCGTGGTCCCATGGTGTTTATACTTGCGAACTATTGTTTGTACAGATGAATGTGATACCTTCAGGCATTTGGAAATTGCTCCCAAGGATGAACCAGACTTGTGGAGGTCTACAATTTTTTTTCTGAGTTCTTGGCTGATTTCTTCTGATTTTCCCACGATGTAAAGCAAAGAGGCACTGAGTTTGAAGGTAGGCCTTGAAATACATCTACAGATACACCTCCAATTGACATCAATTAGCCTATCAGAAGCTTCTAAAGCCATGACATCATTTTCTGAAATTGTCCAAGCTGTTTAAAGGCACAGTCTTAGATCTGGAGTGAATGTGATCTTAGATCTGGAGGGAGGGCAGGGAATGTGATATTATTCAGGCCTCAGCATTCCCCGGCCCTGCCGGTCACACCATCTGTACCCTGACACACTTCCCCCGCATTCCCCGGCCCTGCATCAAAGCATCACACTTGTGTATGACATTATTTATTCATTTTTACTCATACAAAGGAAACATTATACGAAGCCTTTAAAACTTTTATCCTTCTGATGATGATAACACTTGGCGGAAAGGTTCCAAAACATTGTGTTATTATGCTCTCTAGTGGTAGACTGGAATGTTACAGGTGAGTTGATCTCGCTGGTAGCTATTGTGGAAAAATGAATCCATGAAAAATTAACAAATCCCTGTTCAGATTAGACAATTACCAGCTGGGTTACTCATCCCTAAACCTAACCCTAACTTCAATTCCACATAGCCCCTTAGCTTCAACCACAGCACTAACCCAAACTCTAGTTTCATGTCAACATAACCCTAGCCTCAACCATAACCATAACAGTAGCTTCATGTCCACATCTGGGTTCAACCTTTTATATATATATATATATATAAAAAAAATCTCCCCAATTTCGTGGTATCCAATTGGTAGTTACAGTGTTGTCCCATCGCTGCAACTCCCGTACGGACTCGGGAGAGGCGAAGGCCGTGCGTCCCCCGAAACACAACCCAGCCATACCGCACTGCTTCTTGACACAACGCCCGCTTAACCCAGAAGCCAGCCGCAACAACGTGTCGGAGGAAACACCGTACACCTGCGACCTTGTCAGTGTGCATTGCGCCCGGCCCGCCACAGGAGTCGCTAGTGCGCGATAAGACAAGAACATCCCTGCCGGCCAAACACTCCCCTAACCAGGACGACGCTGGGACAATTGTGCGCCGCCCCATGGGTCTCCCGGTCGCGGCCGGCTGCGACAGAGCCTGCGATGCAGTGCTGGTTCAACCATAACCCCTTAGCCTCAACCACAACCCTAACCTTTAGTAACCATAAGTACAATGTAAGTACAGCACAACAATGGTTAATTACAAAACTTGTTACACTGTAATTCATTACACAGTAACAAGGGCACTGTAATTCAAAGTACATGTATTAGGCTACCATATACACTGTTTTAGGACCGTTCAATATAATATGGGACCTATTCACATTTCATGACAAGGCAATGTGTTGAATTTATCATGAGAGGACTACATGTGGGCAGAATGGCCAGTAGGGGGCACTATGAGCCTTTTATACTTCATTAGAGAACATCATTTGAGAGTGATCCTAGTGGTTTATTTCCCCTCTGCTACTCTCCCTCTCTGTCCTCCCTGCTTCTCCCTCCCTCCCTCCTGCTCTCTATCCCGATCTACATCTTTCTAAACTTTTGTTTGGGCCCGACTAGCCCCATATGTAGCCCCATATGGCAATGTATGGTATGACGTGCTACACAGATGTCCATCTATCTGAGCAGAGCACTAAAGGACATGAAGATGATGATGACTACAATCCATTATGACCCTATGCATCTGATCTCTAGCCTAGCGGTTAGAGCGTTGGGCCAGTAACACTCTACCCAAGGTGAAAAATCTGTTGATGTGTCCTAATTTGCTCCATGTGTGCCATACTATGATGGCTGAACCTGTAATACATATTTTCTTTCTCACACAGCCTCAGCTGACTTGCTTGCAGAATTGTGGCTTTAAAAGCAAGAACATTTTGAGACTGCAATTGCACTCTTGCTTAAAAATGCACTCTGATCTTAAGCACAACAAATTTGTATCATATTGAACAAATTGGATTCGTAACATACAGTTGAAGACGGAAGTTTACATACATCTTAGTCAAAAACATTTCAACTCAGTTTTTCGCAATTCCTGACATTTAATCCTAGTAAACATTCCCGGTTTTTAAGAATGTGAAATGTCAGAATAATAGTAGAGAATAATTTATTTAAGATTTTATTTCTTTCATCACATTCCCAGTGGGTCAGAAGTTTACATACACTCAATTAGTATTTGGTAGCATTGCCTTTAAATTGTTTAACTTGGGTCAAACGTTTTGGGTAGCCTTCCACAAGCTTCCTACAATAAATTGGGTGAATTTTGGCACATTCCTCCTGACAGAGCTGGTGTAACTGAGTCAGGTTTGTAGGCCTCCTTGCTCGCACACACTTTTTCAGTTCTGCCCACACATTTTCTATAGGATTGAGGTCAGGGCTTTGTGATGGCCACTCCAATACCTTGACTTTGTTGTCCTTAAGCCATTTTGCCACAACTTTGGAAGTATGCTTTGGGCCATTGTCCATTTGGAAGACCCATTTGCGACCAAGCTTTAACTTCCTGACTGATGTCTTGAGATGTTGCTTCAATATATCCACATAATTTTCCTCCCTCACGATTCCATCTATTTTGTGAAGTGCACCAGTCCCTCCTGCAGCAAAGCACCCCCACAACATGATGCTGCCACCCCCGTGCTTCACAGTTGGGATGGTGTTCTTTGGCTTGCAAGCCTCACCCACTTTTTCCTCCAAACTTAACGATGGTCATTATGGCCAAACAGTTCTATTTTTTTGTTTCATCAGAACAGAGGACATTTCTCCAAAAAGTACGATCTTTGTCCCCATGTGCAGTTGTAAACTGTAGTCTGGCTTTTTTATGGCGGTTTTGGAGCAGTGGCTTCTTCCTTGCTGAGCGGCCTTTTAGGTGATGTCGATATAGGACTCGTTTTACTCTGGATATAGATACTTGTACCTGTTTTCTCCAGCATCTTCACAAGGTCCTTTGCTGTTGTTCTGGGATTGATTTGCACTGTTAGCACCAAAGTACGTTCAGAACGCATCTCCTTCCTGAGCGGTATGGCAGCTGCGTGGTCCCATGGTGTTTATACTTGCGTACTATTGTTTGTACAGGTACCTTCAGGCATTTGGAAATTGCTCCCAAGGATGAACCAGACTTGTGGAGGTTTACAATTTTTTTCTGAGGTCTTGGTTGATTTCTTTTGATTTTCCTATGATGTCAAGCAAAGAGACACTGAGTTTGAAATACATCCACAGGTACACTTCCAATTGACTCAAATGATGTCAATTAGCCTATCTGAAGCTTTCAAAGCCATGACATTGTTTTCTGTAATTTTACAAGCTGTTTAAAGACACAGTCAACTTGTAAACTTCTGACCCACTAGAATTGTGATATAGTGAATTATAAGTTAAATAATCTGTAAACAATTGTTGGAAAAATGACTTGTGTCATGCACAAAGTAGATGTCCTAACCGACTTGCCAAAACAAGTTTGTTAACAAGAAATGTGTGGATTGTTTGAAAAACAAGTTTTAATGACTCCAACTTAAGTGTATGTAAACTTCTGACTTCAATTGTACCACACGAATTGCAAAAATCATAGATCATACAAATTGTAAAATTCATAACATATCACATTAAATGGATGACATAGTACACGGGTGGCTGAAATTATACAAAGTTTGAGAGTGCACCTTTAATACAAGGCACTCCTTGTGCAAGAGATTATACTCTCAAAGCTGGAACAACTATATAGCAGAGAAAGACTTGCAGTCACTTGTGCCAGAGAAAGAGCAAGTAAGTGTTTTCCATGGCTCATTAACACATAGTGGAGGAGATCCAATAGCAGTCAGCACTCCTGGTCAGGTAGATTGATGAGAAAGGAGAACTAGTAATACAAACCTCCTCAGTCCCTCTGGGGTGGCTCAATACAAATACAACTCTCCTACAATTTGCAACTGATGTTTGAGGGCATGATAAGAGGATGTACGTTCACGTTGTCGGTATCGAAGGGCCTGAAATGAGAAAAGCTGGGCTGGCCGCCAAATGCAGTTGTAATATTAGTTGCTTACCTTTGCACTCTACTGTATTGGATGTAAATGGCCTGCCGCTGGCCCTGCACGGCGGTGACACCAGGTCTATAAATAAACCCCAGGCCGAGGCTGTGTCCCAAATAGCACCGTTACCTTCATAGCACACTACTTTTGACCAGCGACCTATGGGCCCTGATCAAAAGTAGTGCACTACATAGGGAATAGGGTGTCATTTGGGACACAGACTGAGTTCTCCAGGCTGACTGAAGGTCCCTCGCACAGCCAGGCAGGCAAGGAGGGGAAGACAAAAGGGTCTGGACCAGTGACTAATGACACTGGCTGATCAGTTATCAGAGGTTGGCAGCTAAGGACCCTCTCTCTGTGGGAGAGGAGAAACGTGACGAGGTGAGCCCAGTATAGCAGGGAGAGAGAAACTAAGATCCCTGAATGAGTTTTCTACACTGTACAGTGAACCACCAACCATGATCAGAGGCTCACATTTACAGTTGTAGTGAGTGTATAGCCTCTGCCGAGTCCCCAACAACCGGATGTTCCAGTTTTCAGGGGAAATTGAAAGAGAGCCTGTGATGCAACTTCCACTTTTGGACGTTAACAAGGTGGCACTCCATCTTAACTCCTCCTCCACATTTACTGGATTTGTTGAACAGTACAGAAGACAACCTCACAATATTTATTTTCTTCTACTTGTTAAGACCAGTATGTAGGGGATCTAGTTTCAGGCGTTAGGTTAGTGAGTGTAAGTAAGTGATGGGTTCAGTGCCAAGGGTGAGAGTTGTTTAAGTTGTCATTAGAGTTGTACATTACTGGTCGGAATATACAGTTTGTTTAAAAGGGAAAATGTAGTTGTCTGTAGAGTCTAGTCTCTGGATTGGGTTTCCAGGTTATGGTATGGAGCCAGACGGTGATCTGAGAGACATGAGGTCAAGACTTGGGCAGAGGTTGGACAACTGAACCTCACATTCTTTACCGGAGTCACAATGACTAGCCGGTCCCACCATCTGTACCCTGGCACACTTTCCCCACCATCCACATACTCTACCCCATGCTGAGAGACTCTTGGTTATTACAATTAACAACATTTATTATTTTATAGTTGAATCCAAATATATAAAAATGACGTCTACCAAAATGCACGTTTCTGAATTTTAAGTAAACAACCACAACAGCTCTCAGGTAATGTTGAGGAAATGCATGAACAAAAATAAGCTTTTTCCAATCAGAATACATTTCCATCAAAGGCACAAAAGGTAATGTATTTATTTTGAGTGCATTATGTGTGGAATCCATAAGAATTAGGCATGAGTGCATTGATAACATTGGGCTCCCGAGTGTCGCAGCCGTCTAAGGCACTGCATCTCAGTGCAAGAGGCGTCACTGCAGTCTCTGGTTCAAATCCAGACAGTATCACATCTGGCTGTGATTGGGAGTCTCATAGGGCGGTGCACAATTGGCTCAGTGTCGTCTGGGGTAGGCCATCATTGTAAATCAGAATTTGTTCTTAACGGACTTGCCTGGTCAAATAAAAAAATAACCTCCACCACCTGAAGACAGTGTCCACTGGTGGCAGTTGTTGTTTAAATCTAGACTGACACCCAATGATGCCACTAGGACTCTTAATGAGATGTTTGCTCTGTTTATCTTTTGTAGACTTGATAAGGTCCACGCTTCCATTGGAGCTGGGGGTTAATGCCGTTGTGGCCTCTCTTTGTGTCGTTTGCCGGGACAGGCGTCTGGACTTCTCATCTGTAGCCCAATTTCCAGCCCCATTCAGGGGGACAAAGGGAGAGCAGGCGCCTGGTTGTCCATGAGCACTCTCCATCATGTTGGGCTCTCCGTAAGAGACATATAGACAATGCATTGAGAAGGCAGGGGCCAGGGCCACACAGAGGCTGGGCCGGGCTGGGGTGGAGTAGGGTGGGGGCAGAGAGATGGAGCCTGCCCTGGGGAGCAGTGTGTCCTCCCCAGAGAGTACAGGCACCAGAGGCTCTGCAAGAGGCAGATTGCAGATCAATGCGAGGAAGGAGTGGGTGTGAACCAGCACCTGTTTAATAAATCACTATGGAATCTGGGGCCTGTGGAAGCTTGGTGGCAGGCAGTGTTAAAGGGCTGAGTTGCTCTGGACTGTTTATCACAGTGGAAGGCTATCTTCATCATTATCAGAGATACATGTACTGTAGCAGCAGCAGAATATCATTATCCTTTATCATCATCATTATGATTAGAATTCTCTTCCAACAAGAGAAGCAACAACAACTTAGTGATCATAAATAAATGATTAAAGTCACCACCATAATAATCCTCATAATTATCCCATTGATTATAGTTCTGTTGGTCAATAACAACATGTGCCCTCTGCGATGTAGTTTTAATCTATTTGTGTTAGCCTACTTATAGGCAACACATGACATTAATCATTTCAGCCAATTGACAGGCTAGGATTATGTTTATTGAATTACCTATAATTGCTTTGCCATACAATGTTAGGACCATATGAGTTGGGGTCTAAGGAAACTGACACCTGCAATTACTGTAAAGATTGACATGGCTGAAACGCAGGTTGGGTTGTGAATCAACTCACTGTCATCTAGCCATGCGTAGCGCAGCAGGGGGATCGGGCAGATCAGAGCCAGCACAGATGTTGCTCCTGTCTCTTTAAGAATACCTCCTTATATTGGCGAAGGTTTCGTAGCGGAGATATGTTTACTGAGTTCAGCATGTGCATCAGTTGACATTCGTAAACTTGTCATCTCTTATTCCAGGAACAGGGCACACATAGAGATTCGAGCGGGAGCGCAACTTCTCAGACGAAGCTGTCTTGTTTGTATTTTATACAAGATTCATATATTTACGTATCGATTTCTTGTTTTATGGTAGAACGACTTGCTGAGGACGTTTCGCTACAATATGATTGCATTATGATTTTGCGTTCACGTGTGGGGGCGAAGTGATGTTACAATGTATTTCTTCAGGCAAAATTGTCATGGGGTCCGGAGAGCTGTTGTCAAAGTTCAGCGGGGCGATTTTATCCGCTTGAAAAAATCGAACTGAGCTCGTAGTAAGCACTGTTTACCTCATTGATACATTTGGATACTGAATGTGACGGAGGGTTGAAAATAAGTTTGGACATAGACCAACCTGTCACCACGCAAAAATGACAAACTACAAGAATATGGAGACACAAAGCACCCATGTCCTGCTATTGACGGTATCAATCATCTGTACCGCCTCAGGTAAGTGAGAAAGAACAATATAAACTCTTCATCTTCTCAACTTGTATGCGTATCCGATGCATAAAGTACATGTAACTGCCAAAATAAAGGAAACCCTGAGTAAATTAGGGATACAAGGTACATTGAAAGCAGGTGCTTCCACACTGGTGTGGTTCCTGAGTTAATTAAACAACTAACATCCCAACATGCTTAGGGTCATGTTAACGTCACGTTATTTTGGCTACCATGGCTAGAACAAGAGATCTGTGACTTTGGTTCTCAAAGGAGCATAGGGGGTTTAAAGTGTGTGTGCGTGTCACCAGATCTCAACCCAATTGAACACTTAAGGAAGATTCTGGAGCGGTGCCTGAAACAGCGTTTTCTAACACCATCAACAGAACACCAAATTATGGAATTTCTTGTTTTTTTAATGTTGTTGCGTCTCTCCAATAGAGTTCCCGACACTTGTAGAATCTACAGTATGCCAAGGCGCATTGAAGCTGTTCTGGCGGGTTGTGGTGGCTCAACGCCCTATTAAGACACTATATTGGTGTTTCCTATTTTGGCAGTTACCTGTAGGCTAGGCTATGGAACAATGTTTTGATGGGATTAATATTTAATGAAAAGTAATGCAAGATGTTGAGTTCTCTTGATTTTTGTTTTACATAGTTTGTTATTGTGGTTAAAAGGATATAATCACAAGGTTATGCAAATCGTATTACACTGTAAAACACTGCTTTTATCCAAAATGTGATTTTACTTAGAGTAGGCCTACATAGCTTTATAGTCTGGGGCGTGTATGGAATAACATTTTGATAAATGTTTTGTCTTAAAACCTCTTGATTTTAATGTAACAAATAAATATTGTAAAGTCCAAAACAGAGAAAAATATTGTAAACAAAAACGAATCGAAAGGTATTGCAAGTCAAATCAATCATAAATAAGGAAACTGAAAGGATTTTTTTATTTTCAATTGAACATGTTCGTGTCACTAGCTAGGTTTTCCATCCAATTGGCGACAGATTTTCAAGCGAATATTCTACAATTCCAAGTACATAATTAAAAACAAAATAGGTTAAATGGGTTTCGCATTTTCAACTCTGCTGATGGTTCTCTCTCAAATGTTGCGTTTTATAGTGAGTGTGCCCACTCTGGTATTGGCACGTGCACTTTAAAGTCAATTTACGCTTGATCTGGAATGTGGTCTGAAGTCTCAGTGCCGATGGTGGCAATTTCGAAGCGTCCAGAAGCATGCGAAGTCCAAATCAAGCTCCGTACAGCTTTACCGTGTGCCTCCCAAATGTTGTAACAATGTGGAGGGCTCCGCATTGACGTGATTGGTTGACGGTAGGTGGGGTGGAAGGTCCTGAATGAATACAAACTCCCTTGACAGCAGCTCTGCTCCGCGAAGCGCAATAAGTATGAATGATCTGACTTCTGCGGAGGCTTTATCACAGTAAATGCTGTAAGGTCACTGCAGAATCTTTTAGCCAACTGCACTGTCGCTAGAGTGCACGTATGGCCTACATGAGTTTTCTGTGTATGCCAAGCATCGATTATCATGTCAATCGAATAAGACCCTCGATATTTATTGGAAAGGAACATCAAGCTCATCATTTACAACACCCTGTGAAGTTCATAACTTTATTTCATCTGTAGTTTAATAAACTGCATGCTTTCCCGGCAAGCTGTAGTGGGAGTACCACACATGTCATAGCGTGACTCCAAGGTTTTACTTCGATACAATGGTTATTATATCAATACTTGCGCATAAAAGCGTTTCCAGTGACATTTCTCGTATAATTCATTTTACCGACAAAGAGCTCACCTTCGCTGGAAAATGGCCATCAGGCCTGTCCAAATGTTTTATCTGATATGTACTTTACTCGCATAAAAAGATTGCTTGTAAGTAACCAGGTTTCCATCCAATCTGCTCCGCTTTGTTAAACTTTTCCTTACCCATGCTTGCATTTCACAAGTCTTCTCTTCGAATCACATTCCTACGGTCACAATATGTTGTCCCCCACGCTTTCATTTTTGAACCAATGTTTACGTCTGGGTGGGGTTTAGAAGGGGGGGGGTGAACTAAATTGGTTACTATTGGTCAATTCATTTAGAGTGAGTTCAACGACTACACCCACAGAACGCATCATCAACGCTTTTCACCCTCTACCTAGCTACATCACCTGCGGGACAGTAGCAGTGTTGCCAACTTAGCGACTTTGTCGCTACATTTAGCGAGTATTCAGACCCCTCTAGCGACACATTTTCAAAAAAGCGACTAGCGACAAATCTAGCGACTTTTTCTGGTGTTATTGGAGACTTTGACGTGAAAGCACGTATCGTTCTTACTCTTCAACGAGCAGCGGGTGCGGCCCACGTCATTTAGCGACTTTTAGAACAGCCAATAGCTACTTTCCTTACTGAGGAGTTGGCAACACTGGACAGTAGTGCTAGGTAAGCGAAGGACATTGTTCCACGGTGCCATAATGCCGGCTTGCAGTGCATATGCCGCACTCAAAATAACTGGGAACTCAGAACGGGAAAAAACGAGCTCTGGCTGGGAAAAATATTTTTTGAACAGTGATCCAAATCGGAAACTATGGCAATTTTCTAGACCTCCGACACTGACGTCAAGATTTGTCCTCGTTTTTTGTTGTGGTTCCCAGTTGCACCAATACTCTCCCCATTGAACAGTATACTGTATCATCGATTGCCACTACCAATGTTACAAGTTATTTCTCATGTAGGCTGCCATCCTACTCAAATTGGTCATAGCTACTGCCGGCGACATGTGGCCATACAGCTGCCCAGTGGGAAGCAACTCTACAAAACCGGTGCACTGGTTATTCACACTGGCTTGTCGTGCTTCCCGTGATCAGTAACGTTAGCTAATAATTGGCATGTCACGCTGACCAATATTACACGTTAATTATCCCTCTCTCATCAAAATAAACAACTTCCTTTAACACGTTTTAGCCACAGATGAAAGGGGAAACTAGCGCCAGGCTGTAGCTGCCAGCTAGCCAGCATAGGTGGGTACTAGCTGACAAGGTAAAAATCTGTCGTTCTGCCCCTGATCACTGTTCACCGGTAGGCCGTCATTGTAAATAAGAATTTGTTCTTAACCTTTATTTAACTGGGCAAGTCAGTTAACTGTAGGTTTGTTCGAATTTTGAGTTCAGACTGGATGTGGTTGTTGAACTATGTCACTCCAAAGTATTTACCAACAGTAACCAATTTAGTCTCTCTTCTAAATCCCACCCACACATGAACGTGGTTAAAAAATAAAAGCATAGGGGAAAAAAGATTGTAACCATAGAAATATGATTCGAAGCGAATACTTAAGAAATGCAAGCATGGGTGAGGAAAAGTTGCGAAAAAAGCAGAGCAGATTGCAAAATATGTTTCCACTTTTTCAGCGTAACGCTACATAATTTTTTTCGTTGAAAAATCCAGAAGTTTTACCACCCATGGAAAAATAACTCCCAATTATAAAAATCAAAAAAAATCAAATGTGATGTCATAGGTGTGCATGTGTGTAATTTACATTTTATCCCCCAGATACCCCTCCCATCAAACTCTTTTTGAGTCGCTGTCAGAGCACACTGGAGGCATATGGTGTGAAGTGTATTGAGTGATATGCTTCACATATCCTGAGGTTTCTTTATTATACATGTTTCCACGATGTCTTAAGTGTTGTGTTGACAGGGACAACAGACTCATGGGACATCACTGCAGCTGCCTCAGTCACTGTGAGCATCCACGTCATAGGCTTCTTTAGGACCTCAAGATTTCTTATGATCCTTTGAGACACTGGCAATCCTATGATGAAATGTTTACAGAGGATAAGTACTACAATATTTGAAATGAATGTCCTTGAGACAGGATGATTGATGTCAAAAACATTAACTACTCTGGTACAATTGAGACCACAGTCATGTTAAACAAAAATAATGTAAAAAAAAACGAAAAACACTGGTGCATTGAGGACAGTTTTGCATCATCATGTTAGCAGCAGGGGTCTTAGTTGACTTCGGTCTCCACTTTGTCAGGCTGTTAATGCATGGTCTCCATTCTCTCTTTGGAGTCTATCAATATGCCAATACCTTTTCCAAAGTTGTTTTTGAACTTGACAGTGTGTTGAATGTGTCCTCCTAGGCCTCTGAGTCTGTAAAAAAAAATAGGGATCCTCCACGAATTGCGTTTGATCGAAGGCAGAAAGAGGGAGAATTGTGTGCCTCAGGGGTTGACAGAGTTGCCAGAGTTAGCTGCCTCTGCTTAACATATTGGTTGCAGTCTTGGCACTTAACTTGCCTCACCAGAGTGTTTCACACTGACTGATCAATCTGATACAGGTTGGAATTAAATCGCTTACTCTCTGTAATGACAAATCACTGCTATTTCAATTAATTTAAGTTTAATTAATTCAGAGCACTCGGTGTGCTTGGTGTTTTACTAATCCAATGCTAAACACCCCTCTAAAGGCAACAGTTAATGAAATAGCTTACAGTGATATGTGTCCAGTTCCTCCTCCCCCTGGTTACTTAGCTAGTGAAACATCATGGCTGCAGGTTCGCCCAAACCATCTCAGAGCTGCACTTAATGAAAATGTTCTCTGGTCTGGATGATAAAACCACAACAACAGTGTCTGCCCACAGCCTACTACTGTACAGTACACAGTCTGACTTGAGTCATATCACTGAATAATGTCCTGCTTCTGGGACATGCTGATGACATCACTGAGATGAGACATGGGCTGTAAGGGCAGCTGCCAGGCAAAGGCGCTGTCTCAGATATATTATATGAGACGGTAGCACACATAACATGCACACAGAGTCAATGGAAGACTACAGGTTTAGGACTGAGAGCATTATTATGAGTCCGCCATCCAAAGACCATTTGACAGCATGCCAAGAGTAGCCAAACTTTTCTCCTTATGACTCTCAGATTCTTCTCAAGGGCTTTTGGATCCACTCCGTTATGTAAATGGTATAAGAAGTGAAAGCTTCATGAATAAATCTCAGTGGATAGCAACCAGCCCCAAAGGTAAGCAGCCCCTACAAATTTGTGTGACGGTGTCCCAATGTATCCTTGTGTGCCAGCTATAGTAGTTCCTGAGTGCTACTACCCATACCCAACAGGTATAGTCTGTCCCCCCTGATTTTTGTATACTGTGAAAAAGAAACAGGATTGGGGGTGTAGCATCTCCGTTTTAAGGAGAGTTGTGTTCCCAGCGCAGGCCTAGAGGGTTACTCTTACCCTGAACAACAACAGGATTTGAAGTGAAACAGGATGTAGTTCTCCCTCTGGTTTTGTTGTTTTCACACCATATTAGCATGATGGGGTACACTTATGCCCTTGGGGAAGAAAGAGACTGACGCGTGCTTAAAATTTGTAAATATTAATTAATGAAAGAAACCCAATTACGTAATGTCATAGCTAGCAGCCATAGGCCAAATATAGCCTGGATCAACAGGGCTGTAACGATGGGGCTTGATCTTTCCCTAAGCTCTTCTCCTGCTAACTGCTGGATTAATAAGGCAGACATGTATGAGAAGCCATGAACCAACATGTGGGTGGGTGTCTGAAGTTGCAATTAGAGCCACTTCAATAGACAAGCTATCAGAGTGCTTGGCTTCTTTCGCGGTCACTCCGACAGGGCTTTGTTGCTTGCTCTCCTGTGGATGTTTCATGTTCTCCATGAATAGCTTTTACTATCTTAGTAAATCTACAGTGTATGACTATGGATGTTATTTAGACCCATCATCCTTGCATAAGGAGTTACTCATTATCTATAATATGATTAGCTCTCTGGATTCCGTTGCACAGTATGTGAGTAGTAGATGTAAATGTTAGTGGTTTATTAATTAACCTAACAATAGGAGAGAATGTCAACTTCATTCTGGAAAACTGCACAACATCTATCTAATGAGGTATGACCATAACAGGAGCTAGCTGTTTGCTTTAAGTTTCCTCTTCCTTCCTACCAGAGATACAGGAACCTTTAGTAGCCATACAGTGCTCCAGACAGATACTCTGTACACAACTTTCACTACAGCGTGGAGATATCCTTGAGGCGTGATCACCTTGTTTGAGGCCAATAGCCTCTCATTAAATGGGCCCCTTCCTCTGGAAGACACTTCAAGGTTGCCCACAATTGTCTTATGGACAACCTGGGCTCCTGCTTTGGAATTTAGCTTTTTTTTTTTTATACATTTTTATTTAACTATGCAAGTCAGTTAAGAACAAATTCTTATTTTACAATGACTGCCTACCCCAGCCAAACCCTCCCCTAGCACGGATGATGCTGGGCCAATTGTGTGCCGCTCTATGGGACTCCAGATCACGGCCAGTTGTGATACAGCCTGGGATCAAACCAGGGTCTGTAGTGACGCCTCTAGCTCTGAGATGCAGTGCCTTAAACCGGTGCCACTAGAGCCTAATAGTGCTGAAAGCTTCTTCTATCAGGCGCTATGTGGAGTGAAGGACTAGTCTGATTGTGAAATGGGTGTATCTACATTATTTCTCCAGTGTGTCATATTACAATGACATAAACCTTACATAACCACTTATTGGATCAACACAGATGGGAGCATTTTGTGACAGCACAGATACATTTTTTTCTGTGTTTTATGTAATTTATTCATATGTGGGTTGGGTTTATAAATATGCCCTTCCTTTAGTGTATTTAATTATTTTGTTAGTTAATTTGGAAACAGGATTGACCTAGAATCATATTTTGGGGCAAATCAAGTCACACCAAAGCATTTTAAGAATTCCATATGCACATTGAACTCTGTGGACCCACCATGCTATTTATTTCATGTGGTTAAACGCTATCCAGGCCAAATGGGCATTAATACGTGTCACATATCAGTTTGCAAAAAATCTTTGAGTTAATAAAGCCCCATATAAACATGGTCTTTTTTTGCTTTCTTGAGTAAGGCAGCTCCAAAATACAGGTGTCAGCCTAGCTCAGTGCTTTCTGTGGTGGTGCAGCCAGTGGAAAATACGGAGTGTAGAGATTGGTAATGTTCTCTAGTTGCGCCATGATTGGCTTAGTGTTCCGTCACTCATGGTGACACTACGTCACCGCCAAATCTAGGGGTAGAGCAAAAAAAATTAAAACCCCTTGTGTGCTGCCATAGTTACATTAGAAGTGCCCATCCAAGAAGGCTCAAGGTCATTGGCCACAGATAAAATGACATCAAGTCACGTTATAGCTACAGTAGCTTTGATTGGACTGATCATGTCAACATACTTTCAAAATCTTAGCTAGCAGTCATCATCCTGAATCAAGTCGACAATCCTTTTTAATCCTTGTCATATGAAGAGAAATTATAGATGACATCGGTGGTCATCGGCCATTGGACATATACATTACACAACAAGCTGGAAATCACTAATTCAACAATGAGTGGTTTGGAAGGAATCAGTGGCTAACTGCAAGCCTTGCAAAGCAATCACTAGCCTGCTATTCAGTGGAGTGGGTGTGTGGTCCCAATTCTGGGTTCAAGGGTCTCTCTTCCAAGCTCATCCAACTCGGAATTGTAAATTGGGAACTCAGGCCTCTTTCTAGAGCTATGACCTGAAGATCACTGATGTCGTCATAATTCAACCTTGTTTTTTTTCCAGAGTTCCCAGTTGTCTTGAAAGCGCTATAAATCCAGAGAATGACAGACTTTGATGACAAAGTCCAAAAATGTATTGTATGCTGCTGCATACATGATGTAATATGCCTGGGAGATATGTATACTGTAGATAAGAAAGTAATACTAAGTGTATGTTGTGTAGTAAGCTGTTAGTAGCCCATGTGCCTAACCCTAATAATTTGGTTTATTTTTCTCCTCTTAATCTCGCCTACTGTTCTGACTTGGTGGTGCACATGTAGCCTATAGCCTGTTTTAGAGAAATGTAATCATTGAATATTGTAGAGCCTTCATTGTTTGCTCATGCCCCCTGTATTTATCCTATGGTTCTGACTTGGTGTACAGGGAGAACACTGTAAGAACGGCCCATGTTCTGAATTCTGTCGCTGTACATTTCAAAAGTACTGAACAAATTTGTTATATTGACTACATCTGTCCAAGCTCGCTCATTAATGTCTTAATCGAAATTACGGATTGCCTCTTATCTGCTTGTCGTCCCCTTATGCCATAGTTTGTACATCTCAATTGTCAGTAGAAACCACATTTGTTTAAGCAAGTCAGCCATATCAGCTATGTTTTTTTTTAAGGCAGTAAATTAAGCTGAATTAACTTTTGCTGCCGAACAAGGCTCCGCTGATAGTCAGGTGTAGCAGTGGTAAGGTGTTGGGACCACTTTATGTAGGCCCTAACAGTTTGTGGGTACTGTTTGTCACCGTTCTAGTGCCACTAATGTATTGTTTAGTGTTGTGTACTGGCTGGCATGCCCCCAACCCCCCCGCTAGTGTTTTTGTGTCTGAAAGGTGCACTCAACTGCCACCCACAATGTTCTTGTCGCAAATAAAAAATAGCCTGGTTTTATACATCAAAGCAGCCTTAAAATGTGACCCAGATGAACTACCCTCCAGTGCATGCATTATAACATGAAACTTTCATGTTTCAAAATGATTTCTTTGTCCAGATGAAGGGTACTGCTATGGGATCCCCCCCTATGGCTCCTAATTATGCTCATTTGTGGGTTACATGGAGAAACAGTCTTATCAATCCTCTTCTTTTTTTTCCCCCCAATATTATTATTCGTAAACAGTACATTGATATTTTCGTTCTATGGAGGGGTGATGCAGAACAGCTCTAGGTGTTCCATACTTCTCTTAACTCTTGTTATGAGCACCTGAGATTCACTATGCAATCACACGTCAAATCAGTTACCTTGATCTTTTGATTATTTGTGAGGATAATGTTCTATACACCGATCTTTACAAGAAACCCACTGATCGTAACAGTTTATAGAGGGCTGATAGCTGTCACCCTCTTCCCTTGAAAAACGGTTTGCCCTACAGCCAATTCTGTTGAATCAAAAGAATTATCAAAAAACAATCACAAAGCTGCAGAAACATGGCTGAGAAATTTTATGAAAGGGTGTACAAAAATTGTCAGATCAATACTGCCGTTGAGAAAATCCCAAACAAATCGAGACATTATCTCTTTCAAGGACAACCATCCTTGCTTTCTCACTACGCCCTATTCAAAGTGCTCTGAACAAATCTAGGGAATCGTTCAAAAATTGGCACATTCTAAGATCTGATGACAGCATCGATTTAATGTTTTTTCAGACCCTCCCCTGGTCGTATTCTTGTAGGGCAGAAATCTCATAGATCAATTGGTAAACTCAGATTTACCACCCCAAAATACCCCTGCACAACTTCTCCTTGCCCCTCTACCGGATGGAAACTACAAGTGTTCAATGCAATGGCACTTACAAATGTAGATCCTTCAAACACCCCCAAACAGCAGAAACGGATCCCAACCAAAGGTGTTATCACACCCTCCACTAAGGAGGTTATTTATCTTATTGGGCAAAATGAAGTGCGAACTAAAAGTACAAAACTCTGAGCGTCGTAGGACCATTAGGTGCAAAAACTCAACGTACCCAGTCGCTGCCCACTTTTTGTCCCATCGCTATATCGGCATCGAACACATCACCCTACCTAGGAGAGGTGAAGTCGCCTGGATCTTTTAATTTAAAGGCCCTCGCTCCCTTCAGTGTGAACTTCTTCGATATGAAACAATTCTTGGGGTTATTATAAATAATATTGTGTTTGTAGCCTAATTGTATCTATGATCGTATGTTATACATTTTTTTTGTATGTACTATTGGTATTTTGTACATCGACCAATGAAATTATGCCACAGCCGGCCATGATAACAGAAACCTGTGTGTCCTTTGAAACCCTATATAAAGTGGTGACCCGTAGTGTTTGTCATTATACCCTGATGAAGACAACTTGGTCGAAACAACATTGGAAATACATTTATTGCATCTGAGCTCCGTGTGTGCAGCTTTCCTTTTCTTCATAATTCAAACATCCTGATTATACACACAAAAAAATATATATAAATGCAACAATTTCTAAGATTTTACTGAGTTACAGTTCATCAGTCAATTAAAATATCTTCATTAGGCCCTAATTTTGGGATTTCACATGAACGGGAATGCAGATATGTATCTATTCCTCAGATGCCTCAAAAACAAACAAAAAAAGTAGGGCCGTTGTTTCAGAAAGTAAGTCCGTATCTAGTGTGACCAACATATTCAGCGTGACCCATCTCCTTGGTATAGAGTTGATCAGGCTGTTGATTGTGGAATGTTGTCCCACTCTTTAATGGCTGTGCGAAGTTGCTGTATATTGGTGGGAACTGGAACACGCTGTAGTACACGTTGATCCAGAGCATCCCAAACATGCTCAATGGGTGACATGTCTGGTGAGTATGTATGCCATGGAAGAACAGGGACATTTTCAGCTTACAGGAATTGTGTACAGATCCAACATGAGACTGTGCATTATCATGCTGAAACATGAGGTAATGGCAGCCGATGAATGGCACGACAATGGGCCTCAGGATCTCGTCAAGGTATCTCTGTGCATTAAAAATGCCTAGGATAAAATGCAATTGTTGTCCGTAGCTTATGCCTGCTCATACCATAACCCCACCACCATAGGGCGCTCGCCCACACGATGCCATACATGCAGTCTGCCATCTGCCAGGTACAGTTCATCCGTGAAGAGCACACTTCTCTAGCATGCCAGTGGCCATCGATGTTGCGCATTAGTCCACTGGAGTCGCCTACGACTCCGAGCTCCAGTCAGGTCAAGACCCTGGTGACGATGACAACGAGCATGCGTAACAGGGTTGAAATAGACATCCTTAGTTGTATGAGTTTTGTCATAATTAAGCAGCCAGGTTGTGTATAGTTGTGGAGCCACCTGCTATATTATTAATATTATTATTATTATTGATGCATATGCAGTTGCTCTGAAGTTTACACATTGTGTTGTGTGTGTATGTCTACAGAATAAACTGTGAAAGAGAACAGCACTGTGTCCTTTGTCGATGAGCCATATGAGAGCCGGAGGATGTAGTAGATACTGTAGGCTTGCGGAGTGACGAGTCGTTGGATGTTAACCAGAACCCAGATCTAATCTATCATATCCCCCTGCAGTATTTTAGTGACCCGTCGTCATGTCTCCCGCTTGAAGATTTCTACTCTACCAAGCCCAAACTGAGGGAGGACCCGGTAGACTACTGGATCCGGCTCAACAAAGGAGCAGATTTAGCTGATGAGGGTTTACAGAGACAGGGTGGGAGGATGGAAAACATGAGCTCTCTTGCAGGTTCAACTGCAAAGCACTTCTTGAGTGGAATTCCAGAGATGTTTAGGTGAGGATCAATGAGTACCAGAGGGAGCAGAGAGCCTTAATGAAACAGCCGCGTTACACAGCTGAAGAGTCGTGCCACTGCTCTGCATGACAAGGTCCCAGTGTCACACAACAGAGCTAATGATAAAATGTCATGCCTCACACTCCTCCCTTTGCTCCTGTTCCGGCTCAATGTCATCTGTGTCACACTGTTACAACTCAAAGTCAACAGTATCAAATTCCGCACACTTCTGCCGTTCCTGCCCTGGTTCAACACGCACAGCAGCAGCCAGATGAGAAGATTATGGGTCGTATGATGGGTATGTTAGAACTAATGCTGGAGAAAGTGCAGTGACAAAGCCACACATCTCCCCTGCACACATCGTACCAGAGAACAGGCCTGCAGGGTCTGTAATGATACTAGTCACTCAACACAGTCTCATTGCATGGGAGAGCGTCTGTGCTTCCTGTGTTACTCCTGGTCATACGAGACATGCATGCCCCAGGCTTTTGTCACAGTCCAGTCTGGCTGAGGGAAACTAGCCGACCTGTATACTAAGGGAGGCAGTACAGGTCAAGATGAAGACACTCCCAATGCTGAAGCTCTACATGGGAGCCAAAGACTCTAGTGACATGACTGGAGATGTTGTGTACCAGAACACACGTGATAGGAAAAAGCAGCAGCCTGTTGGTAACAAAGTGACTCTAGGTGCTATGCTTGACAGTGGGTCAATGGCGTGCACAATGAGTGAGATAACAGAGCTGAAGTTGATAGATGCTGGGGTAGTTGACGTGAAAAGCCAGTTTAACTCTGATGTCGTGCTTGTTGGCTGTGGAGGACGCTGTGTGAGGCCAAAGTCCGCATTCAACATAAACATGGAAGTTTATGTATGCAAGATGGTTGTTCCAATCTTGGTATTAGGTCAACATGAGAAACTAATACTGGGAACCAACATGATGAAGCACATCCTCTGTGAATCAAAACAATGTGACAATTATTGGAATGCAGTCTCGGCCCCTTGCAGCACAGATGACCCAGAATCTGAGTTCTGTTTCTCGCCATATTAGCTGGAATGTTATTAGCTGTTTCTCGCCATATTAGCTGGAATGAACCGCTGGAGAGGCGACGACATCCCTGACAAGATAAGAACAGTGAGATGTAACTCAGCCATTTGCCTTGACCCTGGTCACGAGTATCTGGTTTGGGATAAGCTACTGAAAACCACCGTTGTCTCCTGGCAGTGTGGCGATGACAGAACCTACTATGTCTCGCTCAGCACCACAGGGGATCATGGTGTCAATGATTGTTACGCCTCTGTGGGGAGACTGATGGGTCCCACTGAAGCTGGTCAACACGTCTGGCCGTCCTATGTGGCTGAAGCGCAATGTGAAGCTTGCAGATGTCTTCCCATGTGTAGCAATGGAGGATATGCAAGACGCCAAACCAGATCAAAGTGCAGTCCACCTGGTCAGCTGTCCTCAAGCCATGTCTGAGGCCGATGTGACGGGCCACGTGAGAGACACACGTTCCACAGAAGAGAAACTGAGACTGCTGGAGTTGAGTGCTTATTTATTTATTAAATAACTAACAAAGTATAAAACTACGAAGAAAATCTAACCTGTGAAAGTAGGCATGTGAGGAGTGTAATGGAAATGCATGGATGAAGGTAAAATGTGTGTAAGTGTTGAAGGGTGCACCTAATCAAAAAACATAATCAACCAGATCGGCAAACAAAATGGTGCTTGTGGAGAGAGAGCGAGCCAGAACTGGGCACCAGGAATATTTATCTCCTAGTTGATCCCAAACCCAGGTGGAACTGGTCACCTTAACAACCCAATCAGCTCCACCTGTCCCCAATCTGCAAATAAAAGCACAAACACAGAGGAGGCAGGTAGAGCGAGGGGGGTGTAACAGTATGCAGACTGCCTGGCTGCGCTTGGCGGCAACACTCTATTCAGCACAATGGATCTCACCTCTGGGTTCTATAACATGCCACTGCACGAAGATGACAGGAAGTATTCCGCCCTCCTATGAATACAACCGTCTACCTTAGGGTCTCTAACAGCCCTGGAAGCTTCATGCGCATGATGACGAGTATCTTCGGAGATCAGAACTTCATGAGTATGCTGTGTTACTTGGATGATCTGTTTGGTCTTTGGCCCAGACAAGAAGATGGCCTTAGAACGCTTGGAGATGGTCTTTAGCAGGCTTCGTAGTCACATGAAGTTGGCCCCAAAGAAGTGCTTCTTCCTCAGGAGTCTCCAGCTTGACAGACTTCCTATCTCCCTCACTAGCTTTAAGCACCAGCTGTCAGAGCAGCTCACAGATCACTGCACCTGTACATAGCCCATCTGTAAATAGCCCATCCACCTACCTCATCCCCATACAGTTATTTATTTTTGCTCCTTTGCACCCCAGTATCTCTACTTGCACACTTATCTTCTGCACATTTATCACTCCAGTGTTTAATTGCTATATTGTAATTATCTCTCCACTATGACCTATTTATTGCCTTACCTCCCTTATCCTACCTCATTTGCACAGACTGTGTATATAGACTTTTTCTATTATATTATTGACTACATTTGTGTAACTCTGTGTTTGTGTCGCACTGCTTTGCTTTATCTTGGCCAGGTCGCAGTTGTAAATAAGAACTTGTTCTCAACTAGCCTACCTAGTTAAATAAAGGTGAACTAAAAATAAAACAGTTCCTTGGTCACATAATTGATGAAAATGGTGACTGGTAAAGTCGACAGCATGTCTAAGATGAGCAGTGCTGATCTGATGGAATTTGATGGTGACTCCTTAACAATAATGGATGTCGTTCCTTGACATGGTAAACAACTACAACCAACACTTTGCCAGGTTTCTCTGCAATAGCCAGACTTCTCTTCTCGTTGTTGACTGGATCAAAGAGAGAACCCAAGGGTCGTCAAAGTAAAGCTCACCTCACAGCGTCGGAAGTTGAACGTCGCAGACTGGACACCTGAACATGAGCAGCTCTTCGAAAATGTTTAAGACTTCTCTAGTTAACATGGTGGTTTTGGCACACCAACTTCTCCCGTCCGTTTCATGTTGTTGACAGATGCGTCCCTGGATGGCATAGGTGCTGTCCTGTCACAGTTGCAAGACGGAGAAACTTGTGCCAGACCCATTACATTTTCTAGCAAGTCCTTGTCTCCGTCTCAGAAGAACTACCCAGCTCATCGGTTAGAGTTCCTGGCAATGAAGTGGTCGATCTGCAACAACTCTTCTTCCACTTCATCCTTTTGGGATACTTCAAATGTTGGTAAATTGAACTTTTTATATGTTGTGTAATTGGATGTGTATGTCTGCAGGTACGTGCTCCCGAACTGTTATGGGACCTTATTACTGTACATAAGTAGCCCATGTGCTGCAGTGCTGTGTTATGGCCATCAGATGATTATTATAAGTTGAGCGCTCCTCTGTAGTTGTGGTGTTATAGATTGCAATGATGCAGATCTACAACTATTATAAAAAGCAAAAGAGTTGTTAATCTTTGGAGATTTCATGACGGATTTTGCAGTTGCTCTGAAGTTTACACATTGTGTATGTATGTCTGCAGAATAAACCGTGAAAGAGAACAGCAGTGTCCTTTGTTAATGAGCCGTTACACATGCAGATGAGCATTTACTATCATTCTTTATATAATTTATTTGTTTCGTAGGTTAGTTTTCTTATTATTATTCAGTTTAGTCCCATGATTTCTCAATTTGCAGTACGTTTGCCAATTGGTTGTGCACCCAGATTTATTTGCCATTCTTTTTGCCTCATCCCTCTCAACCATACAATTTTTAAATTCCTCATCAATCCTCTGGGATTTAAGTTTTTACAGTTATGTTCTTAATGGGTGCATGCTTATTAGTTACTGGAATAAGCAATTCCATAAATGTGTCACGTGCAGCATCTGGTTGAGCCTCATTACACACCTCATTACACACTGGTTGAGCCTCATCACTACAACTTATTGTATGACCTCTTATACACTATATTAGGCCCAGTCTTGATCACTATATCCAATGGATTTGGATACTGCTTTAAAGCTAATTTCTGCAGCATTAGTAAAGATGTGATTAATACATGTTGATTTCATTCCTGTGCTGTTTGTAACTACCCTGGTAGGTTCACTGGTAACCTGAACCAGGTTTCTGGCACTGGTTACAGTTTGAAGCTTTTTCTTGAGTGGGCAGCTTGATGAAAGCCAGTCAATATTTAAATTGGCCAGAAAATATACTTCTCTATTGATATCAAATAACATTTTATTTGTCACATGCGCTGAGTACAACAGGTCTAGTAGACCTTACAGTGAAATGCTTACTCACAAGCCCTTAACCAACAATGCAGTTTTAAAAATACCTGAAACAAAAATAATAAATATAGTAACAAATAGAGAGCAGCAGTAAAATAGCAATAGCGAGGCTATATACAGGGGGTACCGGTACAGAGTCAATGTGCGGGGGCACTGGTTAGTCGAGGTAATATATACATGTGGGTAGAGTTAATCACGAACATTTATCAAGCATTTCACATGTTATCCAGGCACTGACTGTTAGCACTTGGTGCTCAATAGCAGGAATGGGCTTTAGGTGAGGCAGATGAACCTGTAGACGTATTACTTCAACAGTATTTAACATAGCTTACAGGAATGTTTCTGTAGATGTTATAACCATGTATTGCTACCACTGTTTAATCAAAGGTATTTTCAGAGATAGTCAGAGTATGAATGTCATCTGTTACTAGCAAGATATTAAGTTCATGAACCCTCTTTCTTAAGCTACATATGTTAACGTGGGATATTTTTATTGCTTTACTGAGAAGCTTAGCAGAAGTAGACATGCTCATGTTATTTATGTTAGTGCATGATGAGCTGCACACTGTGGACTTCCTTCTAGGGCACACCGCCTCATTTCTAACAATATAACTCTGGTTCATAGGCACATGATTACTGCACATGATTCAGGACATTTAGTGGGACATAGAATGTAAGTAACTTAATGTGTCTACCAATGCCCCTGGGATAATGTACATTTTGCTGAAGCATTATGACAACTCAGCGACACAATGGTAGGGATTAACTGCGCTGGGCTTGGGTCCTTGATAAGTCATTGTCTCAACGCAGTTGTGAAAGGATCCAGGAACCCAAATTATTTGGGTGGATCCCATCCTCTTTATAAAACGTGTTTTGTTTCCAAAAGGTATTGAAATTGTCAACAAAAGTTACACCCATTTGAGCTGCAATAATCACGTAGCCAGTTGTGAAGAGAAAGAATCCTGCCACGATTCAGAGAGAGCACAGGGCCAGATACGATGGGTATTTTTTATTAGTGTCTAGCAGAGAATCAATCAGCTCTTTAAAATCCAGTTTCAACAGTTTTTCAGAGCTGCCTTCATAATGTCAATAAAATCCACATGGACTACAATAGAATTGATTTCCATGTCCTGGCGTAGAACATTTTGGGAGCAGCTTAGTAATGTAATTTACTCTATCTCCAGGATAGGACATTGTTCCTGGTGCAAAAACAGTCACATTTCTTACCATAGAGCTGCCCAAATCACAGCTGGAAAAAATCTTCCCACTCCCACGCTTCACAGGATTCTGACAATCCTTTTAAGGATGTGCAAGAGGCAGGATAACTTGAGCCCGTAGCTCCCGGCGCCTAGTGTAGGCGTCAAACAGATGGAGAAGCCCCGCTCGATCCAGAGCAGGGACGGAAGGATCCCATCGTCGACTTTGAAATCGTAGGGGAAGGAGTAGGTGCAGTGGCTACAGACACAGGTACCTAAAGCGTCAAAGGTGCAGGAAGATCAGGCTCCAGGATGGAAACTATTCGTTTGTATCCGCTCCGGGCCTCTCATTGGGAGTGTAGCCTGCTTTGCGGGATGCCGCTGTCTTCGGCTTCCATGGCTCGTGACATGCGACCATCGTTGATTGGCATGTTCCACTTGCTGTGCTCCTTCAACTCCGCTATCAAATGGGGGAGGAGAGGCAGGAACTCCAGGCAATGACAAACGATAAGGCCGAGATGCATCCAACAAGCGTGAACGCCGTCCAGCCACCGGCGTAGAAAAGGTGAACATTCCACTTTAATCCTATAATCCTCAGCAAGCAAACAATTGCCTCATTGGAACTCCAAGAAATCCAGTTTGTTCTTAACACAGTGTAGTGGATACAGCGCTGGAACCGTTAATTTAATTCTCCAGACAGAGGGATCCATTGCAAATCATCTTGGACTAACTTCGTTAGCTAAGGTTAGCGGCCGGTCAAGCAGGCTTCAAGCTGTCTGTTAAGCTGTTTCGGGACAAGAAAGTGGTCCTGGCTGTTAAAAGCTAAGCGTGTGGAAGAACTTGACTTGCCTGCACAGAGACCTGACCTTAACCCCATTGAACACCTTTGGAATGAATTTGAACGCAGACTGCGAGCCAGGCCTAATCTCCCAAAATCAGTGCCCGACCTCACTAATGCTCTTGTGACTGAATGGAAGCAAATCCCAGCAGTAACATTCCAACATCTAGTGTTGGAATGTGGAGGCTGTTATAACAGCAAAGGGGGGACCAACTCCATATTAATGCCCATTATTTTGGAATGAGATGTTTGACGAGCAGGTGTCCACATACTTTTGGTAATGTAGTGTATCATGACTATTTGCATCAATCCAGTGGCCATTTTGTTTTGCAATCACATGAGCGTTACAGCAATACCGCTTAACCAAACTGTCTCTTCCTGGTGCACATTTTGCATTAAAGGTTAACATTGAAAAAACTAAAATGGAAAAACGGAATCAGGCAAAAAATAAAACAGATTTTATAGGGCCCTAATCAAGCACTCATCCGCATTAGTATTAGCCATACTCATGCGTAACCTGTAGGTTTTAGCTGGTACAGCTACCGTGGTGGGATTATTGTTTGGGTGTTTTCCTCAGGTTCATGGCATGTTGGTCATTGTGTAAAGTACTTAAGTAAAAATACTTTAAAGTACTGCTTAAGTAGTTTCTTTGGTGTATCTGTACTTTACTATTTTATATTTTTGACAACTTTTACCCAGAAGTACCTGTTACATTTCAAATGCTTGGCAGGACTGGAAAATGGTCCTCTTCATGCAATTATCAAGATATCATCCCGACTGCCTCTGATCTGGCGGACTTACTAAACACGTGCTTTGTTTGTAAATTACGTTGAAGTGTGCCGCTGGCTATCCATAAATAAAATACATTTTAAAAACGTGCCATCTGGTTTGCTTAATATAAGGAATTTGAAATTATTTTTACTTTTTGATACTTAAGTATATTTAAAACCAAATACTTATTGACTTTTACTCAAGTAGTATTTTACTGGGTGACTTGAGACATTTTCTATTAAGGTATCTTTGTCTGATGTGGCTCAAATGAGTTCATAAAAAAACATCCGTTTACAGCTAAATGCTTCGAATTCTCCACACGCCTCAGATGTAACTACTATAGTGTAGAAACTAGTATGTACAGTGCGCTCCAAAAGTAAAATGATACCATGAGGTTTAAGTGCAGACTGTCGGCTTTAATTTGAATGTATTTTCATTCATATCAGGTGAAACGTTGGGGAAAATTACAGCACTTATTGTTCGTAGGGAACCAAAAGTATTGGCACAAATTCACTTATTTGTGTATTAAAGTAGTCAAGTTTAGTATTTGGTCCCATGTTCCTAGCACACAATGAGGTTATGTGGTCCTCATTAAAGTCCCGTAGATCACTTAATTATTCCCTTTTTGTTTACAAAGCCCTACTACACAAGCGTCCCTTACTTGACTTCGTTGTTACAGTATTAAAATAATTCAATACTAAACCCACTCAGACTTTAACCCATCTGCACTTTAACCTCATACTCATTGTATCATTTCAACAACAAAACATTCATTGTCCCAATAGTTTTGGAGCTCACTGCATGTCAATATGTGGCTGTATGCTCCTCCCCGCCATACACTTCTGGTAATGGAAGATTTTCACTTCACTGGAGATTATAGGCTGACTGCAGTAAAAATAACTAATGATATTCAATGGCATGGTGAACATTTTGGATTCAGAAAATCTTAACTGTTTCATTGCTGGGCTATTCTGTTGAAGCAGTTTGAAAAACAACAGGCAAACAAAAAACAGATGGACAGGAAAACATAAGATATTTTTTACAATCAATCAGGTCATACACGGCACATTGGAGGCCTTTTTTCTTCATTTTAATGATTCACATTCCAGACCCAAAACTGTAGTGCACATTGTTAGAGCATCTACTCTAAAAGCTTAGCTAAAGCCCTTGGCTTGGAGAAGTACTTGTCTCCCATACAGCAGAGGGTAACGGTAATGATCCCAAGAGGGAGGGATATGGGAGAGCGCTCTCTCTCTCTCTATTTCTCACTTTTTCTATTTCTCGGTCTCCTATTGGCTTTCTCTCTGTTTTAGTTAGTGTCTCACTGGCCTTCATGTCTTCTCTGCTGAAATCCTGACTGACATTGAGATTGGCTATTACCATCTCAGAAGTTTGGCCAGATCTCCTGCGGCTTCTTCCTCCTTTTGAAAATACCCCATCAGAATAAACCTGTCTTCTTCTGCAGGATTTACCGTACCTACCATTACTGACAATTGACATCTCAATGGACATGGTTAAAAGGCTATATGGTATGATATAGTCATTACGGTGTGAACAGTATACAAGCAGGATACTTCCTTACCTATGCTCAAGGGACTGTCTGAAAAGGTGTCTAATTAAATAGTAGAATAACAGAGGCCTAGAAGGTAAAATAAAGATGTGATTTATCTCTACGGAGTCAAAATCCACCCTGTGGAGAAACGACAACATGAGATCTTCAGTACTAAAGTTCTGAGCCTTGTAAGCTTTACTATCATGGTGCATCAGTAGCAGATCTCAGTGGTGAATGACAGATGTATTTCTCTCTTGTCCAACCCATCTGTCTCTCCCTCAGACTTCATGCGTCCTTACGTCCATGTCAGTGGAGATGATGGATTTGGATTTGCCTGTCAGAGCTTTTCTATTGCCTTTTTTTCTCAATGGGATTACATTGTGTTGTGATGTTTTCTTTCAGAGATGGCAGGTTTGGGATACAGTATGAATGACTGATGGACAGCTGCATGGATAGTAACCTTATTTCACCTAACAGGGTCCCGGGTACGTTTTGAGGACAGCCCACCTCGGATCGTGGAGAACCCCTCTGACCTGATCGTGTCCAAGGGGGAGCCCGCCACCCTCAACTGCAAGGCAGAGGGGAGGCCTAACCCCACTGTGGAGTGGTACAAGGACGGTGAGCGGGTGGAAACAGACCGGGATGACCCTCGGTCTCACCGCATGCTCCTTCCCAGCGGCTCCCTGTTCTTCCTGCGTATCGTCCACGGACGACGCTCTAAACCAGACGAGGGTGTCTACACCTGTGTGGCACGTAACTACCTAGGAGAGGCTGTCAGTCGCAACGGTTCGCTGGAAGTAGCCAGTAAGTCTTTGTCATTTTACTTGCTGTATATGTCACCCATGACCAGTATCATACTTGAGTAAAAGTTAAGATATCTTAATAGAAAATTACTCTAGTGAAAGTCACCCAGTAAAATCCTACTTGAGTAAAAGTCAAAGAATTTGGTTTTAAATATACTTAAGTATAAAAAGTAAATGTAATTTTTCTTTTTCGAAAAGTAAAAGTATAAATAATTTCAAATTCCTTATTAAGCAAACTAGACGGCACCATTTCCTGTCCTGCTAACCATTTTTTAAATGTAACAAGTACTTTTGGGTGCCAGGGGAAATGTACTTTTTACTCCATACATAATTATCTTTCAGAATGTAGTGAAGTAAAAATTGTCAAAAATATAAATAGTAAAGTACAGATACCCCCAAAAAACTACTTAAGTAGTACTTTCAAGTATTTTTACTAAAGTACTTTGCACCACTGCCCATGACCTGTGGGTGTGTCTTTCTTTCTCTTTCTTTTGGCAACAGGTCTCAAATCTTGCTGCTGTGATGGCACACTGTGGTATTTCACCCAGTAGATATGGGAGTTTATCAAAATTGGGTTTGTTTTTGAATTCTTTGTGGCTCTGTGTAATCTGAGGGAAATATGTGTCTCTAATATGGTCATACATTTGGCAGGAGGTTAGGAAGTGGGGCTCAGTTTTCAACTCATTTTGTGGGCAGTGTGCACATAGCCGGTCTTCTCTTGAGAGCCAGGTCTGCCTACAGCGGCCTTTCTCAGTCTGTACATAGTCAAAGATTTCCTTCGTTTTGGGTCAGTCACAGTGGTCAGTTATTCTGCCACTGTGTATTCTCTGTTTAGTGCCAAATAGCATTCTAGTTTGCTCTGTGTTTTTGTTAGTTCTTTCCAATGTGTCAAGTAATTATCTTTTTGTTTTCTCATGATTTGGTTGGGTGTAATTGTGTTGCTGTCGTGGGGCTCTGTAGGGTCTGTTTGTGTTTGCGAACAGAGCCCCAGGACCAGCTTGCTTAGGGGACTCTTCTCCAGGTTCATCTCTCTGTAGGTGATGGCTTTGTTTGGGAATCGCTTCCTTTTAGGGGGTTGTAGAATTTAGCAGCTCTTTTCTGGATTTTGATAATTAGCGGGTATCGGCCTAATTCTGTTCTCCATGCATTATTTGGTGTTTTACATTGTACACAGGATATTTTTGCTTAAATAAATATCAAATAAAATAAATCATGCATTTTTTCAAAGCCAATTATGACTGGTATGCTGTTCTCTCTTTCCCCTTGTAATTCAATCAAATGTATTTATAAAGCCCTTCTTACATCAGCCGATCACAGTGTGCTGTACAGAAACCCAGCCTAAAACCCCAAACAGCAAGCAATGTAGGTGTAGAAGCACAGTGGCTAGGAAAAACTCTCTAGAAAGGCCAAAACCTAGGAAGAAACCTAGAGAGGAACCAGGCTATGAGGGGTGGCCAGTCCTCTTCTGGCTGTGCCGGGTGGAGATTATAACTGTGTTAGTGTGGCGTGACACTGGGCTGAGCGCAGACCCTTTCTGGCGTTAGGAAATGGATTAGCGGAGTGTGTTGCTTAGGAAAACGAGCGTAACAGATTAGGGAATGTCTCCTTGTTAAAAACACAAAACAGCAATTTGCCTGCATCTTGTCTTTCACCAGAGCACAAAGCCAGCCAAGCCTCCTCAGCCTCTCTAACTGCTCATGGCTCACTGACCTCCATCACAGCTCATGTTCAAAAATAGGGCCAGCTTTAGTTCAGCTTCCATACTAAGTGATATTTCCACACTCATAACTGCCTTAATGTTGCTGGACCCCAGGAAGATTAGCTGCTGCCTTGACAACAGCTAATGGGGATCCTTTAATAAATACAAATAAACGGAAGAACATCAAATATTAGAGAAACTACAAATATTAGAGCAAAACAGTTTCCAGAGAAACATTTAAGCACCACAGTTATGTTGTTTTGATGATGAATTCTCCTCAGCCAGTGGAAATGTAGCTGGAGATGACCAATAAGGCTATGCATCTCCTAGAGGCAGGCACTCTAACGGTAACTAACTGCAGCAATGACTGTATTGTCGTAGGTCTGCTGCCTCTGGGTAGCTGGGGCATATGTTAAGACAGTAGGGTGGTGGTGTTCCTAGCTTCACCCCTTCCCCCCCAGGTTGTGGTGGGTTGAGGATAGTGTTAGAAGTGTGGATACTAGTAACAACAGGTGGAGGGAGGAAGAGCTTTAGAAGAGCCCCCCCTTTATGAGCAGTAATTAGTACGGCTGCAGCTGTTAGACTCTGGCTTAAATCACTGAGGAGCTAATATGATGGATGGCTTTCAGGCTTTTTAAAGGCTGTTGTCCACCCAAATATCATGAATACCACCAGCCAGACTAATTAGTCAACACGCCTGCTTAAAATATTCTACCTTTCATACTGTCATACAGAATTTACAGGAGTCTTTCTGTGTTCTGTTGATACAGTGCATTCGGAAAGTATTCAGACCCCTTGACCTTTTCCACGTTTTGTTAGGTTACAGTCTTATTCTAAAATTGATTAAATTAATTTTTCCCTCAATCTACACACAATACCCCATAATAACAAAGTGAAAACAGGTTTTTAGAATTTTTTGCAAATGTATTAAAAGTAAAAATACATACCTTATTCAAGGGTTTTTCTTTATTTTTACTATTTTCTACTTTGTAGAATAATAGTAATGACATCAAAACTATGAAATAACAAATATGGATTAATGTAGTAACCAAGAAAGTGTTAAACATATCAAAATATATTTCACCTTTTAGATTCCTCAAAGTAGCCACCCTTTGCCTTGATGACAGCTTTGCATACTATTGGCATTCTCTCAACCAGCTTAACCTGGAGAGCTTTTCCAACAGTCTTGAAGGAGTTCCCACATATGCTGAGCACTTGTTGGTTGCTTTTCCTTCACTCTGCAGTCCAACTCATCTCAAGTCGGGTGATTGTGGAGGCCAGGTCATCTGATGCAGCACTCAACACTCTCCTTCTTGATCAAATAGCCCTTCCACAGCCTGGAGGTGTGTTTTGGGTCATTGTCCTGTTGAAAAAGACACGGCGGTTGGAACCAAAAATCTTACATTTGGACTCAACAGACCAAAGGACAGATTTCCACCGGGCTAATGTCCATTGCTCATGTTTCTTGGCCCAACCAAGTCTCTTATTCTTTTTGTTGTCCTTTAGTATTGGTTTCTTTGCAGCAATTCGGCCATGAATGCCTGATTTCACGCAGTCTTCTATGAACAGTTGATGTTGTGTCTGTTACTTGAACTCTGTGAAGCATTTATTTGGGCTACAATTTCTGAGGCTGGTTACTCTAAAGAACTTATCCTCTGCAGCAGAGGTAACGTTGGTTCTCTTTTCCTGGTGGTCCTCATGAGAGCCGGTTTCATCATAGGGCTTGATGGTTTTTGCGACTGCACTTGAAGAAACGTTCAAATTTATACATTTTGAGATTGACTGACCTTCATGTCTTAAAGTAATGAGGGACTATTGTTTCTTTTTGCTTATTTGAGCTGTTCTTGTCATAATATGGACTTGGTCTTTTACCAGATAGGGCCATCATCTGTATACTGTACCACCCCTACCTTGTCAAAACACAACTGAATGGCTCAAACGCATTAAGAAGAAAATAAATTCCACAAATCAACTTTTAACCAGGCACACCTGTTAATTGAAATGCATTTCAGGTGACTACCTCATGATGCTGGTTGAGAGAATGCCAAGAGTGTGCAAAGCTGTCAAGGCAAAGGGTGTCTACTTTGAAGAATCTCAAATATATTTTGATTTGATCACCGTTTTTCAGTTACTACATGATTCCTTATGTGTTATTTAATAGTTATGTCTTCAATATTATTCTACAATGTAGAAAGTAAAGATCCCTCCCAAACTTTTGACTGCTACTATATTCAGACCCTTTGCTATGAGACTCATCCTGTTTCCATTGATCATCCTTGATGTTTCAACAACTTGATTGGGGTCCACCTGTGGTAAATTAAATTGATTGGACATGATTTGGAAAGGCTCACACCTGTCTATATGATGTCCCACAGTTGACAGTGCATGTCAGAGCAAAAAGCAAGACTGGATTGTGTCGAAGACACAGATCTGGGGAAGGGTACCAAAAAATGTCTGCAGCGTTGAAGGTCCCCAATAACACAGTGGCCTCCATCATTCTTAAATGGAAGAAGTTTGGAACCACCAAGACTCTTCCTAGAGCTGGTCACCCGGCCAAACCTGAGCAATCGGGGGAGAAGGGCCTTGGTCAGGGAGGTGACAAAGAACCCAACGGTTACTCTGACAGAGCTCCTGTTCCTCTATGGAGATTGGAGAACCATCCAGAAGGACAACCATCTCTGCAGCACCAATCAGGCCTTTATGGTAGAGTGGCCAGACAGAAGCCACTTCTCAGAAAAGGCACATGACAGCCCACTCAGAGTTTGCTAAAAGGCACCTAAAGGACTCTCAGACCATGAGAAACAAGATTCTCTGGTCTGATGAAACCAAGATTGAACTCTTTGGCCTGAATGCCAAGCATCACATTTGGAGGAAACCTGGCACCATCGCTACGGTGAAGCATGGTGGTGGCAGCATCATGCTGAGGGGAGGTTTTTCAGCGGCAGGGACTGGGAGACTAGTCAGGATCGAGGGAAAGATAAACGGAGCAAAGTATACAGAGATCCTTGATGAAAACCTGCTCCAGAACGCTCAGGGCCTCAGACTGGGGTGAAGGTTCCCCTTCCAACAGGACAACGACCCTAAGCACACTGCCAAGACAACGCAGGAGTGGCTTCAGAACAAGTCTCTGAATGTCCTTGAGTGTCCCAGCCAGAGCCCGGACTTGAACTCGATCGAACATCTCTGGAGATGAAAATAGCTGTGCAGCAACGCTCCCCATCCAATCTGAAAGAGCTTGAGCGGATCTGCAGAGAAGAATGGGAGAAACTCCCCAAATACAGGTGTGTCTAGCTTGTAGCATCATACCCATGAAGACCTCAGGCTGTAATCACTGCCAAAGGTGCTTCAACAAAGTACTGAGTAAAGGGTCTGTGATATTTTTTGTTTTTTATAAATGTGCCAATTTTTCTAAAAACCTATTTTTGCTTTTTCATTCTGGACTATTGTGTGTAGATTGAGGGGGGGGAAAAACAATTTAATAAATTTTAGAATAAGGCTGTAACGTACCTATGTGGAATAAGTCAACGGGTCTGAATACTTTCCGAATGCACTGTATATCCAGGCTTTCTGCTCTAGTGTGGTGGTTTTACACACAGACTTTTTGGTTTGTTTCATTTAATATATTTCATAAAATGTATTATTCACTTCTCTTGAAGTTAAACAAACTATGCTAGATTAAAAAAAAACCTTAGTCTGGACACAGATTAATATTATATTATTGATCGATTGACTATGACTTTTCAAATCACCCAGCAGTGCAATTTGCGGAGTTAGCTCCAGGTAAATGTTGCAATTCGGAATGGTGACATTTGCGTGATCGGTTTTCTATCACTCATTTGCGTCATTTTGTGTATCAGTTCATAAACCATGTGCCATATAATAAGTACAAATCTCTTCCCAAATATTTTGCAATAAATATGGCACTATTTATCTGAATTTTCTTTAACCAATTATGATCTTTAATGCAGGGCCAACAGACAAGTTCCTTACTTTTCCCCCTTCCACTGGCCTCTTCCATTTGTGCAGTAATTCTGCAATTAGTTGGTTTTAATTTTGGGTAGATCAGACATTTCCATATTTTTGTTAGCTGAATGTGTGACAATTCCACCAGTCCTATTTATGATATAATTTACAAAGATTATACAGTTGAAAATTATTATAATAATTTTTTTTATCAATTAGTATATTTAAGTTTAACCATAATATTTGTTCTCTTTTCTGGTGGATTAAACTGAAATTGCAACCAACATTCTATGGCTTGTTTTAAAAATAGTGACATTTTGGAGAGTATTTCCTTTTCAAATAACTAAAAGGGAGATGTTGTAATCTGAACAAAGGGTAAAATGCCATTCTTGAACATGGCGTGAGACATTCTTACTAATCTAATAGAGAACCAGTTCAGATGTAAATGTTTGGCTGCAGCTTGTTTCTTGGCCTCTTCTACACTACGACTCTGCCACCGGTCTCTTCTTTAAACTCCGAAGAAGAAATACAGACGAGATGCTTTCTGTATGGACAGATATCACGGATACTACTTTACATTACTCTTTTTCTTGTCATAATCATTTACATAAAGGATTCAAGACTTTTAATAATTGAGTTGGCTTTTAACAAGTGCCAAGGATGAATTTGTAGGCATGAGTTTACTGCTCGTCCAAGCATTCAAACACAACAGGCTCAGGAGACCTAGCACTGCCTGAGTCCCTCTTTAACCGTAAACACAGACAATGGCTGGATTAAATCAATCCCGCTGGCTCTATTAGCCATGACATGGCAGGAGCAGAGAGATGGGATTAGACCACCTCTAATCGGTTTACTCCTACTGTACTGAGACAAAAGAACAGTGACTGGCTGACCATCAGGTCACTTTATTCTAGGACCTGCCTTGGGAAGTAGGGGTGCTGAGGTTGCCCTGAAAAATCTGAATACAGTTGTTTTTTTAATTGAAAAAAGTTACATATTTTTTCCACAAAAGTAGTGCACTGGGCCTATAATAGTCCCTGTAGTGCACTGGGCCTATAATAGTCCCTGTAGTGCACTGGGCCTATAATAGTCCCTGTAGTGCACTGGGCCTACAATAGTCCTGTATAGTGCACTGGGCCTATAATAGTCCTGTATTAGCTGACTGATATAGCCGTCTGCAGCGTGGGAAAAAAGCGACTTACAATTAGTGTGTTTATCTTAAGATAAGTAGTTCAGACAACTACAAATCAGAATCATAGCAAGTACATTTTCCCTCAATAAAGATGTTATCAGGAAAGTCAATGCTAGTAGGAAAGGGGGAGGACAGAGAAGAGCTCGGACTGGGCAGAGCGGGAGCTGCCTTGTGCTGCTGTACACAGTTCCCCACTCTGTCCGCTGGTTCGCGTTTTTTATCATGAATCTTGTTCTGGAGGATGCTCTGCAGAGTGGTCACTAGCTGGCATAGCCACAAAGTCATAAAATCATATTTTAAATGTAACCTTAACCACACTGCTAACCCTAATGCCTAACTAACCTTAAATTAATACCAAAAATCACATTTGTTTTCCTTTAATTTTTACAATATAGACAATTTTGACTTTGCAGCTGGCCCATCTAGCAGATCTCTCTCAGTTCTGCCTCAAGGACAAGACTCATCCCAATTAAAGTCAACCTGCGCTCTGTCCCTCCAACATCCAGTTTGACAAAACCCCCAAACTCTGCCCAACCTCTCAACCCTGTCCCCTACGCCACCTTTAGAGTGCCCCTTCCAACCTCACCTTCTCACTACACTCTTCCCCAATCACCCTACTCCTCCCATCCTGCCTTTAGACTGTTCAGTGAATCTGATCACTGACTGATGTTTAGTCTGCTGGTCTAGTGGTGTCCATAGTGAACTGGCTGATGTTTAGTCTGCTGGTCTAGTGGTGTCCATAGTGAACTGGCTGATGTTTAGTCTGCTGGTCTAGTGGTGTCCATAGTGAACTGGCTGATGTTTAGTCTGCTGGTCTAGTGGTGTCCATAGTGAACTGGCTGATGTTTAGTCTGCTGGTCTAGTGGTGTCCATAGTGAACTGGCTGATGTTTAGTCTGCTGGTCTAGTGGTGTCCATAGTGAACTGGCTGATGTTTAGTCTGCTGGTCTAGTGGTGTCCATAGTGAACTGGCTGATGTTTAGTCTGCTGGTCTAGTGGTGTCCATAGTGAACTGGCTGATGTTTAGTCTGCTGGTCTAGTGGTGTCCATAGTGAACTGGCTGATGTTTAGTCTGCTGGTCTAGTGGTGTCCATAGTGAACTGGCTGATGTTTAGTCTGCTGGTCTAGTGGTGTCCATAGTGAACTGACTGACAAGGGCCACACGGCAATTCAGACCATTACTTTTTAATTTTTTATTTATGAAACCCATTATTGCCATGACTACTCTCCCATTCCACTTCAAAACATTAACAGATGGCCACTTCGACTGCACTAAAGCTGCACTCTTGCTAAACGCTAAATATTGAGATTAATGTCACTTAAAGATACAGTGGTGAATATTCTGGGGATATTCTTAATCTGTATATCCCTGAAACATGAAAGTTATGAAAATAGATGGCACTGTCCTAGAATAGGAATGTAGCAATAACAGTAAAGTATAAAAAATGTATGCCCTCACTACTGTAAATCGCTCTGGATAAGAGCGTCTGTTAAATGACAAAAATGTAAATGTAACACTTATTATAGTAGTAACCATATAGCATAATGGTTAGTCATATAGCCACACTGTTTAAACTGAGCTAAAGGAATAGCAGGAGGTGAATATGGGCTTTATTTATCCTCAGGCCAGCCCAGGACATTAGGTGCCCCGTTCTCCACTCTTGTCACCGTAAGGTTGGGATAGTTCAGATTCAGGAAGTCCTAGTACTTACTCACCATCAGTGTGAATCAGGTCTGGTAGAAAGACTGTGTTTTGGACTTTACCTTTACCTCCCTGGCCGTCTGTTTGAGAATAACAGGAGATTCCTGTGGTGCCATCATTATTTCATAAAACTATAATAGTGTGTGAATTCTGGGAAATCACTTTTAGTATGGCAGCCTTTAAAGCCTGGGTGCAGGAGGGATCGTATTAACTTCAACAGCTTCAAAGAGTTGCTCTTGGCTACTCTCACTGCACAGTGTTTAGGGGTAATTATTGGAGGCTACTTTCCAATCTCTGAATTGTGTTTCAAGGCACTCAAATGGCCCAGATTCTGGGACTCCTCCTGTGTGTGTGTGTGTGTGTGTGTGTGTGTGTGTGTGTGTGTGTGTGTGTGTGTGTGTGTGTGTGTGTGTGTGTGTGTGTGTGTGTGTGTGTGTGTGTGTGTGTGTGTGTGTGTGTGTGTGTGTGTGTGTGTGTGTGTGTGTGTGTGTGTGTGTGTGTGTGTGTGTGTGTGTGTGTGTGTGTGTGTGTGTGTGTGTGTGTGTGTGTGTGTGTGTGGTTATGGGATTAGCTCATTGGCTCTATAGCCATGTCTTCTCTTCAGTTCCCTCGGCATGGCTGGGTAGTGATGGTCTCTGTGCTCCCGGTCTCGTCTCTGCACTGGCCCTTTACCGACGGCGCTGTAAAAATAATACACCACTTTCAATTAGCCTTCAGCTTTCTGAAGCTTTTCAAACAAGCAGCCAGCTGAGTGGGGACTACTGAGCAGACTGTTGGGAAGGGTGTGTGCTTTGACAGGTTATAGCTCATCCATCTCTTGTCTTAAGGGGAGGGATCTTTAATTGTGTTGGTCTCCTTGTGTTGGGTTTTGGGGGCGGGTGGGATGGGAGGTCGGGTTCCGTTATACCCCTGAAGGGACAGATGTCCAGGCCCCACGTGCCTCTAAATGTTCCCTTAAACTTCCCCCCTGCCTATGTACTTAACTCACCCCAGACTGTAGGTGGGAAACTCCTACTAGTTGGATGAGCTGATCGGCCTTATGTAGCTTAGATTCAGATGTGGTGGGTGTATTACAATCTGAGACAGAAAAAACTCCATTTGGATATGAAGAATTCTAACAAGCGTTTTAATGTTCTGTACAAGCCTTTACTTTTGAAACAAATGGGTAACAGAAGTCGACTTTTCTAAAAGTTTAAATGTCACGTCAATGACAAAAGCCTAGTTTAAGTTAGGGAATTAAATGTGCTTCATTATAATACAGAATAAATGCCTGCTGCATTTGAACAGGCAGCGACTTCAGGCAGGAAGAAAGTGTGTGACAGATTGTCTCATATTGGTGGGCTGGCGAGAGGGAGGGGGAGATCGACAGATGACCACTTCAATCCTGACAGCAGATCTGAAACGCAGCCGGCTCAGCGAAGGCTCAGCCACCATTTGTCAGCTTCTCGGAGATTGGAATATTCATAGCAACACGTCTCCCAAGATAATTGCAGCCCTTACAACTTAAGACAGAAGGGAGACACTCTATACGCTCTTGATGGCTGTGATAAACTAAATGAGATGGTAGTCAGTCAGTCACTGGTTGTGAAATATAAATGCCATGTTAAAAGACACAGATTGTTGTGCTGAGGAGGGTTCTGTCAAACACATGTCAGGGGATAAGTGATGGGGGTAGTGTGGCTTAGCTGGAGAGATGCACAGTTGGTAGACAGGTGACGAGTTCACTAATGTGTTTAGATGAACTAAGTCACAGCAAATTTATAGTGATAATTAAATTGATTGGGCGTTGATGCATTACTATGTTAACAGATAGATAGTTTGACAGGCAGGCAGATAGTCTTGGTCTGATTGTTTACTTTGTAAAATGCCAGCCTGAAATATTTATAAAGGTATAAGAAGAGATATTGATTATTCTGAAGTTGTGAGAGGGAGAGGGAGAGAATTCAAGGCTGGAGTAGTAGTGCTGCACAGGTTTCCTGAGGCTGCCAAGTCAAGCATCTCATCCTGTCCTTATTTGCAGAGAAAAGGCTGCTAACCTCACTGTGTGACAGTGACAAAGATCACGTCCCTTTTTTTAGCTTTGTCGTTCGTTGTGTCAAACTGTCATATTTGTAGCGTATTGTTCTCCTTGGTCTGCATGGGCTGCGGCTTTTGTGGAGCGATGGGTAACAATGCTTCGAGGGTGGCTGTTGTTGATGTGTGCAGAGGGTCCCTGGTTCAAACCCAGGTAGGGGCGAGGAGAGGGACTGAAGCTATACTGTTACACGTAGCACCCCATATTATCGGCATATTCAACAGCGTTTAAGAAATATATTACCTTCAACCGTGTTATCTTGTGATCAAGCCATCAATGTTTTGTGATTTGGTGTTGTAAAAATGTTAGCTAATGGGTTAGCAATTAGCATGTTTGACATTTCAATGGAAGTACTATTACCATTAGCTTTTTGATAAGCGGTTTAGCAAAAAAGAATATGGCCCGTATTATCGGCATACGGTCTCCAGTTATTGGCCACCTTACTATTTTGTTAAATTACAAGATATATCTGTTTTAAATTTTGTTCAAAAAAGAGACTCCAACCTTGTATCTGAAGTGTTTACTAGATAGTTGGCTAGCCTTCCAGTAAAAAAAAAGGACTTGCCTGTAAACTTTTCATTGCGTAGCCCTGTGTGCCCTCCAGTAGACTCTTAAAAATGGTTCTTCAACGTCTCCTTCAGTGTTGTAACCAAATAATGTCTCATTATTTGTTTTACAGATTAATCTTATGTTTTGAGAAAGTAGATAACAGTATTAAACTAACATGAGTATGAATAATTTTGGTAAAAAGTTGGATATCGAAATTTGGTCTGTCGTGCAGTCAAATTTTACAATATACAGCGTGTCCCACAAATCAAATGTTAAATACACATGGTTAGCAGATGTTATTGCGAGTGTAGCGAAATGCTTGTGTGTGTGTGTGTGTGTATATGTGTGCATATATATATATATACATACATACATACATACATACATACATACATACATACATACATACATACATATATATACACACACAGTGGGGAAAAAAAGTATTTAGTCAGCCACCAATTGTGCAAGTTCTCTCACTTAAAAAGATGAGAGAGGCCTGTAATTTTCATCATAGGTACACTTCAACTATGACAGACAAAATGAGGAACAAAAATCCAGAAAATCACATTGTAGGATTTTTTATGAATTTATTTGCAAATTATGGTGGAGCTGGGACCAAAGTAACAAAGCCTACCAACAGTAACACACTACGCCGCCAGGGACTCAAATCCTGCAGTGCCAGACGTGTCCCCATGCTTAAGCCAGTACATGTTCAGGCCCGTCTAAAGTTTGCTAGAGAGCATTTGGATGATCCAGATGAGGATTGGGAGAATGTCATATGGTCAGATGAAACCAAAATAGAACTTTTTGGTAAAAACTCAACTCGTCGTGTTTGGAGGACAAAGAATGCTGAGTTGCATCCAAAGAACACCATACCTACTGTGAAGCATGGGGGTGGAAACATCATGCTTTGGGGCTGTTTTTTCTGCAAAGGGACCAGGACAACTGATCCGTGTAAAGGAAAGAATGAATGGGGCCATGTATCGTGAGATTTTGAGTGAAAACCTCCTTCCATCAGCAAGGGCATTGAAGATGAAACGTGGCTGGGTCTTTCAGCATGACAATGATCCCAAACACACCGCCCGGGCAACGAAGGAGTGGCTTCAGAAGAAGCATTTCAAGGTCCTGGAGTGGCCTAGCCAGTCTCCAGATCTCAACCCCATAGAAAATCTTTGAAAGTCCGTGTTGCCCAGCGACAGCCCCAAAACATCACTGCTCTAGAGGAGATCTGCATGGAGGAATGGGCCAAAATACCAGCAACAGTGTGTGAAAACCTTGTGAAGACTTACAGAAAACGTTTGACCTCTGTCATTGCCAACAAAGGGTATATAACAAAGTATTGAGATAAACTTTTGTTATTGACCAAATACTTATTTTCCACCATAATTTGCAAATAAATAAATTAAAAATCCTACAATGTGATTTTCTGGATTTTTTTTCCTAATTTTGTCTGTCATAGTTGAAGTGTACCTGTGATGAAAATTACAGGCCTCTCTCATCTTTTTAAGTGAGAGAACTTGCACAATTGGTGGCTGACTAAATACTTTTTTTTCCCCACTGTATATAACAGTTGAAGTTTACATACACTTAGGTTGGAGTCATTAAAACTTATCTGTCTGTAAACAGTTGTTGGAAAAATTACTTGTGTCATGCAAAGTAGATGTCTTAACTGACTTGCCAAAACTATAGTTTTTTAACAAGAAATGTGTGGAGTGGTAGGTAGCCTAGTGGTTAGAGCATTTGACTTGTAACCGGAGGGTTGCAAGTTCAAATCCCCTAGCTGACAAGGTAAAAAATCTGTCATTCTGCCCCTGAACAAGGCAGTTAACCCACTGTTCCCCGGGTGCCGAAGATGTCGATTAAGGCAGCCCTGATTCAGAGGGTTAAATGTGGAAGTTTACATACACTCTGGGTTAAATCAGAAGTTTACATACACTAAGTTGACTGTGCCTTTAAACTTTAGACTGTGCCTTAGAAAATTCTTCTGATAGGCTAATTGACATCATTTGAGTCAATTGGAGGTGTACCTGTGGATGTATTTCAATGCCTACCTTCAAACTCAGTGCTTCTTTGCTTGACATCATGGGACAATCAAAAGAAATCAGCCAGGACCTCAGAAAACAATGTGTAGACCTACACAAGTCTGGTTCATCCTTGGGAGCAATTTCCAAATGCCTGAAGGTACCACGTTCATCTGTTCGTTCTTCTCTAGGAGACAGTACTTTGGTGCGAAAAGTGCAAAAAACAATAGCAAAAAAACTTGTGAAGATGCTGCAGGAAACAGGTACAAAAGTATCTATAAGTATCTCTGGTCCGATGAAACAAAATAGAACTGTTTGCCATAATGACCATCGTTATGTTTGGAGGAAAAAGGGTGAGGCTTGCAAGCCGAAGAACAACATCCCAACCGTGAAGGACGGGGGTGACAGCATCATGTTGTGAGGGTGCTTTGCTGCAGGAGGGACTGGTGCACTTCACAAAATAGATGACAGCATGAGGGAGGAAAATTATGTGGATATATTGAAGCAACATCTCAAGACATCAGTCAGGAAGTTAAAGCTTGGTCGCAAATGGGTCTTCCAAATTGACAATGACCCCAAGCATACTTCCAAAGTTGTGGCAAAATGGCTTAAGGACAACAAAGTCAAGGTATTGGAGTGGCCATCACAAAGCCCTGACCTCAATCCTATAGAAACTTTGTGGGCAGAACTGAAAATGTGTGTGTGAGCAAGGAGGCCTAAAAACCTGAGACAGTTACACCAGCTCTGTCAGGAGGAATGGGCCAAAATTCACCCAACTTATTGTGGGAAGCTTGTGGAAGGCTACCTGAAACGTTTGACCCAAGTTAAATAATTTAAATGCAATGCTACCAAATACGAATTGAGTGTATGTAAACTTCTGACCCACTGGGAATGTGATGAAAGAAATAAAATCTGAAATAAATAATTCTCTCTACTATTATTCTGACATTTCACATTCTTAAAATTAAGTGGTGATCCTAACTGACCTAAGACAGGGAATCTTTACTAGGATTAAATGTCAGGAATTGTGAAAAACTGAGTTTAAATGTATTTGGCTAAGGTGTATGTAAACTTCCAACTTCAACTGTATATATTACTTTTTTGAAAACTCTCAACCTAACTTGCATAAACTGCAATGAAAATTTGTGGTCAGCTAGCTAGAAGGGTGTCTTTAGTCACAAAACATACCGTTATTTTCCAGGCCATTTAAATGTTGACGTGATTTAATCCTACAACCGCTAGAGAGGGTTCGAAGTTAGGGGGTGTCCAATGTTGGGGGGAAATTAGCTAGTGCGGATATTTGAGTTAGCATAGTTTTCCAGTATGAGACAGAAGCATTGCATTAATGTGTGATGCCGTTTTTCCCTCTGACACGTTACATTATTTATGTATTTGTTTACTCTGTTGGGCTAAGATAGGAATTATTCATCCACTTTGACAGTAGAGACTGCAGACTAGGATGTGGCACAGGAAACATCAAAACACTTCACAACTAGGAAGTTGCCAGGGATTTTAACTGTCATGTACAAGCAGAAAACACAATGTACTGCTCTCACCCAATCAACTCGTTTTCCTCTTGTCTAACCTTCAAACAGAAACTCTACATATAAAATATGCTCTAATTGATTTCAAGGACAATATTTGACATTGCACTTGTGATGACATTAGAATACCGCATTGAAGACAGATGTGTACTCCATTTCTGATGTATATATCTCATATACAGTAGTTTGCATTTGAAAGACAACATTCTTAATAACATGCATGTAAAGGTAATCAATTAATAGATAATAACGAAAAGCTATATTCTGTAGTTTGAGTCTGTCTATTTTTTTCTGTGTTTACCTACTTGGTAATATGAAGAGATAGACTAAACCATGCCATTGCTCTCCTCTCCCAAGTCCTGAGGGATGACTTCCGCCAGGCCCCAAGTGATGTGGTGGTGGCAGCCGGTGAGCCAGCGGTCCTGGAATGTGTTCCCCCCCGCGGTCACCCTGAGCCCACAGTCTCCTGGAAGAGGAACAATGCCCGTGTCAGCAACAAGGATGACCGCATCTCTGTGAGTCTCGCCTATACAGTGGGGCAAAAAAGTATTTAGTCAGCCACCAATTGTGCAAGTTCTCTCACTTAAAAAGATGAGAGAGGCCTGTAATTTTCATCATAGGTACACTTCAACTATGACAGACAAAATGAGAAAAAGAAATCCAGAAAATCACATTGTAGGATTTTTAAATTTATTTATTTGCAAATTATGGTGGAAAATAAGTATTTGGTCACATACAAACAAGCAAGATTTCTGGCTCTCACAGACCTGTAACTTCTTCTTTAAGAGGCTCCTCTGTCCTCCACTCGTTACCTGTATTAATGGCACCTGTTTGAACTTGTTATCAGTATAAAAGACACCTGTCCACAACCTCAAACAGTCACACTCCAAACTCCACTATGGCCAAGACCAAAGAGCTGTCAAAGGACACCAGAAACAAAATTGTAGACCTGCACCAGGTTGGGAAGACTGAATCTGCAATAGGTAAGCAGCTTGGTTTGAAGAAATCAACTGTGGGAGCAATTATTAGGAAATGGAAGACATACAAGACCACTGATAATCTTCCTTGATCTGGGGCTCCACGCAAAGATCTCACCCGTGGGGTCAAAATGATCACAACAACGGTGAGCAAAAATCCCAGAACCACACGGGGACCTAGTGAATGACCTGCAGAGAGCTGGGACCAAAGTAACAAAGCCTACCATCAGTAACACACTACGCCGCCAGGGACTCAAATCCTGCAGTGCCAGGCGTGTCCCCTGCTTAAGCCAGTACATGTTCAGGCCCGTCTGAAGTTTGCTAGAGAGCATTTGGATGATCCAGATGAGGATTGGGAGAATGTCATATGGTCAGATGAAACCAAAATAGAACTTTTTGGTAAAAACTCAACTCGTCGTGTTTGGAGGACAAAGAATGCTGAGTTGCATCCAAAGAACACCATACCTACTGTGAAGCATGGGGGTGGAAACATCATGCTTTGGGGCTGTTTTTCTGCAAAGGGACCAGGACGACTGATCCGTGTAAAGGAAAGAATGAATGGGGCCATGTATCGTGAGATTTTGAGTGAAAACCTCCTTCCATCAGCAAGGGCATTGAAGATGAAACGTGGCTGGGTCTTTCAGCATGACAATGATCCCAAACACACCGCCCGGGCAACGAAGGAGGTCCTGGAGTGGCCTAGCCAGTCTCCAGATCTCAACCCCATAGAAAATCTTTGAAAGTCCGTGTTGCCCAGCGACAGCCCCAAAACATCACTGCTCTAGAGGAGATCTGCATGGAGGAATGGGCCAAAATACCAGCAACAGTGTGTGAAAACCTTGTGAAGACTTACAGAAAACGTTTGACCTCTGTCATTGCCAACAAAGGGTATATAACAAAGTATTGAGATAAACTTTTGTTATTGACCAAATACTTATTTTCCACCATAATTTGCAAATAAATAAATTTAAAAATCCTACAATGTGATTTTCTGGATTTCTTTTTCTCATTTCGTCTGTCATAGTTGAAGTGTACCTATGATGAAGATTACAGGCCTCTCTCATCTTTCTAAGTTGGAGAACTTGCACAATTGGTGGCTGACTAAATACTTTTTTGCCCCACTGTATGACCCCTGAACTATGACCCCTAGTTACAGCATCAAGCTCATTAGAGTTAGAAGTAAAACCCTCTAGAGTTTACACACAAGTTCCAACCCAAAGCTCAGTCCGTGCAGTTTATTAATGGCCTGTTTCAAAGGCCATTAATAAAATGGCCATTAATAAAATGAATGATGCATGCTAATGATGGTGGAATCATTAATGATACATGTTGATGATGGTGGAATCACTAATGATACTGTCTATGTATTTGTAGTGCTGATGTCAGATGGTGGAACTACTGCCTCTCCTCTGAAAATGCCCAAAGGCTAATACATGGCATGATATGATGACCTGTCATCACTGTCTTGTTTTTCAGATGCGTGGGGGCAAGCTGATGATCTCCCACACCAGGAAGAGTGATGCTGGCATGTATGTGTGTGTGGGCACCAACGTGGTGGGAGAGAGGGACAGTGATCCTGCTGAGTTGGTTGTGTATGGTGAGTCTCACACGTGTGTGTGTGTGTGTGTGTGTGTGTGTGCACATGTCTTTGTGTGTAACTCTGGGTCTCTCTTTGCAGAGCGTCCTGTGCTGATGCGGAGGCCGGTGAACCAGGTGGTGATGGAGGAAGAGACCATTGACTTCCTGTGTGAGGTACACGGAGACCCCGCTCCCACGGTACGCTGGCGCCGAGAGCAGGCAGAGCTCCCACGCGGGAGGTGAGGACACATTGACAGACAGGTCCACTCACTAATAGAAAAATAAACTGATTGAATTGCATCTAAAGAGAGACAAAACACTCAGCGATGCATTGATTTATGGAGTCCTGAAGGTACAGACTGACAGAATGAGGGGAAGTCCATTCACCAGGGATGCAAGATAGGGCTCTACCTGTATAGCTCATGTCCCTTTGCCGTACGAGTCTCCAAAGTACCCTTTTGGGTGGTGATATAATTTCCCTCAAAATTAATTTGTTGTATAATATTGTTGTTCTGTACCCACTGCCTGCAAGTAGTCGTGATGTCATCAAGTTCGCCAATCCCACAACCCACTCTGTCCGTTGGTAGCACATGTTGATCTGCCCTGTACGGAGCTCACGCACGCCCGGTATCCAAACATGCATGGCTTGAGAGATGCGGTCACTGCTCGAGTGTGTTGCTACAGTGAGGGGAAAAAGTATTTGATCCCCTGCTGATTTTGTATGTTTGCCCACTGACAAAGAAATGATCAGTCATCATTTTTGCATTTTAATGAGGGAAATAAGTATTTGACCCCCTCTGCAAAACATGACTTAGTACTTGGTGGCAAAAACCTTGTTGGCAATCACAGAGGTCAGACGTTTCTTGTAGTTGGCCACCAGGTTTGCACACATCTCAGGAGGGATTTTGTCCCACTCCTCTTTGCAGATCTTCTCCAAGTCATTAAGGTTTCGAGGCTGACGTTTGGCAACTCAAACCTTCAGCTCCCTCCACAGATTTTCTATGGCATTAAGGTCTGGAGACTGGCTAGGCCACTCCAGGACCTTAATGTGCTTCTTCTTGAGCCACTCCTTTGTTGCCTTGGCCGTGTGTTTGGGGACATTGTCATGCTGGAATACCCATCCACAACCCATTTTCAATGCCCTGGCTGAGGGAATTAGGTTCTCACCCAAGATTTGACGGTACATGGCCCCGTCCATCGTCCCTTTGATGCTGTGAAGTTGTCCTGTCCCCTTAGCAGAAAAACACCCCCAAAGCATAATGTTTCCACCTCCATGTTTGACGGTGGGGATGGTGTTCTTGGTCATAGGCAGCATTCCTCCTCCTCCAAACACGGCGAGTTGAGTTGATGCCAAAGAGCTCCATTTTGGTCTCATCTGACCACAACACTTTCACCCAGTTGTCCTCTGAATCATTCAGATGTTCATTGGCAAACTTCAGACGGGCATGTATATGTGCTTTCTTGAGCAGGGGGACCTTGCGGGCGCTGCAGGATTTCAGTCCTTCACGGCGTAGTGTGTTACCAATTGTTTTCTTGGTGACTATGGTCCCAGCTGCCTTGAGATCATTGACAAGATCCTCCCGTCTAGTTCTGGGCTGATTCCTCACAGTTCTCATGATCATTGCAACTCCACGAGGTGAGATCTTGCATGGAGCCCCAGGCAGAGGGAGATTGACAGTTCTTTTGTGTTTCTTCCATTTGCGAATAATCACACCAACTGTTGTCACCTTCTCACCAAGTTGCTTGGTGATGATCTTGTAGCCCATTCCAGCCTTGTGTAGGTCTACAATCTTGTCCCTGACGTCCTTGGAGAGCTCTTTGGTCTTGGCCATGGTGGAGAGTTTGGAATCTGATTGTTTGATTGCTTCTGTGGACAGGTGTCTTTTATACAGGTAAGAAGCTGAGATTAGGAGCACTCCCTTTAAGAGTGTGCTCCTAATCTCAGCTCGTTACCTGTATAAAAGACACCTGGGAGCCATAAATCTTTCTGATTGAGAGGGGTCAAATACTTATTTCCCTCATTAAAATGCAAATCAATTTCTAACATTTTTCACGTGTTTTTCTGGATTTTTTTGTTGTTATTTTGTCTCTCACTGTTCAAATAAACCTACCATTAAAATTATAGACTGATCATTTCTTTGTCAGTGGGCAAACGTACAAAATCAGCAGGGGATCAAATACTTTTTTCCCTCACTGTAGTTACCTAGTTTAAATATAAACAGTACAGCCACAGTAGCATAACATTTAATTTAACACTCGCTTTAACCTACATCATCAATAATATTCGCTCTGGTTGACTGATACACACAGCAGACAGAGGCAGAAAGACAGAGAGGAGACGCTTTATCAACGACCCTCCAACCCAACCTCACCCGTTCTTCAGTCAGTGCACATGTGTCAGGGCAGCAGCAACACAGGCAAGCTAACCACCATATACTAAAATATCCACACAAGCCACTAGTCAGCTTACAATTTGTGATGAGTGAATGTGTTGCAGAAATAAATAGGGATGCTTTTTAAGTGGGGTGATTAAGTTATGTGACACATTGATTGATGGAGTGCTGGAGGTACAGACAGACTGACGGAATTAGGGAAGTCCATTCACCAGGGATGCATATTGGATTAAAGTATGTGACCTAGAAAGCACAGCTACAGTAATTACTCATTAATTCATGCCTTCCCTTCCCTCAGCCAGTACAAATTCATGAATGGGAGGCCAGCGAGGATTCATTAGTTAACATGTACAGTACCAGTCAAAGGTTTGGACACGCCTACTCATTCAAGGGTTTTTCTTTATTTATACTATTTTCTACATTGTAGAATAATCATGAAGACATCAAAACTATGAAATAACACATACAGAATCATGTAGTAACCAAAAAAGTGTTAAACAAATCAAAATATATTTTACATTCTTTAAAGTAGCCACCCAGCTTTGCACACTCTTGGCATTCTCTCAACCAGCTTCACCTGGAATACTTTTCCAACAGTCTTGAAGGGCTTCCCACATATGCTGAGCACTTGTTGACTGCTTTTCCTTCACTCTGCGGTCCAACTCATCCCAAACCATACTTTGACTCTGTTTCAATCTCTCCCAGGTTTAGTTTATGAAAATATTTCATAACATCTGCTGAATTTCCTTCTCTCTATGGTTTACTTGATGAAAATACTTTTGACTCTCTGTGTGTCTCTGTCCCAGGTTTGAGATCCGCAGTGACAACAGCCTGCGTCTGACCGGGGTGAGAGAGGAGGACGAGGGAACTTACACCTGTATGTCTGAGAACAGCGTGGGCAAGACAGAGGCTTCAGCCATGCTACAGGTCCATGGTAAGAAACAAATACTCACTCAATTGCTTTTCACTTCACCAATTTGGACTATTTTGTGTATGTCCATTACATGAAATCCAAATAAAAATCAATTTAAATTACAGGTTGTAATGCAACAAAATAGGAAAAACGCCAAGGGGGGTGAATACTTTCGCAAGGCACTGTATGTCCACTTCATTTGAAAGTGGTCATGCAGAGTTGTCAGAACTCTGCCCATCCATCTGGATGTGTTGGAATATCAATGTATCTGTGCTGTGCTCTCTTCTCTTCAACTCCACTGAAAGAAGCTTATGCTAAACCGTATGGATTACTCCCTCTGGCAGCTGTTTGGCAGCTGTTTGGGAGAGGGTATGCCAGAGAGCAGGACCACTATTAATAAGACGTACAGTGTGTGTTGGCTGAGTGGGCAGCGGGGTTGACTTCATCCTCCATTTGCTTTTGTCAGTCCTGATGTTTCATTTTCATTTTACCCCCACGTTTCTCACTGTACCTCCATCCATGTCGGCCCATTCTGAAAGTCACCATTCTGACTTTGTAGATTTTCTTTCCAATTTATTTTTAAATCTAGGGTGGCGGGGTTACGATATTTAATGCATGCAGTATCATCAGCACCTAATGGTATAAAAGAGCCTGTAACATGACTTACTACTGGCCCGTTGCAGCACTCAGGCAGTGCAGTAAGTAAGCCTGTACTCTGACACAGTGACTTAATGTGTACCAGATTAAGGATTGGTATCAAACACACACATCTGCTGTTTTTACTCTTATTAAAGAAGTGTGTTGATATATGAGGACATACAGTTCACACATTCACTGACCTTCGGTTCTGTTTGTTACCATAGAAACCCATGATTTCTAAATGGGGAAATTATTCCAATGAAAAATACCACTATTAATTTGATGTTTTGTTTTTTTACATTGTAAAAAACAAATCTAAATATCAAAAGGTATAGGCAGATCTGTTACATGTCCACTCTGATGACTATTTGAAGTGAACATAAACCGCATGACTGTTTAGTAACAGTTTCTCTGCACGGTTCCCTGTTACATCCCCCCTGCTGGCTGGTGTTAGTGATGTTAGTGTAGTGAAGTCAGTGTGTGTGTTCCATCCCTGACGTGGGAAGATCTGCTGTGTTCTCCCTCAGTGAGAAAATGAAGGCACGACACAGATGACTCTGTTCCCTTGAGGATTTAGCGTGTGTGTGTGTGTGTGTGTGTGTGTGTGTGTGTGGACAGGGAAAAAGCCTGCTGAGGAGATTAAACAGCAGGAGAGCTCAGAGTCTATGGAAGGGAAGTCAGTGCTGTTGTTGTTCAGTCAATGTCTATAGGAAGACAGGATGTGGTGGGATCAGAAGAAAGCTGTGGCCACAACACACAACTTGACTGCCAGTTCATTTCCACTGATATCACCCCAAAGTAAACCCACAAATAACATCACAATAGTTTGATTGGAATTAGATGATGGCTCGTCTCAGTATAAAAGATATGCATCAATGTTTTCACTGGATAATGTGAAAATGAGAGGGCAGATTGATCAGAAATGGAAACCATGAGGGTTAAATGTGACAGCAGTCAAATCATGGAGTAAAAGGGTAGTGCTAAATGTTTAATCAATACTGTTCTGGCATTACTGAGTAGGTATTGATTATGCAGGGGAGGCGGGATAAAATTGTGAATTTAAATGCTAACGCCTAAAGCCTGAAGCTCCTAAAAGAGTGTCTCTCCTCTCCAGTGCCCCCACAGATCGCCATTAAACCCCGGGACCAGATCTCAGCTCAGGGGCGCAGTGTCAACTTCCGCTGTGGCACCAGAGGAAACCCGCCACCCGCCATCTTCTGGAAGAAAGAAGGAAGCCAGGTAACAGTGTCACTTCCTGACAAACAGAGAGAGACCAATAAAGACTACCCCTACAAAAATGAAAGACTAATACCTTGTAAAGAGGTTAAAAGAATTAAAGAAAATTCCAACTGTACACACTACAACATGTGTAGTCGTAGATAAATGGCACTTTTAAACTGATCAACAAAGTAGTAATGTTGTAATGTCACATTTGAAGTACATGTACATTTGAGTCATTTAGCAGACACTCTCTTATCCAGAGCGACTTACAGTAGTGAGTGGATACATTTTTTGTACCTTTTTCCTGTACTGTTCCCCAGTGGGAAACGTATCCACAACCCTGGCGTTGCAAGCGCCATGCTCTACCAACTGAGCCACACGGGTCCCGTAGGATTTTGTGGTGTTTTAGCCTTATTTGTGCTCAACAGTCCGTTATTTTGATCAGCAACAGATAAATAGTTTTGTCACCGTGTTTGTTTGGTGGTGACTCATTTGATTTCTCTCAGCTTGAAAACAAACCCGGTAATCGTTAGATTTAACAGCGCTTTCTCACTTATTTTCATGATTGCCCGGGCTCTTGAAGAGACGTTGGCCGAGGCGAAATGAGGGAGGGAGCTCATTTGCATTTGGCTGTGAAATGCAAAGACTGATACGTGTTGGAAAGAGTGACGGGGAATGTGTTGGCAAGGAAGTCGCTGTTGCCTGCAGACAGATGAAGGGTAGAAGAGGGGGGTGACTCGGATGAGCTACATCAGGTGGGAGAAGAGATGCTTCCCTGGAAAATAGGCACAAACACTATGTTTAACGCCTTCTATCATTATAACTTACTAGAAATACATTCTGATAACAGCGGGAGAACAATCAAGATGTAAGTAAGCGTTTCACGGTAAGGTCTATACCTGTTGTATTCAGCGCACGTGACAAATACAATTAGATTTGATTTGACTAGATGGTTGTAGTAGAGCAGTTAACCCTCAGGTCTGCCATGCAGGGGGAAGTTGGCCTGAGGCTCTCTGAATAAGTTTCTTTGTGTTCCAGTCTGTGATAGTTATGGTGCCTAGTCGATCCCCTGCTTGTGAAGTGGTTTGCTGTACGTTTGGGATTGTCTTGTGGATTTATAACCCTGGTCCTCCACTCAGTCTATGCCTCTTACAGGAATGAAATGGATGGACAGATGCCCATCTCCCTCTCTCATCACTCTGGCCATGTGTAAAGCGTCTGTCACCTCACATCAAGCCAACAGACCAAAACAAAAGTCCCAAGTTATCTCCTGCTATTCTGTATAATGCATGCATAAAGTACATCACTAGCTAAGATGCAAGTGTTTCTTTCTCCCTCTGTGTGTGTGTGTGTGTGTGTGTGTTTGCGCTTGTTTGTTCGTGTGTAGATGCTGCTGTTTCCTGGCCAGCACTTCTCCCAGTCCGGCCGCTACTCTGTGTCCATGAGTGGAGAGCTGTCCATCACCGACGTGCACCCAGAGGATTCTGGGTATTATATCTGCCAGGCCATCAGTGTAGCAGGAAGTGTCTTGACCAAAGCCCTGCTGGAGGTAGAAGGGGGTGAGTTTGAGGGGGTTACTTTGGGATGAGTAAGGAATATGGTACTGGGAGAGGAGAGCCCAGTACAAATACATTGATATTATAACACGCATGTATGGATTGGCAGATAGGCTCTACATAACCACTGTCAAATAGAGTGGACATTACAGAGTGTGTGACAGGACCCACTGACATAATGTCCTGTCGGTTATTCCCTCTCCCCCATAGGACCTTCACACCGTGTTCCACCAATAATCCGTCAAGGCCCAGCCAATCAGACGTTGGCTCTGGGGTCCGTTGCCCAGTTGCACTGTCATGCGATTGGTGGACCCTCACTAAGGATCGGCTGGGAAAAGGACGGGAAGAGGATTGTGGAGGACGACCCGCGCATGAGCCTGATGGAGAACGGGACACTGCAAATCACTAATGTTGAGGTACATGTATGATGTCATGGAATAAAAATATGGCTGGGATCGGATTTGTCTTTTGATCCTCATGAGTAAATGAGTATTGCGCGGCTGTACAGAAATGCCATCCATCATCTATACATTTTTACTTTCCCCAAAGCCAGAGGGCAACCAACCATGTTATGTTATTCTCTATTACAAGTACCTCTCTGCATTTAAAAAAAATTCGAGGTGAAACTGAATTTCAAACAGACCTCTCCGGCGTGATTATGTGCCTATGCAGTGTGTAATGTTAATGAAGGGACTTGTTTGTAAATGTGTTCTGCTTTGATGAAAGACCAGTCAGTGGCCCTTTTGTGCTGTGGCCTCACTGGAGGTGAGCGTGCGGAATGGGGAGTGCAGCATCGTTTGTTATAATTGACAGAGGCCACGCATGATTAACGATCTCAAAGCCTTTAATTACATCTCTGGCACAACTCTCTCTCTCTCTGTGTCTGTCTGTGTGTCTGTGTGTGTGTGTCATCACTGTGTCATGCTCAGCATTTGTGCTCAGCAAACTTGGAGCATTAACACAAGGTCCAATGCATCAATGAGGCGGGGGAAATCTGCCATGCCACTGCGCTCAGTGGAACAGAAGAGATGCATGAACTTGGCATCAAGAGGGAGAGGACCTGATCTAGAGGGAGAAAGAGGGACTAAAAATATTTAGCCTAGCGATGCCCCCATCTTAGTCTTCAATATTTCAGCAGTGGTTAAAATCACACAGAGTTCATCTGTCCACATACTACCAGACCACCAACCAGAGGTCAAATCTAACATTAATTTATGTTGGTTACAGTAGACTGGCACTCCACCAGCCCAGTGTTAGTAACACCATAAGGCCAGTGAAGCATGTGGACATGTATACAGTACTGTGGAAAAGGAGAGCAGCTGTACCAGGGGTGTCAAACTCATTCCATAGAGGACCTAGTGTCTGCTGGTTTTAGTTTTTTCCTTTCAATTAAGCTCTAGACAACAATATGAGGGGAGTTCCTTACTAATAAGTGAGCTTAATCAAGTACAAGGAAGGAGCTATAACCCGCAGTCACTCGGACCTCTGTGGAATGAGTTTGACACCTGTGAGCTAGACCATGGGGAGACCATGGAGACCATGGGGAGATGAAGCCCATGTAGACTACTGTTCACTCAGGAGTGGTCTGCGCATATGACTCCTAGTGCTGCTGTGGCTGAGTGATGTCTGCTTTGTGGCATGTCATAAAAGCTTTTACCTTTTAAACTTCTAAAAGTGAGTCTCAGGCGGAAAAACAGTGAACAAAAAAGCTATTAATAAGTAAAAAGAGGAGGTCCGCTGGGATTGGCTCCACTTGGATTAGCAAACACAAAGTATCTAAAGCACCATGGTTCCAATGTTTTGGGTCCCCTCTCCTTGTGTAAGGGAGCTAAAATGTACTTCTGTTGCTAGGATACGGATTTGGGAATGTACACGTGTGTGGTGTCCAGCGCCACAGGCGAGTCAAGCTGGAGTGGGACACTCACCATGAGAGGTAAACACACACAATTCTCTCAGCACCTCACAAAACCAAACACCACTGGTTTCAAATTATACAATACACCTTAGGGAAACCTACTTTCCTGCTTTAGCTACAGTATTCACCACTACTGTGTGTGAATATCAACAGACTTGAAAAATAAACAGTCAAACTCATACTATATCCCGGTACACTACCACACCACTATATCCCAGTACCATTATCACACCCCACCACTGTCTCATGTTATCTCATGCCGGATCCCTGTTTGTGTCCCAGAGGATGGAGCCCCTGGGTCATCAGTTCCCCGGGTGTCAGAGTCCATCCAGCTGCCAGGGCCGCCCCAGAAGCCTGTGGTGACGGAGGTGACCAGGAGCACAGTCACCCTCACCTGGCAGTCCAACCCCCACGAGGGTGGGGCCGCTGTGACCTCCTACATCATCGAGGCCTTTAGGTACTGTATGACATACATCATCGAGGCCTTTAGGTACTGTATGACATGCAAGGACTGGGTACCAGAGCCATATATTTACAAACTGCATTGCCCAACCTCTCTTAATACATGACTCTGCAAGGCACCATAGAAATAGAGGATTTCTACTTCAATGCTTTCTAGGTCTGTTGCTATATCAGTTGTGTTCTTGATGTGTATTGTATTCACATACAGAGAATGTCCATTTGGTTTAACTAAGCCATTCACATGTGCTACAGGGGCAGGAAATAACAACATGAAGGAAAACCGAGCCGTGGCAAATTTAATAAAAGCATAAAGCATTCTGGAGCAGAGAATCATAGAATCAGTTGCATAAAGGAAAAAAGCAGCATTTTCCCCATGGTCCTGGACGGCACTGACCTGGGGCTATGGAAGGGCAGACCAGCCAGAGAGCTCTCATCACAGGCAGAGAGGTCAGAGACTCAGGGCAGGCAGAGCCAGACACAGTCAGGCCAACAGGCTGTTGATTGGCACTGAGACTGACAGCACAGTTTGAGAGGAGACATTCCCATGGGTAGCTGTTAGCTGCTTTCCTCGAACTTCATCTAACAGAGCACAGTCTTTAAATAGAGCTAGCTGCTGGATGGAAACATATCCTATTATTCCACCGCTAACCCTCCTAGGACTGGCGAACAGGGCTTAATGGAAGAAGAGTGGAGAGGGTGGAGGAGAGGGATGCTTGAAGGGGGTTGGAGGACAGTAGAGGGCAGATTGCCACGCAGGTCTTCTATGACACCTAGTTAAGTGAGCAGGTCAGAGTTCTAGCGCTGCTTTCTTAAGACGTACGTACGCTTCCCAACTGAAACAGTTAGGAAGAGTTTGTTCGTTTTGGACTTCGGCAAGGGTTTTTTCGTCTGTTCAAACATATAATTTTTCTTGCGGCAAGCCGAAATTTGGAGCCGAAGTCTACGCTCCTTCATCGGTAGGGATTCTTCAATAAAGTCTGTCATTCAACAAGAGAACTTGTTTTCATGCACATTTTTTCATTGAGAAATACTAAACAAAACATCTTAGTTAGATGTAAAATTGCGCAACTAAGATCTCCTCTGCACAAACTTGAAAATTAATGACAGATTTCTTGCGTTATCATAGATTAATTCTGACTATTTTGAGGAAGTGTATACTGGCGACGGCGTCTCAAAATTGTCAAACAGTACTATTGTCACTTTTTTTTGTCGTATTTCAAGGTCTTTTAAGGGAGTATGCTAGCACACTCGTTCGGTTCGGCTAGCCGAGTCCTCATATCAGGATAAGGCCAGACAATCCTACCAGAATTCAATATGTAATTGACTAACGTTCTTTCCCAGCCAATCCGTTGGCAGTGTGTGGCAGACGGTAGCTGACCACGTGAAACAGGAGAAGCACACGGTCATTGGCCTGTACCCAAACACTGTCTACCTGTTCATCGTCCGAGCGGTCAACTCCTACGGTCTGAGTGACCCCAGCCCCATCTCTGAACCCATCAGGACACAGGGTCAGTATGGGCACAGAACAGCATATAATGTGTATAATCACTCAATCACTTGAACTGTTTCGTAGCAAAGCGTTACGTGATGTTAGGCTGTTTTGAGTGCAGTGTGGTATGACTTCAGGCTGTTCTCAATGCAATGTGGTATGATGTCAGGCTCTTCTGAGTGCAGTTCTCTCTGTGTTGTTGTAGATGGGAGTCCTACAGAGCAGGTTGTGGACCACAGACAGGTGCAGAGAGAACTATGGGAGGTGTCTGTCTACCTGCAGAAGCCCGTGGTCCTATCACCCACCAGTGCCCAGGTCTCCTGGACTGTGAGTAAAACTAAGTGTTATAATCTGGAGAAACAATATGCTACTTTATACTGTGCTTCATACTTTACAATATCTCGGAATAGATCATTACCCACCACTATGTTCCTCCTCCTGTGTTCTGTCATTGGGCAGGTGGCGCGTCAGTCTCAGTATGTGCAGGGCTACAGGCTGCTGTACCGCTCCACCGGCAGCGCCTGGTTGGTCCAGGACGTGAAGGCGGGGCCTGAGCTTAGCACTGTCCTATCAGACCTGCGCACGGACACAGAGTATGAGGTGAAGGTCCTTCCCTACTTCAACGAGCTGCAGGGACTGGACAGCCCCCTGGTGCAGCTACGCACCCCTGAGGAGGGTAAGACACGCAGCGGAATGCAGGAGCGTCCCTCTCTGAAGTAGTGTACTATGCCTACAGACTTCTTTATTGTCGCTGCAAGGGCAGTAAGAATCCATTTTCATTAGATTTTAGTTTAAAAAAAAATTGCTTCTAAAATGACTCTAATAAATGCTGTTATATGCTACGCTAGAACACCACAGCACATGCGTATAGGAAAATCTATTTTGATCCTCTGGGTCTTGTTAACTAAAAGTTTTCCATATTCACATCCTTCCAGTGTTGAGTGCTCCCCCGCAGGCTGTGTCAGTGGTCCAGCTCAGCAACAGCTCCAGCATCAGAGTCTCCTGGGAGCCTCCCTCCTCTGACGTTCAGAGTGGTACAGTCCTGGAGTACAAGGTGAGATTACAGCATGGAGACTGTTGAAGCTGTACCTGGCTGGAGGAAAGTGCTACTCTAGACTACTGTCTGATGTTAAGAAAAGTGGGCAGTTAATGATTGACTTGATGCTTCTAGTGTTTTTAAATGTTGTAGGTCATTTCTGTCCCTCCACCACTTATTATCACTCTTGTTTCTCTGTCTGTCAGGTCTGGTGCCTGGGAAGTGACTCTGAGATGAAGACAGAGAGCCATATCAACAGGACAGTGGATGGAGCAGTGTTGTCCATCCTACTGACTGGGCTGCTACCAGACCTCCAGTACAATGTGATGGTGGCTGCAGTCACCATCTTGGGAGTTGGTGAACACAGCCCACCTATAGACCTGGTCCTCAGTGAGTCAGATTTACCACTAGAATAGACCCTTCCTTAGATGCAACATTAATAGCCTGTCAACTTGGTCCTCAGTCAGTAATGGGAGATGACTAAAGACGAGGCTTGAGGTTTCTGAATTGTTTGTTACTGGTATACTGTATTTCAACACTTCTTGCTAGAAAACCAATGGGGTTAGTTAGTTGTCTGTTTTATACAGGAAGCCATATTGGAAATGAATTTGCCAGACTGATAACCTGGACCCTCTATCATTCAGCCCTGTCACTGGACATGCCTTCAGACCCTCTTCAGAAAGACAGCAGCCTCAGTCTATCAGAGCAGATCAAGGGCGTGGTCTGCCAACCAGCGTTCATCGCTGGGTTGGGTGTGGCTTCGTGGCTGGCGCTCATGGGCTTCAGTGGTTGGCTGTACTGTCGCCACCGTAAGGGGAAGGAGCTGGGACACTACACCACCTCATTCGCCTACACACCTGCAGGTATACTGTAACATCCTCAACCCGACACTGTATTCACATAGCATACAAACAATACCATTAGCATTACAATACTAATCTGTTCCAATCCTGTCACCATCACATTTGCCAAGTCTGGGTATCTGAGTGTCTTGAAATGTGACTTGTTGTAATCTGTGGGTTCTGAATCCTAGTGTTGCTGTGATATATGCCTTTTAGTGTATCTAGGTCAGACTCAGAAGCATGGCCTTAATGAAATGACAACAAAAAAACGGCATGCCTGAATCACAAGTGGGACACACTGTTTTGTGCCCTTGAGTATACGCATAGTATCTGAATTTGTTTGGCAAACAGCCCTAGATGAAAGCCACTGTATAATAGAGAGATATTTTAATTGCCATCATTGCTTTTGTTGTTTTTCCTGCAGTTGGTTTCGCTCACAGTGAAGGATCTGGTCTTCACAACGGAAGGTAGAGATTTTGGTTTTAATCAAAGAATCAATGTAAACATGAGTGGACTCATTTTTTTTATTACAAATAGCACAGACTTACAGTAATATCTGACCTTTAGTTCTCTCCATCGTTCTACAGTAGACCAGGGATGCTGGGCTCCAACATGGGGAACATTGCCCACAATGGAAAAGACTCAGTCAACTGTTGCTCTGGCAAACTGGACTCTACAGACAGATACTACAATGGTGAGAGCCCACAGTCACATCTTGCAATTTCGGATGGGATAAAATGCAGTAGTTTGAATAGAAGCAAAATTAATAGTAATACGCTGCCTTTACTGCTCAAATGATGGGACCTATTTGAGCTTTTGTGATTGACCAGGAAATTGCAGAGGGAAGATCAAGTGGTTCATTCAAGGAAATGCGTTCCACTTTAAATGTTTTAATGACTTTCTATTTCTGCCTGTAGTTGGCATCTCCAATTACCTGAGCCAGTCTGAGAAGTACAGCTCAGTGTCCACTGACAGTCCCATCTACAGCACCATCAACACAGCTGCTGCTGAGGACTTGCAGGGTTTAGGCTACTACAACAAATACTCCAACACCCCCTGCACCCAGGGCTCCAACACCCCCTGCACCCAGGGCTCCAACACCCCATGCACCCAGGGCCCTGACTCCTATGCCAGTACCCCCGTCCTCTCCAACTCGGGCCTCTTCGGTCTGGTGCAAGACCTGGACCAGTGGACCATCCAGTCTGGACAGTCTGTAGAGTACGCCAAGCTGCAGTACGCCAGGACAAGCAATGGTACAGGCAGCTATTACACTTCTCATGTACTGTAGTTAAGGTCTCATGGAATGTTAAGTGATGAGGATATACAGTACCAGTCAAAAGTTTGGACATACCTACTCATTCCAGGGTTTTTCTTTATTTGTACTGTTTCTATGTTGTAGAATAATAGGGAAGACATCAAAACCAAAAAAGTGATAAACAAATCAATATATTTGAGTCTTCAAATTAGCCACCCTTTGCCTTGATGACAGCTTTGCACACTCTTTGCATTCTCTCAACCAGCTTCACCTGGAATGCTTTTCCAACAGTCTTGAAGGAGTTCCCACATATGCTGAGCATTTGTTGGCTGCTTTTTCTTCACTTTGTGGCCCCAACTCATCCCAAACCATCTCAATTGTACTGGGCTCCCGAGTGGCGCAGGGGTCTAAGGCACTGCATCTGTGCTAGCGGCGTCACTGCAGACACCCTGGTTCGATTCCAGGCTTTATCACAACCGGACGTGATTGGAGTCCCGTAGGGCGGCGCACAATTGGCCCAATGTCGTCCGGGTTTGACCGGTGTAGGCAGTCATTGTAAATAAGAATTTGTTCTTAACTGACTTGCCTAGTTAAAGGTTCAATAAAAAATTGGGTTGTGGTCGGGTGATTGTTGATGCAGCACTCCATCACTCTCCTTCTAGGTCATTGTCCTGTTGAAAAACATATGATAGTCCCACTAAGCGCAAACCAGATAGGATGGCGTATCGCTGTGGTAGCCATGCTGGTTAAGTGTGCCTTGAATTCTAAATAAATCACTGACACCAGCAAAGCACCCCCACACCATCACACCTCCTCCATGCTTCATGGTGGGAACCACCAGATCATCCGTTCAACTGTTCAGAGGAGACGCAGAGTAGGTGATGTTGAGATGTGTCTGAACTTTGTGAAGCGTTTATTTGCGCTGCAATTTCTGAGGCCCCCCTCACACACACACACACACCTTGTCATAACACAACTGATTGACTCAAACACATTAAGAAGAAAATACATTTTACAAATAAATGTTTAACAAGGCACACCTGTTAATTTAAATGTATTCCAGGTGACTACCTCATGAAGCTGGTTGAGAGAATGCCAAGAGTGAGCAAAGCTGTAATCAAGGCAATTGGTGGCTACTTTGAAGACTATAAAAAGTTACTACATGATTCCATATGTGTTATTTCACAGTTGTGATGTTTTCACTATTATTCCACAATATAGAACATAGTAAAAATAAAGAAAAACCCTTGAATGAGTGGGTGTGTCCAAACTTTTGATTGGTACTGTAGCTAATTTTGTTACATAGTTGGTATGTGTTTGTTTGTGTGTGTGTGTATGTGTGTGTGTGTGTGTGTGTGTGTATATATATATATATATATATATATATATATATATATATATATATATATATATATATATATATATATATATATACACATACACAGTTGAAGACGGAAGTTTACATACAGCTTAGCCAAATACATTTAAACTCAGTTTTTCACAATTCCTGACATTTAATTCTAGTAAAGATTCCCTGTCTTAGGTCAGTTAGGATCACCACTTTATTTTAAGAATGTGAAATGTCAGAATAATAGTAGAGAGAATGTTTTATTTCAGCTTTTATTTCTTTCATCACATTCCCAGTGGGTCAGAAGTTTACATACACTCAATTTGTATTTGGTAGCATTAAATTGTTTAACTTGGGTCAAACGTTTCAGGTAGCCTTCCACAAGCTTCCCACAATAAGTTGGGTGAATTTTGGCCCATTCCTCCTGACAGAGCTGGTGTAATTGAGTCAGGTTTGTAGGCCTCCTTGCTCGCACACGCTTTTTCAGTTCTGCCCACTAATTCTCTATAGGATTGAGGTCAGGCCTTTGTGATGGCCACTCCAATACCTTGACTTTGTTGTCCTTATGCCATTTTGCCAACTTTGGAAGTATGCTTGGGGTTGGGATGGTGTTCTTCGGCTTGCAAGTATCCCCCTTTTTCCTCCAAACATAACGATGGTCATTATGTCCAAACAGTTCTATTTTTGTTTCATCAGACCAGAGGACATTTCTCCAAAAAGTACGATCTTTGTCCCCATGTGCAGTTGCAAAATAGTCTGGCTTTTTTATGGCGGTTTTGGAGCAGTGGCTTCTCCCTTGCTGAGCGGCCTTTCAGGTTATGTCGATATAGGACTCGTTTTACTGTGGATATAGATACTTTTGTACCGGTTTCCTCCAGCATCTTCACAAGGTCCTTTGCTGTTGTTCTGGGAATGATTTGCACTTTTCGCACCAAAGTACGTTCATCTCTAGGAGACAGAACGCGTCTCCTTCCTGAGCGGTATGACGGCTGCGTGGTCCCATGGTGTTTATATTTGCGTACTATTGTTTGTACAGATGAACGTGGTACCTTCAGGCGTTTGGAAACTGCTCCCAAGGATGAACCAGACTTGTGGAGGTCTACAATTTATTTTCTGAGGTCTTGGCTGATTTTCTTTGATTTTCCCATGATGTCAAGCAAAGAGGCACTGAATTTGAAGGTAGGCCTTGAAATACATCCACAGGTACACCTCCAATTGAATCAAATGATGTCAATTAGCCTATCAGAAGCTTCTAAAGCCATGACATAATTTTATGGAATTTTCCAAGCTGTTTAAAGGCACAGTCAACTTAGTGTATGTAAACTTCTGACCCACTGGAATTGTGACATAGTGAAGTAATCTGTCTGTAAACAATTGTTGGAAAAATGACCTGTGTCATGCACAAAGTAGATGTCCTAACCGACTTGCCAAAACTATAGAACACTCCGGTGTTCCAATGGCACGTTGTGTTAGTTAATCCAAGTTTATCATTTTAAGGCTTTGATCATTAGAAAACCCTTTTGCAATTATGTTAGCACAGCTGAAAACTGTTGTTCTGATTTTAAAGAAGCAATAAAACTGGCCTTCTTTAGACTAGTTGAGCATCAGCATTTGTGGGTTCATTACAGGCTAAAAATGGCTAGAAGCCAACAAACAAACTTTCCTCTAAAACTCGTCAGTCTATTCTTGTTCTGAGAAATGAAGGCTATTCCATGTGAGAAATTGCCAAGAAACTGAAGATCTCCTACAGTGCTGTGTACTACTCCCTTCCCAGAACAGCACAAACTGTCTCTAACCAGAATAGAAAGAGTGGGAGGCCTGGGTGCACAACTGAGCAAGAGGAGAAGTACATTAAGAATGTCTAGTTTTGAGAAACAGACGCCTCACAAGTCCTCAACTGGCAGCTTCATTAAATAGTACCTGCAAAACACAAGTCTCAACATCAACAGTGAAGAGACGACTCCAGGACGCTGGCCTTCTATTTACAACATTAACAATGTCTACACTGTATTTCTGATCAATTTGATGTTATTTTAATGGACAAAAGAATTGTTTTTCTTTCAAAAACAAGGACATTTCTATGTGACCCCAAACTTTTGAACGGTTGTGTGTGTGTAAATTGGCCAATGTTCTCTTCAGCTTGATTTAAATACATCTGTGAGTTGTCTGCTTTCTCTGTACTGTAGCCAAGCTGGTGAAGCAGAGATCAGTGTGTCCTCCATTTAAGCCTGCACCACTCAACTGGGAGGACGTACTGTCTCTACCACTGCCTGCTAATAAAGGATGGGGTTACACCAAGAGAGCTCAGGATGAGGGCAGGAACAGGTAACAACCAGCGCTATATCCCCTGTAGACACCCTCCCATGGGATAAATTGTTAGCATATCCCTCCCGGTGTTCGGGAGGGAAATGGCAGTACAGGGAAAGAGAACTAGTAGTGCTGAAGTTGCTACATATTACACCCTTTCTCCATAACTCGTGATTTTTCCTGATGTGTCCTTTTTATCTATTCTCTGACGCCCTCATATGAGGGCTGTGTTTAGATTGAATGTATGTCTTGCACTCTATTTGACCTGATAGTTTACCTGAACTACATAGCAAGAGTTCATGACGTTAGGTCCGGAACCTGACCTCCGGTTCAAACCAGATTATAAACTCCAGTGAAGTTTACTACAGTTAAAGTTGGAGTTAAAAACATTCTTGTCTGGAGGCTCAGGAGAGACTCTTAGTGTGACTGCATCAGGGGGAGTGTACAGTTTCCTCTAACTGATTGTGACAGATGAGATTGTGGCCATAACTGGGGGGACCTAGCTGTTCTGACTGTCTTTTTTGTAATGACATTAGCCATCATATGACAGTGTTGATTAGCCCTTTCCTTTTTCAATAACATGTCCTCTGTTAAATCTGCTCTGACGTCCGCTGACGTTGTCACGGCAACATAAATCATTTGAAGTCTTCTGTTTTGTAACCCATTGCTGCTGGTTCCTCTTTTCAAATGTAACACTGTCAACTACTGTTACGGTCTCTGGATATGGCTGTTAATGTGCCTCGAAGAGTTTTCTTGATGAAGTACAAGTATTGTACAGATTTATACTGGGGTCTTACTGACAGTGTTTTTCACTCATTGTGTCAGGTCCTCTTAGTTGTTAAACCAGGGATCTTTTCTCGCTTGCCCCCATGTACTAATCATGTTTCCTCTTCCTCCCGCTCCCAGTAGCTCCAATGAGGAGGACTGGTGTCCCCAGCTGCCAGCAAGGACTTACATGATGGATGGCTCCAAGCAGGAGTTACCCAGCCTGCCCTCCTTCAGAAGAGAGAAGCTGGCCCAGGGCACCACCTCCAGCCTACAGTCCACATGCATGCTTCCCCCTTCCCCCCAAAAGGAGACACGCCCCCATCATCGACAGCCCTCCGCTGCAGCACTTTGACCTGCTGGGCCGCTACGAGCCCGGTTCCCAGGTCTCCCATTCCAACCCCAACCTGTTTGCCAATATAGACGCCTATGATGTCAGCGGGCCATACCACACCAGCCAATGGGGAGACACCTTCACAGGGGAGAGCTTTACTTCAGAGAAGAGTGGCAGAGGTTAGTTGTACACACCTGCCCCCCTGTCTTTACACACCTGTTCCTCTGTCATAGTTCTAATGCATAGGATAATTATTTATATGTGTAGCTAGCCTCTTGAAAATGACCAGCCTGGTCACAGAACTGCATGTGCTTTAGCTACGTCCTTTGTCATTTGTTGCAATGCCATACATACAGTCCGTGTTTGGCATGGCAACGAACAGGACAAGAGGAGTTGGCTAAAGCACAGACAGATCTGCTACCAGGCTAATCCATAACTGCATAATTATCCATAATTATCATGTTACATAACACAAAGTATTTGTACATGAAAATCAAATCAGATCTATTCTGAGATGGCTCTGTATCTTTTATTCCCTCTAAATGTCTTATTGATGATGACATCACTGTTATTTTCTGTCAGGACAATCTCCTCCTTTCCCGGCTGAGTCCTCATACGCTACGCAGGGACACAGAACCAGAAGCAAAAAGAAATCCCTCAGAGAGTGCCAGCACCGACGAGAGCTGCATGACCAAGCAGGTAAGACATATTGGGCAGCTACATTTATGTTATCTTCATATCTTTACATTTTGGTCACACATTAAAGTGGAACTGACAGCGTTTTAACTACTTTCCAGATATGAAACAAACAAACAATCGTAATCAGCATTAAATATCTAATTCCCAGTTTATGCTCCAAAACAACTTAAAAAGAGGTTTTAAAAAAAGTTATATTTGCCTCAACATTCCATGACATACACTAAGGCATTGTTGGCAGAATAGATTGATGCTGTTCAATGCATTATTAATATAATTCACCAATACGTTTCTTGGTAGTCCAAAAATATTGCTATCAGGTTGTAAATCACAGCTGGCCTGGTACATTGTTTGCTGCCTCCATTTGGGATGCACTGTTTCAGTTTCAGGCTGGGAATGACTAAGGCTGGGAATGACAATACAATCAAACTAGCAAGGGCAATGGTCACTAGTCAGTCATAACGTGGCTATTAGGCTAGCCTATCTATTTATGTAGCGTGCTAAAAACTCGGAGCCTAATGTTAGCTAGATCACTAGCTAGCTGCTAGGAGGATGTCATGTCATTGGAGGAGTGACTGGCAAAGCTAGAGATGCAGGTGTAATTTGGTTAGCTAACAAGAACTTTAAAATGTTGCGTATCTCTTGCGTTTGCAAATTCACTCTGGCTATCTACTCCAATTTCAGAGCACTCTCTTCTGAGTGTGCCAGAGCACAGAATAACTGATGACTTTATGAACGCGCAACATCCGCTGAATATGACCTAATAGTTAGTCACGAACACTTTAGATAACAACATGTAAACAGCCTAACCAGCTCTGCTAGGGTGAGTAAAATGGTCAGAGTAAGGTGTTCTCTCATTTGTGCAAGCTAGCTAACTTTAGCCAGTTAGCTTTGGTTCATGGTTGGGACAAGCATGCATTGTAGGCATGCAAGCTGCATGCCTACAATTACCTATCGTTTATCAGTGCAATTTTGACAACCAGCTATTTGAAAAGGTTAGAGGGTTTATCTAATGTTCCTTCATTAGATGTTAGCTCATATTTCTCTGGCTAGCATTAGTTGTTGATTTTTTTTTTGTTGATGTGCATAACTGAAGGAGAGAGAGCCTACCATTTTCATGGTTGTTTGATGAATAGGACTGTAAAGTTCCCAAATGTAAGAGGACTCCCAAGTGGTATTGACATATTTGCAGAAATCCATTCAGGTGTATTTTGTGGTTTTTGGCGAATGCGTTCTAATGTTCTAAAGTCGCACAGTTGCAACTGCCTGGAAACACACAGTCCAGTTCAAAGTGAATGATGGTAGGCCTGTGTGCAAATGGCTTGTTTGCATAAAGGCCTATTCTGTAGCTCTGATTGGCGATGGTGTACCAGTCTGCGTAGACTCTAGTCCTGGACGAGACAGATGTTTTACTTACTGCAGTGTCTATTAATTGTCCAAACGCGCAGCCACTTTCCCACTCTACATTGCTATAGAATTTTGACAAATACCTTAGTATTTGTAATTCCCAAACATTTTAAGAATTTATGAAAACATTAAAATTACCATATCTAAGTGTTCACTTGTCAGAAAATGTAAAAAGAAAAAAGATTTCATGTTGCTAAAATGCTGTCAGTTCGACTCTAAAGTCCTGTAGTTTACATTTAACTGGGAAACATGGCTCACTCAGGACACGTTATCTGAGTCGGTACAGCCACCTGGTTTCTCCACGCATCGCGCCGACAGAAACAAACATCTATCTGGTAAGAAGAAGGGTGGGGGTGTGTGTCTTGTGATTAACGAGACGTGGTGTGATCGTAACAACATACAGGAACTCAAGTCCTTTTGTTCACCTGACATAGAATTCCTTACAATCAAATGCCGACCGCATTATCTACTAAGAGAATTCTCCTCGATTATAATCACAGCCGTGTACATCCCCCCCCTCAAGCTGATACATCGACGGCACTGAAAGAAATTCATTTCACTCTAGGTAAATTGGAAACCACATCCTGAGGCTGCATTTATTGTGGCTGGGGATTTTAATAAGGCTAATTTGAAAACAAGGCTCCCGAAATTTTACCAGCATATCGAATGTGCCACCCGGGCTGGTAAAATCCTGAATCATTGTTATTCCAACTTCCGTGATGCATACAAGGCTATTCTCCGCCCTCCTTTCGGCAAGTCTGACCATGACTCAATTTTGTTGCTCCCAGTCTACAAACAGAAACTAAAACAGGAAACGCCCGTGCTCAGGTCTGTTCAACGCTGGTCCGACCAATCCGATTCTATGCTGCAAGATTGCTTCGAGCACGTGGACTGGGATATGTTCCGGATAGCGTCGGACAACAACATTGATGTATACGCTGATTCGGTGAGAGAGTTTATTAGCAAGTGCATTGGTGATGTTGTACCCATAGCAAATATTAAAACCTTCCCCAACCAGAAACCATGGATTGATGGCAGCATTCGCGCAAAACTGAAAGCGCGAACCACTGCTTTTAACCAGGGTAAAGCTACCGGAAACATGACTGAATACAAACGGTGTAGCTATTCCCTCCGCAAGGCAATCAAACAAGCTAAGCGTCAATATAGAGACAAAGTAGAGTCACAATTCAACGGCTCAGACACAAGAGGAATGTGGCAGGGTCTACAGTCAATCACGGACTACAAAAATAAAACCAGCCCCGTTGCGGACCATGACGTCCTGCTCCCAGACAAACTAAACAACTTCTTTGCTCGTTTTGAGGACAATACAGTGCCACCGACACGGCCTGCTACCAAAACCTGAAGGCTCTCCTTCACCGCAGCCAATGTGAGAAAAACATTTAAATGTGTTAACCCTCGCAAGGCTGCCGGCCCAGATGGCATCCCTGGCCGTGTCCTCAGAGCATGCGCAGACCAGCTGGCTGGTGTGTTTACGGACATATTCAATCAGTCCCTATCCCAGTCTGCTGTTCCCACATGCTTCAAGAGGGCCACCATTGTTCCTGTTCCCAAGAAAGTGAAGGTAACTGAGCTAAATGACTATCGCCCCGTAGCACTCACTTCCGTCATCATGAAGTGCTTTCAGAGATTAGTCAAGGATCATATCACCTCCATCCTGCCAGACACCCTGGACCCACTCCAATTTGCTTACTGTCCCAATAGGTCCACAGACGACGCAATCGCAATCACACTGCATACTGCCCTAACCCATCTGGACAAGAGGAATACTTATGTAAGAATGCTGTTCATCGACTACAGCTCAGCATTTAACACCATAGTTCCCTCCAAGCTCGTCATTAAGCTCGAGACCCTAGGTCTCGACCCAGCCCTGTGCAACTGGGTCCTGGACTTCCTGACGGGCCGGCCCCAGGTGGTGAGGGTAGGAAACAACATCTCCACCCCGCTGATCCTCAACACTGGGGCCCCACAAGGGTGCGTTCTCAGCCCTCTCCTGTACTCCCTGTTTACCCATGACTGTGTGGCCAAGCACGCATCCAACTCAATCATCAAGTTTGCTGATGACACTACAGTGGTAGGCTTGATTACCAACAACGACGAGACGGCCTACAGGGAGGAGGTGAGGGCCCTCGGAGTTTGGTGTCAGGAAAATAACCTCTCACTCAATGTCAACAAAATAAAGGAGATGATCGTGGACTTCCAGAAACAGGATTGGGAGCACCCCCCTATCCACATCGAGGGGACAGTAGTGGAGAAGGTGGAAAGTTAAGTTCCTCGGCGTACACATCACGGACAAACTGAATTGGTCCACCCACACAGACAGCGTGGTAAAGAAGGCGCAACAGCAACAGCGCCTCTTCAACCTCAGGAGGCTGAAGAAATTTGGCTTGTCACCAAAATCACTCACAAACTTCTACAGATGCACAATCGAGAGCATCCTGTCGGGCTGTATCACCGCCTGGTACGGCAACTGCTCCGCCCACAACCGTAAGGCTCTCCAGAGGGTAGTGAGGACTGCACAACGCATCACCGGGGTTAAACTACCTGCCCTTCAGGACACCTACACCACCAGATGTCACAGGAAGGCCAAAAAGATAATCAAGGACAACAACCACCCGAGCCACTGCCTGTTCACCCCGCTATCATCCAGAAGGCGAGGTCAGTACAGGTGTATCAAAGCTGGGACCGAGAGACTGAAAAACAGCTTCTACCTCAAGGCCATCAGACTGTTAAACAGCCATCACTAACATTGAGTGGCTGCTGCCAACATACTGACTTAAATCTCTAGCCACTTAAAACATAGGAATTGGATGTAACAAATGTATCACTAGCCACTTTAAACAATTTTGTATATAATGTTTACATATCCGACATACTCATATCAAATGTATACACTGTACTCTAAACCATCTACTGAATCTTGCCTATGCCATTCGGCCATCGACCCAAATCTCTAGCCACTTTAATAATTATAATTGAATGGAATAAATGTATCACTAGCCACTTTAAACAATGCCATTTATATAATGTTTACATATCCTACATTACTCATCTCATATGTGTATATACTGTACTCCATACCATCTACTGCATCTTGCCTATGCCGGTCAGCCATCGCTCATCCATATATTTAATGTACATACTCGTATTCATTCCTTTACTCTTGTGTGTATAAGGTAGTTGTTGTGAATTTGTTAGATACTACTGCATGGTCGGAACTAGAAGCACAAGCATTTCGCACTCGCATTAACATCTGCTAACCATGTGTATGTGACAAATAACATTTGATTGGATTTGATTTGAGATAGACAGCAGTGCTTTAAAGTCCTGTAGTGTACATTTAACTGGGAAGAGATCGACAGCAGTGCTTTAAAGAGGCGAACTGTGTGGTCGAGTGAAGGCAGTGTTTTTTTCATGAGCTGTCAATCAGTCTGTGCAGACCTGCCCCCTCCGCCGGCCCCACCCCCTGCAGCAGATGACCCCATGCAGCTCCTGGCTGAGGTGCTGGGCTGTAGCCGAACGCCGCCGCCGGCCCTACAGAGGAGAGGAGACTACTCCTCACCCCAGAAGAGAGGGCCTGCAATGAGGGGCTCACAAGGTATGCATCAAACCATCTAATTGATGCAAATACACGTACAGTAATATAAAAGCGGCAAGCACAGACTCATATTGGGATTGAGGTCTAGTAATGTTCCGTCTACACTCATATGCATACAAATCCTCTGTGGACTTAAAATAGTGCATCGATTTAAGCACACATCGAGCAATCCCCTCGACCCAGGTGGTCAGAGATGGTGGGGGGTCTAGTCTGGTCCAGCACTTAGAATCTGACCCATATAATTCCAGCTGTACTTTTGAGTGATTGCTGTATTGCATATTGTCATCTGCAGATGAGGGGGTAATCCCGTACTGCCCGTCCAGCTTTCTGCCCCGGGGCCAGATGTCCGGCTACGGTTCCCTTGGTGGAGGGGCCTCCTCGCGGGCTTCAACTGGACAGAGAGGGCCTGGAGATGCCCGGAGGAGGGACGAGGTGAGTCTAGTGTGAAGGACAGCAGGACTACCTGGTCTGGCTCAGTAGAGACATGCTAGTCCTATAGTTGTTATCAGTGTTGGTTGTTGTCCTCCTAAAGTCTAGTACTGTAGTGGGTAAATGTAAGACAATGATTTGGTGATAATCCAAGACAATTTTGGATCTTAATCAGTGTTGATTGGTGTGGCCCACTGGCCCAAGACCCACCTGGCTCTCTGCTGCTTTAATCTATACTAGTCTGGTCCAGTTTATTCAACATGTTGGTAATATTATTGCCAAATCAAGACTAGAGTTTTCATCTATAGTATATAGGATAGATTATGGACATGTCAAATTAATGTTTTGACAATGGCATAGATGTAGGCAAATATGGGAGGTCAGTAGATTTATAAGAGCTCAACCATAAATGGAATACTCACATTTGTGTGGCTAAGCCTTGGCTAAATTACAGTGTCAGTATTAGTTTTTGGCACCAGCCACATCGCTGATTTGTGTTGTATGTTTGTTTACTTTCAGAACCTCATATAGCTGGAAGCCATGTTTTTTTTAAAGGTTGTTTTGCTGCTTCCATCTTTGCTGAACTCCAGCCTGTTGCCATGGTGTCAAAGAAGAGCTGAAGACAAAAGTGAAAGCATGTAGGCTTGCCTTTTCAATATTGGTTCATATTTGTGTTTTTTATCAATTGATTATTTATAATTTGTATGTGATTTTATGTCCTGCCTCTGTAGCCACTTTTTTAAACAGGACCTTGGATAAAGATAATATATTGTATTTTGAGAAAAAGGAAAGAAAAAGTCTTAAAATTACTGTAGATATTATACAACAGTTGTGTTTGAATGTACTTTGTTTGTTGTTTACCCTACAACCCTGGTGATGTTTGTGTGATGAAAGGATATGAGGCAGAAACTCTTGTTAACAAGACCATCTGAGAGTTGGGCATCTGTGTGTGTGTTTACAGTTTTTCTCTCTCACTGTAATTGTGGCATCAACCTCCTGCTTCTTCTAAACAGACACATCGATCTTATCAACACCAGATGAAATAGTCTTGTGCTTTTACGTTGTGATGCTGAAAATGTGTGAACCTATACCCTTGTTGAACACCAATTGTTATGTTCTGTCGTCAGATTAATGATTTGTTAAAAAAATACCAATAAAACATTTGTTACTCTAAAGACATGTTTCCCTAGACTGTTTCCTGGAATCGATCATGTGTAGGTAATCAATCCTATTGTACATACCTGCTATATTGATTCACATTTATGAGAAAAACATGCCCTTTATCCTGGATTCCTTGTATTGTGCCGCTGTGCACTGACTTTGATATAATAGTTAACTGCTAAACCCGAACACATTTCAGATAGTGTTTTCTACCAGACAGTAAAAGGTAGTTAATAGTAAGGTGGTGAGGAGGACAACCCACCACACAACTACAGTAGAGAGAACTGTAACAGGCAGGGATAGGCTACAGTTAGAAGGTAGCCAGAGGTTTTTATTTAGTGTGGAACATTGTGAGGTGTGTTAAATCAACTGACTGGCTGGGAGCGTTGTGGATGAGGTTGGGAGAGGGAGGAGTATGTGAGCTGTTCCACCTGTGAGACAATTTTCCCAGGTCTCTAAACGCTCCTCTCTGTACAATATTAACCTCCTTTATTCTGTGGCTCATCATAGAGCTCTCTAGTGACTGGTACACTGGTATCAATAATACATCCATGCAGTTATCTTTCAATACTGTCTCAAGTCGTTCTGAAAACCTCTGCTTGAGACACTTATGTAAGAACATTTAAGGGTTTTTGAGAACACAGGCCCTGGGGAGCAGAAATATATGAAGATGATTTGGTGATTTCTTTTATATTGGGTAAAAATAGCACGAGAAGAACAGACCATTGCCTTATTAAAGTCAGTAGAATGTCACTGGACATTCTTAGTGTGGATGATGGGTTCTGGGACTGTTTGAAATTAGGGAGTGGGCAAGACAGTGTATGATAAGCATTTTTTAAATGTAACTAGGCAAGTCGGTTAAGAACAAATTCTTATTTACAATGACTGCCTACCCCGGCCAAACTGTGCACCTCCCAATCACGAATTACAGCCAGATGTGATACAGCCTGGATTCGAACCAGGGACTGTAGCATTGAGATGCAGTGCCCTATACCACTGCACCACTCGGGAGCCCGAAATACTCCTCTCTCTCCCAAATGTCCACAGGGACACAAAGATTGGGGATAAGCCATCAGAATTTAGAGCAAAGCGGTTAAGCAGTGGGGCCATTGTTTAAAAAAATATTTTTTGCATGCTTGTTTGTGTTGTGGATTAGGGTATTTTTATGAATCACAATCCCCCAGTGCTCCTCTCACAGCAAGGCTCAGTTAGACTATTGAAAGGCCATTTCACATACAGATGTCTCTGTATAGAATGTTTTTCAATCTATAGTTTTTTTCCCATTAGTATAGGAACAGAAATAGACAAAAATCCACTGAGATGTTTTTATATCCGTGGCAGGGTTGGGATCAATTTCACTTCAATTACAGTCAATTCAGAAGGTAGACTAAAATTCTAATTCTCTTCAATGCTTTTCAATGAGGAATCATTTGGCATTATTGTTTTATTGACTGGAATTTAAATTGAATTGACCCCAACCCTGATCAGTTGTATATGATGGGATTAGAGATATGAGAAATGATCTGCTGATTAAAGATTAATATAGAAAAGGTCAACCATCCACTTCAGCATCATACACACAGTAAGAATATAAAATACCACAATGTTTATCAATGGCAGATGATGGGATTATGAATTTAATGTGATCTGATATACAGTACCAGTCAAAAGTTTGGACACACCTACTCATTCCATTGTAGAATAATAGTGAAGACATCAAAACTATAAAATAACAAATGGAATCATGTAAAATATATTATAAAATATATTTTGATTTGTTTAGCACTTTTTTGGTTACTACATGATTCCATGTGTTATTCATAGTTGATGTCTTCACTATTATTCTACAACTTAGAAAATAGTAAAAATAAATAAAAACCCTTGAATGAGTAGGTGTGTCCAAACTTTTGACTGGTACTGTAGATTCGATTATAAATCAAACATGGTTGTCATCACGGAGTGAATTTGCAGAGATGACCCCATGTACTGCTGACTAAATACTCCGGAGTCAGTTACCATGTGGAAGATGACAACACACACATGCTTATTACCAGTTGGCCAGATACTGGTTAGATGAGTAACAGAGGCCTATTGAACTTGCTCCATATGTGGATGTTTGACTTGATAGAAGGCACCATCTAGTGGCTGTTACATAGCATTTATCCTTCTGCCCAGTCATGTGTTGTACGTAGGATCCACAGATAATAATGCCATTAGAAGATAATGCCACACAGAAGCTATCACAATGGAGCTTTTTTTTGTCTCAAGGATGACAAAACATTTGAACAAAAGAACAAGGAAATGAATTCACAATCTAGCACAATTTAGGTGGTCCTGTGTGGCTAAAATGGTAAGAGCATACTGCCAGCAATGCCAGGGTGGTGGGTTTGATTTCCGAGGGGGGCTACACCCACCCATATGAAAAAAATGTATGCACTCACTGATGTAAGTTGCTTTGGATAAAAGTGTATTCTAAATGGATTTCATATTAACAGAACTCTCAGCAAATCACTGACTGTTGACAGACATTTTCAGCCTAACGAAACACATAAAACATATATACCGTACCAGTCAAAGGTTTGGGCACACCGACTCATTCATGGGTTTTTCTTTATTTTTACTATTTTCTACATTGTAGAATAATAGTGAAGACATCAAAACTATGAAATAACACATATGGAATCATGTAGTAACCAAAAAACTGTTAAATAAACCTAAATATATTTTATATTTGACATTCTTCAAAGTAGGCACCCTTTGCCTTCATGACAGCATTGCACACTCTTGGCATTCTCTCAACCAGCTTCACCTGGAATGCTTTTCCAAAAGTCTTGAAGGAGTTCCCATAAATGCTGAGCACAACTGCCCGCAGTTGAATCTAGTTGATGATCCATGAAGTAAGCAATAAAATGTTAAATTATAGGATGGGCAACTGGCGACCCGCAGCCCCCTTTTTGTAGGCCCGCGGGTCACTCCCCCCCATCACAGCAGCCCCTTCCCCCCCTTCAGAGTTATAATAGTACAATACACATCAGCTAAAATGTTTTAGGATTGGTAAATTAGTCTAGCCGCTATCGGAATTTGTAGTAATCATGGTCGAATGCCCCCATTCATTTTGTTAGTCACTCTCACTCAGATATCATATAATAAATGCTAACATTTCTCTCCACCCTATGGCAAAATGTGTAGAATTGCAGGAAATTAGCTGTAAAACTGCTAATCTTTCACTCTGCCCCATGGTTAAATTAGTAGAATTGCATGAAATTAGTTATACAATTGCAAAATCTTCTCTCCGTCCATTGCAAAATGCGTGCTTTACAACTGCAAGATTTTCTCTATGCTGTCAAAAGGAGGGCCGCTAAAATGTTTTACTCATAAGGTGGGGGCAAACAAAATGTTGCTTAGGACCCTAAAAGGCTACTTCATTTTTTTCTGACTACATGTGTGGGTATGGATGTGGATACGCAGACCCATGAGCCACTGCGTCCCCTCAGGATGAGCTCAGATTTTTTGTGGCCCCCAACCCCATCACAGTTGCCCATCCCTGTTTGAAAATAAGACAACTGCTCAGAGAAAGAGATTTTGTTTAACAAGTAATACTTTTTTCATTCAAAAAGGTAGGGGTCAAAATTATTGTCACCCATGTTTTCAATACCTCACCTTGCGAGGATAACAGCACTGACCTTTTTTTATCAAACGTTTTATGAGTTGGAGAACACATTGGGAGGGATCTTAGACCAACAGTGGTGGGTTTGATGTCAAAATGAGAATGTATGAGCAGAAAATAATCCCATACCTACTGTAAAATATGGTGGTGGATATTTGATATTATGGGGCTATTTTGCTTCCACTGGACCTAGGCCCCCCACTGGTCAATGGCATCATGAACTTGACCCAGTACCAGGACATTTTAGCCAAACACCTCGTTGCCTCTGCCAAAAGGCTGAAACTTGGCCACAGGTGGATCTTCCAGAAAGACAATAACACCAAGCGCACATCAAAATCCACAAAGAAATGGTTAATTGGCCACAAAATCAACAATTTGCAATGGCCATTTCAAAGGGAAAAATAACTATTTAAATATACTTAAATTAAACTTCATTAATATATTTTAATATATTTATGTATGCCCATAATAAATATACAAATCGTATTTAAAATGATCTACATTGGGACTATTTTAAATACATTTCATGTCTTTGATGTCAATTTTATTGGTATTTTATTATGTATTTATTTTTTGTACTTAATGAGTAGAAGTGTATTTGTAAAAGTATACTTGAAACACATAAGTACACTTTATATGTAAAAAAAAAAATCTGGAATTTTAATTCAAAAAACATTTTAGTATACTTCTAAATTATACGTTTTTATACATAAAATGTACTTGTATTAAAAGTATATTTGTTTTGCTCTTTATCTAATATACGAAGAATATACTTAACCACATTAGCTATTGTAAGTAGCCATGTAAAGGTTACCTTGAATAACCAAGGCATCTTCTCAGCGACTGTTAACATGCTATTTATAAAGCAGTTGTGGCTGGAGCAAACATTTACAAGTAACATGCAGTGCATTTGGAAAGTATTCAGACCCCTTCCCTTTTTCAACATTCTGTTACATTACAGCCTTATTCTAAAATTGATGTTTTTTATTATCTCATCAGTCTACACACAATACCCCATAATGACAAAGCGAAAACAGGTTTTGAGAAATTTTGGCAAATGTATTAAAAATTAAAAACAGAATTACCTTATTTACATAAGTATTCAGACCCTTTGCTATGAGACTTGAAATTGAGCTCAGGTGCATCCTGTTTCCATTTATCATCTTTGAGATGTTTCTACAACTTGATTGGAGTCCACCTGTGGTAAATTCAATTGAATGAACATCATTTGGAAAGGCACACACCTGTCTGTATAAGGTCCCACAGTTGACAGTGCATGTCAGAACAAAAACCAAGCCATGAGGTCAAAGGAATTGTCCATAGAGCTCTGAGACAGGATTGTGTCGAGGAACAGATCTGGGGAAGTGTACCATAAACCTGATGTTCACTCTGACAGAGCTCCAAAGTTCCTCTGTGGAGATAGGATAACCTTCCAAGAGGACAACTATCTCTGCAGCACTCCACCAATCAGCCTTTTATGGTAGAGTGGCCAGACGGAAGCCACTCCTCAGTAAAAGGCACATGACAGCCCGCTTGGAGTTTGCCAAAAGCCCCTAAAGGACTCTCAGACCATGAGAAAAATATTCTCTGGTCGGATGAAACCAAGATTGAACTCTTTGGCCTGAATGCCTAACGTTACGTCTAGAGGAAACCTCACACCCTCCCTACGGTGCTGTGGGGATGTTTTTCAGCGGCAAGAAGTGGGAGACTACTCAGGATCAAGGGAACGATGAACAGAGCAAAGTACAGAGAGATCATTGATGAAAACCTCTTCCAGAGTGCTCAGGACCTCAGGCTGGGGTGAAGGTTCACCTTCCAACAGGATAACAACCCTAAGCACACAGCCAAGACAACGCAAGAGTGGCTTCGGGACAAGTCTCTGAATGTCCTTGAGTGGCCCAGCCAGAGCCCGGACTTGAACCTGATTGAACATCTCTGGAGAGACCTGAAAATGGCTGTGCAGCAACGCTCGCCATCCAACTTGATAGAGCGTGAGAGGATCTGCTGAGAAGAATGGAAGAAACTCCCCAAATATAGGTGTAGTGTCATACCCAAGAGGATTCGAGGCTGTAATCGCTGCCCAAGGGGCTTCAACAAAGTACTGAGAAAAGGGTCTGAATACTTATGTAAATGTGATATTTCAGTTATGTAAATGTTTATCATTATGAGGTATTGTGTGCAGATTGATGAGGGAAAAACATATATTTAGTCCATTTTAGAATAAGGCTGTAACGTAACAAAATTTGGAAAAAGTCAAGGGGTCTGAATACTTTCTGAATGCACTGTATTTGATACCTGTGCACCAGTGGCATTTCACACTTTAGTTGTTCACAGTACAGTGATAAATTAACATTTCATTGTAATGTGTAATTAAAAGTACAATATTAATCAATTTGAAAACTTACATCAAAACATTTGAATAAGCTAAATATTAGGGCAATATAATATTACAAATCAAAACTTCAGCTGCAGAAAAGGATGCTGGGTAATATGCCCCAAAAAAAACGCACATGCGTTTTTGAAAGTATACTTGAAATATATTTTGTGTAGTTTTAAGTTAAATATACTTTTTTTATACTATTTTCTTGAGATATGAAAAAGTATAACTTATGTTGAATAAGAGATTGAAATTCAATACTTGACTGAGGGACTTTACAGATGTTGTATGAATGGGGGACAGAGGAAGGGTTAGTCATTCAAGAATGATGTCAACTACTATTATTTCACACGGAGTGAGTCCATGTAACATCATTTATTTTTTTTTAAACTTTTTCTTCCACTTTGACATTACCGAGTATTTGGAGTTCATTGTTGACAAAATATGACAATTAAATTAATTTGAATCCCACTTTGTAACACAATACAGTGTGAAGAAATCCAAGGGGTATAAATAATTTAGCAAGTTACTGTACACTTATAGTGTACTTGATCCCTCTCAAGCAGTTTCATTTTTTTTCAAATCGACACTTCTACTTAATTATTATTTTGAATTAATATACTAAATTACAATTAAAGTGTTAGAAATTGAAGTACAGTTTTAATGAGTGTCTTTAAGTTTAATGATAGTGAACATATAGTATACTTAAAGACAATTCACAATTCATTTAAAGTACACTTTTAATAAGTGTGTTGAAGTGTAATGATATTTATAGTATACTTCAGATATAAAGTACATTTTGTATTTGAAGTACAGTATATTAATATAATTGTTTTGTATATTTAAGTATACTTATAATAAAAATATTTAGCTCCGGACATGAAACCCATTGAAAGCGTATGGTTTGAATTGAAGAGGGCAGTCTATTTCTCGCAGACAAAGGATATCAAGGATCTGGAAGGATTCTGTATGAAGGAATGCTGTTAAGATCCCTCCAGGTGTGTTCTCCAACATATAAAATATTTTTGAAAAGAAAATGATTACTTGTTAAACAAAATCTCTTTCTCTGAGAAAATGCATTAGTTTAAAATACAATTTCCCCATTTATTTGAGCATAGCTCAGTATTTGAAGTATTTATTCCATAGTCATTTTTGCTCATCTTTATCAAGGCTGTCAATAATGTCAGACCCCACTGTATATATATACACATTTTAAAACACTCACTGATAAAATTTCAACTGATTATTTTCCTGCCTCCCAAACAACTTAACTCTCCACCAAAAATGTTGAATATATAATTATTGATTTATTTTACTGAAAATGTGTTAATTATGGAATAGCACTGAATAACTTTAATCACTGTTTTGTGATTATAAAATACATCTACCACCATTTGTTCAAGACACCTGCTACCCTAGAAAAGGAAAGTGTTACATACTGTAGTGACTCATATGCATCACAGTGTGTGTTTGAAGCTGATTTTTGGGCCACAGTCAGATAATTACTGGGCAGTTTAAATTCAACCAATTGACAGCGGTTTTGGGAGTTCAATTGTAGTTTCAATAAAGATTTTAATACCTTAACATCTGATGTTGTGAGAGATAACATTATCTCAAATTAACTTAACATGAGAGCCCCAACTTTACTTTTGTTATTTTCTGTTTGAAACTACGTGAAACTTACTTTTACTGCATAGTGTGGGATCCTATTGCCAACCATGTCCACTGTGGATGGTAGTGCAGTATTTTGAATTGAAACCCCTGTGTCATCAGTATTACTGTGACTTACCCAGGGCTTTAATAGTTTTGTATTTTCAGCAGATTCCCTAAAACACAAAACTCATCCCATGTGATTGGTCGTGGCTCAGCATGCTCTATTGTGCGCCGGGGCCGTTTGTTCGCCTGGTTTCCGACACACAAACAAAACTTTCCTGCCAGCCTGGGCAATATTTGGCTCCGGAGTGCTTTGACAACCCTCTGTAATATTGGAATCTCTGACTTTTTCTCTAAAGGGATAATAAAGGTAAGTTATTACTTAGCTGAGTGGTGTGGGTAAAATGTGATGTCATGTGTTTTGATATAATGTACAGTAGGTGACTTAAAGATCATATTTCTTCATAGAAAAACAAATAGAGAACAGAAGAGAGGTCAGAAAAGAGATGACAGAAGAGAGAGGACAGAAGAGAAACAGATCAGTCATGTCAGGGTAAATACAGTATATCAAAGCTAAAACTACACTACCGTTCAAAAGTTTAGGGTCACTTAGAAATGTCCTTGTTTTTAAAAGAAAAGCTAATTTTTTGTCCATTAAAATAACATCAAATTTATCAGAAATACAGTGTAGACATTGTTAATGTTGTAAATGACTATTGTAGATGGAAACGGCTGATTTTTTAATGGAATATCTACATAGGCGTACAGAGGCCCATTATCAGCAACCATCACTCCTGTGTTCCAATGGCACGTTGAATTAGCTAATCCAAGTTTATCATTTTAAACGGCTAATGTATCATTAGAAAACCCTTTTGCAATTATGTTAGCACAGCTGAAAACTGTTGTTCTGATTAAAGAAGCAATAAAACTGGTCTTCTTTAGACTGGCAGCTTCATTAAATAGTACCCGCAAAACACCAGTCTCAACGTCAACAGTGAAGAGGCGACTCCGGGATGCTGGCTTTCTAGGCAGTTGCAAAGAAAAAGCCATATCTCAGACTGCCCAATACAAAATAAAAGATTAAGATGGGCAAAAGAACACAGCCACTGGAACTCTGCCTAGAAGGCCAACATCCTGTAGTCGCCTCTTTACTGTTGATGTTGAGACTTGTGTTTTGCGGGTACTATTTATTGAAGCTGCCAGTTGAGGACTTGTGAGGCGTCTGTTTCTCAAACTAGACACTAATGTTCTTGTCCTCTTGCTCAGTTGTGCACCGGGGCCTCCGACTCTTCTTTCTATTCTGGTTAGAGCCAGTTTGTGCTGTTCTGTGAAGGGAGTAGTACACAGCGTTGTACGAGATCTTCAGTTTCTTGGCAATTTCTCACATGGAATAGCCTTCATTTCTCAGAACAAGAATAGACTGACGAGTTTCAGAAGTTCTTTGATTCTAGCCATTTTGAGCCTGTAATCGAACCCACAAATGCTGATGCTCCAGATACTCAACTAGTCTAAAGAAGGCCCGTTTTATTGCTTCTTTAATCAGGACCACAGTTTCCAGCTGTGCTAACATAATTGCAAAAGTGTTTTCTAATGATAGATTAGCCTTTTAAAATGATAAACTTGGATTAGCTAACACAACGTGCCATTGGAACACAGGAGTGATGGTTGCTGATAATGGGCCTCTGTACGCCTATGCAGATATTCCATTAAAAATCAGTCGTTTCCAGCTACAATAGTCATTTGCAACATTAATGTCTACACTGTATTTCTGATCAATTTGATGTTATTTAAAAAATTGACAAAAAATGTGTTTTTCTTTCAAAAACAAGGACGTTCTAAGTGACCCCAAACCTTTGAACAGTAGTGTATATAACGGCCATTTGAAAATACCTTTCTCTAACAAACTGTTTAAAAGCAGTAGTAATATGGTAAAACATGTGGAATATGAATGTATACCTTGTAAGATTATTATTTTAAAACATATAATTGATTCAATGTTAAAACAGTCTGTAATGTCCATCCAGACCCTTTCAACTATTCAAATCAAACAATGTACTTTATGTTGTGTTACTCTATGCTGTATTCACCAGCCATGAGATGTAACTATACAGAGATGCTTCAGTGTCCCTGACAATTGTGTTGTAGGCTAACTGTCTCCTCTGTGTACGTCAGTGTGCTTGGCAGGATGTACAGCTTCATGGGCGGTGGGTTGTTCTGCGCTGGAGTCGGGAACATACTCCTTATTATCTCCACAGCAACCGATTACTGGATGCAGTACCGTCAATCCAACAACTATATGCATCAGGGCCTGTGGCGCTACTGTGTGCCTGGGAAATGCATGACACACACAGATAGCATTGGTAAAGCGCAACATGTCCCAATTGTCATCAAACGTACTGTAAGTGAACGAAAGGTCTTTATGAGGTCACATTCAGTCATTTGTTCCATGCTGTGAATATCTTGAGTAAAAAATAATTTCAACAAAGGAATCAGCTCCTTTTATTTGAGCAGGTTAAGTTGGGAATAAATCACCATAATTCAACATTTGGTGCAAAATATAGCATATTGTGTAATAAGTAAATGTTTAGAGATGTCACATTTGAGTAAAGTGTGAAAAGTAATTCAGTACTATGGACAGGAATGCCACTAATAATAGTAGTAGTGCTTATTGGGTAAGTAGTACCTGTACTGGATCTCAGCCTTGTCCTCTCTGTGCCCTCTGTCACCAGCATACTGGGATGCCACTCGGGCCTTTATGATCCTCTCCCTGCTGGCCTGCTTCATTGGCATCATGATCGGCGTCATGGCCTTCATACGCTCCTCCTCCTTCAGTGGGTTTGACAAGACGTTTGCTGCCGGCATCCTCTTCTTCATCTCCTGTAAGTGTCTCCTCCTGTCATTTCTCCCTGTAACTCTATCAAGCATAGAAATACAATAAATTACTTATATTTCTATGCTATCAAGTCTCTGTTGGTGGATGTGATGAAAGGAATAAAGCAGTATTTGATTGACTACTCCCCACAGGCTTCTTTGTGCTGCTGGCGATGGCTGTGTACACTGGGGTGACGGTGAATTACTACGGGAAACGATACGGGGAACTGGCGCTTCTCCTGGTCCTACATCATGGGTTGGGTAGCCGTGGTCCTCACCTTCTTCTCAGGTAGGATAATGTGGTTATGCCTGTAGAGCTAAAAGGGCTTAATTTACTATTGTACATCCCAAATGGCACCCTATTCCCGTTAGTGCACTACTTTTGACCAAGACCCATAGGGCTCTGTTCAAAAGTAGTGCACTATATAAGGAGTCGGCTGCCAATTGAGATGCACACTATGGCTCAGTCCAACACAATTCAGTTGAAGAAAAAAAAAAAAATTGACATCAGTGGATAATCCAGTATACAGTATACCCAGGAACTGAATGCTAATCTCTTCCCATTTTCTTTTACAGGCATCTTCTACATGTGTGCCTACAGGATGCATGAATGCCCGAGAAACTCCAACTCCCGCTGATCTAACAAAACCCAGGCGTGAACTGTATTTTACACACCTAACTACATCATTTCCTGTTTACCTGACCACTATTGAATAAGCATAATAAAAAAAGGTAAAA